>CM037876.1:280958520-282158520 GCA_021292165.1 Shinisaurus crocodilurus | reverse complement strand
TCTTTCTTCCTTTAAAAAAAAGAAAAGAGATCCACTCCCTACTTACCAAAAGTACTTCTTCACACAGCACATAGTTAAACTATGGAACTCACTACCACAAGACTCAGTGATGGCCACCAATTTGGACGGCTTTAAAACGAGATTGGACATATTCATGGAGGATAAGCCTATTGCATGGCTACTAGTCCTGATGGCCATATGCTTCAGTATCAGAGGCAGTATGCCTATGTACACCAGTTGCCGGGGAACATGGGCAGGAGGGTGCTGTTGCACTCATGTCCTGCTTGTGGGATCCCATGGGCAGCTGGTTGGCCACTGTGTGAACAGAATGCTGGACTAGATGGACCCTTGGTCTGATCCAGCATGGCTCTCCTTATGTTCTTAAGTTCTTAGATGGCAGGAAGAAAAGAGAACAGGGCAATGCAGGAGAGGGACTGGAAAGAGATGGTGTTCTGCATGCGCCCCTCAGACCTGGCAGCACTACTCCAGAATTAGGTTTATCCAGACATTCACATCAACCTAGAAGGGAGGGAAATTGCTTATAAAGCCCAGCTCCCACAAAACATTTCGTGTGGGAAACTATGGGCTAATCGTTAATTGGACATATGGTTAAACACTTCCATTTACCTTGAATTACTAAGGAGGAAGATTAATCCTTTATAACAAAGCTAGACTTCTAAAAGGCTTCTGAAATTAAACCAGGTCACTAAATATATAGGGTTTGTATCATTCATTAGTCTGGGTTTTAGGGCATTGTGACTAATGGAATAAATGCTGCCCCATAAATAGCCAGTATCCTAAGAAGGAATGCCTAATAGGATTTTTTTAAATGAGTAGCGGTCGTTTTGGTGCCTATCGTCTTTCATGGGAAAAATTCATCTAGTGACGTCTTCGGCAATTCTTCAATTAGTAGCAGATTCCTTGTACGATTATTGCTTCAGTCTCACTCCCCCCACAACCCAAAGTAATTTAACAAATTACATTCTGTTTCCCTGTGACTGGAAACTTCCGAGATCACAGTGTTTGCACCCAATGTACATTCTGTTGACTGATGTTCTTAGATAAACTCCCTTTTAATGTGCTGGCAAAACAAACCCTGGATTTCTCTGGGGATACCATGTTCTTTTTTTGTTGGAGGTATTGGTTCAAACTAAGGTGAGCATCGCAGTTCAGGGTCAATGGCTGTATGATACAGACAAGTACTTTGTTTAAATACAACTTTCACCTGGTAGAGTAAGTAAATGTTGTTTAATTGCACTTTTACAGCATTTCTTTTTAAATTAAGGTGGTGGGGGCTTTAAGCTTATAATCCTGAATTTGAACCTTTTGAAGCAGCAGTTTCTGGACCTTTAGCAGCAGTGTTCTTGCAACTTCAGCAGAAGTTTGATCTGCAGAAATCAGCCAGGGAAGCTTTTCATAGCATGATAAATGATCACTGACTGATCCCTGCTGATCAAGGTGTTGCTAAAGGCAGGAGCAGGGGCCATTAAAAAAAAGTTGGCAACCCTTGGTGGGACTGCAAGGGATCCAACTTTCCCTCCCTCCCTCTCTCTCTGTGAGCATAAAGAACATAAAAATGCATGAATGGGTGTGAGTTCCTTTTATTTTTTTTCTTCTGTGACTGGATTCAGGTTGAAAGGAGAATGCCTCTGTGAAGGATGCAGACTCCACACTCTACATGGAACCCGGACACCTTTAAGATAACGGTGAACAAGAGTGTGACAAGAAGTGGGGTTCTCTCCCACTCTTCAATGTTGTATACATTTTCTTTCCCCAGCCCCTAGCTCTAGCAAACGGGGGCACAGAGCTGCAGGAAAGTGGGTGGGAAAATTACTTGGAAGGGGAAGTGGTTGGGCATAGAGAAGCAGCAGTTGGGGAAAGGATTACACACCCCTCTCTCCATTTTGCCCGTAACAAAAAGCTACTTTCAGGAGAGGGAAATTTCCCTCCCCTGAAACTAGCTTTTTTGTGGTGGGGGTGAGGGGAGGAAGTGGTCACCATGGGTTTGTTGCACATGTTCGTAAACATCATTTACTTTGGCTTTTGGGGGAATTTATCTGAACAATATTCCCTTTACTGCTTCATCTTCATGTCTTTCCTCATTTATTCTGCCCCTCTTTGCTCACTTCCCTTGCTCCTCATTCCCCCCACTACATGTCTCTCCTCTGTGACTTAATATTCTGCTTTCTGTCTCTTACTTTACTTTGGTGACTGGAAAACATCAGTTTTCTCTCCAGCTCCTTCATCCCCTCCCCCACTCCAAAAATATAGTCTCCTCTGCAGAGAGGATTGTGCAGCTTGTGCTGACTTTGTCATGGTATGAAAGGTTATAAAGAGGCTCCAAAGTTTGAATGTTTGAGGAGGAAACATGGCATTAAACGTGTGCTTGTTAGAAAGATGTCAGGGGAGGGCTGTTTAGATGCAATCGGGAAAAATGCTGGCTGTGAAAACACTAGCTTTGCATTGAGAATGAATATAGCCATAGTAAGGATAAAATTAGCAAACCAAATGCAATGCCGATAGAAGTCTGTTGATAGAAGAGACACCTCCATGCTCCCCTCTCCTCCTTCATGCATTATCCATGCCAGCGCAAGTTGATCAGATCAATGGACGGGTGCCACTGGCATGGGAAGTAGGCATGTTTGGTGGCGCGTTTGGTGGCGACCTCAGAGACGGCCATTTTGGGGGCTGCTCCCAGGCTAGTTTCACTCCCTCTCTTCTGTCCTTCCACCAGCAGGCAAAGACCACTTTATTCAAGAAGGCCCTTGGCCTATAAGTGGGTCTGTTGGCTTGGGTGTGTTTTTTATTCTTTGTTTTAATCAATTTTAATTATGCTTGTAAGCCAGCTTAAGTGCCATTTTTTTGGTAGAAAGGTGGCGTACAAATCAAATCAATAAATAAAATAAAAGTAGACACATGTATGACTTGGTCCACAGATGTACAAGTTCCTATATGTATGTATGAGTGATGCTGTGACGATTTAGATCAGGGCTGGGCAGCTTGTGGCCCTCCAGATGTTTTGGCCTAAAACTCCCATTAGTCCTAGCCAGCATAACGAATGTTGAGGACGGATGGAAGTTTTAAGCTGAAACATCTGGGGAACCACAAGTTGCCCACCCCTGGTTTAGATTATCTGAGCAGCCGCACAAACCCTATAACATTTCACAGAGAAAACTAGGAACACTCTTGTATATTTATAAGCTCCACATAGAACCCAAACCCATACTTTGGAAAGCAGCCCCCCCCCCCCCCCCAGTTCAGATTGGCCAGTGATGCCAAGGGAGTTTGCTTTCCACTATAGTATAAGGCAGTGTTCTCCAATCTTGGGTCCCCAGATGTTTTTGGCCTACAACTCCCAGCATGCCCCAGCCAGCTATGCTGGGAGTTGTAGGCCAAAAACATCTGGGGACTCAAGGTTGGAGAACACTGGTATAAGGTATAGCTTGCTTGCTTGGGTCACTTAGAGTACTTTCCCAATGTTCAAGGTTTCATGCTTGACCATTACCATTGGACTCAACACTGAGAACTCAGGCATAGTTCGCTGACTCTGTCTGGCAAGACGTCAAAGATGGAAGTAGGGAGCTCACAGATTGTGCTGTGTTAATTGGAAACTGGTTTTGGACTCAACAGGTGCTTTACCAGGGGGTGAAGCTTTCCCTCTGGATATACAAGGAAAACATCTCTCTCTAGGCAAACAAGGCAATGAGGTGATTCAAGAAGGAAAGCGGAGGATTCTGCCCTGATGGAAGCCAGAGTGAAGAGGAGGATTATGCTAGGAAAGGATCATGAGGACCAGCCGAACCCCAGGTTCTTCTTTCACCTGAGCTAAACCTACATGTGTGAGGGTTACTCTAGTACAAAGAAATAAAAACTGCTGCCCGAACTCAAGGGCACTTCTAAAACACAGGTTTTAGAACAAAGAGTACGGGTATAAAGGTGCAATCCTATGCATGTTTAGAGAGAAAAAAAAGTTCTACATCTCCCAGCATTTCCCAGCCAGCATGGTGCCCTAAGTGACTCAATGGCTCTGAGGATGGTCAGTACAAAGGGAACAATAGTTCCCTTCCCTTCTTTCAAGACTGCCACCGTCAGAGGCGCATTTGGTGGTGACGCAAGAGAGGGCCTTTTTCGTGGCTGCTCTCATGCTGTGGAACTCCCTCCCAAGGGAGGCTAGGTTCGCTCCCTCTATGCTGTCCTGATGGCAGGCAAAGACCTTCTTATTCAAGAAGGCCTTTGACCTGTAAGTGGATCAGTGGTGCTGTTTTTATTCTGTAATTATTATGTTTTTCTATTGTATTTTAGTGTGTTTTATTGTTTTAATCTATTTTAAACTAAAGAATTTGCTACTTTAAAAGGGGACTGGCTGAATTCATGGAGGAGAAGGCTATCAATGGCTACTAGTCCTGATGGCTATATGCTTTCTCCAGAATCAGAGGTAGTATGCCTATGGACACCAGTTGCTGGAAAACATGAATGGGAGGGTACTATTGCACGGATGTCCTACTTGTGGGATCCCGTGGGCTGCTGGTTGGCCAGTGTGTGAACAGAATGCTGGACTAGATGGACTCTTGGTCTGATCCAGCATGGCTCTTCTTATGTACTTAAATTCATATGATCATGTTCATCACAATTTGGGTACAAAAAAAAAAGTTTGACTCATAGTGGAAAGTGCAATTACATGGATATAGCTTCAGAACTGGTGAGATATGCAAAGAGGCACCGGAATCAGCCAGTGCTTCTATCTATCATCTATCTATCTATCTATCTATCTATCACATTAGCCTGTTTTTGGTTTTTTTGAAGGTTCATGTGACTAGCTGTAGCATAAGCATGTGTGGCCAGGAAACTGGAACGAAAGAAGATTGCTAAGTCTCAGTGTGCCTGAGAATGCTGGCGTTGCAGTTCTGTTCTCTCAAAAAGCCCAGAAATGCCGAGTCTTGCTATTCAAGAGATTGCAAAAGGAAAACTGCTTAATGTAGCAGTGGTGGTCCTGGTAATCTTAGATGTATTTTTTATTAACATCTGTACACCAACTATTGGTGGGGACCATATTGTATTTACAAAAACTGCTTGAGGAAGCTTTTCTAAGAATCTGAATGTGTGCTTTTTCTCTAGCAGTGGGAGATTTTAATCATGCTGCAGATTTCACACTCAACAGCAATCACAAAGCATCCAATCCTCGAGTAAGCTAAATGCAGTTTTGGCTGAGCTCATCTAGTCCTAACAGATACATAGAAAATGTCCACAGTTCACATAAGCAGGAATACACTGGCTAAAATAAATTAATTCAGCTCAATGGGAATATATATATATATATATATATATATAGCTGAAATTAATTCAGCTCAATGGGAATATATATATATATATATATATATATAGTACATCATGCTTCATTTTTATAATAAGGTTGACATCACAGTGTAGTTCCAGTAATCATGCTGAGTTGAATGGGGGTAAGTGTGGGGATCTGTCTTTGCTTTCTGGACTCTGCCATAAAAGGAGGAAAATAAAGGTTTATTTATTTTACTTTACATCTAGGGCTCAATCATATAGAAACGATTCACCGGCTGAGGGACTTTAGGAAATGGCGAATGTGTGATTTCTCCAGTGGAGATGGAGCTGTGCTGGTGAAACGGGCAGTGTTAGGTACCGAAAAGATCCAGGGCTCAGGCACACGGGACAAAAAAAATTGCACAAATTTTCATATGCTATTTTACATATGCTCTAAAGTGTCTCTCTCTGTGTGTGTCTTTAAAGGATCTACCTCCTAAGAGCACCCCTATTTGGGAAAGGGGATGTATGGACAGGGGAGAGGAGGCTATTTGATTTTAAAAAACAACAACAACAACCAAAAACCTCAGGCAGAAAGATTCAAGGTGGAGGTGGGGCAGCAGGAGGTGAAGCACACGTGGGCAAAAAGCCAGCTAATCCAGGGGGATCAGATGCAATAGAGATCACCAGGGCCCCTGTACCTGTATTTCAGAAAGTGCCCATGGACAGCAGGGTGGTGGGGCACATGGCCTCCCAGAGATTCGAGGCTCCAAATGAAATATTCGGGGCTCCAGCCCTAGTGGGCCATACCCTAACGCCACCTCTGTGGTGAAATGACACATGCCTGTGGAACTTCCCTGGAAAGCGGCACTGGTGTAGATGCTCCAGTGGCTATGATCCGGTGGAATCATTAGTATAGGATTGCTCTGCCCATCCTGTGTTCCTGTTACTCTTCTCAGGGTGTCTCAGAACAACATTAACAATGCAATTCTATGCATCTTTACTCAGATGTAAGTTCCGCTGTGTTCAGTAGGGTTTACTTCTTACTTACTTACTTACTTACTTCTTACTTACTGTATTTACTTACTGGAAAATGTCGATCATTTTCTCTATCTTGGCAGCTATCTTTCTGTTACAGCTAACATCGACAGTGAAATCCAGCATAGTTTGAGCTCCGCAAGTGCCGCAGTTTCTCGAATGAAACATAGAGTGTTCGAGGATCGGGATATTTGTAAGAAGACCAAAACACTGGTTTATGAAGCCATTGTATTACCAACTTTATTGTATGCCTGCGAAACATGGACTATCTATAAACGTCACTTCCACCTCCTTGAAAGGTTTCATCAACGTTGCCTCCGGAAAATCCTGCGAATTACTTGGGAAGATAGACGAACAAATGTCAGTGTACTGGAAGAAGCAAAGACTACTAGCATTGAAAAAATGATCCTTCAACGCCAACTTCAGTGGACCGGTCATGTTGTTCGAATGCCTGACTGCCGTCTCCCAAAGCAGTTACTTTACTCCCAACTCAAGGATGGAAAGCGGAATATTGGTGGTCAATATAAGAGGTTTAAAGATGTTCATAAGGCTAATCTAAAAAAATGCAATATAAACATCGAAAACTGGGAAGCTCTGGCCCATGAACGATCTAAATGGAGGTTGGCCTTTCACAAAGGTTCCATGGACTTTGAAGAAGCCCGAGTGCAAGGTGAAAGGGAGAAACGTGCTAAGCGAAAAGCACGTCAAATGAATCCTTTACAGGACCATCTTCTATCTGGTAACCTGTGTCCTCACTGTGGGAAGCTGTGTGGATCTAGAATTGGCCTCCACAGTCACTTACGGACCCATCGCTAGAGTCTACACAATCTTCTTTAGAATTTCCTCCTTTTATCCCGGAAGACAATCTTACTCGGTCACGAGTGATCGCCTGATGATGATGATTTAGGAATGAAGCCTAATAACAGTTAAAAAGTCAACACATCCTAAAAAGACACCATATTAAGCAGAAAACCAATTAAAACATCACAGTAAAAGCTTAGCAGCAGGAGAGTGAAAGCTGTACAATATTTTAAAAGTTCTGGGTAAATTAAAATATCACTTTCATGCGGCACCTTCACCTTCATGAATGGTTCATGTGGGATTGTGCCAGACCATGTGTGCATATTATTTAGACTGTGTATGCCTATTTGGTACCCAGAAATGTGATTCCTTCCCCAGTCTTTTGCTGCCTGCTGAGGCCTCTCTTCTCCATTTCATTATTATATATGTTCATATTACTAAAAAGGATATTTAAATCTAATGTTTATATAACATTTAGAAAAGGAGAGACATAAAAAAGCAAGAGAGAGAGAAAAGGTCATCCTCAAAGCTCTCTGTCTCTCTTGGACTGGGTTCACACAACACGATAACCCACACTCAAGGGTTGAGTGTGAGTTATTGAACTGTGTGTTGTTGAACAATGGGTTATAGTGTTGTCTGAACCCAGCTGTGCTAACAAGCCATGGCTTTTAAACTATGAACAACCCATGAAGAGAACCCATGGTTTGTTGTTGGGTTATCATCTGTGGATTGTTCACCATGATGGTTTGTTATGTTGGCTTGGTTCAGACAACACAATAACCCATGTTTCCACAACAACCCACAGTTCAATGACAACCCACACTCAACCCTTGAGTGTGGGTTATCATGTAGTTTGAACCCAGTCAGTATGTCCCTCCTGTTTTTTGCCCTTCCTATCCTGTGGCCTTTTCTGCTGCCAACAGGTGGAAATCTCTTCCCCACCACTCTGGTTGCCTCCAACAAACCAGCCTTAAAACTCTCAGGGTCTATTTTAAGTAGTGTCTCATTTTCCATTTAGAAAAGGAGTAACGGGGGGGGGGGAACAAGAGAGAGAGAGAAAAGGTCATCCTCAAAGCTCTGTCCCTCTTGCACTGGGTTCACACAACATGGTAACCCACACTCAAGGGTTGAGTATGCGTTGAGTGTGGGTTGTCATTGAACTGTGGATTGTTGTGCTATCTGAACCCAGCTGTGATAACAAACCATGGTTTGTTAACCACGAACAACCCACAGTTCACAACTCAGCAACAAACCATGGATTCTCTTCATGGGTTGTTTGTGGTTAACAAACCATGGCTTGTGTCATTTGCAAGCCATTACTAGTTTCATGAAGTCAACAGCTTTCCTAAGAAAGGCATTGCCTCTAGACAACAATGACCCTGGTCAATTATACACAATGATGTTTCGGGAAATGGGAAGGTAGCTTTCCATCTTAGTTCTTTTGACAGCCATTTGAATCCTCTGTGTATAAAGAGTGATTCCTTCCCAAATCTCTGCTGCTTGACTAACTACATAGTGATTGTCATACCAGATAATATCGACCAGTTTAAGCAGTCCCATCTCCTTCGGAGGAAAGCCCCAGAATTCTTGCAGTGGAAAATTAGTAGCTGTTGTGTCTTGAGGTGAGAAAGTTTACACCACTTGTAAACCATTGGGGGGGGATGTCTGATGTGTTGTAAACATAACTGTATGCACAGCCTGCAGAAAGACATGAGCCACTTTGGCTGTAACTGAACACGTGGCTTTGGTAATAGGGATAGAATACACACGGACCCATCGCTAGAGTCTACACAATCTTCTATAGAATTTCCTCCTTTTATCCTGGAAGACAATCTTACTCGTTCACGAGTGATCGCCTGATGATGAGAATATATATGTCTTGTGAGGTTAAGTTTCAGGTATGAAAATTGCGTATTCAGTGTACTGAAGTGTCTCAAACATAGCAACAGATTTCCAAAAAAACCATTGTAGGTTTGCAATGATTTGCAGTGCCTTTTTAGTCTATCTCCCTGTGCCCAGGAGCACTGTTTTTTTAAAAAATAGTACAAGACTATACCTCACTTGTACCATAGTACAAGTGGAAATAATGCACAATTAACACCAGTTCCCTGTGCCTTTCCATTGGGGAATCATGTGCAATTGAGCAAAATCTATGCGCCTTGTAATAGAAAACAATCCACAACAATGCTAGTAGGAGATGAACAAACTAGTAAAAATTTTTTTTTAAAGTGACAAATCTGGAAACAACAGAAATTCAGTTTGCGGACAGTTTTTGTAAGAAAATATTCTGCTCATGAGTATAAAAACAGAATTAGGAGCATAATTCCTTTTACACACAGTTGTTGGGAGTCACAACGTTGTGAGACCATTGGTGTCAGCCACCATGACAATTGTTACATTCTTACATTCTTATGAAGCCAGATTTAGATGGAACATTGCCCTCAGGTGCTGTAAAATGGCTGATCTCCAATGATATCTGCTCTCTAGGGAGAAAGATTTTCTTTCATATTGAGTTTTGAAAATGTGAGACCTGTTTCCTCTAGCCTTTACAATATTCTGATTGAATGTTCTACCTTTCAGAGCAATCACTTTGCACAAAAGGTCTTAGTAACTCCATTCACTGATGCTAAACTGAATACCAAGGTCATGAGAACATGGCCTTTCCCTAAAGCGTTGGTCACCTTTGTAGCTGAATCTGTCCCCCCCACCCCCACCCCGTCTTTTCTTGAATGCATTAGTTGATCTTTGGAGAACTGGATATAATCAGCAGGAAAATATACCTCAGGCTGTGATCACAAGCACAGATATTTGAAAGTAGGCTGTATTGAACCCAGCCAGACTTCCTTGCAAGAAAATGCATTTAGGATTGGGATGCCAAACTTATGTAATTTGTTAAGCACCTGTGTGTTGAGGATTGGCAATAGCTGCTATTTGTTACACTGCTGCTTTCTTCGGCACACTGTTTGTTATTGTATCAGATCCAAACTGATTTCAGCAACTCCATCAAATTTGATTAGGCTATATAAAAGGCGCTTCTGTGCTTTAAAAAGCATGGGCACATCCAAAGTTCAACAGAGCACCTGGGGGTGGGGGGCGGCGGGGGGGGAGGTTTCTTAAATGTGGCTTTATATGCCATACTTCAGCTGACATTCTGGGGTTTTTGCCCTGGTTAGCTTTCTCTCTTGCTTCTGTTCCTGTTATTCATGTTGCTGCTAATTGGTATTTATAGGTTATTATTTAATAATTTTGATGTGTTTTTATATGACATATGGCGCTACTGTTTTTATTATGTCTTGTTAGTTGTCTCAGAGATATTTGATTGAAAGGCGGGTTAGAAATCTCGCCATCATCATATAGAAACAAAGCAACCATTTCCCCATGAAGGTGCTGTAGAAATCATTCCTTGAAATGAAACACTAACCTTACAAAGGGTACCATCAATCTTCTTAGGAGGCATGAAAAAAGAAAGGTAATGGTAGAACTTTATTTAAGGCACAATCCTATGCATGTTTCGACAGGAAAAAGTCCTGCAATTTCCAGCATGCTCCAGCCAGCCATAGGATTGCACTCTTCATCAGTTAAGGCCATAATACACACACTGAGGAATATCCACCATTGAAATCCGGTATAGGGCTTTGCACACAGGGCTTGAATCAACTCTCCCTGCCTCCTATTGAGTTCTGTGGTGCAGGAGAACATCCCCAGTGAATTGTGCTAAGAAAATAGGTGGTTTACCTCCTTTCAACTGGAGGGCCATGTCTGTGTAAAGGAAGGCATAACCTGACAAATATGGGAGGTATGATGTCACCTTGGGTTGGTTTTTTTAAAAAAGGGATAAACATTTAAAATTTGATTTACTGGGGTTAAGCTAAAACAGAGAAGAATTGGGGTGTGGGTGAGAGGCTGTGTTTCCTGAGAGACAAAGCATGTTCAAAAATAAACTCATAGGCTTAGATCCTGAGTAGTCCTTCTGCAAATACGAAGGCTTCTTCTGTTCATGGCAAGGGACTCCAATCCAATGGAGGCTCCCACTGGAAAAGGGGAAGGGGAGGCAATTCTTGCTGATTCCTTCTTCCCCCCTCCAGCTTTCAGCATTATCACCCGTGTTGCTCTGTAGGGTCCAACAACCCTCTGGAGTAGACATTAAAAGAGTAAAAGGGATTGCAGAGAGAATCAGCTAAAATTGCCTCCCCTGCTTCCATCAGTGGCAGTATCGCATGAGTGGAGTTCTGCTTATGGGAAATTAGGATCCAAGACATATTGTAGAGTATTTTTTTCTGCTTTCCATGTGCTACTGTGCCCTTTATAGCTAAAAAGGAATGGACGTGCTTAAACTACACGTTAGTTTGAAGATGTAGCTAGCAGCTATGCCTTTCTTTTTTTTTACTCTAAAACTAGGGTGAGCAACCTGTGGTCCGTGGCCTAATTTCAAAAGGCCCCTGCATGCCATTGGTTCAGACCTCTGGCAAAAGTGATCTGTCCCTTCCCTGGCAGCCCACTGCATGGGAAGGAAGAGGGAGAGAGAGAAAATAAAGTGGCAGAAAGAGAGGGAAAAAGAGAGTGGTAAAAAGAGAAAGAGGAAAGAGGTGGCTCACCCACTTTTGGCTCTGGCCCTACCCACCACTGGCTTCAGCACATCCACCCCAGACATGTGCCCCCAGCATACTACTGGCGAGAGAATGCAGCCCTCGAAAGAAAAAAGATTGCCCAGCCCTTGCTCTAAAGTAAGCACCGGGGCCCCAATCCAGATCGGGATCCTAGCATGGTTTTTTTAAAAGTGGGGATTTAACCCTTTGCCCCCTGCTGTGGTCCCAATCTGGATCAGGCCCCCTCCACCTGTAATATTCAACGCAAAAAAGTGATCCATTAACTGGATTGGAAGCACAGTGTGGGGTGAAAGGTTAAAGCACTCCTTACCCCCATTCAAGGCTCCCAGTCTGGATCAGCCCACTTTGCTTAAATTAGAGAAAGAAAGACAGACAGGCAGACATAGCCACCCACTAGCTACTTCTCCATGTAACATGTAGCTAGGCCCTATGTAAGATGAGTAGGTGTTGTACCACGGGCTCTTTCTGTATTTCTGAGAACATGTGTTCAGTTGATTTCTGTTCATAGGATGGTTAATAAGAGGCCAATATTGCAGTCCTATGCAAGTTTACTCAGAAATAAGTCCCACTGAGTTCAATGAGACACTCCCAGGTAAGTATGTATAGGACTCCATTCTCTGAGCTTTATGCTGACCCAAGATATCATGGTCTACATAGATTTGCTGGTAGGTGCAGTATGATCTTAGGGTGTACACACAGCCCGCTCCATGCATTGAAAGAACTCAGGAAGGGGGCAGCGTGGCCACGAGAGCTAGCCCCACCCACTGCCAGAACTGTGTGCCTCCTCCTCCCTTCTCTGGAGAATGTTTGATTGACATTTATGAGAAGGAGTTCTGTGCACATAGAGTTAAATGTACTGCCAGTTTCTACACTCGATTAGGCATCCTGCTCAATCATGGTAGAATCATAGAATCATAGAAAAGTAGAGTTGGAAGGGGCCTACAAGGCCATCGAGTCGAACCCCCTGCTCAATGCAGGAATCCAGGTCAAATCCAGATGACTGTCCAGCCGCACCTTGAATGCCTCCAGAGTGGGAGAGCTCACCACCTCCCTAGGTAGTAGGTTCCATTGTCTTATTGCTCTGACCATCAGGAAATTTTTCCTGATATTTAGGTGGAATCTGGGTTCCTGTAATTTGAGCCCATTATTCCGTGTCCTGCAAACTGGGATGATCGAGAAGAGATTCTGGCCCTCCTCTGTGTGACAACCCTTCAAGTACTGGAAGAGTGCTATCATATCTCCCCTCAGTCGCCTCTTCTGAAGGCTAAACATGCCCAGTTCTTTCAGTCTCTCCTCATAGGGCCTTGTTTCCAGTCCCTTTATCATCCTTGTTGCCCTCCTCTGAACCCTCTCCAGTTTGTCTACATCCTTCTGAAAGTGTGGTGCCCAGAATTGGACCCAATACTCAAGATGAGGCCTAACCAGTGCCGAGTAAAGGGGAATTATCACTTCACGTGATTTGGAAGCAATACTTCTATATTGCTCATTAAGTGTAGATGCTCTCCGTGCATACATCTGTACATGTGGAGAACTCATTCTTATGAGCATCTCTTGGATGTTCATCAGGGCAGATGGGAGGGGGTGCACAGTTCTACTGGCAGGCAGGGCTAGCCTGTGTAGCCCTGAGAACCCATGTGGATGGTTTTGTGTAAACCCCTTGTAAGAAAAGGTTTAGATTTCATTGTAAGTTACTGCAGTAATGGTTCCTGCTGTTTACGGAAGTAAGAGCGATGGATGCCATATAAGTCATGCTTAGTTAATTAGAGCTCTCTAGTTAATTAGAATTAGAACTAGAACTCTTTTAAAATAATTGAGCTGTTGTGCAACAGGGAATAGCAGATCATTGGGGTGGTCCCGATACCACCATTTGCAAAGTACTCTCCTGAGCCACCTATGCTGTGGGACAGATTGCTTCTTTGATCAAACCACTTTAAAACTTCAAGGACTTTTATAAAACAGCTTATAACCACATTTAGCTAAGCCATATATGCATCTGGAGTTGATCATAAAACCCTTCTCTAATTAACCATATAATGTTAAATGAAGGGCTGGCTTAAAAAATACACACACACATATTTGGGGGAATTTCTTTGATGGAAGGCCAACCTTCTGAGGAGTGGAAAGTGACAACTATGGCGCTCCTATTCCAAAAGTGATCATAAGATGGGGGAGCAGTTGTTGTCGGCACTGATGGAAGTTCTGTTGTGCAGTGATGCTGGTTTTAATGAGAGTTGATGGGTAGCAGGGAGAAGACTTTCTGTAACACACATAATTGGATTAAGAAAGAGAACTCTTTTAATTGATTTTTTTTTTTTTTACACAGGGGAGGTCTTGGTTAAACCCATGCATTAGAGTTCTTTCAAAGTCCATGGCTCGCCTTCTGCTACCAGAGTAAATCAGATTGAATTGGAAAGTCATGGTGAGGCTCATTTCCCCGTGTTAGACAAATCAGGCATGGTTATTGATGTTGTCTTACGGTTGATTTACACAATAGTTTCTTCGCTGTTGCCTGTTGAGTCCACCCTCACTTTTACCGCACCAGCACTTCTGTGCTTTTCCCAACTGGTACTAGTGAGGCAAGATAAAATTCTCCTTACAAACATGGGCAGGTGCTACAGGCACCCAGCTCCCCGTATTAGCTGCAAGTAGTACAGTGCAGATAGTTACCAATTAGTTGTCAGTACAAGGGTTACTGACTGAATGAGGGAATCTGGTTTCCTTAGCAAGATCTGAGTTCTTGTATGGACATGGCCATCTGAACATTTGTGCATGTCTGGATTGGAGCATGGGGTAGAACAGGGTTAGCAAAAGGTGAGGGATTTGCAAGCAAAAACGTCTGGAGGGCCACAAGTTGCCTCTTGCCTGATCCTGGGGTAGCATGATTACATAATGTGGTAGATCTATGCCTCCCCTCCAATGCCACATCGATTAAGGCTGCAACCTAGGAGTAAGTCCCACTGAACTCCATGGACCTTACTTCTGAGTAGACTTGCATAGAATTACACTGTGACTGTACTTAATGCACACATAAGGGTCTGTCTCCTATTTTTGTAGTCTCTTTGTTTCCCTGACATCACTTCCTCAGGGATATTACAAAAGACCATAGGACTGAGGAGTGATATTCCATTTTTTTTCAAAAATAGCAGAGAGCCTCTTTCACAAAGGGCTTTCTTCTGCAAAGGGAGGTTCAGTACATTTAAAAAAAGAAGAAGAAGAAAACAATTATTTCTCAAAATTTTAGCTGGCTCATTTGTATCTCTATTATTTGAAACTTTGTGGGGGTGGGTTTATTTGAAATCACAGCTGTTGGCATGTATTGCTATATGATGTCCCTTTAAGGTTACTCTGTTTTATCAGTATAACTTTTGAGCCTGGAAAACCTGTGAGAACAAGCTACTTAGTGAGGTTTCCAGGACTTCCTGTCAAAATACCACAAGAGCATAATTTCCTCTGGTATTTTGTCACTTCTCCTTACAGACCATCTGGAATCCAGAAGTGGCAAGGCAGCATGGAAATTTTAAAAAATAGTTGGAAAGCTGAAAAGTTCACCAAACATTTAAGAGTCACCAAGATGATCCAGTTACAGAAATGCGGGGGGGGGGAGGTGGTGGTGGTGGTGGTGGAGAAGGAATTGGTGGTTTCTGATTTCTTTTCAAATGGTAAACTTTGTGCAGGGTTTTCATAGATTATAGAGTTGAAAGGGGCCTACAAGGCCATCGAGTCCAACCCCCTGCTCCATGCAGCAAACTAGAGGAGGGGTCTCCCATCCAAGTAATAACCAGGCCTGACCCTGCTTAGCTTTCCACACTCAGACAAGCTGAGCCAGCATGAGCCACAGCCTGTTTCAACCAAGCTTATTCAGTTTAACTTTTAAAAAGAGTACTATCCACCTGCTGCCTATGCATCAGTTTAAACTCTCCTAAATATAACTAAAAAATGCATAGGGTAAAAATCACAAAGAGCTTTTGTAGCATATTTCAGTGAGTCTGGAGCCAATTCACACAGCTTTCCAGGGCTACCTATTAGTGATGGACGAATTGTTCAATTTGGGTTTCCCTACATTTCTAATTTTTCCAATCTTAAGTTTGCTTCAACCTGAACTTACACAATTTTAAAAAAAAATGTTCTCATGAAAATTCATGTGCATGTTTGTGTGCATTTCTCTGAATACGTGCATTTTTGTATGCAATTTTGCCTAATATACACATTTATGCAAGCAGTGTTCCTAATATAATGCATTTACTTGCACTAATATATGCATTTTGTGTGCACTTTCCCCTAATACACACATTTTTGTACACAGGTGTTTTTCGGGGTTGTTTTTTGAGAATTCCACTGCAAAATTCAGAGAAGTGTGAATTTTGAAGGATAACTGAGTTTCGGTTTGTATATTGGTTTGAAAATGCAAAATTTGGTAAATTCATAGTGAAATGTGAACTGAATGAATATCTTCCCCCATCCCTACAGTGCTTGTTGGATAAGAGGTATGTTTCTTCTTGGTGCTGGCCTAAGGTGGACTGCTGGGCAGCCAGCTTCTGGTTACTCTGCCACTGCTACCATGTGGGTTCTCCCACACTGGAGACATTCAAGGTGCAGCTGGACAGCCATCTGTCAGGGATGCTTTGACTTGGATTCCTGCACTGAGCAGGGGGTTGGACTCGATGGCCTGGTAGGCCCCTTCCATTTCTACTATTCTATGATTCTATGTGCTTCAGGAATGTTTGTAATCTTGCAGAGGTGGCAGGGACACCGGGAGTGGGAAACTGTTCCTCACTGTTCCTTACCTTTACTTGACCAACACTGCTACCAATATGTCCTGAGTAGTTATGAAGTTTTATGAGATAATGATGGTAAAGCATTTTGTGCACAAATGGTATGTCAATTATTCATGATGCTACAGCTGTCTGTTAGTGCCACATTTGCCCTAACTAGATTTTTTTTGGGGGGGGGGGGAGAAGGGGCAAGGTGAATATGGTCCCTAATGATTTTTCAGCAGAGTAAGATATTAAAAGCCCATTTTTGGACCATGTTGGAATGGTGCTTGTTAACTGTACATCACATAGAAATGTCTACTAATGTAAGCAATTCATAAATATGAATAAATAAATAAACTACCTGTTTATTTATTCATATATAAAGAAACAAACAAATAATCAAGAGATCGTTCCTTATTGAAGCATATGTGGCATTTATCCTTTCTTTACAGTATCACCATCAAGTTAAAAATGTGGTTGGTTGCTTACTGACAACAGTATACTTGCCTCAACAAGGTGCCTGGACTGGCAGAATAACCTAACCTGGGATAATGTAATGATGAAAATTCAGGGGATGTGCAGAGAAGGAAGAGGGCCAGCAGCATGAGAAGGAGCACTGAAACAAAGGAAAGGGCTGTTAATGATGTTGAAATCTGGTGAGAAAAAGATGTAGATGCACAAAGGGCACACTTTTGGGTTTCCATCAAAGCAGCCTTCCCCAACCTGGTACCCCCAGATGTGTTGGACTGCAACACATCTGGAAAGCAATCCAACACATCTGGAGGACACAAAATTGGAGAGGGCTGCATCAAGGGTATCCCGCTGTCCAGGATTGTAAATAAAACATTGACTTTTCCGTTGCATGCTACTGATCCACAGGCATTTCAGCTAATAGCTCGTGTCCCATCTTAGGGATGGCTGAAAGGAACAACTCGTATGGTCCAGCCAATGTTAGGCAATTTAGGTAAAGTTAGTAACAGGAAAACTTCCCAAGGCTTGCATCAGACTAGTTTCCAAATAAACAAAGCTATTCTCTCTCCTCCTGCCCCCCAATCAGGAAAGAACTCAGCTTAATTTCAGACCTATCCAGATTTGGGTATTGCCTTCCCCAAACCCCTGCAAGCTCCAGGCCCACTATCTCTCACCCATTTTACCATTTCCTCCCAGCTCACAACAGGATGTGGAGGCAGCAGGAAGCCGTGGAGAACAGGGAGAGTGAAAGAAAGAGATCCCTCCTCTCCTTTCCAGCTGCAGCAGCACTCCCCAGTGGTGGCATGCTATGGCAAGCAGCAGGGAGTGGGCTGGAACAGAGGTCTCCCCACCAGGGTTGGCCCAAGACATGTTGCCTGAGGTGCAGGTCAAGATGGTGCCCCCCATTCCACCTACAGAAGCCAACTGGACTGGTAGTTGACTCTTACTTTGGACACTGGTGATGGGAAAGCACCCTCCACCTCATCTGAGGGCAGCAGGTTAGCTTAGGGGGCACAGGGCAGGCTGCCTGAAACACACAGCTCTGTCCTCCAGCCAAGGGGAATGACCAGAGGCTGCTGCCGCCCCCTATACACCACCCAGCATCTGCCGCCTGCCGTGACAGCCTCACTCTGCTTAATGGTAGGACCGGTCCTGCTTCCCACCCCTCTCCTCTCTGGAGAGCTTATATGTAGCATGCCAAGCTACCAGTAGTCCCTGAGAAAAGTTGTTTCTATTGCAATAGCCCTTGGGGAAATTACATTCCTCAGGGACCACTTGTGGTTGCCGTCCCTTCACCCTTCCCAATTAAAATCTGAGCCAGAGAAGAAATTGGGGGTCATAATGCTTGTCTCGTATTTGAGGTGTGCATTATGAGCATGTGAGACTTGTATTTCCAACCCCAGAAGCATCAGACTCGGCAACACTGATGAGACTTAAAAGTGCTTAACCTTGGCTAGTTTTCAGAAAAGTGTCCCGTCCCGTCCCCCCGCCTTCACTATGAGAGCATGTGAGCCCCCTACTGCAGTCTGGAGTGATACAGCCCAGGACACAAGTTTACCACCTCAGTGAGAACTAGGACAGTAAAGATTATGAACTCAATCGCTTTCTCAAACTACGTGACGGGAGAAGCTCAGTGCACAACTTACAACTCTTTGACCCAAGAAAAACATTTCCATTTCAGTCCATCTTTTAGTCTTTTCTTTGACACCTAGACCAGATTCAAAATGATTGAATTACATTCTTTTTCTCAGAATCAACGGCACTGATTTTATTAGAAATGTTTTGGCTTCCACTGGCCCTGTGACTCTTCCTACCTTCCCCTTTTCCTTTCTTTCTAGTGCAAATACATTTCCAGTTACAACAAGTCTTTGGAATAAACACATGCAATATAATCTGACATTATTAATAGCATTCTAATTGTTTGACTAACATGCCCCAAGTATTATTTAAACATTGGTAACAGGAAATGATTGCTATGCGGCATTCAGTGTAATCTGAGCAGCCAACTCTGGCCACTGGAGCAAACTGTTTCGGTCCCTGACTTCCCCTTACATCCAGGATGTGGCTACATTGTCACCATGGATTTTATGGGCTGGAAAAATTCTACTTGGGCATTATCCTGCATGCAGTGACCATCGAGTGAGCAGGAGAGCAGGGCCACACCCATTGGCCCTGCCCTGTCATTGCATCCCTGCTCCGTCCCTCTACTGTCACACATTGGGTGGGGGCAGATCTATAGCAGGGAGCCTGCTCAGTGTGCATAGGGGCCTCACTCCAGACTGACCCCCAGTGTGAGGGATGGGGCTGGCACAGACGCTATGGCAGGAGCACTGGGCAGAGCCCTATTATTCTCCATCGAATTCTTCTTCTTCTTCTTCTTCTTCTTCTTCTTCTTCTTCTTCTTCTTCTTCTTCTTCTTCTTCTTCTCCTCCTCCTCCTCCTCCTCCTCCTCCTCCTCCTCCTCCTCCTCCTCCATTTATATACCGCCCAATAGCTGAAGCTCTCTGGGTGGTTTACAACAATTATAAAATTTTACAATGAAATACAATTATACAATAAAATACAGTTTTACTATAAAATATAATAATAAAAAATACAAACAATAAAAACATCAAAAAATTTACACTAAACATTTTAAAAACAATTTTAAAATTACTTAAATAGCTAAGACAAGATTATAAAAATTAGACTGGATAAAAAGGTGACATAACCACCACCCTAATCTATATCATAATTGCATATATATATATATATATATATATATATATATATAAAATAATTGCATGATAGCTAAAGTCTTTAGCACCACAATAGAGCCTAACAATGCTGTACCTTCCTCTTTCTGCAGGGCAAGGATCTGTACATAAAAAATGAAGGCTGTGAAAGCAGCAGCAATGGCTTTTGTGGAACTAAGGCCGGAAATCTCTTCTCAGCACTTGCAGAAAGGGTATCCCTTGTGCTCTTGTGCTAGCCAGTGACCCTCAAGCCTGACTGGTAGGAACACTTGCATCTGACTACAGGTTCATATGATTGGGCCTTCTGTGTCATGCATGTCACAATACCTGCAGAAGCCACAAAGCTCCCTGGATGCACCACTTACTGCACAGAGCTGCTATAAACCAATCGGAAGTTCCCTGTGATGTCTTCCCCATAAGTTTTAAAACATGGCTTAAGCACCATAAAGTATGCTTGTTGTGTGTACAAGAGTTATCCCTAAGGATGTTAGCCAGATATAAGATATAAGATATAAGAAGCAGCCAGAGCTGCACACACAGATCCTTTTCAAAATAGCTAAAACCATCCTTACGGCACGGAGGGGGAGCAGGGCACTAAATCTTACCCCCACTTCTCTTCCTGAACTATCGATCACTGAGATTTTAGCATTTTTGAAAGGGGTCAATGTACACAGCCCTAGCTGCTGGATCTGTGAGGAGAACTGCAATTATGGGACTTAATTTTTGCGCACCATTCCCCATCTGAGAGTATGTGTGGAGACCAGCTTCCATGTGCGTAGTGCCACAGCTCTATCTGGGCAATAAGGTATGAAGCAGCCCTCACCTTAAAAAGTCATAATCCATTGATTTCCTTCATGTGTACTCAGTAATACGGGTCCAATGGAAATGGTAAAAAAGAAGGCTGTTTTAGCATCTGCACATTTTAATCTCATCTTAAAACCACACATGAATTGTTGTTGTTGATGGGTGATGGTGGTTTAAAGCACTTTTTAATGTTCGAACTGCTTTGCAATTCTTACCTCATTTATGTTCATCACAGACCTAAGAGGGATCAGTCTCAGTTTGTGAGAATTCAGGAAAGTGTGAAAAGGGGGCGGGGAGTGATTAATCCAGGGGGATTCTTGACTGAGGTGTGCAGAGGCGGTATTAGGGGGTGGCCCACTAGGGCCAGAGCCTTGAATCTTTTATTCAGAGCCCCGAATCTCTGGGAGGCCATCTGCCCTCCCCCCCATCCTGCTGTCCAGGGGCACTTGCTGAAACAAAGGTACAGGGGCCCTGATTATCTCTGTTGCATCTGATATCCTGGATTAGCTGGCTTTTTTCCCACATGTGCTTCACCTCCTGCTGCCCCACCCCTGCCTTGCATCTTTCTGCCTGCGGTTTTTTTCTGAAATCAAATGCCTTCCTCTCCTCTGTCCATTCATATCTTTTATCAAATAGGGGTGTCCTTAGGAGACAGGGTTCTTGGTGGTGGTGTAGTGGGGTCAGGGCTCACTGGTACCTTTTGATTAGCAGGGAGGTTGATGTAATCTGCCACCCTGCTCAGAATTCCCTTTTCTCTCTGACTTTAGCTGCAATCTGATCAGTAGTTGGGAAGGTAAATGAATTTTCTTAGCAGCAGTATATGATTTGGAGCTATCCCTGTTGTAATGCAAAGTATTTTTTAGAGGTGTTCACGTACCTTTGGGGCCGCCTGTCTCGCCTCTGCCTCGTCTCTCCACGGTGGTGGCCCCCCCATCTCGATTGTCTGAGCGGCGCGGAACATTTCTCTGCGCATTTCTCTTCCGGCCAGCTGGAAGTGATGCGACGGGACCAGTGCGGGCGGCGCAGGCGGCTCACCGCGGAGAGGCGAGCCACGACGGGACCCGGTAAAGCCCGGCGAGCCTCTGGCAGGCGTGACAATGGCCAATTTCGGCCCACTACGCCCGCCTGGAGGCCGAGCGGTACACCCCTATTTTGGGTGGCCTGGTCTTGAATGGGCAATTAAGACCCAATAGCTTTATGAAAGATCTGCTCCTGGTAGAGCTGAAAACTGCGAGATTTGGTTTGTTGATAATGGGTCAAATTTGCCATGACACCACTGGTTCTTGGTGTGGGTGGCTGTTTGCTCCCCCTAACAGCTGTTTTCAGGGATAATGCCTATATTTCCCCCATGAAAATCAATGAAAATAGTGTCGTCTCATTGGGAAAAACAGGATCCTTGCCACATGATGGACAAGTTTGTTTGATCATCTCATTGAAAGGATGCATCCCTGAAAATGGCTGCCGAGGGGGGGATCAAAGGCCCATCCCCTGCTTGTTGCCCCAAGGGCCCCTTACTGTCTGGTGGTTTTTTGCCCTCCACCAGCCATTTTTGGGGATGCAGGGAGGATTTTTTTTACATGTAGGGAAGCATAAATCAGCGTTGATCCCCCACCTGAATAGATCTCACCAGTTCATGTGTTGCCTGGAAAATGAGGAAAGGAGCAGTGCCTCACGCCTTTTCTTTTCCGTCATCTGTGGCAATGCTGGGAAAGTCACTTAAATATTTCTTCAAGGATGAGATCTGCAAATCTCATTTCCCATGCTACAGGAAAAGAAGCAGGAAAAGAAGAAGCATGATTCTGTTTGTGCTTCCCTTGCTCCTTGGTAATATATTATAATAAGCCCTCATAAACATCCATTTCTGCCCTCATATATTTAAGCTGGTTTCCCAATGAATGTTATATGTATTGCTTTTAATTATGCAATATCCTCAGAATATGTACTAAGCTTCTATAGTCTTTAACGAATAAAAGCAAGACATGTAGTTCAACAGAAAATTTTAATGGAACTGTCCTGGTTTTATAAACTGCCATCAATTTGTATAATATATGATGTGAATATAAACTGTAAGGGACTAAGGGCCCAATCCTATGCATGTTTAGGCCCCCAAAACAGTCCTACAACTCCCAGCTTTGAGTTGTATGACTTTTTTTCTGGCCAAACATGCATAGGATTGCACCCTAAATCTGAAGCCATAGGTACTTTTAGACCCTGGACTTAATGGTCTTATGGGGACCTCTTTAGACAGCCATATGCATAACTTCAGTTGTGAAGCATAACTAACATTTCTCTTCTCTCCCCCCACCCCAATTTCATGCTTTACAACTACGTCTACATTCCTGATATGTTTGAACAAACAACAACTGTTTGCTAACCCTGATGGGAGGGAGGGAACCTGAACATGCGCTGTTTTGCATTATGAAATCACTTAAATCACTGCACTATCAAGACTACAGGAGTCAAATGGAGTTTGCTTCTGCTGGCCTGATGCACATTTACTTTGGAATAAGCACCATTGGTGGGAGATTCAAGACAGATAAAAGGAAGTACTTCTTGGACAACACAGCACATAGGGGATTGGACAAATTCGTGGAGGAGAAGGCCATTGGTGGCTACTAGTCCTACTGTGCTTCCTCCAGTATCAGAGGCAATATGCCTATGTACACCAGTTGCTGGGGAACATGGGCAGGAGGGTGCTGTTGCACTCATGCCCTGCTTGTGGGATCCTGTGGGCAGCTGGTTTGTCACTGTGTGAACAGAATGCTGGACTAGATGGACCTTGGTCTGATCCAGCATGGCTCTTATGTTCTATCATCATCATCATCATCATCATCATCATCATCATCATCAAATGAGAAGAAAAAAATGATGCTGAGATGAGCAGCGTCAGCCTTAGTTCATCCTTCGATGCCCATGCTGGTGCTGACACGTGGCCACTGCTCCCATCAGCTGCCATTCTCTGGATGGTCATTTGGGCCTGGACCTTGGCCGCACCACTGGCCATAGGATGTGAAGTAATGAGGAGATAAATGCTCGGTTTCAAGAATTTACACCATGATGTTATTACCATAATTAAGGAATCATTGTCCAACAACCCATCATTAATAAAACAATTTGATGGTGCTCATCTTATATGTGCTCCACAATGCCATCATCATATATCACTAGGGGTGAGTTAATAAACAATTGGGACATTTACAGCTCTTTGGAATTCTCTGTTTATATGAGCTGTGTAATATGTTAGTCAGCAGCTCACAGATCTATTGCCTTCCAGAAGATGCTGCAACTAAGGATGGGGGAGACATTCAACCAGTTCACATTTTAACGTACCTAATTCTGCAGCTTTGAACCAGTACACAAACGGAAACTCAGTTATCCTTTGAAATGTGCAATTTATTTATTTATTTATTTATTTATTATATTTATACCCCACCTTTTTTCCTGCAAGGAACACAAGGTGGCTTACATAATCCTCCTCCTCCTCCATTTTATCCTCACAACAACCCTGTGAGGTAGGTTAGGCTGAGAGTCAGTGACTGGCCCAAAGTCACCCAGTGAGTTTCACGGCCGAGCGGGGATTAGAACACTTCTCCTAATTTTGCACTTTTCTCCAATTAAAAAAATATTTATTTATTTATTATATTTATACCATGCCTTTTTTCCTGCATGGAACCCAAGGCGGCTTACATAGTCCTCCTCCTCTCCATTTTATCCTCACAACAACCCGGTGAGGTAGGTTAAACTGAGAGTCAGTGACTGGCTCAAAGTCACCCAGTGAGTTTCATGGCCGAGTGGGGACTAGAACCTGGATCTCCGGAGTCCCAGTCCTACACTCTCACCACTACGCCACAAAATGTGTACAATAGTGAAAATAATGTTTAAAATGCATTATATTAGGAAACCTGCTTTAGGGGTGGGCGATCCACCACAACCTGACCCGCTTCTGGCTCGGTGAACGCCGCTATTGTGCCTGATGCATGTTGCGCCACTCAGTGGACTTTCGGGTTCCTGGAGGACCACTCTTTACATAGAAAATGCCTTAAAATATGCCAAAAGCGGCCACAATTTGCATAAGCTACACAAATTGCAGCCGCTTTTGGCATATCTTCTTACGGCATTTTCTCTGTAAAAAGTGGCCTGCTGGGAACCTGGAAGTCGCTTCCCCGGCTCGACCCAGGAGACCACAAGTCAAGCTGGGGGAAAAGGTAAGCAGGACTGGAGTTCAGGGGGGGGCGGTGTCGAGCCCAGCCAATTCGCCAGATTTCCACCCCACCCCCCAACGAAGTCCTCGCACATCCCTACGCTAGCAAAAAATTAGTGTATATAGGTAAAATTACATACAAAAATTGCATGTATTAGGAGAAATGCACACAAAAATGCATATGAATTTTCATGCAAGTTTAAAAAGAAAATCTCAAAGTTCAGTAAGAACGGAAGACTGGAAAAATTCCCAAAGTTTAGCATGAACCAAATTCAAGACTGGAAAAATAAGAAATGGAAGCTGAAACGGACAGATTTGTTAATCCCAATTGAGATCTGGGAGCTACTAGCTCACCCATGTTGCTTGTGCAAAAAAGCCATTCCAGTACAAAAAACAACTGAAAAATAATGTGCATGAACCAGCCAAAGGTTTCTTAGGTTTCTCAGAGCACAATCCAATGCATTTTTTTATCCGATGTACCACTAGGTTCAATGTTACTTACCCCAAGTAAGTGTATAGGATTGTGGCCTCAGTCTTCAGTTCATTTTTTGTGAACTTTTCTTGTTTCACGATTGTTGGTAGCTGTAAATAATGTAACACTGAAATTACCCTTAGGCTAACTATGGTAGCCATAGGTTTGTTTAGATTCCAGTTGAACAGAGACAGAACCACACAGCGCTACGTCAGGAGTTCACCAATTCATTGGTTTACGAGCAGCTCAATCCTATGGCCGCTAGACAGCATCTAAATGGCCATGGGATTTTTCAGAGTCCCAGCTCCAAGCTCGGAAACTCTCGGAGGCCGGACCTGGAACTCCAAACTCAAGAGCACCCTGCCCCGCTCACAGCCAGCGCGGAAAGAAACACACCGACTGTGTCTCCGGGTTGATGGGGTTTAAGGGGCATTCCGGGGGCAGAGAGGGGAGATCGGTGCCACCATGATATGAGGTATCCTGGCAGTGCCTCAGCCTCCTTCCCTCCTGCTCCAAGGTACCTCAGCTGGATATCGGCCTGTCTAGCTGACTTGCAGGGGTGGTGCTGGTGCAGAGGCAACCTTCACCTCTGCAATTCTCCCACCCTCCATAGGATGCCCATCATCCTCTGAGTTCGGAGGGCTTCGAGCATGGGAAGCTGGTGACTCTTATGTTAGTGGGGCTTCTTATCCATTGCAGCTTTTATTCTGAGCTTTATAGGAACTATCTATGGTGCTCCATGGTGGCGAACCTATTTTGGGGATGGAGTTCAGCACCGTGTTAGCTCCTATAAAGCTCAGAATGCAGCTGCAATGGATAAGGAGCCCCACTGACATAGGTGTCACCACCAGCCTCCCCTGGCTATGGGCATCCAGCTTGGATTGCGCCTTTAGCTGCATTAGCATAACACATTTAGCTGTGAGCAGCTAATAAAAGCACATACAAAGCAAATTATACTTCTCCTATGTAGATCATGTATTGCACATCTGGGTTAGCCAGGCGGTCAGTCCTTTTACTCCAGTAGGAGAGAACAATGATGGAACAGGTCCCCTCAGTGGCAGGAAGGTGGGCTCAAAACCAACCCGGTTGGTTTTGCAGTGAAGTAGAGCATGCCGCCCAGCCAAATCCCCGCACAGTCACACTTAGGCTTTATGGGATGGTGATTTCTCTCCGAGCTTTTCCACTTCCCTGGCAATCTCTCTCCTCTGACCTGGCTTCAGTGCAGGCTGGTTCTTACAGGCAAACGAATTATCCCCCACACAGTTCAATCTAAGTATGTTCAAAGCTTAAGTCTGTAGCACTAGCAGCTTCCTCTTGCAACAGGTTTCACAAGTGACTTGAGCAAGGTGTCTGAGCAGGTGTAGCCATCCTGGATGCTTCAGACATGCCATCAGGACTGTGGTTAGGGCTGGACTTTGGGGCCAAAGTACAGAGCCCCATAGCCCAGTCCCCCCCCCCACAAATGACCACTGACAGAATGGCAGGTGATGGGAGCAGTGCTCCAGTGTCAGCACTGGCATGGGCATCCTAGGACCCACAAGGGCTGATGCTGCTTACCTCAGCATCATTTCTTCTCATTAACAAAAATGTATGTCTGGGGTAGCGGTCTAGGTACCCACATAGTTACAGATGCTTATTTTACTTTCAGTTTAAAACCATATCATCTTCTCTAAGTAAACACATTTACTCAGTGCTTATTCCCGAGTAAGTGTGTTTAGCATCAGGGCAGCAGAAGCAAACTCCAGTCTATTCCTGTAGTCATGATGGTGCAATGATGTACAGTATTTTTCCATGTATAAGACTATACTTTTTCCTTAAATTGTTAGACTAAAAATTCATTGAGGGTCGTCTTATACACGGAAGTAAGCCGAGGAGAGAACCGCACGGTTGCAAAACTGCCCAGTGGGGGGCGTCTTATACATGGGGGCGTCTTATAGACGGAAAAATATGGGTAGGTGATTTTATAATGCAAAATGGCACATGCTCAGTTGTTTTCCTCATTGCGGTTAGCAAACAGTTCACTCAAATATATCAGGAATGTAGAAGCGGTTGTCAATCATGGAATGCGTGGGGTGGGGAGAAGAGAGCTGTTAGTTAAGCTTTACAACTGAGATAATACATATGGCTGTCCAAAGAGGGACCCCATAAGACCATTAAGTCTGAGGTCTAAAAGCACTTAGCTGCACCACTGTACGACATCATGAAGACTTATTTGCATTCCCTATATGTTGCACCAAGTATAGCCATCAATTTGGATATAGTAATACCTTGGATTGCAAGTAACTTGGTCTGAGAGCGTTTTGCAAGACAAGCAAAATTTTTAAATAAATTTTGACTTGATAAACAAGTGACGTCTTGCAATACAAGTGTAGGGATGTAACTGCTCGCCTCGAGCGGGTGTAGCAGGCCAAAATTGGCCCCACTCACGCCCGCCAGAGACTCGCTTTGATATAAGAGTGTTTTGGATTACAAGCACGGTTCCGGAACGAATTATGCTTGCAATCCAAGGTATTACTGTATAAGCCAAATCATCCAACTTGCACTTAGTTTCCCAGTTTCCCAAGGGGTTTTATGCAAGAGAGCAGACATTGTACTCTTGACCAGTTTAAGCCAGAAATTACCAAATTTATTCTTATTCCATTGTCTTACTTACCTTCATTTCAGCATATAAGCCACATTACAGAAAGTCTGTTAGACAAATATTCCATCCCCATTGATCCTTTGATGTGGCCTTTTTGCTTTGATATGCAGCCAAGCTTCCAGGACTTGGGCACTTGTATGCTCCATACTCGTCAGAGGCCTGGAAAACAATGGCTCCCAAGAACATTGGGAGAAGCCATCGCTGAAGTCCTTGTGGTTCTCACCTCGAGGAGGAGAAGGAGGTGGCAGAGGTGAGGGCCCCTGGCGTGACTTGCAGAACGAGAGGGAGGAATTGTCCGCAAGAGCCATATCTATGGATTCAACAAAAGCTCCCTCATGAAGGCTCCTCCTCCCTCAACTGTCACCACCAGCAGCCATTCCAGCAGGCTGTGCAGAGGGAGATGAGAGGGAGTGCAGGGCCATTCCATTAGCCCTGCCAGAAGTATTAATTTCCCCCCTTCTTCCCTCCCCATTCCTTTCTCCTTATGTGTCGTGTCTTTTTAGATTGTAAGCCTGCGGGCAGGGACTGTCTTAACTAATTACCGTATATGTAAGCCGCTCTGGGAGCCTTTTTGGCTGAAGAGCGGCATAAAAATGTTTCAAATAAAATAAAGAAAAATACTCAGGATTTTAGGGTTCTGTCATTGCAAGAGCTTCTGCCCATCGTACTTTCAAGCCATTTGTTTCTGATGATGCCATTCTTTGATATCTAGTATTAATTTTAATGACCTAAATGAAGTTGCTGTAAATTGTAAATTAAGAATTGTAAATTGTTAGTTGAAAATCAGAATCTATGTTTGCGGTTCTCATCTCTACTGCTGGCTTACAGTACCACTATGACTGTGCTTGCACATTCACCACTTTCCCCATGTCGCAGCATTTTCACTTCTCCAATGGGGGCGCATGTAGTGCCACATGAGTGCGTTGTTCCGATTATGTAAAGGTTGCCTAGCACCTTATAAAACTTATTTGAAGGTTTTAAGAACAAGAGCAAATAACAAATACACATTCTGCATGGGCTGTTGATGGAAGCAGCTGTCTAAATCCCCTTTGGATTCAAACTTCACAGGCCCATTAGCCAATTTCATAAATTTAAGGAAATCATCGCAGACATGAAAAATCTTTTTGCCATTTATTAAATGCACATGGATACAAAGATCCACAGTTAAGCAACTGTAATTTAAAACATGAAAAGTTAAATAATTCTTCATGTTCAGCGAGTTCTGTTACTGTTTTCTGTTGGCATCAAAAACATACCTCCCCCAAATGGTTGAAATGTCTCCTGTTTGACAAGATACTTAAAACAGCACACACCCCTCCGCTGAGAAACAATTTAAAAGCAGTTGAAATATAGTATTTCTCTTTACAGAAAAAGTAAGAAGCACTGTGAACAAAACAGCCAAGGCAAAAAGACGACCACCAGCAGCCCAGTCTCTGGTATCTGTAGCTCAGTCTAGGTATATCGCAACCATGACACATGACAGCCAACCTAATTAGCCACTTTTCAAAAGCCAGCTAAATTGTGTCTTCTGTTTTCAGCTGGGTAATTTGGGGGAGGTAACTTTAAAAACAAATTTGAGATCGGGCTGCATAGCAATTGTTCCAAATCTGTCAAGTGCTTGACATTACAGTCCTGAAAAGGTTTAATTTTGTTCACCAAACCTAGCTTTTATTAGCAAGAACAGAGAAAGAGTGGCAAATTATTGAAGGCATAAGGCATGCAGCTCTCAAGAACAGGCACTTGGTGGTTTTGATTTGATTTGTCTTAAGTCTCTTGTGAGACCACATTTCTGAGCCTTCATTTAGGTGACTATGGCTGAGCTTGGATGTCACAATAAACCCTGTTTTATCGTGATGGGAATGAGTCTAGCCTCCTCCCAGGTTTGTGAGCTCCCTCTCCCCCTCTAGCTTGGCCATGAAGAGTTCAGAAGCTTTCACTTGCATTATTGATTAATCATGGCTTGTTGTGTCACAAACTGTGGTTAATCTTTGGTTTGTTTGAAACAAGCTAACTTTAACCATGGTCTTGTTTCAACAAAGCATAGCTAATATTAACCATAGTCCAGGATTCAGATGACGCATTAAACTGTGGTTAATCTAAAATGGAAGCTTCCAATCTCCTTGAGGCTGCACTGGAAGAGGAGAAGGGAGGGGGAAGCATGTGAGTCCAGGGAGAGGCTAAGCTTCTTCCTGTCACGATACCTGGTTTATACTGATGTCTGAATGCAGCCACTAGGAACCCTCTTGGTGGGGTGGCCGCTTACACATTGCCAAAAAAAGAGGAAATGTATCACCAAAAAATGGGACACATATTTGCATGCTGATTTATATGGATAGATGCACATTTAGAAATAATCACAATAATTTACATAAAATTTTAGAAATAGAAAGGAAACTTGGGGACTGGGGCCCACATGCTGACTTTCTGAAGGCAGAAATACAGTGTGAGGGTCCCCAGTCCCTGCTGTTCTTTCCTATGTGGTAGGAAAAGGATGTGCAAGGATCGTGTCTCACACTAGGAGTATTCATACATTACACTGTGTGTTCACACTCTATATGCGCTGTTTGAGGTGGTTGTAAGAATCTAGCCCTATTCAGTTCTCCTTGCATGTAAACTCTTCACCCAAGAAGGGAGAGCAGGAATGAATTTGTTCTGCTCCCTGAGCACCTTATTTTGAAGAAAAAACATCCCTTTTTGCTGCTGCGCAGCCAATAAATCACCGCTTTCCTCCATTGCGCTAGTTATGTTGCACAAGTGTTGGTTTAAGCTTATTTATTTATTTATTTAATTATATTTATACCCCACCTTTTTTCCTGCAAGGAACCCAAGGCGGCTTACATAATCCTCCTCCTCTCCATTTTACTCTCACACCAACCCTGTGAGGTAGGTTAGGCTGAGAGTCAGTGACTGGCCCAAAGTCACCCAGTGAGTTTCATGGCTGAGTGGGGACTAGAAGCTAATGCACTGTCATTAGCGTTAATGCTGGGACAACATTGGATACAACCCATACTGAACAGCTCTAGCTGAGGGCCAAACTAGATGTGATACTAAATACATTTTTGCATTTAATGTGCATGTTTTTTAAGAATGCACATCACAACCATGGGGACGGGGGGGGGGGGGAGAGGGATAATGTTCAGGATTGCAGCAAGTGGGGAGAGAGGGAGTTGGTGCCAATGGAGGACTTCCTGCTGATGCAAATAGTAGCTTCAACAGATTGTTTTTCATCAGGATTGCAGCAGGGGAGGAAGAGGGTTAAGCTCCTCCCCCCTGCCTGCTGTGATCCTGATCATTATCAGCCCCACTGCCCTCAGCTCGTATTTGCATTTCATAAAACATGAACAGTGATTGCAAAGATACATTTAATGACATGTCTCCTTTGGCCCTAATATGCCCAGCTTTGCTCTGAGCAGAGAGGCCTTTCTTTGCTAATGCTTTCTTCCTGCAAAGCTATTTGCTTTGTGTAGCATTCCATCTGTAAATTGGCATGCCATGTCACCATGTATTTTCCAAACTCTTGTTGCTCTGCATTGTATCTACTTGTGCCCTTGAGCTCTAAACCCTTCAGAGAAGGAATTCCATTCTTTGCCTGCCTCTGTTTATTGCAAAGCACTCTTCTCTTACATTGTCCTGGGACGCTATAAATGACAAGAATGTTCAAAAGGAACTGAGAGAGGGGTTGAGATCGTCCCAGGAACTACGGTAGGTGAGTAAAGTAAACTCTTCTCTGCGACCTGATTTCCTGAAAACAAAAAACGATTAGGTTCCTGTAAGAGGTGGGTTAATAAATCTGTCTAGAGGCTGTATTTGAATGGTGAGTAAGCGAAGGCACTTGCCGAGACAGGTTGGATCTGGGATTTCATAGGATTTCCCCCCCTGAGAACTAAGGGTTTGCCTGCTGAGCAGCAGGAGTACTTGCCAGTCAAAGATCAGAATGTCATGAAAGTTTAATCTTCCATTTCTTACCTCCCTCCCACTCCCTTACTACTTCTGGTATTCCCCCCCACCCACCCATGTCTCCTGACCAAGAGTTCATGGAATTACTAGAACAAAGATTAGAGGGCTGAAATGGCAACTGCCAATTTTTTATTTATTTTTTGTTACCTGAACAATGATGACGATGACAACAACAAAGCTTTTAAAAATGCATAAGCCACAAATGAGCAGGTCTATTGGCTACTGAGAAAAATTTGTTATTTGGCATGACGTATCTCTTTCGGAGCCATTTCCTAATGTAGTGCATCATCAAGCCATGTGGGGTTTTTTTGTTTTAACTATTGGCCGTTTTATGTTCTTGCCTGATAGTTGCATTATAATATAAGAATGCAATGGTCAGCAGTACATTTTAATTCAGCTTCCAAGGGGACCAAGGACGAGAGCCAGGAATACACAATGGGGGGAGAGAGAGAGAGAGAGAGAGAGAGAGAATGCAACCAAGATTCCTGCATTGAGCAGGGCGTTGGACTCGATGGCCTTGTAGGCCCCTTCCAACTCTACTTTTCTATGATTCTATGAGGAAAGGAAAGATCATCATGGAGATGGAGGAGTTCGGGGAAAGGGTGAGCAGAAAGCCACAGGATAGGTTTTCTCCTCTCCCATTAACATCATCCCAAAACATTCTAGTCAAAATGCAGATTATTGGCCCAAATAAACAAACCTGTGTGTCCAGTCAGTGCTGTCTTAAAGTTATGTTCTACTTCAGGATCCCAAAGTAATCTCTCAGGCTGCAATCCTATACCCACCTGCCTGGAAGCAAGCCCCACTAACTGAATCGGACTTCCTCCTGAGTACATTTGTATAGGATTGCACTGTCAGGTATCCAAAGAGTTGCAGTTATGTTTTGTACATGCATAGGTGCTATTCAGACCTTTGGATTAACACGTGGAAGTCAGAAGTAGAGACTGTGCGTGTTTTCATAGATTCATAGATCATAAGCTGGAAGGGGCCTACAAGGCCATCGAGTCCAACCCCCTGCTCAATGCAGGAAACTAGCGGAGGGGTCTCCCATCCAAGTCATAACCAGGCCTGACCCGGCTTAGCTTTCCACGCTCAGACAAGCTGAGCCAGCGTGAGCCACAGGCCTCCTGATTCCACCCCCCACCCCACCCCTGCCACCAAATGTTCATTATCCACAGATTCTGAATGCGGAGCTTTGGAATGAAGAGTTTCGCACTTCAAAAGGAGTTCATGACTATCCCAGTGCTACCCCATATGGTAGCATTCTATGAGTGGTTGGATCATATGAACCACTGTGGTGGTGAAGCCACTGAAGAGTCTGTGTGTGTGTGTGTGTGTGTGTGTGTGCAATAGCTGTTTGTGTGAATGCTCTGATATATCACAGGAAGTAGTAAGATTACAATTCACTCTCCTAATGCTCCAAAATGTTGAACTATGAATTTGTCACTTTCTGTGGCTTGACCTACAGTAGCATGAGAGCTGCTTTCCCTGGTCTGAGTCCATGCAGCTCTGGTGCCGCCTATAAGAAGGGACCACATCATTTAACAGAAGAAGATGTGTTCCTTTCTTTCAGGTGTTACTGAAGCACCATGGGATGAGGCCATGGTCTGTTATATGTATTGGACCTTTGAAATGTGGCAGATCAGTCACATAAACTGTTACCGCACCACAAAGGAAGTTGACCTGCTGCTTCTTCCTTCCTGGTTAATTTCCTAGAGGGAAAAAAAATGGATCACTGGACAGAAATCTCTTCCCTACATGAGTACTGCTCCTCTGAACTAGACAGGAAAAGTTGGTAGGTGGCGGTGTGAAGTGTGGGAGAGGAATGTTTCTGTCTAGAAATATATGGGAACTGTGGGATTCATTGGGAATTGGTTCGAAATCTGAGTTATAGGCTGCTTTCTGTAGTCCAAACTACAAATTACCGTATATACTCAAATATAAGACTAGTTTTTCAGCACATTTTTTGTCCTGAAAAATGCCCCCTCGACTTATACGTGGGCCAGTGCCCCCCGCAGGACCCCCGCCGCCACCGCAAGGCACCGCCAGGCACCCCCCTCCACCCCAGGACCCCTGCCGCCACCCCCAGACACCCCACCCTTGTGGGGCGGGGGTCCTGGGGGGGCTTTGGCAGTGGCGGGGCTTCGGCGGCGGCGGGTGCAGGTACGGTGGCGGGGGGTGTCTGGGGGTGTCTGGGGGTGGCGGCGGGAGTCTCCCCTCGTACATTTCCCACCCTAGACTTATACTGGGGGCAATAAGTTTTCCCAGTTTTGGGGGGTGAAATTAGGGGCCTCGACTTATGTTAGGGCCGACTTATACTTGAGTATATACGGGTATATGGAAGATGCAGGGCTGACAGCAAGAGCAGGCAGGTTGGGCATATGCTGAGGGCCTACACCTCAGCAGGGGCCCATTGCCAATAGCCCCCTGGAAAGCTTTCTCTCCTCTTCACCACTGCAACCGACTTCTTCACTTGCCTCTCACTCTGGCCCAGGCAATGATGGTGGTGAGGAAGAGGAGCAGTAGATGCTGCCGCCTGCTGGCTCACTGGCTCTCTGCCTGTGAAGCAAGCGAGTGGTAGCAATGATGAGAGAGAGAATGAGGAGCAAGAGCCGCTGGTGACAATGGTAGTGAGAAGGTAGACTCACTGAAGGAGAGGGGCCATTGAGGCCCGAGTGCCCACAAAAAGCTGGAGCTGGAACTGGGGAGATGGGTGGCTGGGTCTCTTAGGGATGGAAGAACTTGAGTTCTTGATTCTAAAGGAAGCAAAAGCTGAGTGCAGCCAAACGCGTACCCTGGATCTTAGGAAAGCCAATTTTAATAAACTCAGAACAATGATAAGTAAGGTCCCATGGCAAGCGACTCTAATGAGAAAAGGAGAATTCCCACAGGGAAAAAAGGCAGAGGGCAACAGAAGAAGCCAGTGTGGCTTCACCAAAAACTCAGAGATGACCTGAGAACAAAAAAGGACATGTATAGGAAGTAGAAGGAAGGCCAGGCTACAAGGGAAGAGTACAGGCAGGTAGCACAGAACTGCAGGAATAGTATCAGGAAAGCTAAAGCTGAGAATGAGCTTGAGGCTAGCCAGGGATGCTAAAAACAACAAAAAAGCTTTCTTCAGATACATGCATAGTAAAAGACAAAGGAAGGAAATGGTGGTTCAACTACGCAATGAGGATGGCAAATTGATAACAGAAGACAAAGAAAAGGCGGAAGTGTTCAATTCCTACTTCGGCTCAGTCTTCTCCCAAAAGAGAGTTTATGTCCCCCCTGGCAAACCTGAAGTGCAGATTGAAGGGGCAGGATTGCAGTTTGTGATTGATAGCCAAATGGTCAAGGAGCACCTGATTGCTCTGAACGAGTTTAAATCTCCAGGGCCTGACGAACTGCATCCTAGAGTAATAAAGGAACTGGCAGAAGAACTCTCAGAACCACTGTCTATTATCTTTGAGAAATCATGGAGGACAGATGAAGTGCCAGATGACTGGAGGAGGGCAAATGTTCCTATCTTCAACAAGGGCAAGAAGGAGGAACCTGGGAACTATAGGCCAGTCAGTCTGACATCAATCCCTGGGAAATTTTTGGAGCAGATTATAAAGAAGTCAGTCTGCAAGCACCTTGAAAACAATGCAGTGATTACTAGAAGCCAGCATGGATTTGTCAAGAACAAATCCTGTCAGACTAATCTGATCTCATTTTTTGATCGGGTAACCTCCCTTGTGGACTGTGGGAATGCTGTGGACATAATATATCTGGACTTCAGCATAGCTTTCGACAAAGTGCCTCATGATATCCTGATTAGCAAGCTAGCTAAAAGTGGGCTAGATGGAACAACTATCAGATGGATCCATAATTGGCTACAGAATCGAACTCAAAGGGTGCTTATCAATGGTTCCTTCTCAAACTGAGGAGAGGTAATGAGCGGGGTACCACAGGGCTTGGTCCTGGGCCCAGTGCTCTTCAACATTTTTATCAATGACTTGAGGAGGTGTAGGGAATGCTTATCAAATTTGCAGATTGCACAAAGTTGGGTGGAACAGCTAATACTCTGGAAGACAAACAAAATTCAAAGCGATCTTGATAGGCTGGAGCGCTGGGCCGAAAACAACAGAATGAAATTTAATAGGGATAAATGTCAAGTGCTGCACCTTGCAGTTACAGAATGGGGGATACTTGGCTCAACAATACTACAAGTGAGAAGGATCTTGGAATCGTTGTAGATCACAAACTGAATATGAGCCAGCAATGCGATGTGGCTGCAAAGAAGGCAAATGCTTTTTTGGGCTGCATTAATAGAAGTATAGCTTCCAAATCGCGGGAAGTGATAATTCCCCTTTACTCAGCACTGGTTAGGCCTCATCCTGAGTACTGCGTCTAGAGAGGAAGGCAACAAAGATGATAAAGGGACTGGAAACAAGGCTCTATGGGGAGAGACTGAATGAACTGGGCATGTTTAGCCTTCAGAAGAGGAGACTGAGGGGAGATATGATCGCACTCTTCCTGTACTTGAAGGGTTGTCACAAAGAGGAGGGCCAGGATCTCTTCTCGATCATCCCAGTTTGCAGGACACGGAATAATGGGCTCAAGTTACAGGAACCCAGATTCCACCTAAAAATCAGGAAAAAATTCCTGACTGTCAGAGCAATAAGACAATGGAACCAACTACCTAGGGAGGTGGTGGGCTCTCCCACTCTGGAGGCATTCAAGGTGCAGCTGGACAGCCATCTGTCAGGGATGCTTTGACCTGGATTCCTGCACTGAGCAGGGGGTTGGACTCGATGGTGTTATAGGCCCCTTCCAACTCTACTTTTCTATGATTTTATGAATTTCCCTTAACCTGTCTCGTCGGGCGCTCGGCAAGTGCCCCTGCCGCACGATCCATCTTGCGGCGGCAAGGCACTCGGTAGACTTCCAGGTTCCCGGAAGTGACGTGCCGGGTCCCTGGCGCTATGTTTTTTTTACATAAATACCATGGAAAACTACCTCAAAACTGCCGTGAATAGCAAATCATGGCTGTTTTAAGGTGGTTTTCCATGGTACTTATGTAAAAAAAAGCGCCAGGGACCCACTTCCACCCCCTGACCGACATCCGCAACATCCCTACTCATGATGCTTTAAAAAAAAAATTAAATAGAGCCAGAGTAGGCTACCAGTTGGGTTAGAACAGTCACACTGGGGGAAGGAGGTGTTTAATGCTTTCCTCTATGTAATTTCCCCTGTCAAAATCACCCACCACTCAGGGTGCTTTTTGTCTCATGGGAAAATCTATCAATCACCTGTATTTTCCAGTATAAGGCAAACAGTAGCTTGGGGAGAGAATTAAAGGCTGAGGTGTGTCCCCCACCCATGCTGCTGCTCCACGCACATTGTTAGCCCCCACCCCACCCACCAAGAAAACCTTGGGAAATCCAGTCACAGGTCTCCCACATAACATGTGGGTTCTCCCACACTGGAGGCATTCTAGATGCAGCTGGACGGCCATCTGTCAGGGATGCTTTGACTTGGGTTCCTGAATTGAGCAGGGGGTTGGACTCGATGGCCTTATAGGCCCCTTCCAACTCTACTATTCTGTGATTCTATATGGTTTGCACCTTAGTTCTTGGGACAGAAGTACCACTTCAACTGTATCCATTACTTCAACAGAAATATTGGTTCAGTTCAGAAAATTTCTTTTCTGCTTGTGAAAAGGAAGAGCCCACTTACTGAACAGCTCTGTGATCAAACGATCTGCCCACTGAAGGGTCTTCACCTAAGAGAAGACCCTCTTTACAGCCTGCCTTCTTACCCACTCCTCTGAGGCTGCAATCCTATACTCACTGACTTGAGAGCAATCTTCACTAAAATTAATGGGACTTACTTCTGAGTAGACATGTATTGGATCTGGCCATTAGTTTCCTCCCTCTCTCCATGCAGCCTGTTTCCATTCTTTTGCTCTCTGGCTTCCTTGAAAGCCCCGAGAGGTCAGCAGTTCATTCTGAGTTGTTGGTTGTTTTTATTTTATTATACAGTAAAAGAACTATGTTTCAACTATGCTGAAAACGGTTAAAAATTGTTGTTATTCTTACATAGCACTGCAAGCTGCCCTCCCCTGCACTGTACTCTCAGATTTCTAAGGAGCTATACAAGTTTGACAGTTGTTTTAACGTTCAAAATAATGTTGAATGTTATGATGATCGTAAGCTCCTGAACTCAGAGGCTTACATTCATCCTATGTTGTACAGGAGCAGCAGCAGAGGAGATCTTTGCCTCCCCATCCTCTCACACCCTGCATTCTCGCTAGATGGGCTTTTTAGCCTGTCTAGCAACATTGTTTCAGAGGGGGAGGGAAGGAGGCCGGAGAGGCCCCAGGATAGCTCACATCCTGGTCTCTCCAGTCTCCTCCCTTCCCACTCACCAAAACGCCCCCTTTCCCTCCGCTCTGAGGTTGTGTTCCCGACCTTGGAGTGGCAGCCAACATGGTTCTTTCCATGCCGGCTGTGAGGGGGAGGGCAACGGATTGTGCATTCCCCCCTTTGAGGTCGGAGTGCTGTCTCCAGCCTTGGATCTGGGAATCCAAAGTATCCTATGTCTAGGGGCCATAGGATTGCTCCCAAAGAGCCTTTTCTATTAAATGTTGTTCCCCCAATAATATATTCATTGTTTCTTTTAAACCATTGTGCAACTTTCTTCTCTTGACTGGATAATTAATGCCATTAATTGGCACCAGGTTGGGTAAGGATGATGTACTTTGTTTAGCAGCATCTCCCCAAGGCTTCAGGCAAATGTCTTTCACCTTCTACCGCATTCTTTTAACTGGGAGTGCCGGGGATGGAACCTGAGATTTTTTGCATACAAAGCATGTGTTCTTCCACTGAGTGATGGTCCCTCTCTTTCCCTTCACTGCTACCTGTAGCTGCACCTCCTCCTCCTCCTCCTCCCCTTCCCAGTTGCCCAGAATCTGAGGACAGGCAGCAGTGGCTGCTCCATTCAGTTCACTCGCGCCTTGTTTGCTCACCTGTCCACTGACTCTAGGGTGTGTTGGGGACTGGAATCAGCAGTGCACAGGAAGGTGAGCTACCCACCCAAGGAGAACCCAAATATTCTGGGGTGTGGCAGTGCCTGCTGCTACTCCTCAACAGCAATGGGCTAGGGGTTGGCACTAGTGAGCCCTCCCAGAGGGCTGAGGCCTCAGCGGCTGACCTGTCACTGGCTCTGACATATGTCGAGGCATGTAAATCAGTTCAGTTCTTGCAGGACAATAGCCAGGCTTCTGGGTTTTCAGCATTGCCACACATGAATTGAAAATGTACACCCAAACCAATCTGGCATCTTTGTATTGGGCAGAGCCGGCCCCATCATTAGACAAAGCAAGGCAACTGCTTCAGGCAGCAGATACTGGGGGCAGCAGCAGCAACCCCCTGCCCATACCTCCCAAGCGCTTATGCACCAACATTAGACGCTGATGATGACATCAAGGAAAGTTTTTACAGCCAGTTGGACACTCTCCTGTCAGAGATACCTAAGGAGGATAAAATTATCCTCCTGGGCGATTTTAACGCAAGAGTCGGGCGTGACTTTGATTTATGGCCAGAAACTATTGGAAAGGACGGAGTTGGTAATAGCAACCCGAACGGACTCTTACTTTTGTCTATATGTGCAGAGCATAATCTCACTATCACAAACACGCTCTTCCGACAAAAGAATAAGTTTAAAACATCATGGCAGCACCCACGGTCAAAGCACTGGCATCTTCTGGATTATGTAATTGTCCGTGTTAGAGATCGCCGCGATGTACTTCTTACTAGGGCCATGGTGAGTGCCGACGACTGCTGGACAGACCACCGACTAATCCGGTCCACAATGGTTATCAACATTGCTCCCCAACGTAGGCTTCAAGGAAGGAAACCAAGGCGTAAAATGAACATCCAAGTCCTTCAAGATCCTATTAAGCAAACTCGTCTTCAATCACTTCTTAAGGAACATCTACCTACGGAACCTCATGACAACATTGAGGACCATTGGTCTAAGCTGAAAACCTCCATTATTGCAGCTTGTGAACAAACTATTGGATATGAAACTAAGAAACATCAGGATTGGTTTGATGAAAATGACAATGAGATTAAATATATAATTGACCAAAAAAGGAAAGCCTTCCAAATATGGCAAAATGATATTAACTGCGCTGCCAAGAAAAAAACCTACGCTAGCGCAAAGGCTGAGGTCCAAAGAAGAACAAGAGAACTTAAGAACGCTTGGTGGAAAAAAAAAGCTGAAGAAATTCAACAACTTGCAGAATCTCATGATGCACGGGGCTTTTTTAAGGCCACAAGGGCCATTTATGGACCAAAAACCTATGGTACAAACCCTTTACAATCAAAAGATGGCACCAAACTCTTAAAAGACAAAGAGTCTATTGCACTGCGTTGGAAAGAGCATTATTATGACCTTTTAAATCGTAAGTCTAAGGTGGATAACGAGATTTTTTCGCAAATCCCGCAAAAACAAATTAAAGAGGAACTTGCAATACTCCCCACTTTGGATGAAGTAAAAAAAGCCATTAATCAAATGAAGAACAACAAAGCTAGTGGACCAGATGGGATTCCTGCTGAAATCTTTAAAGAAGGGGGCCCCGAACTTGTACAACATCTTCATAAACTCATCGAAAAAATCTGGATAAGAGAAGAGATCCCAGAAGACTTCAGGGATGCCATAATTATCACCCTCTTTAAGAAGGGTGATAGAACAGACTGTGGAAACTATCGGGGCATTTCTCTCTTAGCAACCGCAGGTAAAATATTTGCTAGGATTCTCGCAAACCGTCTTCTATCTATTTCAGAAGAGATCCTCCCTGAAACTCAATATGGTTTCCGCCCCTCTAGAGGGACAGTAGACATGATTTTTACTGCACGTCAGCTCCAAGAAAAATGCCGGGAGCAAAATCAACCCCTTTATATGGCATTTATCGATTTGGCTAAGGCCTTTGATACTGTAGACCGTACAGCTCTCTGGACTATCCTTATGAAAATTGGATGCCCCAATAAATTTGTGAATATCTTGCGACTTCTCCATGACAACATGACGGCAACGGTTTTGGACAACAACGGCTCTCATGGTGCTCCATTTAAAGTGGGATCAGGTGTTAAACAGGGATGTGTTATCGCCCCAACATTATTTGCCATTTTCATCGCCATGGTTTTACATCTTGTCAAGGGGAAACTTCCCACCGGTGTGGGAATTATATATCGAACAGATGGAAAGCTTTTTAATCTCAGCAGGCTGAAAGCAAAAAGTAAGGTAATTACAACCTCCGTTGTGGAACTTCAGTATGCTGATGATAATGTGGTCTCCGCACATTCAGAGGATGATCTCCAAACTATCCTAAATGCTTTTGCAGAAGCATACGAAAAACTTGGTCTCTCACTTAACATCAAAAAAACCAAAGTGCTTCATCAGCAAGTGCAAGCCAATCCTTTGGTGATGCCATCTATCCAGCTTGGCGGGACAATACTGGAAAATGTCGATCATTTTCTCTATCTTGGCAGCTATCTTTCTGTTACAGCTAACATCGACAGTGAAATCCAGCATCGTCTGAGCTCCGCAAGTGCCGCATTTTCTCGAATGAAACATAGAGTGTTCGAGGATCGGGATATTTGTAAGAAGACCAAAACACTGGTTTATGAAGCCATTGTATTACCAACTTTATTGTATGCCTGCGAAACATGGACTATCTATAAACGTAACTTCCACCTCCTTGAAAGGTTTCATCAACGTTGCCTCCGGAAAATCCTGCAAATTACTTGGGAAGATAGGCGAACAAATGTCAGTGTACTGGAAGAAGCAAAGACTACTAGCATTGAAAAAATGATCCTTCAACGCCAACTTCAGTGGACCGGTCATGTTGTTCGAATGCCTGACTGCCGTCTCCCAAAGCAGTTACTTTACTCCCAACTCAAGGATGGAAAGCGGAATATCGGTGGTCAATATAAGAGGTTTAAAGATGTTCATAAGGCTAATCTAAAAAAATGCAATATAAACATCGAAAACTGGGAAGCTCTGGCCCATGAACGATCTAAATGGAGGTTGGCCTTTCACAAAGGTTCCATGGACTTTGAAGAAGCCCGAGTGCAAGGTGAAAGGGAGAAACGTGCTAAGCGAAAAGCGCGTCAAATGAATCCTTTACAGGACCATCTTCTATCTGATAACCTGTGTCCTCACTGTGGGAAGCTGTGTGGATCTAGAATTGGCCTCCACAGTCACTTACAGACCCATCGCTAGAGTCTACACAATCTTCTTTAGAATTTCCTCCTTTTATCCCGGAAGACAATCTTACTCGGTCACGAGTGATCGCCTGATGATGATGACCTCCCAAGCCCCCTGGCCACTCCCCTCTGTTGGAGGACAATGCTATGTGTGTCACATAGCCTGTCCTGCAACCAGGACCAGCCTACCACCAGGCAGAGTGAAGTGCCCGCCTCTGGTGGCAGATGCTGAGAGGCATGGAATGGTGATTAGGTGTTGGAAGACAGAGCTGTGTATGCCATGCAACCTGGCCTGTGCCCCCTAAGCTAGCCTGCTGACCTCAGGTATGAAGAAGAATGCTGTCCCATTTCCAGTGTCCATCTAGCTGAGTTAGCTTTTGTACATGGAATGGGTGGGTGTGCCATCTTGTCCTTTGCCTCAGGCAACAAAATGTCTTGGGTGAGCCCTGTTGGTCAGTTTTCATGAGCAAGCTGACTTGGAGTCAGCTTATCATCTGTTACTAAGGATGTATGAATCTGTCTGTATCACTTAATATAACTTTCACATATTTTCAACCACAAGTTTCTTCCATTCCGCTTCTGCTAAGTTTGCAAATGTTATTTTTTAAAAGTCTGTTTGAAAATTCATAAGCATTTTATGTGCATAAAAATCCGTATTTACTGTATTTTTGTATACAAGTTTCCATGATACACACATTTTTGCAAGCACTTTCCCCTAATATATGCCTTTTTGCATGATACATTCCCTAATGTACACATTTTTGTATGTTGTTGTTTTCTAAGTTGGAAAACTGCATTGCAAAAGCTGAAGAAGTGCGAAAACCAAAGGATAAGTGCATTCAGGTTCACATATTAGTTTGGGAAGTGTGAATTAAGTCGGTTTGTCTTGAAATGTGAATGAAACGAATTTCATCTGCATTCCTAGTTGTTACTGATCTTCTCTTTGAGAAGCCAGAAAAGCTTCCAAGGAACTCCAGCGTTCCCTGAAATTCATTTTGAAAACTACACACCCCAGTGAAAATAGTGAGTGAATGAATAAGGGGTCTTTCTGGTTGACAGAAGTTGTTTTAGCTTACATCCATCTGGGTTCTAATATTCTAGTGACCTCCATCTAAGTGGACACTAAACCTGTTTCCCAAGTGGTGCTGCTATGAGCAAAGCACTGTGAATGCAAAATGCTTCCTTTATTCTCTGCTCAGCAGAGCTTCCTGTACAATACAATGAGGTAGAGTTGCTGGCAATAAAAGCCTGGTGTTGCATGTCCAGTCCTGTGCCTGGTTTCATTGCTGTCACACACACACGTAACTTGCCACATCTCACTGCATTTCATTAACTGTGTTCCTGGAGCTATAAACAGTTAAGCTGTGAAAATACACTCCTTTGTGTTTCTTCGATGTAATCTGTTTATTTACAACATCTGTTCAGGGCAGGCATCCTTTGATATTTCAATAATATAGGCAATGGTAGTTACAAAGGGCAATTCTGCTCACATACACATTCCCGGATGATATCTCATATTGCATTGGGTTGTCCTGTAGGGCCACAGAGAAAAGAATGAAAACAGCTGCACATTTCATATGCCTGCCTCTTCCATTTCCCCCAAAGGACTGCCTATGCATGCGGAGCATGATTAAAGTACTTTTTAGACATACAAGCACGAAGCAACTTATGTTCACCATGAGATCAAAGAGATGTGACAAAGATTTTCAGGGCTGCCCATGATAAGGCTGCCCAAGATATGGTGATGGGGGGGGGGGGAGGCGATATTGAGAGCCAAGCTACACTTTACATGCAACTGCATGTGTTATTCTTTTCTCTGGCATGTTCCTTTTTGAAAATAAAAGCAGGCTCTGGAGACTGCATAGCTTAGCAGTAGGGTGCATTCTTTGCACGTAGAAGGTCCTAGGTTCTGTCTGGCATCTCCAAAAAAAGGAGCTTGGGTATAAGGTTGGTAAGGATCTCTGGCTGAGATTAGGGATTCGCACATGATCTCAGTTTCACTTTCCCCCACATTCAATTTTTTTAAAAATCTCAATTTTTCCCCATCCCGTTTATGAAGAAATTTGCAAAACAGTCTTACGAAAGTTCTGTTCAGTTCTTATCAAACAACGAACTGAACAAAATTCTCACCCATCTGCACCGGCCAACTCTACCCTTAAAAATGAAAGTACTGCTCAAGACTAAGATTCAAGCTTGTCACAAACAATACACTTACTGAGAACTGGAAATATGTTTTCCTGTCGAGGAAGGGCAGAATTGTTAACTCAAAGATCTTGTACATTTAAAGAAAAATAAGTTGACACTGTACACATAGGCATTCACCAGACTTGGTCAAAACTCTTTTAGATACCATCCATGAAATGTAGGCACAATATTCAGTATAACACCTGACAGTTACTATGACTGACTTTATCTCTATGTAAATGGGAGTTCATGTTTCTCCAGACTTCAATGGTTCATGTGATTTAACTAATGAATTAGAGTTAGGTTTGAAAGCACAATGCAGGTAATGATCTGTCGATTGGACAAGAGCTCCTGATTGGGGGGGGGCAAGAGTGTCCCATTGATCAGCTCTTAAAATATGTTATTTTTAGTTCTAGTGCCTTGACTGGTAGAAATACTTTTAGTGCAATAAGATGCAGCGTATGTAATGAAAATTAATTCAGTGCTCTGAGTAACAGTAGGAGTGTGTGGGCAAGCTACCTATTGGAAGCAGGGTGTATGGCAAGGAACTATCTCACCGGCATCAAATTTAGAATGTAAAACTACCCAGTAGGCAATGGAAGAATACTCACTGAAACCATGCTGCATCAAGAAACATAATTATCTCCTTTTATAGAACTGAGGCTGCAGTAAAGCTTAGTATGAGGTGGTTTTCTCCCACATACATACACATGTGTGCACCCTGTAGCTAAAGGAGTGTGCTGTTAATTTTCAGCAATCCAGGCCAGTACATACTTCACAAGATGTATGAGTGCATTAATGTTGTGAATGAAATCATAGAATAGAATAGTAGAGTTGGAAGGGGCCTATAAGGCCATCAAGTCCAACCCCCGCTCAGTGCAGGAGAACAGCTGTGGGCAGCCAAGCACTGACCTGGCTCATACATGCTTAGCTTCAGCATGTGGCCTGCATTATGTGCTCTCGAATAGCTGAGCCAAATGGATTTGGAGTAATAATATAGAGCAGCCAAGCCAGCGAAGCACTTCCAAACTCTTCAGATCTTACTTGTTCTCACACGGAATGTTTCTCCCTGTCCGCATGGCTCCCAATGGGTGTCTAATCCATTAGAATGAGAAGTCAAGGGAGACAGAATATGGTTCTGGCTACATCATGTTCCCTTAAGGGTCACACATTACAAAGATGAGTTAATTAGCTCTACATACCAAGACCATTTTCACTCAAGACAGAATGGTATTAGAGTCTCCCCTCTAGTGTAATTCCATGACATTTGTGAGTGTGTGAATATTTCAAGCACATGGATGGGAGCAATCATTTGGTGTTTCCTGCCCAACTCACAACCTGCTTGGAGGGTGGGAAAGGCCCATAATAGGCTCAGCAGACATAGTTGCAATATTCATACACACACTCTCCAGTGGTATTGGATTGGACAAAGAAGCAGCTCCCCTATAGGTGTGTGGAAGGGAGCTGAGGCAGTATATTCAGCATGTGAAAAAGTAGGAGTACCGTCTCGGCTGCATCCTGCAGGTATTTATTTGATGTGCTGAAACAGCACATCTGATCCTCTAAATAAGACTGGTACGGTTGTGAGCATGAGTCTGTGTGCATTATAAATAACAAGGCTTGCAAAACTGAAGCAAAAATAATCATTTTTGCAATCATTTTTCCAGCTGGAAAAACAGAGGCACTGATAGAGATGTGCTTTGTAAGGCTGATTGGTTTGAAATCACGCAGTAAGTCAGCACAGAACAAATGATAGATAGAACTTCTGATACTTGTTCTCGCACCATTGTATAATAATTGCCTGCTTATTTACTGTAAGTTTCAGTTCAAAGCGCCACTTAAAGCTTTACGTCTGCATTGCCAAAATACATGCGCAGCAGAAATAAACTAAAACGTCATATGCACCGTTCCCTGCAAACTAGCTTAGCCTAACAAAGACCAAGTTGTATACGGCTTCCATGGGCACACCCATGAGACTCAATATAGCCATTGTGGGTTTGGCGCATTCATTCCCCCGGTGTACTTCACATTCCCAGCTGGAACACATACTGACACCTCTGGGAAACTTCATCCTTCAGAATGGTCTGAAGGCACATGATGCAGTTCTGCTGTAGTAGAAGCTAAGCAGGACTGGTTGTGTAACCTACCTCGTTGGGAGATTACCATGTACTGTATAAGCCATTCTGAAAGCTACGTGTAACAGATTTTGGGTTTTATTTTGTTTTTTTGTTAAAAGCTCATCTTTCTGTGTGTGTCATTGCATTCCATATTTCTGTTTATTTGTACGTCATTACTGTGGGTGTTTGTGTAGCAAAGAGGATTTTTTTTTTTGCTCCTTATGGTTTCATCAGCAGCTGGCAGTAGAGTCACATTCCTTTCAATATCACATCACACGTTGTTGCTGTGGATACCATTGTGATGCCACAAACAAAGGATTAGAAAACAACATACTATTCCCTCTCCCTTGACCAAAGGTTCTGCCTCCTAACATTGTATCATCAGGATGGACCAAGTGTCCTGATCCCTGCAGAAACAGTCTCTAGAGAGTGATGATTTTATTAAGTTTTATTTCTTGTTAAATCTACCTCATCTAAAATTGCTAGAGGAACATTGTGGAACACTGGTATCTGGTCTGTGGACTTCTGTGTTGCTTAAGGGGCATCCTTGGGACCGTAAAGTTTAAATCAAGGGACATAACTTTTAAATAAGATTAATTCTGCATGTAGAAGATAATTGACCATCATAAGATCAATCATTCTGGCAGACATGTAAAAGCTGAATTGGAATATTCAGGCTTAAGTAAGCCAACATATTCATAGTAATTTTAATGTGAACATCTAGGAGAAAGAACCACCAATATTTTGTAGGGCAGTGCTATAGAGGACAAACAGTGTTGTGTGGCTTGAGGGAACCACTGGAATAAGAATTGGAACCAGTTCACATGACCAGACTGGACTTAGTTTCAATCTTTGTAGCAATTTCTGTCAGTCCAGGCAGAATGTTAATGTGAACTGGTTGAGATTGTACCAAGAACACACGATGCCCAGTGTATGAAAAGGGGAATGCCTTACTGTGGATTAGCTAGCTATCTTCATTTGTGGTGGATCATTCAAGGGACAAACTCATTGCATGCTCATTCAGTCCTGCAGATCTTACAAAGAACTCTGCATATAGCTGTGTGAACTGAGACCCTGTGAGTAGCACTGGCACATACAAAACCCCAGCAAGCAACAAGCCTGGCCCCTGGGGTGGGTGTGTACATGTGGGCAGCTTTGGGAAGTCCAGGGGCCATTATCGTCCCCCAGATTCCCTGTGGACCACAGCTTCCCCAGCACCCAAAAATAAAAATAAAATAGATTAGTTCCTGGAGCAGCTATGAAGCACCAAAAGTGTCAAAATTAGCTTATTGACAAGCTTCGTTCCCTCAAAATGCTTGCAAATGCTCAACACTGATAGCAAGAGAGCTAGAGGTAGTGTTGCTGCGGCATGGCCTTCTACGATATTCTAGCAAAGGGCTTGCCAGTACAACAAGCCATGAGTACTGCTTAACCTCCTTCCAGCCAATCTTACGCTCTCCTTTGCCCATGCCGAATCTCTTCTGACTTCCAGGTAAATGGCTACTTGAGGCTGCATGAGTGGCTATGGAGCATTAAATGGCTCAAAATTACTTGCAAACAAGCTAATTTTGACTCTTTTTTGGCACTCTGTAGCCACGGAGGATGGCTTCCCCCCCGAAAAAAATATTTTTACGATGGGGTGGGGGAAGCGGGGCCCACATGCAGCCCACATGTTGTCCACCCCTGTGCTATGGTATAAAATGGGTGGCCAACCTGTGGCCTTAAGCTGCATGTGGTCCTTGGCTTAATTTCAAAAGCCCTCTGTGTACGATGAGTTCAGACCTGTGGCAAGAGCGATTGGTCCCTTGCTTGGCAGTCTGCTGCATGGGAGGGAGGGAGGGAGGAAAGGGAGTGGAACAAAGGAAAGAGAAGGGGTGACCCACCTAGTTTTAGCTCTTCCCCTGCCCGCTGCTGGCTTTATGCCCTTCTCACCACCAACATCTGCATACCCATGAGGGAATGCGGCCCTCAACAGAAAACAGGTTGCCCTACCTCTGGTATAAAAGAAGACAGGAAGGAAGCCAAGTTGGTGGCACACCAATCCTACTTTATAAGCAGCTGGTGTAGTCTGAAAATCCACAAACTACTTCGAAGTCTCTCAACCAATCTGTAAACCCAAAGTGTCATTCTAAAGCCCAAGACATAAGTACAGTGCTGTTAAAGTTTCCAGTTAACCTGCAGTTCGGAGTGAGAAGTTTCCTCATGGCCCTGAAGCAGTCAACTACCTGGCCCAAGGCTTGCAAAGCAAAGCCCTCTGTGACATCACAATAGCAGAGTCTGTGAGTTCAGAGAGCTTCAGCCAGAGAGGCTATGAGATAGGAAGCTTGCGTCAGGCCATTTGATGTCACCGATGGCTCTGTAAGCTTAAGGCTACACTGCCAGCTGTTTTTATTTATTTTATTTTATTTATTATATTTATACCCCACCTTTTTTCCTGCTAGGAACCCAAGGCGGCTTACATCACTTGCAAGAACAGCACAGGCCCACTATAATATTTGAGCAGATGAGCCACTGTGGGGCAAATATACTCTGGCATTATTTCATGCAGCCTCAAGTAGCCATTGACCTGGAAGTCAGAAGAGATACAGCATGGGCAAAGGAGAGCGTAAGATTGGCTGGAAGGAGGTTAAGCAGTACTCATGGCTTGTTGTACTGGCAAGCCCTTTGCTAGAATATCGTAGAGGCCATGCCCGCAGCAACACTACCTCTAGCTCTCTTTCTATCAGTGTTGAGCATTTGCAAGCATTTTGAACTTCAGGAAGTTGCGGGGGGGACGGACCCTGTAGATCAGAGTAACCAGTTTCAGAAAGGCCAAGTTTCCATAACAGGTTCATGTGCTCCCTGAAATAATCTGAGCCTTTGGGATAAAAAAAGAGATGAAGGTTGGGAAGGTACTGAGGGAACATACTGTCCAGCAGATCAAGACCTCTCACTAGGTTCCAGCTTTCTGTTTTTGTCCTGCTGAGCAATGTGAACACAGACATTATAATGCATTTAATCAGTTTGACTTCTGTTCCTTACAGGAATGTCAGAAAAGAAAGAAAATTGTTTCTGAAAACTTGGAACCCTGAGAAAGGTCGAAGTTCTTCTTTTCCAGTCACATGACAAGATTTTTTTTAGAGGGGGGCATGCTTTTCAAACATTTACCCAACTGCTGGACTTGGAATCACTGTCTTTAATACTCACCAACAGTGAGACACCAAATGGGTGAGCTTCTGTAAAGCACAGAGTTCTCCATTATGGATGAGGAGGGGCAGATTGGCAGTCACTTGAGTAATGAATATGAACAAAATTCCTTTATCGTAAAACAATATAATAGATACTCAAAATCTATCTTAATTAAAGCATATCCATCTAGTAACTGAAAATGGCCACAAAACATGAACACGAAATCACAGCTTATATTCAAAAGACCTACAACAAACTCAGTATTTGAGATCTAACCTCCTCTTGTACAAAACCATCTTAGGGTGCGATCCTATTGATTGCGCCCTTGCCACTCGGAAGTCTCCAAACCCAGAGGCGTCTGAGTTTCTTATGCCCTGCTGGGCTGAAGCCAGCAGGGCGGGTGGAGTGGTGTAGGTGATCTTCGCCTCCCCGGTCCTTCTCTGAGAGCCCCTGCCAAAGGAAGTGAGGCAGGTGGCTACCAGGAGGAGGGCCTTTTCTGCTGTGGCACCCTGGTTATGGAATGAGCTCCCCAAAGAGGTTCGCCTGGCGCCTACTTTGTACTCAATCCGGCGCCAGGTGAAGACCTTCTGTTCTCCCAGGCATTTTAATCTTTTTAATCATCTTAATCATTTTAATCTTGTAGTTGTTTTTAATTCCATTATTGTAACTGCTGCTGCTAGCTCTGCTGTTTGTTTTTAATTTGCGGTTTTAAATTTTATATTTTATATTGTATTTTATGATTTTAACTGTTGTGAACCGCCCAGAGAGCTTCAGCTATTGGGCGGTATAAAAATGTATTAAATAAAATAAAATAAATAAATTCTCCATCTTTCCTGATTTTCACGAGTTGGGCTTTTCAGCCCGTCTGGCAAGGGTGCCTCGGAGGGGCAGGGAAGGAGGCTGGAGGATGCTCAGGATAACTTGTATCCTGGCCTCTCTGGTCGCCTCCCCTCCCTGCCCACCGGAACGCCCCTTTTCCTCCTCCGCTGAGATGGCTTTTCTGACCTCAGAGAGGAAGCTGGAGTGGTTTTCTCCATGCCAGCTGCCGGGGGAGGGGTCTGAGGTCGGAGCTCCAACTCCCCCATCTGACCTCAGAGGGGTTTCCTGAGCTGTCCTGTGGTCCCTGGGATGCTCGTCCAGGGACCACAGGATTGCTCTCTTAGATGATTACTCATATGTGTTATTAATACACTAAATCTGCATACATATGCAAATGCAAAAAAACAACAGTTTTGAAGAAAACCATGTATTTGTTTTTACGTTCACATGTTGCAGCAGGCACTGTCTTAGAGAAGATATCCCCTTCTTTGTAAGGGGTTGGTGAATGCCTCTTATAAAGTGGGACCCACCATCCATAGTTTTTGTAAGTACTTGCATTAAAAAAAAACAAAAAAAACCTTTCCAAGCTAGTGCCTGATTAATTGGAGCACATTTTGAATGAGTCTGATTAATAAAACAAATTCTTCAACGAAACATCACAGTGCTATTTTTGCTTAAACGCTCTTTAGATCTAGGGAGGTGCCTCTGAAGAACTGAACACATTTTTCCCCCCACAGCTGCCACACTTGTTACAAGCCAGGAGGAGCATTCGTCAAGTGGCCCTTGGACAATGACAGTTGTCCAGTCTTTGTATCTCTGTCACCTTTCCAGAACAAAGCATAAGTAAAAGAATGAGAGAAAGCATGGCGTATTCTTTTTGTTATGCTTGTCACACTACTTTGAGGTGAACTTCATAGTGTGTGAGACTGGGGTTTCAATCCTAAACACATCCACTATGGGATGAACACAGTGGGACTTACTTCTGAGTAAACTTGCATCGAATTTGCACTGTAGGCCATACAGAGTTGATTGTTATTATTTATTTATTCTGAAATTTACCTCCCACAAACCAGCCCAGTGGTGCGGCAAGGGCTGGACCTTGGAGCCAAGTCCAAAGCCCAAATGACCACCCAGAGAGTGGCAGGTGGAGAGGGCATCAGGGCACCAGAAGCGAACCGAATGTTTATTTATTTATTTATTATATTTATTAATTGCCCATCTGGCCGGTCACCCGGCCACCCTGTTATTCCTATAGTCACGGTGCTATGATTTAACTGACTTTAACATGCAAAATTGCACATGCTCATAGTATTTCTTATATGAGGGTTGGCAAATAGTTTTGTTGTTGCTGTTCTAACATATCAGGAATGTAGAAGCAGTTGTAAAGCATGGAATGGTGGTTGTGGGGGGTGAAGATAACTGTTAGTTGTGTGTTTCACAACTAATACACATGACCATCTGAACGGGCCACCTGCATCAGTGAACCAGGCAAGAATGGCTCTTGTATCAGCTTCAATCTGGGGACTTTCAGGATCACTGGCTAGCACCTACCCTTATTTATGTTCAGGTGGGTTGAAATTCCTAGAAAGGAAACTCCTGAGGCAAGAAGGAGTTTACTTTCCCAGTGAATTAAAAAAGAAAGAAAAAGCAGTACAAACCTCAAACAATGAATCCCAAATTTTTGTTACAGCATCGTGCATTTACTTGCCTCCCCTGTTTTGGGGGAAAGTGTAAAAATTGTAATCTATCCTATTCCAAATAAATCTAAGAAGAAATGTTCAATAAATGATAGTGGAAAATAGTTTTATTTTGATAATAATACTAGGAATAATGGAAATCTTTAGAAGGGATTCAGGTACTGGGCCCTAGCAAACGTTGGATGCTTTCATTTATATGCTGATGAATTTAATGCCTTTATGCCTCACATTTCAATGGATTATTTGGATGCCAGCTACGAAAAAAACCAGCAGTATTCTGTAAGACTTCAGCAGAGTGCTTAAGTGCATATTTCATTAAGTTCCTCTGCAGAAAAAGGAGCCACACTAAGCTGCAAAATCTTGCCTTTCATGTTTTTGAGACACATTTTAATTTGCATGAAAGTCGTAATAAAGCTATCATGACTAGAGGATATGAGGTTGCTATTGTTCTGTTCTGTACCAGAAAGGAGCAAAAACAACAACAACAACAACAACGGTCCAAACAACAGAGGGAAGTTTATCTTGTTGCATCCACACATACCAAGGGGGTGGCATCTCAGCTCTAGATGTTCCTGGATAATGTGGATTATCTAGATCTCTTTCAATCCAGCTTCAGGACTGCTTATAGGATGGAGAAAGCTATGGTCATCTTGGTGGCCGGTCTGTGCTTAGACACAGGGAGGGGGGGTCGGTCCTGGTGGGATCTGCTGGACTTCACAACAGTTTTTGATACCATCAACTATGGGATCCTTCTGGATCACTTGGCTGGGATGAGTTTTGGCGGCACCGTATTATGCTGGTTCTAGTCCTTCCTGAAGGGACGTCTCCAGAAAGTGATGCTGGGGAACTCCTGTTCAGAGCTTTTCACCATTTACCTATGGTGTCCCACAGGGTTCTATTTTGTCCCCAATCTATTCAACATCTACATGAAACTGCTGGGAGAAGTTGTCCAGAGTTTTGGAGTATGGTTTCAGCAATATACAGATGACACCCAGCTCTATCTCCCCTTTCCAGCTCAGTCCAAGGAAGCAGTTAAAGTTCTGGATTGGTGTCTGGCATTGGTAATGGACTGGGCTAGAGTGAACATGTTGAAGCTTAACCCAGACACTGAGGTGTGCTCCTGGTTAGTAGAATGGCAGATCAAGGAATAGGGGTTCAGCCGATCTTGTGTTCCCCTTGAAGACAGGTGTATAGTCTGGGAATTCTGGTTCCATCCCTGAGCCTGGATATCCAGATCTCGGTGGTGGCCAGGAGGGCCTTTGCACAGCTGAGTCTGATGCACTGCCTACACCCATCCTTAGAGATGTCAGATAAGGCCATGACAACACATGCCTTAGTTACATCTTGTTTGGATTATTGTAATGTACTCTACATGGGGCTGCCTCTGAAGAGTGCTTAGAAACATCCAGTTTCAGACTGTTGCAACCAGACTGTTGACCAGTATTAGTTATAGGAAGCATTTGACTCCCATGTTACAACAACTGCACTATCTTCTGGTTTGTTTCTGGGTACAATTCAAAATGCTGGCTATGAGCTACAAAGCTCTAAACCGTGTGGGTCTCTATGTTACTTGAAGGATCACCTCCTGTACAAGCCTTGAGATCTTTCAAAGAGGTCCTTGTCTCAGCCCTGCCAATATATGAACCACGTCTGGCAGAGAGATTAGAAGAATCCTTCTTAGTGATGGCACTGAAGCTGTGGAACTCCCTGTCTAGGGAGACCCACTTACCCCCATTTGATGTGTTTCTGCCATGAGGCAAAAAACATTTTTGCGCGTGTAAGGGCGAGATAAAGAAGAGGCAGACACAGGGTATATGGTTTCAAATCAGGGCCACATTTATTGAATTGAAGATCTGTGAAGGGTGAAGTGCGGTTCTAACCTAGCCCGGCCCTTGGCCGGGAAAAAAGACCAATATTTGGCGAATGCATCCTAACTGAACTGGAGGCGGGATTGCCCGCCACCGGCCAGTTGCCCTCCATGTGGAACTGGAGGGCCTTACCATCGTCACCTTACTTTGGCGCCTCCAGGCTCCCAAAATAGGTGAGAAAGGTAAAACCCCAAAGGCGTCCCAATCTCCCTCGTGCCAAGCCTCCTGGCGTTGGCGAGGGCAGCCTTGGGTAAACGTCAGTCACCTTGAAAGGTGCCACTGGATGATCACCATAACTCTAATTGTTCCTGCCTAAACCCGCACTTCCCGCCAATGCGACCAATTTAGCTAAGATCCCCCTGGCGGGATCACAATCGAATTCAAAAATTCCCATACCCTGCTTCACAGTGTAGAGTAGGCGAAACACGCCCAATGCCCCGGCCAATTGGGACAATGAGCCAAAATTCCTACTCGGCCCCCAGGAAACGGGCGGCCAGAGGAGCCTACACTGCTCAGAGGGCGGGAGTGGAGGGAGCTGGAAAAACACAGGAGCAAAGAGGCTGAAGGCGGGAACCCAGGAGCTTAAATAAGCTCTTACCTGGGTCCCCGCCCTTCTGAGCCATTGGCTCTTCCCGTGACCTACCAGACCAGGTGCCTGCCTCCTCTCTCCTCCCCCACGCGCAAGCCTTCTCCCTGTTTCCACATAGGGGCCATTGGAAGTTCTTTGCGCGTGTAAGGGCGAGATAAAGAAGAGGCAGACACAGGGTATATGGTTTCAAATCAGGGCCACATTTATTGAATTGAAGATCTGTGAAGGGTGAAGTGCGGTTCTAACCTAGCCCGGCCCTTGGCCGGGAAAAAAGACCAATATTTGGCGAATGCATCCTAACTGAACTGGAGGCGGGATTGCCCGCCACCGGCCAGTTGCCCTCCATGTGGAGCTGGAGGGCCTTACCATCGTCACCTTACTTTGGCGCCTCCAGGCTCCCAAAATAGGTGAGAAAGGTAAAACCCCAAAGGCGTCCCAATCTCCCTCGTGCCAAGCCTCCTGGCGTTGGCGAGGGCAGCCTTGGGTAAACGTCAGTCACCTTGAAAGGTGCCACTGGATGATCACCATAACTCTAATTGTTCCTGCCTAAACCCGCACTTCCCGCCACAGGGAGAGACAAGCTATCGCTTAGTCGAATCTCCCCCACCTGCACGATAAAAGAGCGAGCAGGGCCCTTCGCAGATCTCCAATAAATATATCATTGCCAATATCGGATAGGTGAACCCCATCCGGCCGATACAGCTCCCTCCGGGCCAAGGTTATATTGGGATGGGGAATACAAAACCCGATCCCACCTATGGCCCTACAAATTTCGCCGTTCACCTTCCTAACCGCCCTATTCAAGGCCTTAGGCCAACTGAGGCGCGGTATGATGAACGACCATAATATCCGAACCCCCGGCCACCGGTGTCGGATGGATGCTATGTCGCATAGCACCTGGAGAATCAGGGCCTTGCCTTTCAGCAAGCCCAAGTCATTCCCCCCCCAAATGCAGTACCAGGACATCTGGGGGGGACGAAAACTGGTCAGTCCAGAACAAACTGTGGAGGAGGTGCTGCCATCTCATGCCTCGGCGACCCATCCAATGGACGTCCGCCGAACGCTCGACCGCCAGGTGAGACCCAAAGCCCGTATTGGCGGCTCGTTTTGCTGCCCAGTACACCATACTGTGCCCGCAAATCAGCACACGGACAGTCCTGCCTCCACTCCGGTGACCTGGAAGAAAAACACAGCCCACAGCAGTACCTTCAAGGCAACTCTCGCACATAGGCCCGGTAAGACCGGGACCTCCAACGACCCATTGCTTGAACCTTTTCCTGAGAAAACCCCAATTCTGCTGCAGTAGATGCAGCACCGATCCGGAAGGAGTGGGTTCCAAAGTGCAAATGGGCCCAACCTGCCGCCGCCAGGGCGGACTTCGTTACTGACCAAAATTGAAACTTGGTTAATGGCGCACCATCTTGATGGCAAAACAAACTGCCATCAGCAATACCCCGTATAGCCACAAATGCATGTAGGGCCTTAACAGGACACAGCTCTGTCATTGATCCTGCGTGTAGCAATATGATAGACCCTTTACCCAACTGGTCAGTCTTGGATCTTCTCACTTTTATTGTCGCCCACAAGGCGTGTAGGGAAAGGTCCAAAAATTGTAGGGCGCGTGCAGATCCATCCAAGCGGGATTGCACCACCAATTCAGAGATGCGAAGAGCGCCGAAAAAAGCCGTCAAGGCTGTTGCATGAAATAAAACCGCCTCATAAGGAGAACGGCAGACTGTAGGCCATTGTTCATGGAGCTTGAGTAAAACCTCGGGTGACACCGGGGTCCTCGAGTCAGGTGGACGAGGGCACACCCTGGACCATCCTGCCAGGATTCTTTTTACCCTAAAATCATTTGAGTTATCGTGAATACCCTGTGTCTTGGCCAAAAAGGACAAGGCAGCTAATTTCCCTCGAACAGTCTTAACTGATGACCCACTCTGCAATTTGGAAATGCAGAACTGCATAAGGTGTTCGACTGGCACCGGCCACAACATTGGGAGGCAGACAGCCGCTCTAAAGGCAGCGAAATCCCTACCTGAACGCATATAGGCCTCCTGCGTGCTTGGGGCTATTGAACACCAAATTGCTTGTGAAGCAGCTGTTCGCCAATCTGCCAAAGATAATCTGGCATCAAGACAGGGGACTGCTGGGCCCATGGGGCAAGGGCCCGAAATCTCTGCATCTGGTTCCTGGACAAGGCGTCTGCGATGCCATTGTCGAGGCCGGGTGTGTGTCGTGCCCTGAGCAAAATATTGCACTTCAAAGTATGCAGTATAAGTGCTCTGACTAAAGACATAACTCTGGGGTTCTTTGAAGACATAGTGTTCAATATCTGCACTGTAGCTTGATTGTCACACCAAAAATGTACAACTGAGTTACCCCAAAGGTCTGCCCATAGATGGACGGCCACGTAAATTGGAAACAGCTCTAGAAAAGTAATGTCTTTACATAACCCGGAACCCAGCCATGCCCCGGGCCATGGCGCTGCGCACCACTGATCTTGAAAAATAACTCCGAATCCCATAGCACCGGAAGCGTCTGACTGAACCTGAAAATTTGCCTGGAGCAACAGCTCTCGCCTCCAAAAAGAAACACCATTGAATTGAGTTAAAAATTGTAACCAAACATGAAGATCATCTCGCATTGCAGCCGATACACGAATTCTGTGGAATGGGCGTTTCAGACCCCGCATGGCTGCACATAAACGGCGTAAAAATGCCCGCCCTGGAGCGACCACTCTGCATGCAAAATTGAGATGACCAACAATGCTCTGTAAATTGCATAACGTAATTTTTGAATGTTGCAATACAACGGAAATGCGCTCAATTATATCGACTAGTTTTTCTCTTGGGAGGCGGGAACACTGCTGCACTGAATCTAATTCTATTCCAAGAAAACTGAGTGTGGAAACGGGACCCTCAGTCTTCTCGACTGCCAACGGAACACCCAGCTCAGAGGCCAAGTTATTAAACTGGTCCATCAAGAATGCACATTGCTCAGAGCAGGCTGGGCCTGCGAACAAAAAATCGTCCAAATAGTGGACAACCTGTTCGAGGCCTGTCCTGTTCTTCAAGGCCCAATCAAGAAAAGAGCTAAAACGTTCAAAGGCAGAGCACGATATGGAGCAGCCCATTGGCATGGCTCTATCGAAGTAAAATTTTCTTTGGAAACAAAACCCAAGAAGGTCAAAATCATCGGGGTGGACAGGCAGCAATCTAAATGCTGATTTAATATCGCACTTTCCCATGAGGGCTCCAGTACCGCAGGAACGAATCATATCAACTGCGGAATCAAATGACGCATACCGGACAGAACAAAGGTGTTCCGGTATAGCATCATTCACTGAGGCACCCATGGGAAAGGACAAGTTATGAATCATGCGAAACTCACCCGGGGCCTTCTTAGGAACTATTCCCAAAGGCGATATGCGTAGGGAGGGCATGGGTAACAAAGAAAATGGGCCCAACACCCTCCCCGCACGCACTTCTTTATCAATTTTGGTTTGGACTATGTACTCTGCCTCAATAACTGATTTTTGATTACGGGACATCATGTGCACATGAGGACCTTGATATGGAATTCTGAAACCATATCTGAAACCACTTAGCAAGTAATTGGCATCAGGCTTGTTGGGGTACGTAGACAGTAATGCAGCTAGCGTATGTAATCTAATTGGGCTGGGGCCCTTTTGTCGAAGGGTGTTGGCCAGTCCCGTGTTGCCGCTTGGGCCCTGCACCCTTGAAACCACCCCTTGAGCCCCGCAAACGAAAACAGGATACTGACGTGTGGGAGCCTCCACAGACTGCACATGCATGCTTGTATGGGCACTCCGTGCGCCCACAGTGCCCTTTGTAGGCATAATCCCAGCACGCCTGGCGGGGTTGAACCGCCTGCCCTGTGGAAGCACGGGGGTTGAAGGCAGGCGCTCCCTTGGACAAAACATGACCACTCTCAGACCTCTCACCTGAAATAGGCCTGGCAGGGATCATGTATTCTAACCACAAATCATGATCTTTCTTGTCCCATCTTATGTCATCATGAAAGGCAGCCTTTTTCCTAAACCCTTCATCGTATGCTAACCAAGCGCCACCCTCAAAGCCAGAATAAGCCCGATAAATTATATCTAGGTATTTGGTAATGGTAGCTGCTCGATCGGGAAACTGCTGCTGAATGATGCCCATATAAATGATAAACCCTGGCAACCAATTGGCCCAATTGCGGGCTGGTTTTTTGCGCTTTACTGCCTCTTGGTCTTTTTCACTGGTTTTATCATTATCAGCAGTTTCATTTTCTCTTGTCAGGAGGGAGAAAATATCAACATATTCACCACGGATTATTTTCTCCTTGGTTGCAGGGGCCAAATGGTATCCCAACGGAAAGGAGGGGGCGCCAGAGGGCATGGCGCCCGCTCCTACGCGAGGGTAATGATCTACCATATCAACTGTGGAGTGCATTTTAGACTCGGTCACAGTATGGCCCCGCGGGCCAGACCACACCTTTACACATGCCTTCTTCACCTGAGAAGACTCCCCGTCACTATCTACCCTGCATGCATGATGATTCTTTGGTGCTCTTCTGGAATGTGAGGGGGATCTTGTAGGTGAAGAAGGCGGCTGACCCCAATAATATGGCCACCCCGGTGGGGGTGGCACAGCTGGGCCTTGATAATAATGGTTGAATCCACGTGGTGGACTTGTGTGCCTATACGGCCATGATGCCCTGCCATTGTGTGGGTAATACTCACCCCTCTCTGGTGCATCTGTTTCATCAAATTCTTGGTCCCACGCACGTGGAGGTGATTCCACTGCATGCTCCCTAGAAAAACGGCTCGTGCTGGGCTTTGACGGGGCCATGGCATTAATAGTGGCTGCCATTTCTTCTAATTGAGCTGAAAAAGAATGCAGAACATTATCCTTTGATCTGCCACGCATAGAGAGGCCCTGCCCTGCCCGCCCTTTCTTGGCAACCCTTGAAGCATCAAGGTCCTCTTCATCTGACGAGGAAACACGAGCCGGTGGCGGATGTTTTGCTGGTTGCCTAGGAGCATGTCCTTTGCCCTTCTTGCCACCCTGATTTTTCTTGGGAGGCATCTGGAGCGGAACCTCAACTGAAACACTAACAGAAATTGATGAATAACAACAAGATTAAAGTAAAATACTTATTTAATTCCACGCCCAGACCAGCTGTGCCAGCACCGCAGCGCACAGTAAATTAGGGAGGAAGAATCAAATAAATTAATTCAGCTAGTTGATCAGATTGATTCAGTTTATTTGAGTAGCAGGGAAAGAAAAAGAAAGGGGGAGAAAAAAAATTTTTTTTTTTTTAATTATTATTTTTTTTTTAATTTTTATTTTGGGGGGGAGTAGTAAATCAATTGATTTAATAGATTGATCAAACTGATTAAAGTTTACTTAAATGAATCCAAAAATTGATTAAATTGATTATAACCAGGCTTGACCCTGCTTAGCTTTCCACGCTCAGACAAGCTGAGCCAGCATAAGCTACAGGATCTGTTTATTAATTAAATGTTGATTTAAATTGTTTATGACTAAATTGATTAGCTTCTTGCTAAACACAATGGAGCAGCAGCCCTTCTCAAAACAAAAGGCAGCTAAGCACCGTAGCGAGAGGCACCAGGGACCAGCTGTTCCGTAGAAGGAAATAAACAAATTCCGTTGCTAAGCAACGCCGATAATCTACTGCGGCCTGCTGCTGTTCTAAAGCTAAGCCTCTGTAACAGCTGATCGGTAAAGTGATTAAAACAACTGAAAGAACTTTCAGGCAAGCAAGGCAAAAGCAACTAAAAGACTATAAGGCAAGTAAACTAAAGGTGAAGGGCAATAAAATAAAAGTAAAGGGCTGTGCCGAAGCCAGGCGGCGGAGCACGTGGCGCTGCAACGGTATCACCCCCTCCCACACAAAACAACCTTACAGCAACAGTAGGAACAAAAGCAGTAAGAACAAAACTTTACTTATAAATCCCCAGTATCTCCACTATTCAGCACTCTTTCAGCCAACAAACACACCCGATCCTTCCCAAAGCACCCATGCACACACACACACACACAAACAAAGGAACGATACCAGATGACGATCGAGGAGGAGGACGATGTGATTCAGCTGGAAAAACACAGGAGCAAAGAGGCTGAAGGCGGGAACCCAGGAGCTTAAATAAGCTCTTACCTGGGTCCCCGCCCTTCTGAGCCATTGGCTCTTCCCGTGACCTACCAGACCAGGTGCCTGCCTCCTCTCTCCTCCCCCACGCGCAAGCCTTCTCCCTGTTTCCACATAGGGGCCATTGGAAGTTCTTTCTTTTAATTTAGCCCTTTGGACTGTCAAGCTGACTTGACTTATTTATTCATGGCTCGTCTTAATGTGTTAATGTGGCCTCTGTTGGTGTTTGTTATTGGTTTTAAGTGTTCTTTTTAATTTTAATGATAGTTGACTTTAAAAAATCTGTAATGTCTTTAAAAACCGCTTTATCATATTTTTATTGTTATTACTGTTGCTAGCTGTCTTGGGTGCGATATATAAAGAAAAGCAGGATATAAACTGAAATAATAAACAAATAAGTAAATTCTTGGCTCTACACAATTAATGTGATTTTACAGATGGGATACTGAGGCTGACAGATAATGATATTCCAAGGCCTAGAATTCTTATATTATGTTGGAGCCATCAATATGGATTGCTCAGTGTGTGTCCAGGTACAGAATGAGATAACATTGGCTGTAAATGTGAGGAGGCATAGCTCACATGTTGTGTATGCCATAGATCCTAATTTCAATTCCTGGCATCCACAATTAAACCCAGAAAGCAGAGTTGGGATTGGGAAAGACCTCTGGGTGAGGCCTTGGAGAGCCATGGCTGGTCAGATAAACAGTACTGGGCTCGATGCACCCATGGTCTGACTCAGTAAAAGAAAGCTTCATCTGTTTGACTAGAAAACATATTTGCATGATTGGAACTTGTCTGTGTAAATGTAGTCTTAATGATCCTGCTTCGAATCTTCAAGCCAAAGGAATCCATCTGCTTCATACAGGCGTTCTTACTTTGGGGCTACCAAATCAATGCACATAATTTGTAATGCTTGAAAGTATTCTTTTTATTTATAAACATGTCCGCAAATATCACTGGAAACAGCAAACAGAGGTTTTGACAAAATGTGCTTCTATCGACGGAGAAAAAAACCTGAACTCATGATCCATCATTTGTAAGGAATTTCTGAATGGGACTGCTTATAACTGGTGCCCTTTTCACTAAAGTGTATGTAGTTTTATTCTGCCATAAATAAAAGAAACATTATGTCCCATTTGGGCACACTCTTTGCATGCTAAGTGAAATATTTGGAGTAAGCGATGCATTTTTTAAAATGGATTTTCCATATTCTCCATCACTCAGTCCAGAAATGTTCAAGACGTACTGTCATCCATCAGACTAAGCAGAGAAAGCGGAGCATTATTCCATTCCTGAAATGTTTCAGTGCCCACACATCTTTGGTTCTCATGACTTTCTTATTGTTCAGTCATTTATATCAGAGATGTTTTAGCCATTCAGGAAGTGTATTGTGCTCCAGTGCAGAATGTTACATTTTATGCATCCTTCATTCAAAATGGGTCTCTAAATAATTTATTGAACATAATATTTTTATTTTTTTAAAAGGTGTTAACTGTGGTTACAGTGGAAAAGAGAGATTTTTTTAAAAAGGATATTTTTCAGTAAGGATATTGTCTTAAACTATCTGTGTCACAACTGGGCAGCTTCAGCACAAATCTGATCTACTTAGGAGCACAGGATGCTGCCTTATACTGAGTCACACCATTGGTCCATCTAGTCCAGTATTGTCGACACTGAGTGGCAGATGCTCTTCAGGGTTTCAGGCAGGAAAATTTCCAGCCCTACCTGGAACTGCGGGGATCGAACCCGGACCTTCCACATGCAAAGCATGTGCTCTACTAGCCCCTGTGCCTGCTCCATCATTGTGCATTCTCCCTAGGGCTGAGCCGAAATACCCCTAGACTTCACTTCTCCATTTGTAGGCAGTGAAATGGGGGCATTTCCTGCAATTTGAGGGAGGGAGAAATAGATATTTGGGGGGGAAGTGAAACTCACTGGTGCTGGATCTTCTCCTGGTGATTGCTGGCTGGCAGATAACATTTCCCCCCCTCCCAAAAGAGCATCCCTCTGATGGGGGAGAATTTGGGGGGGGGGAATGGCAGCCATTACTTGGCACTGCATTTCCCCCATCAGAAGCCCTTGTCAGAGTGATGCTACATAGTGTTTTTGTAGCATTGTTGGGGGTGGGGAGAGCTCCAGAAGTAGTGGTGAGTTTCCCCAAAACGTCAGCCCTCCTTGCCCCTGAAGTTTGTTAGCAAACTGTGGCCCCTTCTCCCTCCCCACACTGTGCCCCCTGAAATCCAAGCAGAGAATGTTTGGCTCGACAGTAATTCTTCCATTTCATTTGTCGCATTTGTGGTCTCCTGCAAAGGGCAGGATCTACACATGTAGCAGAGTGAGATGGGAATAATGGGGCAGAGGCCTGAGGTAGTAGAAAGGGCTTTACCTCTGCAAGTGGGGTGGGCAGAAAGCACCCTTCTTCCTGTTGTGCTAATTTTCTTCTCACTGAGAGCTTTTTTTTCTTTTTCTGCATAGGGAACATTCAAAAACAGTACTCTCTCCACCTGCTGACTGAACTAGTAATGATGCCAAAGTTCATAATGACCCAATTTGGAATATGCATTGTGTTAATAAATTTAGAGATGGGAGAGAAATTTGTTCGATTCACATTTTAATGTGAACCGACCTAATTTATACTTCCCAAACCAATACACGAACCGAAACGCAGTTATTGATCGATATACTCACATCTCCAAATTTCGCAATGCCATTCTGATTACAAAAAAAATAAAAAAACGCTTATAAAAATGTGAATATTAGGGAAATGTGTGCACAAATATGCATATATTTGTGAAAATATCATGCTAAAATGCATGATATTAGGAGGAATAGGCATGCAAATTTGCACGATTTTTCATGCAGCCTGATGCAGAAATGGAACTGAATGAATTTAGGATTGGAAAAATACAAAACACATGCACACACCCCAAAAGAAAACAAAGGCAAGTTTATTTGTACTTAGTAAAAACTGCTTGGAAAAACATTGGTGCTGCAGTTCACCAAAGCAGAAGTATTTGAGTGCTATATACGTACACATACACAAATAACCACAATTGCAGGTGCTAGTACCTGCCCTAGCACCAGGTTTGGTGCTAGTACAGGAAACTAGAGTTAGATTGTGAAAGGGGTAGGGACCATATGGATGAAAGAATTTTTGATTTTAACTATTTGCCTGTCTTAGCCTATTTTAATCACCCACTGAAAGGAAAGCACTATACATATGTGTACAATTTACATCTCCTTATTACACTGTGAAAGAGAAGTGGCCACCAAATGGTGGTATTGTGTATGAACTGGAGTAGTGGGCTGGTTGTTGTTCACCTCTATAGAGGAGGAGGATTATGTAAGCCGCCTTGGGTTTCTTGCAGGAAAAAAGGCGAGGTATAAATATAATAAATAAATAATAAATAAATAACTTCATTCTTGATTCAGGCCTGCTAAGCATGGACATGTTTGCCCCTTTTCTTAGTGTGAGGTATGCTAATTGCTAAACATGCAAATAGGTCTGAGATGAGACTGGGGATTAGAGCAATGTGTGCTGAAGCTACAATAGCACTGGTGCCTTCCTAAAGCAGGGGAAAGCTGTACTATTTCCCAGCGCATTTCCCAATATATTTGTGGGGCTCTCTCCCAGTAGCTTACAGTTTTGCCCCAAATCACCCATTGTCTTCCCTTCCCTCAGCTTTCTGATTGTTATCTTTCCCGCCCACACTGGCTGAGAAAGAGGCAGTGGACAGACAGACAGATTTACAAATGTGTGGCGGAACATTATTACATAAGATTCATAACCATATCAGGTAATAGCAAATTTATCCTCATATGCTAGCTTCTGGCTTGGAAATAAGGAAAATATTCTGAGTAGCTTTTTAAAATTTTATGCCGGCAACAATCAAACCAGCCAAAATTGCTCTGGTGGCTTTTTTATGCTTGAGCTTGGCAACACCGAGATGATCTTGTTAGAAGACCCGAAATGACTGCAGACATCCTGCCCTGACCAGGGAGATCCGGAACAGGCTGGCAAAGATTTAGGAAAACACAATATCCACGCTCTACATAGCTTTGCCTTCCCAGTCAGGCCTTGGCTGTGGTGCTCAAAGGCGTTGCACCGAGCAGGTACAATTATATGCAGCTTTCCTTTCATGGTGGCTCTGCAGAAATGAAGCGAGCCCAGCTAGAACGGGAAGGGGCTCTCGTTGCTATTAGGAAAACCGCTCTGTACCAGTCAAAGATAATGTGGCAGTACTGATAGCAGAAGCTTCACCAACATTGAGCAAACCTTGAACTGGGCATGGCCGTCCACTGTAAGAGGTCCAGCTCCTGCAGGAGTTTATGGTTAGTGAGGCCAAAGTCTAGGCCAAGCTATAACAATGCCAAACAAGCCTGCATAACATTAGGGCACATTACACTAAGAAGACAGATTCTGTTTGCACTGAGAGCTCAGAATAGCTCTCGTGGGTTTATTTTGCTTTGTCCTTGGATTTGTCAGCATCCTTTTCTGCCAAGCAAAGGACATACTTTCCAAGCTGCACGTTTGGGTCTATCACGGGGAAAACACTACAAGGACTGATGCAATCACATAGGCGCATTTCTTTCAGCCATCCCTTTCCTACCTTTGTCTAGTAATAATGTCATAGACATAGAAAGAGTTACACACAACAGACTGTGTCTGTAGCAAACAATCTACGATTGGTTGCAAGAGCCTCTTTCAGATGTTGTAAGTAATACGTGTGGTTTATGGGGGCGGTGGGCGGGGAGGAGGCAGGGTCATGTTAACCCGCTCTGCACCCATAAATGGACATTGTCTGGGGTTGTGGCCTGCCACTGTGGTTCTGCTCTCCCCCGCCAACATGTTCATTAGAATGTCTGAAAAGGGGCTAGTGCCACTAATACTTATAATATGGTCTACATGGAGCTGCCCTTTTAGATGACATGGAAACTTCAGTGGATCTAGAAAATGGTTGTTGTCTAGGGCTGCACATGAGGAACATGTTACACCAAATCTGCAAAAGATCCACTGGCTTCTCACGTGTTTCCAGGCCACATTCGCGAGGGCTCTTATGATATTTAAAGCCCTAAGTGGCTTAGATCTAGGACAGCAGTAGGCAACTGTTTGGGCCCGGGCCTCTCCAGGGAGGGCTTGGGAAGACTCCTCTGTGAAACCCTGGAGTTGGCAGTAGGCGACCCACTGAGATCTGACCCTCCTCCAGCTTGGCATACGCCGCTGCTGCACCCACTGAGCTGGGCTGAAAGTGGGTGCGTACTGTGCTGCTCGCCAAACTTCCGGGTTCCCGGCAGGCTGCTGTTTACATAGAAAATGCCGTAAGATAAGATACATCAAAAGTGACTGCAATTTGTGCAATTTACACAAACTGCAGCTGCTTTGGGCGTATCTTAAGGCATTTCCTATGTACACAGTGGCCCACTGGGAACCCGGAAGTCACTTCCCCGGCATGACTCGGGAGAACGTGAGTCAAGCGGGGAAGAGGTAAGAGAGATGGAGTTTATGTTATGGGGTGAAGCCCAGCTAGTCCACCGGATTTCCACCCCCTGAATGAAATCCTCACACATCCCTACCTGGAGAGTCACTGCCAATCAGTGTTGACAATACTGAGTGAAATGGACCAATGATCTGACTTGGTATAAGGCAGCTTCCTCCTATTAGTCATTCCTATCCCAGCATTAAAACTGGATAAAGTTGATTTAGCTAAAAAAGTAAAGCAACAAAAGAATGAACCAGTGGAAGCATAAATAAGAACATAAGAATTGAGAGCCAGTGTGGCGTAGTGGTTAGAATGCTGGACTGGGACTCGAGAGATCTGGGTTCTAGTTCCCACTCAGCTGTGAAGCTCACTGGGTGACTCTGGGCCAGTCACTGACTATCAGCCTAACCTACTTCACAGGGCTGTTGTGAGGATAAAATGGAGGAGGACCATGTGAGCCACTTTGGGTTCCTTGCAATAGGAAAAAAAGGCAGGATATCAATGTAATAAATATATAAATAAATAATGAAATAGGGTTATAAGAAGAGCCCTGCTGGATCACACCAAAGGCCTATCTAGTCCAGCATTCTGTTCTCACAGTGGCCAACCAGATGCCTCTGGGAAGCCCCACAAGCAGGACATGAGGACAATGGCCCTCTCATACTGTTGTTCTGCAGCAACTGATCATTCAGGGGACTTACCTTTCTGTGAACAAAGCTTTCCCTTGTTAACAATTAATGGTTTCAGCAGGGGAGTTTACTTACTGTTGTCTGTTGGTGGATATAGTCCTATTATGGGTTTATATTCTGGCAAGGTTTTATAAAAGGCAAAATTCATTTGAATTTAAGAGTTACAGAGAATCCTAGGTGGGGGGGATGGGTTGTGTGTGTCTGTGTGGGGAAAGATTCCATGGTGGAGCTACCACCACTTCCAGCTCTGCCGGATTGGTGTGCACAGGGTGAAGGTGGAATATGTGCGCCTTTTCCCTACCATTTTTTTTGGTATTGGGGTGGTGGGTTTGTTTCCCCCCTCCCATTGTGCTCTGCCGGATTGGTGTGCACAGGGTGAAGGTGGAATATGTGCGCCTTTTCCCTACCAATTTTTTTTGGGTATTGGGGTGGTGGGTTTGTTTCCCCCCTCCCATTGTGGTCAGAGGAAGATAATTAACTATTTCAGCTCCAGGGCTGGTATAATTGAGGGCTTTTTGGGGGAAGATGTCAGGGGAATGAGGGAGCTTGGGATTCTTTGGATCTTCAGCCTCAAATGCACTCTGTTTCCCCCCCACCCTACTGCCAGTGGAACACAGATGGCAGCAGGACCACCAGCTTTCTGTAGGCATGCCAGGGGGTTCTCCAGTGGTGTAAGTGCTGTCCAACCAGCAGGCCTCCCTCTCTTCAGGTGGACCAGCATATTTGCCACATCTAACTCCCGCTCAGCCAGCTTTTGACCAGCTTTAGGATTGCACCCTTAATCACTTTCACTGTCGATGAGAATCTGGGTGATAATAATCACAGGAATGGAAGTCGTTAATAACATTAAAATGTTGACATTAGTTGAGTTCTTTCCTCCTGCCAATCAGCCGCTCCTTCCATGATATTCCCATGACCTCAACCATCTGGAATTGCAGAGATTCTCTCCATATAATCTCTAAAAAATGGTGATATACAGGAAGCAGAATGACTGACTGAGTAGACTGATCAGAGAAATAGTTGACGGTTCAGGTTACGCAGGGCCTCTGGAGTTGGCATGCAAAGAAAAATATGCCACAGCAGATGAAAATATAACAATTGGAAATTAAATTAGGACATCTTGTCCATTTCTAGTTTCATCCAGTTCTCACAAAACCCTTGCAGAACAGACGGCCATGAAGGCAACACTGAATCATCATGTAAGCAAAGCTGGACATTCATTTGGAAAGCACACTTTGCAGTGAGCTCTTACCTAACAAGCAGAGGCTTTGATGTGTTCTTTCGGAACAAAGTCCCATCTCTCAAAGTTGTGCTGGGCTTTGATGACACTCGTATCTGGCCAGTGACCACACCGTTCTCGTTGCTATCCCATTTGTTCAGAGATGGGGAGGGCACAGGATTCCTCTACTCCTTTCCAGCCTGGAGATGCCATGGAAACTGGTTTAAACAGGTGCCAGTGAAATGTGAGAGTAACAAAGTGGATGGGAGGTTCCTGGCAAACAGGGAAGACCTAGCCAGCTCTCACTTCTTTGCCAGGAATGGGGCTTGCTGATTTCACTGACTGTGCTGCTGCAGTTGCAATCAATTCATAGGACTGAGCTGTCCAACTTACATCAAACCTGTAGGCTGCAGAAATTTATTATCTCTGTTTTACAGATGGAGACACCGAAGGATTATATGATTCGTCCAGAGTCACTAAGTGCAGGGCCAGGAATTTAAAACCTAGATATCTTGAGCTCCACTCCAAGTGAGATGGATAATCTTACAGAGCAAGAGAGACACTCTGTTTTCTCTCTTGTGGAGATACAGTTATATTATTCAGGAATTATTTCCTTTCTTCATATAAAAGAGAATGTTTTCTTGCCAGGAGAATGTATAGTTTTGCTCCCACTTGTGAATTTAGAACAATTTTTCTGAAAAACCAATTCACTTCTGAAATACAGAAAACTGTGCCATATTCTGATGTTTGAAAGGTAGCTGCTAGGGAGACCTTTCTCACTGGTGCCCCTGGTCATGGGAATGCTCTCCCCTGGTTCATCTGGTGCCAACATTGTATTGCTTTTGGTGCCAGATGAAGACTTTTTTCTTCTCCTTTTAATTTTTTGTTATTTTAATCCCTATGACACTTTGGTGGTTTTAGCTCTTAAGGGTGCAATCCTATGCATGTTTAGACAGGAAAAAAAAAGTCCTACGATTCCCAGCATGCCTCAGCCAACATATTGACTTGTGTATCACCTTTTACTGCGTTGTTCTTGCATTATTTTTAGTGTTGACTTTCACTGATGTTTGTTAATGTTTTCAGATTTTGTTAGACCATGCATTATCGCTTTCTTTTAAAAATGTTTATAATATGTTGTCTAGGGAATTTATTTGATAGGTGTCTCATACATACAAATAATAAATAAATAAAAATGAATATGTTCAGGTTAATGACAATTCAGTTAAACTAATAGATTTATGGCGCAATCCTATGGCTGCTAGACAGTGTCTAGATGGCCATAGGATTGTTCAGATTCCCAGCTACGAGGTTGGAAAATTGCTCTGACCGTAGCTGGGGATCCACGCTTGGATCCCCCTCTCCCCCCTCACAGCCAGCATGGAAAGAACCATGCTGGTTGCTTCTCCGAGGTTGCAAGATCAAACTCGGAGAAGGACTTTTGGGGGCAGTTAGTAGAGGAGACTGGCACCACCAAGATATGAGGTACCCTGGTGGTGCCTCAACCTCCTTCCCTCCTGCTCTGAAGTGCCGCACTTAGACAGCTGAAATCAGCCATCTAAGTACTTTGCATTGAGAGAGGAGCGCGGAGCTGACCTTTGCCTCCACGCTCCTCCTGCCTTCCATAGGATGCCTGTAATGCTCCGAGTTTGGAGGGTTACGGGTATCCCCATAGGATTGCACCCTAAAAGACTTAATTTCAATTGAATTATTGATGATGATGTTGATGAACTGATATGCATGCATGGTGCTTTACAAGGTAACTTAAACAAAACCACAGGTCCCACGTTTAAGTCTTCCATCAGAGGGTCTTCCAAGTGCTTAAGGATGCAATCGTACACTGTAATGATGCCACCAACTTGGACTGCTTACGTAGGGATGTATGAGAATTTTGTTTTTGCTTGCAAAACATGTGAGCATGCTCCATTCAAAGCCCTGAAAGCAATCATGAGGATGAGTACGTGTCTGCTGGAAAAGATTCATAAAGTGCTGAACATGTGCTAACATCCGATTTGCGCAACTTTCCCAGTTTGGTTTGCACAAATTTCCTAATTTGCACAATGTTCCCCCGTAGTCTGAATCAACCCTGCTTTAGTATATGGAGGAAAGTTGCACAGATTTCACATTCGATCACTGCTTGATTTGCGCAATTCGCACAGAGCGAGTGGTGACTGCAAATGCAAATGGGAACTGGGCACAAGATGAGCAGTGAGACAGTGTTCAGAGAATCCTGGCGATCTTGAACATCGCTCATTCGCCCATCCCTATGAGGCAGTATGCCTTTCAATCTCAGTTGGTGGGGAACATGAGCAGGAAGGTGCTGTTTTCTCATATCCTGTTTCAGGGCTTTTCATCGGCAGAATGCTAGACTAGATAGGCCTTTGGTCTGATCCAGCAGGGTTCTTCTTTTGTTCGTACATGAGTATAAGTACTACTGAACTTAATGGGCTTATTCATAGATCATAGAGTTTGAAGGGGCCTACAAGGCCATCGAGTCCAACACCCTGCTCAATGCAGGAAACTAGAGGAGGGGTCTCCCATCCAAGAAATAATCAGGCCTGACCCTGCTTAGCTTTCCACGCTCAGACAAGCTGAGTAGTCAAATATAGGATTGTACGTTTGGCTGGATCATACCCCTTGTTCAAAGCACTTTGGTGATGTCCTGGGATTTATCAATTGACTGAAATGTGCCTCATGCTAATGTGTCTTTGGTGATTCCCCAAAGGTCATAATTAGGGATGAATAGATGCTTCCCATTCCACCTATCACTCTGCCTGGTGTTTTGTTCTCTCTTTTTTTGGATTTAATGTGGAGAATTTCCAAAACTAATTCCGTAATTGGCTCATGCGCAGTTTGCTGTAGCTTTTAGTTAGTGGAGGCTGGTGGCTCCAATGTCAGTGGGGCTATGTATCCATGCCAGATTTTACTCTGAACTTTTAAGGAGTTATCCATGGTGCCAAACCTATTTTGGAGCTAGGGTTCAGCACCATGGATAGCTCCCTTAAAATTCAGACTAAAATCCGGAGTGGATACACAGCCCTGCGGACATTGGAGCCACCGGCCTCTACTGCTTTTAGTTCCTTTTGTTATTTGCATCTTGTTTTGTTTTGTTTTGTTTCTTGCCCAGGTTACTGACATGCACAAGTGCATGTGCGATTTATTTCTTTATTTCAGCCAAAAAGGCTCCTAGATCAGTAAAAACAAGACAGTCCCTAGCATGAAACAGCTTGGGAGAAGGAAAAAGCACATCCTCACATCATGATTCCCTTTTGCATTGTGTTTCCTCAGTGAACACAAGCACTTGCATGTGTCAGTAAGTTGTCCAGGGGGAAAAAAGAGATGCAAATGAAGAAAAAGAACTAAGAGCTACAGCAAACCTTGCGGGTGTAGTCTGCGTAAAATCCGGAGGTTCAAAAAGAAAAATAGCAGTTTACAGTCATGCCTTGGATTGAGAGCATAATTCGTTCCGGAAACGTGCTTGTAATCCAAAACACTCTTATATCAAAACGAAATCCCCCCAAAAAAATTTGTACAGAGATTTTTAATTTAAGCCGTACTACAGTATACTTGTATTGCAAGACGTCGCTTGTATATCAAGTAAAAAAAATTAAATAAATATTAAAAATTTTGCTTGTCTTGCAAAACGCTCTCAAACCAAGTTACTTGTAATCCAAGGTATTACTGTACTCATATGTTGTTGCTACTCGGGAAACAGGGCCAGGAACTGAACATCTCAGAAAGAAATCAGATGAGGAGAATTAACTCAGCATCCCTATCCATTGATTTCTAAGCCCTTCGGGGTATAAACTAGAGCTGATAGATCTTCATGAGCAACACATGGGCCATTCATCATGGAATAGTGTACTAAAGGCTGGAGTTGTGCAACGTGACTACTATTTGTTTTTTCCTACTTTCAAGCATTTGCGGGGGCTGTAAGTGTGTGTGTGGTGGAGCACACTTTGAGTTTGACAGGCCATTAGGGAATGCAAAGCAGTGTAATTTGAACAGCTGCTATCAGTGTTTAAAGTATGTAAATTGAAAATGTTTCTGTTAAATGATCAGGTCACAGTTGCATGTCCTACAATGATTGTCTCTTGGGCATAACTATCCCCAGCTGGTCATTTCTGCTCTGCACCATTTATACAGCATGTTCAATTTTCCAAAGTGGTGTGCAGTCTTTATTGTATTTGGTCCCAGAGATATCCTATGAGGTGAGTTACTGTTTGCCCCATTTTATAAATGAGGGCACTGAAGTTGACTAATGTAACCTACTAAAAGCCACCCAGCAAGGGACAAACTATACATTACATGCAAATCTGTGTAAGAAAGCATCGAGAAGATATATATGTGTCTTAGTTCTAGATTTTAGGGCTGTTCTATCGATTCCTGCACTGTTTATTATTTTGTATTGTATTATATTTTATTATTTTCAATATTTGTATTGTATTTTATATTTTTAACTGTTCTATGGCATTTTAGTCTTTTAGAACATAGAGCAGATTATAAATGTAATAATTAAAAAATAAAATGGGGTATGTTATCCTGTTCATAGGATTATATCTGTATCAAGTGGTTGTTTGGATTGATATAGACTCCCATAGTAAGCAACAAATTCTGAGGTCTGCCTGGCAGTGGCAACAACATTGTCATCCTTTTGGCATCAGGTTAAGACTTTCCTCTGCTCCAAAGCATTTGATGGCATAATATGGGGCATTTATGTCAGTTGTTTTATCAGGTTCTAGTATCTTACTGTAACTGATTCTTAGCTGTTTTAAATTGTTTTCAAATTTTGTATGTTAAAGATTTTATGTTATGTTTTTATTATCTTGTATTTGTGGATTGTAATTCTTGTGAAACAATTGGATTTGGCTATTGAGCAGTATAGATATGAAATAAATGAAATAAATGAATAAAATTCATTTACTGTTTCATTTTCATAATAGACTGGATTCAGATTTAGTCAAACTTAGAGCAGGCCCATTGAAATCAGTGGGATATATTAGTCATGATTAACGTACATCCCATTGATTTCAGTGGGCCTACTCTGTGGGACTAGATCCAATCTAGATCTCTAGATCCAATCCTATATGTTTTATCTCCACTCACCTTTTGAATTCAGTTTTTATGATCTATTTTCCTCTTTTGCCAATGATTTCCCTGATTACCCGATTCAAATATTTCTTTGTTTAGTATATTTTAGGGATGTACATAGGATTTGGCTGAAGCCTGAGTGAAATTCAGTCCCTTCAGACCTTTTCTGATACTTCCCAAGGTGAAGCAGACTTCCCTCCTAAGTGACCAGAACCAAAGCTTGACCCTGCATGAGGCTTTATTTGCAATTCAGCTTTGGAAAGGCAGACAGAGTTTCCCCCCCAAATAGCATTTTTTGCTTTCATTTCTCTAAACGTTGATGGGGGAGGGAAGAGGGTTGAGTGACTGACAGATCTACCTTCTAATCATAGCGCATGTTTTACCAGGGGCTATCAATCACGGTGCTTTGTGGGAGGGCAAGGATAGGACCATGAGATGGACATTCTTCCAATGTTACCAGGCTTCACTATGAAAAAAGAGAGCCTTACACTGGTTTTCAATCTTATCCCTTTGAAACTTTTCCGATTTCTTGCCTGGAGACATCTCTATGATGCCTGCTATTTTCATATAAATTGCTAAAAAAAACATGGGGGGAGGCAAAGGGAAACAAATCATTCACCTTTCATATTTGAGGACTCATCTTACATATAAACAGCTGCACCAAATTGTCTGAAACTTTGCAGTTTTCTTACTTAGGGCCACTTCTTTATTGTCCGTCATTTCAGAAGAATGGTCCACAAGGAACATAAGGGGATAAGCGTGTATTTCTTTTTTGATACCCTCAAAATGTAAAGGCTGCTCCTGCACAAAAATCCTTGCACCTATTCATCCAAAACTCATCTGGCTTGATTCCCCCAGAAGGGGCAACTGTCACTGAAATTTCATCTAATCCTGCCAAGAAATAAAAAGGTTGCCAGCAGTTCCCTTTAAAAAAAGAATCAAAATATAAAGGTATATATAGCACAAAAAACATGGTACCTATTTTTTCTGATATTTGGCAAGCATAATCTCCCCCTCGGTGGCTATAATGCCTGCAAATTGCATCTACTTCTGACAAACAGAAAAAAGTCATTATAGTCATTTTGTGATTTCTCATGGGAAACACTTCAGATTTCTGAATCTCAACTTGGGTTCAGTACTCAAGTCAAAGGGGACAGCCTCCAAATCAGTACAGGCAGAATCTGGCCATTTTCCAAAGTGCCAAATCAGGGTCCATGTCAAATCTTGTGGTCGGTGCACACCTCTAGTATATATTAAAGTTTTTGCTGCTGAATCCACATCCATTAATTTTAATTTATCTTCTGCTATTTCCATTCTTTGCTCACGATTATCTGTGCCCATAATCTGATGTTCTGCCTCACATTTTTAAACCTCCTTTAAAATAATATCACACTGTTTTCTATAGTAAATTCCTGCAGATAAAAAATGACCTCTAACCAAGCCTTAAATGTATCCTGTACCATCAAACACTGCAGTACAGCCTCACATGTGATGTGGTGCACATATGGAGCTCTGACGTGAGATTTCTCTACTTCCTACTGCATGCTCCTTTCAGTAAAATGAATGTGAAAACCTTAGGAAGAAAGGGAGTCCCAAACACATCTTAGAGGCACCAGGGATCATTGGATCAAGCTGTTAGATAAGCCTACTCCAATGGGAAATGGTTAAATATTAACTATGGTAAAATATATTAAATAAATAAATAAATATTATCCAATCATTCCACATAATGGTAAAAACTGGAAGAAGTTTATGGATTAACACTTAAAAAAAAATTAATAATAATAAAGTAACTGAAAACTCAGTGAGCTTCTTTTACTTGTCTTATGAGGCCTGAGTTCAGATCTAGCTATTCACAGGCTACATTTTGTGCATTTTTTGAAACCAGTTTCAACAATGTGGAGGATGACCATAGCTCAGTGGCAGAGTACATGCTCTGCATGTAAAAGATCCCAGGTTTAATCCTTAGCATCTGCATATAGGGTAAGGAAAAGTTTCTTGTATGAAACCATGAAGAGTTGCTGTCAGTCAGTGTACACAATACTGAACTAGATGAGCAATGAACTGTTTCTGTACAATCCAGTCAGTGGTAGTTCATTGAGCTTGACCACCACAATTAATAGCTCAATGCCCCAAGGAAAAGTTATTTGAAATAAGAACTTTTCTGGGAAGGTGATTTCAGTTCACCATAGAAGTAAACACTTTTCAAAACATTAGCCCTGCTCCTCTGCCATTATTTTTCATGAGCAACTAATCCACCTGCCAATTCAGGCCACTCAAGTTAATCAATATAAAAATGTATAATAGATCAGAGGTATCTCTTGTACTTATTAATAGACTCATGAGTAGAGGCAGCTTAGTGCACATCTGCTTTTAAGGTTTGGTTTAACAACATCATATGGATGTCAAGAGCTATGGCAATTGCTTCTTGGAAGTGGAACATACCTGCCGTCTCTTGAAATGTGTTTCTTGGAATGCCTTGCAAATGAAAGTTTGGATTATGAGTGAAAACCAAACCAAATGTCATTATAACTTGAGATGGGGAGTTAAGGCACTCAAAGTATGTCCAAACCTACTCTTTAATCCCCCATAATCTGTGTTACTGGCTAGGGGTAGGAGATCAAATTTTATATTGGGACTCCACTTTTACTAGGTCTTTTTAGCATCCACAAAATGCGTGGGTAGGCGATGGTAGGATTAAGGAAGGCTAAGCACATGCAAAGATATCCAAAAGGCAGAATCAGGGTTTTCACCAAAGTGTCTAGAGGCCTGAACTTATATAAAAGTTTAGGACAGGGGAGCAAAACCTTTCAGCCCTGAGGACCGCAAGTGATGCTGACTCGGGGGTCAAGTATGCACACATAAAGCTCCGTTATTTCTTCATAATCTTGTCAGTGGTGGGCTTATTTCAACCATTTTGTTGGAATACAGTGCATGATCTTCTGTGTGCACATTTGTACCTCTGCAAAAGGTCTCTATATTTCGAGGTTCATCATACAAACATTTACACATGTTAGTTTTTATGTATGTGTGAATGAGGCGTGAGGGAAAAATCCTTTCAATAATCTGTAGTTAACAAAAGAACGTAAGAAGAGCCATGCTGGATCAGACCAAGGGTCCACCTAGTCCAGCATTCTGTTCACGTAGTAGTCAACCAGCTGCCTGTGGGAAACCCACAAGTAGGACATGACTGCATTAGCATCCTCCCTCTCATGTTCCCTGGCACCATTATATCTTGTGGAAGTGAATTCCATAGTTTAACTATGCACTGTGTGAAGAAGTACTTCCTTTATCTGTCCTGAATCTGGTTGGCTGAGGATGCCCTCACAGTGTTAGGACAGCCAAACAGCCCTCTCCTTTGTTCCTCCCAAGATGTTCCTAGAAGTGACCCTGTTTGGTTTGCTTACCTGAGCTCTTCCATTGGATCTTAAGGCTGCTTGCTTCAGAGAACCTGGTCCAGCTGATGGTAGGCCTCATTCAGAATTGAAATGAGTTCCACAAGGAGTAGTGAGGCCTTTATTAAGGCGATTCACCTTACCAAACTTACTGGTTAACAGGCTATTGGTCAGGTAGCTCATGAAGTTTTTTGGGGCAGAATTGTTCCTAAGTAAGCATTTTCAGGACTTCTGTGTATACATTTTCCTTTAAAATTATACACCTTATCTTCCTGCGTACTTCAGGGTTAGCCTTTAAACATTCCTAACCCTGGCTCTTTTAAAAGGGCTCAGTAAGCTAAATAAGCAAAGCTCCCACTAATTTCAGTGGGCCTTTAAAAAAAAACTTCAAGGCCTCTTTATTTGACATGGATTATTTAATGTTGGTGCATCACTTTGGAGTGGCACAGTGCTACGTTGTTGTTGTTATATTTCCCATAAAGTTTTAAAGAGGCTGAATATTGAGCCCTTCACTGCCCAAACAATGTGAGAAGAACAGTCTGGCCTTTTAAAATAAACCACTGCAAGAGTGTAAGGGTGATGATATTTTATTACTTATTGGGCGCCACAAGTGAGTTCACTGCTAAGCAAACTCTGTCGCCACCACTGAGATTATTCCCAGGCTCAAATTTAGACATGTGGTTAAATTGCCTGCTGAATTGGGGCTATTTGTGTTGATGTTACTAAACAGATCCAATTTTGTGGAAAATCTGCGCCAAGTTTAACTTCTTTGCTATGAAAATAGAATTCATTTAGGGCCATATAGTTAAAAAGAAAAGTGTAACCTCTGATGTTTTATTTTGGAGGGGGGAAAGGTAACTCTTGAATCCTAATCAGCAAGTAAATTGTTGGGTCTCAAGACACCTTTCAGCCTCAAAAATTACTGAAATGTTGGACATTTTAAAGCAAACTTTAGGAAGAGGATATGCGGAGCACAGACAAAGGGATCTCTGTCCAGATAGGAAAACATCTGCATTAAACTCACATTATAGCCTGCCCTGCTTATTGAAAGATGAATTTCAAGTGACCAAGGTTACAGGTCACATAGGAATAGGGTTACCACTAGCAGAATACTGTAGTATTGCTTGTGGGTTCCCCCTGCTCTAATTAAAGATGCGCTATCCCAGACTGGCTATAGCCTATGTTTTTCTTTCTTAAATGAAGGCAGTGTTTATTCTGATGATTGCTTCACAGTGGGGACAGGGGCTCTTTTTTATTTTTGCCCATCATGAGACTCCATCCATCCAGGAGATTTCAGAAAACCTTAGCAAGGTTTGCGGTGTCTAGGCATTGAGAAATAATGGCTTGCTGCCTAGACAACCTACAGTAATACATTCCTCCCATTAAACTGAGTAACTGGAGTGATATTAATTAGTGAAACCAACATTATAATCATAATTTCATTTAAGATGTTTTCTACCACAAGTTAGTGATGCTTGACATTCTTAGGGCTGCTTCTGGTGTTACTTTTTTAATGGAGTGGCCAGCCTCTGCAACGAAGCTGATGCTTTTCCTTCCCTGACAGTAACATTTGCAAACTAGCTGTCTGCTCAGGATGTTTATCTTAAACGGTGAATATGTGTTTTCTTCTTCAGGTGTGCAAAATCTATGGATCTTTACGGCATCCTTAGACAGTGGAAGCCACTTTAAAGAAAATCACATTATTGTATGTTGAAAGATGTGTGTGTTTTTGTTTTGTTTTTTACATTTAAAAAAAATGGGGCCTAGTGGCTTTCCTCTTTTGCAGTATGATATGTTTGGCAGTAAGAATGGCCCTGTAGAACCAGGCTGTCTGTTCTTCAGGCATACCCCCATTTTAAAAGGTATGTAGCCTATGATAGCCTGGAGAAACTGAACAGAACAGGATTTGTTTCAGATCACATTCATTCTTATTATTACTTCTTTACAGAAAGATGATATGACAGCACAGTCCCAGAAGAGGTGGGAGAGATTAGCCTGTGGTGCTCTATATCTCCGGCAGTTAGTATCTGTTTGGATGCCTAAGTGGAAGAACGGTTCAGGGGCCCAATGTATTCTAAGGAGTATTTTTCATTGGATGAGCCTCAAACAGAGATCTGAGGTGGAGGGCTTTACAGCTGCCGAAGCAGCTTTCCATTGTGATGGTTTTAATTTCGGTTTAAGCTCCTTATTCCATTTAGACCAAATATACACTAGGTCTGGCTGCAGTTCCTTTTGAACAATAACATATAGATAGATAGATAAATAGATAGATAGCTATTGTGAAATGCTGCAAAGCTCGGTAGCATTTGTAGCATATCTAGAGGATCAGCTGCACTCAGTGCTAGGCCAGATTTGGAGACTATACAGTACAGTGTTTGCCTTGTATGCATTGCCATGTGGCTGAAGATGGCAGCATCTTGAAGGGTTTGGAGTGATTTAAAAATATCACCCTCTGAAATTAATTGGGATAGGTGATAAACATCCCTGTTGGTCTATGCTCTCCAAATTGGAGGTTTGTGGCCAATTAGAATGTGCAAGTTTCCCCATGAAGGAAGCTCACGATGGGCATAAGGGTCAAACTGAAGCCATTTACCATAGCTCTTCTTGCCTATCTTGTAACCCAGTGGGTATCTGATCTGTCCAGTTCTCAGGCCCATGGTCAGCCTAAATGTTTGGGATGTGTGTGCCAAAAAAGTAGTGGGGCAGTTCATCTGGTTTGCTTTGCAGGCCTTTTAAAGACAAAATTGTAAACTGTTTTTTAATTATTTGGGTTTTTTTTTTAAAAAAGTGGGGGGGCAGAGAAAATTTAGGGGGGTAGGGGCCCCCACCCACCCCTGGTTACAGGGCTGCCAGTTCTAGAAGTGCTTTGGTTCCAAAACTGCCCAGCCCTATAATAGTGACACAGCTCACGCTTCCAGAGCTGCCCATTCCAAGCAGTGATTACTCTCATCTTTCTTTCTTTCTTTGATTGATTTATATCCCACCCCAAAATGGCGCTCAAGGCGGCTAACAGTAATAAAATGAAGATTAAAACAAAAACCTAATTAAAACAATCATAAAAACAAAATTTATGAAAGGCACACAATTAAAATCATGCCTCCAGTGATTGGCTTGAGCTATTAGGTAGTATGATACGCACATGCATTGGATAAGCTGAAACCACCTAATTTTACAGGTAATTGCAGCTTGGATGAAACTAAGTGTGCTTTTGGTCCTGCCCCTTCACAGAAGAAATCTAAATAAATTATCTATTTTTCTAAAGTATTGTTGTGGGACTGAAAAAGGCAACCCCCTTACCACATCAACCAATGGTGGAATTATGTTTATTTTTATTTATTTATTTATTTATTATATTTATACCCCACCTTTTTTCCTGCAAGTCCTCCTCCTCCTCCTCTCCATTTTATCCTCACAACAACCCTGTGAGGTAGGTTAGGCTGAGAGTCAGTGACTGGCCCAAAGTCACCCAGTGAGTTTCATGGCTGAGCGGGGACTAGAACCCGGATCTCCTGAGTCCCAGTCCAACACTCTCACCACTACGCCACACTGGCGTATTCTTTACGTATAAAGAATTATACATAAATTATACGTAAATTGGCGTATTAGGGTATTCTTTCCCCCTCACTGCTATTTTCATCCTTAGGTCAGACTGAATCAGTGCCAGGTGCCTGTCTAGACTGAACTTTACTGCTCGTCCTAATTGCATTAGTATTTGTGTGTCAAGGTATTTTGTGAGAGCCATGTAGTTATGTTGCCATCTGGCCGGCAAGCAAGAGAAATGTGGCCATTTCACAAGATCATCAGCTTCCATCAGTTGTATCTAATGTTAGTCTAATTGAAGTCCCATTTCAGTAGGTCGACTCTAGGTAGGACTAACATTGGATAAAACCCTATACATCCTAGCTTGGCATGACTTAGTTGATATTAGTAAAGCATCCACTTAGTTCATACCCCATACCTTCATAAATTACACAACTGATGCAAACAGCAGCGAGCCTTTTGGCTGATGGGTGATAAATAAATATATTAAATAAATAAATAAAATGATTTGAGCAGTGCTCTTCTTAAGCATCTTCAAATGACATGTCTCGGTGAGTAAATCTACTGATTCTGCTATCTGTGGGCAGTACAGAGGCCACAATAAAAGTGTTGTTTATATGCAACTGTTATTCTTCAAAGGGGTGGATCTATACTAGGTTTTTTTTACTGCATTTTAATGCCTGACTCACTGGCATGTCACATGATGCTCACCGCAAACTGTCCTCCTCCCGCTGTTTCTTCTATTGTATTCTCTGGATTTCTTCAGACCAGTTATAGCATGACTTTTCTATATGTTGTGGTTTCCCCCCAGTATATGTATCAGTGCTAAAATTGCAGTACTGTTCTGGGGCCAGGAGGAGTGACTTCCATGGGCTGGTGGGGAAGAGGAAGTGTCTTATTGGGCTTAGGCAAAACAGCAGCAACTCTGAGAAGGATATCCTTCAGTTGCTGCCCTGCCCCCTCCTCCCCCCATGGCTTCTCTCTCTCTCTCTCTCTCTCTCTCTCTCTAACTTGCCAGGTGAGCTGGAGAGTAAATGCACTGCTGCTTCCCCCTTCCCTCCCCTTTGAAAAAATAAAGTTTAGAATGTCCCCTTTGTCTCCTTGCCTCAAGGAACAGCTAGCTGAAAATGAGCCGAAATGCATGTCCACTCAGAAGTAGATCACATTATCTTCAGTGGCCTTACTCAGAAGTAAATTGCATTGATTTCAATGGCACTTACTCTTGGGAAAGTCAGCATGGGAGAGGGGTTGCACTTGCTTTCAGGAATTGCTTTGGGTGGACAGGAATGGCTTCATCCCATGGGAGGTGGGAGGGCGGCACCACCACCACCACAGCCTCCCCTTCATCTCTTCCCATCCCCTTCTCCTTCTCCATGATTTTTTGTGAGAGGGCAGAAGGAGCTGTCAATTTTTTTCATTTTAAATGATCGCAGCTCCTTCGCACCAGTGCAAAATGGGAGGGGGGGAAACAACTATATATTTTTTTAAAGGGATATTTCCCCTGCACACATCACCTTTCGAACTCCTCTTGCTTCTCCCGCAGTTGCATTTGTGTGTGACATAAGATCATGTTTTTAACAGAGTAGAAACTGCGCTGTATTGATTAGCATGTGCCCCAACAGCGGTACATACTGCAGTAGAGCTCCCTGATAAACAGAAGGGGCTCTACCACAGATCTGCCCCTGGTCTTCTGTGCAGCTGCACATCCTACCTGCAACCCCATTACAGGAGGATACTTTTAAAAAAAAAAACCACAACTTGTTACTTAACAGAATATTGTCAGACAGAGGTAACACATCTCAAGTATTGTCCTGTACATACAATGCCAGTGGTGGGGTGGGGTCGTAGCCATTCATATTAGAGGCTCTTTAGATCAGCAGCATGATCCAGCCTTTTCAAATCTACACCATGGGACCCACTTTTATTTAATTTTGTTATTGCATTTCCCCCCCTTCTCTCTGTGACTTCTGTTTTCCTCTTCTTTCCTCCTTTCTTTCTCCTCCCACCTTTCTCCTCTAAAAAAGCATACACAAAAGAGAGGAAATGGTGGTGGGGACTTTGGTGAGCATTAGTGGTGGGCGATCCTGTGGCAACCCGCCCTGCCACTGGCTCGGCAGATGCCACCACTGCGCCCGCAGAGCCAGGCCAAAAACGGACGTGCGCCAAGCTGCTCGGCGGACTTCCGGGTTCCTGGCGGGCCACTTTTTATGTAGAAAATGCCGTAAGATACGTTAAAAGCGGCTGCAATTTGTTCAAGTTATGTAAATTGCGGCCACTTTTGGCATATCTTAAGGCATTTTCTACGTAAAAAGTGGCCCACGGGGAACCCGGAAGTCACTTCCCCAGCTCGACTCAGGAGAACGCGTGTTGAGCAAGGGAAGGAGGTAAGCGGGACAGAGTTCCAGGGTTGAGCCCGGCCAATTTGCTGGATTTCCACCCCCAAACGAACTCCTCACACATCCCTAGTGAGAACTGCTTTAGGCCAGGCCACAACAATTGAAAGCCAGTGCTGTATACCAAGAGTTCATCAGATGACAAAACTTTTACTGGACTGTACTATTTCAAGCTGCAAGAAGGGAAAGCACAACTGAATACTCTCATCAAGAAAAACGAATTCCTACTCATAGCGAACGAAGATGTCGGGAAGAAGACTAACCTTCTTTCTGATACCTTCACTATTGCAACCTGCTTATTTACCGTGCTTCTCATTTTGGCTCAGACAACAGTGTTGGTGAGAAGGAGCCACAGTATATGAAGAGCAATAACAGCTAGTGATAATGGTAGGGAGAAGACTCAGTGAGGGAGGGGCTTACTGAGGGTTTCTTGCCATGGGCCCTCAAAAACCTGGAATCAGCACAGTGATACCTATTTTTCTAGCTATTTTTCTATGTGCAGGGGATAGTTTTTAGATGGAGGAGCACTGAATAATTTGATTCCCTCACCTGTGATCTGAAGTGGTACTATCCAGGAACATTTTCAGCTATCTCTCTAGATTGTAATCATGCATAGTGGAGCTATGCATGATTGTTTCCCCTACTCTCCTGCAAGCATATGCCACCCTGATTTGGATCCACCTCCCCCTGTGGGGTGGGGGTGGGGGAGGGTTTTTTTAAAAAATGGAAAAGTCTCAAGTGGAATCATTGGAGGCTTTTTCTTTTTTTAACCACGGGAGGTATGTGTGTGTGGAATTTAGGGATGAAAACAGATGTGTATGTGTGTAGCTTAAATCCTCTGCTTCCAAAGCACCATGGCCCTAATCCAAATTGGGGCCACATATGCCTGCAGAAGAGTAGGGAAAACCATCATGCATAGCTCCACCATGTGCACTTGGCCCTCACCATCTAGTAGTCTCTAGATGGTCTTGAGTAGGGCATAGACTTTGTATGTGTGACCATACAGATAAATATTTGAAGAAACAATAAAGATAAACATCCATTAGTTTTCTAATGAATTATCTGCAGCTATTTAGATGTAAAAGTGACGACATTACTTGGTAGCAAGTAAGGGTTAAAATGTAGTGTGTGTATAGATTCAGAGGGCAAAATCCACTGGACAAGCAGATTTCCACTTGCACAATGGGACTTTCCCCTCTTCTCCTCCTCCCTCCCTGCAGCTCTCCACTCCAGAGCGTCTCCGAGTCCCAACCCTCCAGAGCAGATTCTGAAGATGGGTGGGGAGCTGCAGGGGAGGAGGGGGAAATCATCCCCTCCCTGTTCTACTGAAGGAAGCTGTTCTCTTGGCAGGCCAGAACCTTAAGAAGTTGCCTCATAAAGGGTGGAGACCGGGTCTACACATGCAGCAGAATGGGTTGGGAATTAGGTGCAAAAGGAATTATACTGCTTCAGGTGGCAAGTGGAAGATACCATTTGTAATGCACCCCAACGTAAAAACTTGCTACATTTTTACTTACTAAATCTAGCATACCTGAGAGAAACCTCTTAAACCATGTTTTTATCAGCTATGCTGGCTATTTATTTGCAGCGAATCTATATTTTAATGTAGGGGAATGTGATGTCCCATGGACAGTCTGAAGTGGCGCAGTCCATCTTACTTCCTCGGGGTTCCAGCGCCTGCTTCTGCTGCCTGCTCAGGTGAGGCCTGTTGATTCAGGAATTGCTGATCTTGGCCTGCTTCTAAGTACGGCACTCCTATTCCCCCCCCCCCCCCAAATCTGTCAGCTTACTTTACCAGAAGGAAATAATAATGATTCAGCTAAAGGGCAGATGCTTTCCTTTGAGGGAATGTATAAACTGAGATGGGCAAGGTAGGGGCTTGAAAACAGACACATTGTTCAGCCCTCACTAGCAGCAGATTGAAACTAATGTTTCATGTCTTTGCACGTTGTGATTATTGATAGGACCAGCTCTCAACAAGCTGCTTCCTTTGTCTATATAATGATTTTACCTTGCCCTAGGGGCATACACAGTCTATCTATATTTAATCTACACACAGGCACACACATTTACGGAGGTGGTGATCTTAGGAAGGAAAGTGCTGCAGCAAACCCTTGGGCAGTGCTTTTTTTCTGGAGAAAAAGGTACAGGAACTCTTGGATTACATTTCCTCGGGAGTAGATGGCGATTAAATTGTAATGCAATTAATAGAAGAAAAGGTGCTGGAACTCAGTTCCTGTGAGTTCCACCAGAAAAAAAGCCCTGCCCTTGGGTGAGATTTGTTCAACTCTAAACTACTAAGGGCACTATGCAAGTTCAGGCAGAAAAAAAGACCTATAACTCCCAGTATGCCTCAGCCAGCATAGCTGACTGGGGCATGCTGGGAATTGTAGGTCTTTTTCTGTCTAAACTTGCATAGGGTTGCGCAGTAAACATGTTTGCATTCAGGGGGGAAAAAAAGAAAGAAATACAAGTAAAATAAAATGATTTTTGTTGTTCCCCGTATTAAAACAGGTGTTTTTCTTTTACTTCAGTAATTTATTCACTTTTGTGCTTATCTTGTTTCTTCAGTCTCTTGTCTCATTCTTGCTCACATTTAGAGCCTAGCAAGATGTAATGCCGGCAGCCACAAATGTTTATTTGAGCGTCTGCCCCATTCAGCTGTAAAGCAGGGTGTGTGTATGTGTGTGTGGGATCCAATTTTCACAACAAAAAAGTCTATGTGGATGAGGGGAGCTGAGCATCCCTCTTTCCCTGCCTTACCTCATTGAGCTCCGTCTCTTCAGGCACTTTTCTCCCTAGCCCAGTTCAGAGGTAAGGTCGGGGAGGTCTCCTCTTCCCTATCAACGCATACCTTTTGTTATAAAAAGTAGATCCTCCATCTCCCAATTTATATGTGAATGGGGCAGACATGTGGAAAATAAACCTGTCTTCCCCCTTCATGCCTAGTTTATTTATTACATTTATACCCCGCCTTTTTTCCTGCAAGGAGCTCAAGGGGGCTTACATAATCCTCCTCTTCCTCTCCATTTTATCCTCACAACAACCCTGTGAGGTAGGTTAGGCTGAGAGTCAGTGACTGACCCAAAGTCACCCAGTGAGCTTCATGGCCGAGCGGGGACTAGAACCCGGATCTCCCGAGTCCCAACCCTACACTCTCACCACTACGCCACACTGGCTCTTTGGGTCTTTACTAACAACTCAATCATATTCTGAGGGACATCTAAGCCCATTTTGACTTCAATTCACCTAACTCTGTATAAGGTTGAGCTGTAAATTTTTCATCCCATATAGAAATGTAACTGTATGCCTTTCCACAGCAACACAGTTTTCTGCATGGAAAGTGCTAGGCTGAGGGCCTCAGGGCCTAGATGAACTAACTGGATAGCAGATAATTGACATAACTTGATCCTGTATGTGGCCTTCCATTGTGATGGACTTTTTGTCTTTGGCTATAGCATACCCTCCAACTGTCCCCAAAATCCCCTAACTCTTAAGCCATCCCAGCATCTTTGTTATGCAAAGTCGACTCCCGAATTCTTTTAGCTTAGCTGCAGTTTTGCCTATGGCCCCTTTAAGGTAGCTCTGCTTAGGCTCCAAGGGCTGCCCACAGTAAGCAGGGAGGGGGAACAGACCCAAGGATGTGTGTGCATGCTCTCTACCTGCTGTCTCTGCTTGGTGAAAAGAAAAGGAGGTGGAGACTGCACTCGCTGGCCTGGACCCCTGGAGAGGTGAATGATTCCTATCTTTATATTGCCAAAGATTTTATTTCCTAACAGAGCTGACTCTGTGCCTCTAACAGGTAAGGTGCAGTGTCAGAAGGAAATGCAAGAAACTTCCCTTTCTCTCTGAAGTTCCATGTTTGGGGGTGTGGGGTGGGTGGGTAAGCTTCACCTGTTGAATTTGTGCCAATCCTTTTTTTTTTAAATTTTATTTCTATGTCAAACAAACACATAATATCAAACATATAACAATTAACAAAACAAAATAGACTTCGATTTTCTTCTACAGCAAATATAGGTAACAATAATTTTTCTTACTTGATAATCAGAATGAGAAATCTCTTCCTTCCCTGGGGATGTAACCGCTCACCTCGAGTGGGCGTAGTGGCCCGAAATTGGCCCCACTCATGCCCACCTGAGGCAAGTGGGCCTTATCAGGTCCCGAGGCCCGCTCGCCTCTCTGCGCCGAGCCGGCTGCGCTGGTCCCATCCCGTCCCTTCCGGCTGGCCAGAAGTGACGCGCCGGGACCCTGCGCTGGTGTGCCGGGCCCCCGCACTGCATCTTTTCCGTAGAAACCAGGGCAAAAGGGCTTAAAACAGCCCTGTTGCCCTGGTTTCTACGGAAAAGACGCAGCGCAGGGTCCCGGTGCGCCGACGTAGAGTCCCGGCGCGGGTGGCTTGAGCGGCGCGGAGAATTGCTCCGCGCCGCTGAGAATCAAGCGATGGCGGGGCCCCGCTGCGGTGAGGCAGGGCGGGGGGGCAGGTACATGTACACCCCTATACCCGTTGTCCTAAACTCACTTATTATTCCATGATGAACCCACAAACAAACAAATCATTATTTTCCAATCTCTGCAAAAAGTCAATTAGAGGTTTCCACTCAACAATAAACGTGGATGTTGTCCTTTCTCTGATTAATGATGTGAGTTTGGCCATCTCTGCCAGCCATCTTGACCAACCATTCTTCTGTCGTAGGCACTGCTGGACCTTTCCATTTCTATGCATATAGTAGTCTCGCTGCCGTTGTCATGTATAAAAATAAGAATTTGTGCCAATCCTGACAATTTTAAAACAAAAAGAAAGAGATTTCCCTGCAAGCACTGACACACACCCCATGAAAAACAGCAGATATCAACAAATAAGGATTTAAGTAAGGTAATTTTTTTTTACAAAAGCCACTTATAAAATATTATAAAATAATATATAATATAATAATGTAAGAATTATAATATATAAGATATTATATAATAATATAATTCTAGAAAAGTCATCCTAGCACTGCTGCTGCTGCTGCTACCTCTTCTTCTAGCAAGGAGCAGCATTTCACAATTATCTCATATTATTATTATTATTATTATTATTATTATTTTCATTTCTATACCGCCCAATAGCCAAAGCTCTCTGGGCGGTTTACAACAATTATAAAATTACACAATAAAATACAATGTTACAATAAAATACAGTATAAAAAAATACAAGCAATAAAAACATCTGAAAATTTACACAAACATTTTAAAAACACTTTTAAAATTACGGTACTTAAATAGCTAAGACAGATGTAAAAAATAGACTGGATAAAAAGATGACATAATCACCACCCTGTGTGCTCTTTGCAGCTGTTAAGTGCATCAGCATAGAGGACAGTTTTAACCTGGCGCCGAAAGGATAGTAAAGTTGGCGGCAGGCGGGCGCCAGTGGGGAGGCTGTTCCACAGTTGTGGGGCTACCACAGAAAAGGCCCTCCCCCTGGTTGCTGTCTTCCAAGCCTCCCTCGGTGGAAGAGTTGCCACCAGTCTAAATCTTAGCAGGCAGTGATCTGACCATGACAAAGGGACCGATTCAAAGTCCCCCACCTTCAGATCACTATCCCCATGTCCGGCTGAAAAAAACTAGATCTAGAATGTGCCCTGCTACATGTGTTGGGCCGATGACATGTTGGGACAGTCCCATAGTCGTCATGGAGTCCATGAAATCCTGAGCCGCCCAAGATAGGGCACCCTTGGCATGGACATTAATGTCTCCCAGGACCAACAGCCTGGGGGACCTCAACATCGCCACCGAGACCGCCTCTGTCAGCTCAGATAGGGAGTCTGTTGAGCAGCGGGGTGGACGGTACACCAACAGAATCCCCAATCTGTCCCGCTGGCCCAACACAAGGTGCAAACACTCCAGACTAGTAATCAGATGGACAGGGAGCCTGGAGAGAGAGATGGAATTCCTATAGACCACGGCAACTCCCCCTCCCTGGCCCTCAGGTCTTTCCTGATGCTGTATCAAGTACCCTGGTGGGCCTAACTGGGAGAGACTAACTCCTCCATCCATGTTCGCCCACCCAGGTCTCGGTAATGCATGCCAGATCGGCCACCTCCACTATTAGATCATGATAAGGGAGGTCTTATTTTGGACTGATCTGGCATTTAGCAGCAGCAATTACACAAAACCTCACACAATGCATAATCAATATGCTGCCACAAGATGTGTTGGACAGTGTTGTAGACTGCTTTAAAATATACACACTTTCCTGTGAGTAAATAATTGGACTTACTTCTGAGTACCCATGCATAGGATTGCACAGGACCGGTGCAGGGCAGTTTGGCGCCCCAGGCGAAAAAATATTTAGCGCCCCCCCCCTCTCCAAAGCAGGAAAAAAAAAAAACTGCGCCGCCACCACCAACCTACCTTGCCCCCCGCCCTGGCTGCGGCGGCTGCGGCTGCTGCTGCCTCCTCCTCCTCCTCCTGAAGCGACGCGACGGGACCCCCGCGCTGTTTTTTGCCGGGGGAAACCATGGCAACAGGGCTGTTTAAGCCCTTCTGCCCTGGTTCCTCCCGCCAAAACAACGCGGGCGGGGCTCCGGAAGCGACGTGACGAAGGTAGGTGACGGGGGGTTGGGGGGGGTGACGGGGGGTGGCGATGGCGGTGGGAGGCGCAGCGGCAGCGAGCGGGTGGGCGGGGGGAGGCGCAGGCGGCGAGCGAGCGGGCGGGCGGGCGGAAGCGCAGCGGCGAGCGAGCGGGCAGGCGGGGGGCGACGCGGCGGCGGGTGGGGAGGCGGAGGCCTGGCGGGGGCGGCGCAGCGGCGGCGGAGGCCTGGCGGGGGCGGCGCAGCGGCAGCAAAGAGGAGCGCAGCTTTTCCGCGCCCTCTTCAGCCGCGCACCCTCTTCAGCCGCGCGCCCTAGGCAACCGCCTAGTTGGCCTAGCGGTAGCGCCGGCCCTGGGATTGCACTTACTCTGTTTTCAGAGCAGTGGTAACTTTTACTTGGCTCTACCTGTGTACCCCATGTGAAAGTCTTTTTCTAACACATGCTGAAGTGCAATGGAGACAGTTCTCTACAGTAATGATTAGGATTATTCTGCAGGGATTTTGGATTGTTTTTTTAAATGCATTAGAAATTTTTAAAAATTAAATTTTTAGCAGAAAACATACCCTCCTCAAGAGAAAGAAAGAAAAAATCCCAACTATCTCAAATAGCAGCAACAAACATCATCATTCCATTTTGGCATTATTGTTCAATCACAGTGTTGTTGTTCTTGGGTGTTGTTTTTTTTTTAAATAAAGTACAATAGAACCCACATGTTTTTTTTCTGAGTGGAGAAAATAGGAGCTTGCAGGGTGGGCCTGTGAACCATTTTGCACACTCAGAGATATCTAAATGTTAAATATTATTATTTCTTTGGCAAACTAGGTACTAATGAGAGCAAAGCCACCATGGAGGGATCCATTTTTAAAGTGGAGGGAGATCTTTAAAACAAGGAGTTTCCTGCACAATGTGGGGAAAGTAGGCTGAAAGTTATGTTTGACTGAAATAACGGCATATTCCTCCCTGGTTTACTCCTTCCTACGATTTGTTGTCGCCTCTATATTACATTTTAGATTGTAAGCTCTTTGGGCCAGGGAACTGTTCTCTTATACTCGGTAAAGCACCATGCACATTGATGGTACAATAATAATAATGACAACAATAGCAATCACCATCATCATTATCATGGTCTGGATGATGGTGGCTTCAGAGTGGTCAGAGCCCTTAAATGGTTAGAGCAGTGTTCTCCAACCTTGGGTCCCCAGATGTTTTTGGCCTACAACTCCCAGCATGCCCCAGCCAGCATAGCTGGCTGGGGCATGTTGGGAGTTGTAAGCCAAAAACATCTGGGGACGCTGGCTGGGGCATGCTGGGAGTTGTAGGCCAAAAACATCTGGGGACCCAAGGTTGGAGAACACTGGGTTAGAGCATCCTGGGGGGTGGCTATACCCTTGGCCATGCCCTTGGCCATGCCCTCATGTTGCCTGGCCACACCCCCTTGATCACACCTTCATGTTGCTTAACCATACCTCTCACAAATTCACATGTGTGTCCCTATTTTCATTTGAAATGTTGGAGGGTATGCTATAGCCTCAGAGCTACCAAACTCATTGTCACGAATGTCAGAACTTGTTACTAAATGCGATTAAATAAAGGCTGAAAGGGGCTAATGAGAGCTAAGGGAGAGCCATATGACTAAGGGATAAAAGATTCGGCCCTCTTCTTCTCAGCATTTAAAGGATACAGTAACAGAATAACCCAGCAATAGGTGTTGCCTGATGAGATTTTAAGCACCTCTTTCAACATATGCAAATGGTGTTTTTTTTCATTCTTGCTTTTATCTGAAGAACATTTCCCACTGCCATCAACAATTATAAAGAAACCTTCCTGTTTATTTTTCTTTTTTCTTTAGAGAAGCTGCTTTTTTTATTGGGTTGGGCAGGGTGGTTACTTTTGTTCCAACATCAGGTCTGACTCACACAGGTGTGCTTTATTGCCAGGTTTGTTCATTTAACTATTTACCGAAAGAAATTTGGTTCCTTTGCACGTACGGTTGGGGATCGTCTGTCAGAGAGATGCAGGCATCTTTGCAGCTGCTCATCTGCCACTCACACATGCAGGTTAGTTACCTGGCTTTCTTTTAATGGAGAGAATGTAGCAATCATGGAAAGAGCTAGGCTGACAGCTTCATCAAGTCTAATGAAGGGGGATAGCACTAAAATACAAGTAAACTACTGCTTCCCTCCTTGCAAATTGATGGAGCTTATTTGTAAAAATGGGGAAGTGGCGAGCCCAGTTTTGCAGCTAGGATTCTCTAGAAATAAAATGTCACCTGAAAAAAAATTCAAATTTCCCACTTTTCTTCTGTTCTGTACATGGACCTTTCTTCTTTTGCTGCTGCTGCTGCTGCTGCTGCTTCCTCCTCCTCCTCCTCCTTCCTCCTTCCTCCTCCTCCTCTCTCTCTCTCTCTCTCTCTCTCTCTCTAAGCTTGATACCAAGTTTTTGCTCCTGACAATAACTATCCATGTCATTCATTCTGTCCACTGTAAGGCTGACTCCTAGAGCTGTGGAGGCTGTTGCCAGGTGGTCTCAGTTCTTACTCTTTGCAATACCCTGGTTATCTGCCAGAAAGGGGGGGGGGGATCTGCTGTCTTTCTCTGTTGTGTTTCAGTGCCATCACTGCAGGTGGCCAGGAAGTGGTATTGCAGGTACCAGTGTAGGAGGAGTCACGTCATACAAAGAACCAATGAGATTCCATTTGACCATATACTATACGTAAAGCTGCTAACTGTAGCCTGGTTCCTCAGTTTAAACAACATTGCTCAGGCACTGAATTGCCCTCCGAGTGCCTGCTTGCATCTGCTTCGAAATCTTGACTAACAATTCACCTCTGGCCTGCCAGCTACTGACAACTTTTTCCCGTTTAAGTCCAGGCATAGACTCTTAGAAGCATTATGTTTCCATGTATCCAGGTAGCTCATTCTTTTCTAACTCATGCCTAGATGTGTGTTTGTGGTGGACGCTTAACCCAAAATAGTCTGTTTCTGCAAAACAAAAGCCTGCAGTTAGAAATATCTGAGGGACACTGCAACAGTGGAGGTGTTACATATGAGGTAACATTAATGATGAGGGTTCACAGTTCAGCCTAATCAAATGCCAGCGTATGCCTAGGGAAACCTTAGGATGTCCTGGGGGCATGGAAACTGGTATTCTCCAGAAGCACTGGAAAGAGAGATTTTGTGGGCATGGACATTTAACTGTACAAAGTCATAGTAACCCAGCTTTAGATACTGGCAGGTGAGTGACAGAAAAGGGGGAAATGCACACTGCTGTATCCCTGCCATTCTAAATCAATCTAGGCCATGAAGCAACTGAACTGACACATTATAACCAAATGTTCCAGCCTTTTTGTTCACCCCCTGCATGTCAGGACAGAACACTATGGTCCTTCCCTGTGAGCAGTCGACTCTCTCATTGGAGAGCATAGGCATGTTCCTATGATGCCTCTGTCTTCAGTGCTTCTGCTGTCCACATCTTCCACCTGTAGAACTAAAGAGTCAATTCAAGTGTGTGTGTGTGTCTGTCTGAATGAGGGGAGCACATGAAACAGTCCTCTGTGACCATATCACATATGGTCATAGAGGAGTTGTTTTTTTAAGAAATTGTCAAGTTCATTGCTAGGAGATAATTTCATACCCAAGAATTTAGATAACACTAAATTATCTAACTTATTCTGCTAGGAAGAAAGTACAGCCTAACTGCCTTTTTACTGTGGGTCTAGTAAGCATTTGTCCTTGACAAAAATATAATTAAATCAAAAGCTTGAGACAGTCTTTATAAAAGCTTATTTATTTTAAAATATCAAACAGTATTTCCAAGATAACAAGATATAGTATGAGAGCAAAGAATATATAGAAAAATACGAGTGCTAATTGTAATAAGGAAAACATATTTCAAAGGCTTTCTAAGAATTGTTTCAGGAGTATGCCTTTCTTTTTTTTTAAAAAAGTGTATTTTACTCAGAAGTTACCCATATGTTACTGCTGAGCTGCCCCAAAAGGAGAAGAGAAGTCAAGATGAGGACAGGTGTTGTCGACCTGAAATCTGTCACTAACGTTTATATGATTCCCAATGAGCTGATACGTGGTGCTTAACAAAGAAAGGAACTTAAGTTCAGCACTCTTTAACAATGAACTGTTAATTTTACAAAAATTCTCAGCTATGACCTAGGAGTGTTATATTTATTTTATTTCTTTGGGTAGCACTTCTAAACAATCAATTTCTTTTAATTTCCCAAAACAGGATACTTAACTTTAGTATCCTGTTTCCTTCCTTGACCTCTATTGTCTTTGGGCTAGCTTAATCTATCCACTCCTCAAAATATTTTACCTCATCTTCACTTTTCTGCTTATATCATAAGCAGCATATATTAACAATATTATCTTTTACTAGCTAACCAGCTAGCTGTCTTTCAAACTCCTTATCTGAACCATACATTATTTTTTCCTGAGTTTAGGTGGGCAGAAAGTTCAACCTTGTTTGTCACTTAGGTTAGTAATGGTAGGCTAAGAGGTCAAAGGTAAAAAATACAGTGAACAGTTACATTGTGAGTCAAACAGAATGAAGAATACACGTAATAGATATAGGCAATAATATATGCAACCATAAGGTTAAGTTTGTTAGGCAGGGTGTTACGCTGCCTGTTGCAAGATTTTTGCAAGGTTCAGAAAGGCACAAGACGCTAGAATAAAAATGCTTAAGTAAGAGTGCAAAGACCTATGGCGCAGAAATGAATCTAATAAGAACAAATGTGACATTGAGTCCATATTTTCTCTAATATCCATGACAAAATGCTTCCTTGGCAAACTGCACTTGAAAAGTAACAAATCAGCAGCAGAAGAGTTAGGACAGGGGTGGGCAACTTTGGGGAGGTCCGGGGGGCACTTTTGACACCTCAGACCCACCCCCTACAGACTGCACTCCTGCTGCTGTGCTGCTGAATTCGGTGGCATCAGTGCCACGAAACCTAGTGGTTTGCCACCGAATTTCAGCAGCAAACTTCTACGGAGTAGTAAAAAGGTCAAATTTAACTTGTTCTCAAGCTAAATTTGACCTATTTGCTGCTATGGAGTGGTTTGCCACCAATATTTGGCAGCAAACCACCAATTTTTGGACTACCCCAAATTTTGGCACTGGGGGCTGCAGCAGTGGGGTGGCACAAGCCACACGCAGCTGACGGGCTGCATGTCGCCCAACCCTGATTTAGGAGGTGCAGCTTAACTAATCACAATGTTGCAATGACTGAATAAGGTGATCTACCAGAGAATTCTCCCTGCCATAAACATAGGACACCAGTTTGGTCAAGGTCAGCAAAAATCAGAAGTCAAAGCGAGCTTACAACACACCATATCAAGTTTTTTTAATGGACACTGAGAAGCTTTTGCCTAAGTGTTAAAATCACCTTAACAGTCTTCAGTATGAATTGAGAATTGCTCTGACTGAGAGTTGTTTGGGCATATGTATGTGAATTGCAACCGAGGATATCGATGTTTCCTTAAGGGAAAATTATGCCAAATGCTTGAGGTGAGTCATTGTCTGGGTTGATCCCAAGAAACATTAGCGTTGTGCTAATGATTGGCACTAGTCAGCCTATTTGCAATTCCTTATGCTTAGCCAAAGGTATCAAGAAAACACAGATGAACAAATTCCATGACATGATTTCTGGCAATATCATAGACACCTGCATATTTGAACTTCAGCAGTATCTTAGACTCTTGTGTATTTATTGTTTATTTAAATTTTTAACCTGCGCCATCCTGAAGTCTTCAGTTATGTAGCAACACGAAAGCAACATACCTCTAAAACCAGTAAAAGAAATTCCCATGAGAGAGACAGATGCACCAATTGATTTGGAATGATCTCGTATCTGCCTAATCCCGGCTATTAAAAGATGGCCCAAGCAAGAGGGCATGAACATGCTTCCAGAATGTCTCTTGGGGACCAGGGTTCTGTAATTGTGGGGCAGCCATTGACTGAGGCCACCTCTGTACATACTCTCATGATTTGGCACACAGGTCAAGAGGATGTACTTGGACAGCCAATGCCTGTGCTGGCTGGAGTTGATGGGAGTTGTAGCCCAACACATCTGAAGGGAACCAGGCTGAGGAAGGCTGTACTTTGCTGATCTTAAGGTCTCAAAATGGATGTAAAGGAGGAGGTGGCCTCTAAGGCCCCAGATACTATTGAACTGCAACTCCCATCATTCCCATCCAGCATGGCCAATGGTCAGGGATGATGGGAGTTCCAGTGCAACAACATCTGGAGACCCAAGGTTGGGAAGGGCTGCTCTAAGGTATGTAGAACTCCATGAGGATTGCCGTTTCTTTTTATTAACAGAGACCCTCACAGAAATTCAACATGTGCATAATTTCCCCATCACTATATCTCCAGGCTGGAAAAAACGGCACAGCATTTTGGCCTGTCCTGGACTGTTCTTAAAGGCACAGAGACTGCCAGGAGGAAAAGGTAGCAACACTACTGCCCACTCAGTTAGGGCTTTCTAAAACCTGTCCCCTAACTGAGCCCAAATAACATGGTGTAATGCACTCTCCATGAACCACTGAGTCAGCATAGGATAATCATTACTCATCATTTACATGTCTTTCATTTGTCTGAAATACCTAGATGCTTACATCCATCATGCTGTGTGGTTGCCATCTTTTTAATAGCCCTGCTTTAATAGCAACCTGTCACCCAGAAATTTAGTAGGCGAAGCTTTCTCCAGGAAAAGCTTCACTTGCTAAATTTTATCTGTGCCAAACTGCTGTTAAAGGCACAGGAGCCATACCAATAAAAGACTTTGGGCCAGTCACTGACTCTCAGCCTAACCTACCTCACCGCGTTGTTGTGAGGATAAAATGGAACGGAGGATGAGGATTATGTAAGCCACCTTGGGTTCCTTGCAGGAAAAAAGGCAGGGTATAAATGTAATAAAATAAATAAATAAATGTTCTGCCCATGTAGGCAGTGAACCCATATGTTCAAAATAATTCCGTTCATCTAAATATCTGATTCCTAAGCACATTCCGTATGTCCATCAGGTACTTGTTTATCTAAGTAGAACTGTATACAAGTTCAACCAGAACTTGGTATAGGTGGTGATATGGATGTAGGAGCTCCCTGGGGGGGCCATTAAGTTATGCGGGATGATCTTCATGGCAAGTGAACTGTTTTTTTCAGGGACCTGAAGCACAACTGATTTTCAGATCTTGTTCAGCTGCATACAGGACCCAAAAGACAGGGGTGATGTAATAATAAGAGCTCAAATGCTTCTGCTTGCTCCTTCCCGAGATCATCATAGGGCAAGCGAGCGAGTCCTCTTCCCAAAGGCACACACACTCCTGTCTGCCTGTTCCTATTCTCACCCTCTTAAAGTGCAAAGTGTGACCTCTAGAGGAGGGAGCCTGTCACTGTTGGCCTCTGAGCTTTCAGTGGGCTCATGGTACCAGTTGTTCTTCCCCTGCCCCTTTCTGAGCAGACTTCTGATGTAAACTCACCCAAGTGTTGCAGAGGCTAGTAGGATGAATAAGCAGGACTGGTACCCATCACAGGTGAGCCTGAGAGTAAGTTTGTAATAAATATTTTGTAGAAACTGGTTGGGAGATGTAAGATCAGTTTGAGGGCAGCCTCTAGTTTCAGTTGGGTTCAGTCCTGGTCTTGAAAGCAAATATATTTTTTCTCTTACAAACACTATTTATTTATTAAAATAAGCCCCATTACTAGCCCTATAGATTTTCAAAGCAGCTCAGAACTCTGTGTGTGTCTGTGTGTGTGTGTGTGTGTGTGCGCGCACGCGCATGCGTGTGTGTGTGTCTGTGTGTGTGCATTTGAAGACAGTAAAGTCATAGTAAAACAATCAGTTTCCCGTATAAAACAAGCAGGAAGAGAGAGAGAGAGAGAGAGAGAGAGAGAGAGAGAGTTGGATAGAACTGTCAATTGATCCCCAGTCACTCAACATCTTCCAGAATGAAAAGGCTTTAGCTTAAGTAAACTTCTAAAAGGCAGGACTGAACTAGCCAGATGGGCTTCCATAAAACATTCCAAAAGGAGAACAGCCCGAGGAAGAAGGACCAGGACCTCATCACCACATGCCAAACCTCTGACAGCAAGGGCACACAAGGCAGGAGCTCACCTGATGATCTTAATGCAGGGGTGCAGAAACTCAGGGCTGGGGTCCCAATCCAGCCCTCCTGTGGTCCCAATTCAGTTCTCTGGAGTTTCTCAGATGGCTGCGCCCCTTTCTCCTGACCGTTGATCGTTTGGTGGCTTCCTGACTTTTGTGCAGTGTTTTCCCCATTCTAAAAGGTTGGGATGCCTCTTCTAGGTTTAGCTACTGGCAGTAAGAGCTTCAAGTGAAAATATGCTGGTATTTTTGGTATCTTTGACCCCGCTTCTTTCATCCTTGGCCCTGCCCTACACTGGGATGTGGCCCCCAAGAGCTTCTCCGAAATTGAATTTGGCTCTTGGACTGAAAGAAGTTCTGCACTCCTATGTTAAGGCATTTGACACCGTGGCTGAAATTATTTATTTATTTATTTATTTATTTAATGATTAACACTATTTTAAAACTGCCCTTCCTCCCAACATCTACAATAGGCACGAAAAGATAAAATAGGCCGCAAGTGCAACACAAAACAAGGCATAAAGGCAGCAGAGCAAGCCCCGCCCTCCACTTTCCCCAGAACTGAATGTGGGGATGTTCATAATTCTCAATTCCATATTAAAACTTTGCAGAACAGCATTTCAGAGAATATGGTGTCCCTGGTGAAGGTACAGCTTGTACAATATGTCTCAATCTCAGTAAGCTTGTTGCCCCTCCCAGAGGGAGAAGAAAGGATCATTGTGTCTCACCCAGTGGATTGCATGCAATTTCAGAGTGCTGGGTTCAAATGTCACCTGAGCCATCGGCTCACTGAGGGCCTCTTTACACTTTACAAAATTCCTACATGTGTTGCACATGTGTAGATCATAATGTGTGATGGCCCTGCATGCATATAAATTGCAGTGCGTACATACACTCCCACACATTATGCTCTATCTGCAAATAAAATGCTGTGTGTACCCATGCTGGGAAGCCATAAATGGTTACAGCATCCTGGAACGTGCACTGATTGACTCACATGTGGGTTTGCCACATGCTGTCATCTACTCATGTATCACACGTTAATTCCTACACAGCTTGTAGGAATTTTGTAACATGCTGGAAGCAGCCATATCATTTTTCTTATAATCTTAGTTTCTCATATTTACAAATTATGAGTATCCTTTTGAAGACAGTTTCTTCATTCTGGCTCATTGGTATGTTCTAGCATGATCAAGAAATGGAATTGAAAGAAGGACTTTGCAGATAAAGGAATGGGGTTATGCAAATGATGGCTGGCTCAAGTTCTCAGTGGCTCCCATTGAATGCTATGGGTCAATGGGGAGCAATTTGGGACATAACTGAAAAGGAACAAAATCTGCTTCTTAGACTCACCCAGAATGGGGTGGCGAGTTTAGTCCCCACCCTAGTGGTCTCCCCAAATGAACCCTTCCACTCTCCTCCTATATAAACAAATTGCTGACATTCACTTCTATGGAATGAAGCAGGCTACTCTCTGCATACATATCCTGCCTGTTGCAATGGCAGCCATTTCATTACATGCCAATTTTCGAACTCTCTGTATGTCATATTCTAGTATGACTATGAAACCAAACCCAGGCTAAGTCTGTGTGCAGAAAAGAGCAGCTTGATTCTTGCTGCCCTTGACCTCTCCCTCCACATTATGTGGAATGGGACAAAGTGGGCTGCAACTGGCAAGACTCTTGGGGAAACCTGCTCTTTCAATAAATATAGGTTACCTGGGACAGATTTGGATTGCAGGTGGGGACACCAGTAAACTGGAGGCAAAACCTGTTTGTCACACTACTTTGCTCCCTCTTCCTGGTTCACCCCACTTCATTGCCCCCTCTTCCTGGTTCACCACAATGCATTTCATCCTCTTCCTGGTATTCTTGCACCTTTATTGCAGGTGCCAATTCAATTAAATATGGCAAAATGCAAATTGTACATTGAGTGGCATTGAAGTGGGGATAAAGGGAACTAAATGGAGAAAACCAAAGTAGGTTGGCATGATCCAGTTCCTCAATAAACCCAGTTATCTCTCCATTGCTTTTGTGGCAGAGCTGAAGTTGTCACTGACAGGACTGAGGATGTAAGGTATTGTTTTTCTAGGCCTTCAGTTAATTATCTTCCAATTAATGGGTCTGAGCTGGACTATTGCTCTAGCTGCCCCTAGCCTGGGTTTAGTAACGGGCCACAGAAAATCCATGATTATTATTTATTAGACATATATTCCACCTTTCATCAAAGGTATTAAAGGCAGCATACATGGCTCTTCCTCCCCCAATTTGTTTTCACAACAACCCTATGAGGTAGGTTAGGCTGAGAGACAGTGACTGATCCAAGGCCCTCCAGTGAGCTTCATGGCTCAGTGGGGATTTGAACCTGGATCTCCTCAGTCCTAGTCCAGCACTTGAACCACTATACTACACTGGCTTTGTTGATCACAGCCCATGATCACAGCAATTCCCTGGAAAAGCTCAGTCATATAGGATTAGCATAGAAAAGAAGGCCCCTTACATGTATTGAGTGGTGAGTTAATCCTGAGGCAGAGAGAGTGGCTTGAAGATGCACATTATTAGAGGAAGGGGCTCAAACCCCAAGACTCCTTGGTGGCTCCCTTGAACTTGCTGATTCAGGCAATGTTGCTTGTCCACAATAAGATGTTTTTACAGTGAACTTGCCATGCTTGGTTGGTCACAGTGAGGTTGGTATGGAAGATAGGAACATATGCAAAGCATTAATGATTTTATGGACAACTCCAGAGAGAGAAAAATAGCTTAGCCCCAGAAAGCATTTGTGTTCAGGGAGAGGTCCAGTTTGATTTGATAAGGCATGCACTCCAAGGCGTTGTTGTTGTTGTTGTTGTTTTGTCCTAGATTTCTTGGGTTGAGGGAGAGGTCCAGTTTGATCTCATAAGTCATGCAGTCCAAGGCATTGTTGTTATTGTGTTGTCCTCCTCCTCCTCCTCCTCCTCCTCCTCCTCCTCCTCCTCCTCCTCCTTCTTCTTCTTCTTCTTCTTCTTCTTGCTGTTTTGTCCTAGATTTCACTATCAGATTGCAATGATGATTACTCAAGCCTAATTTTCAAGAGGAGACATCATTTCAGTAGGGCTCACAAAAGGCTAGTTAGATTATGCAATGGGCATTTGTCCTGGTCCTTTCCCATTTTATGTCTGATCTATGGTTGAACCTGTTGTTTGGCACAGTCTTTTGTGCTTGAGCGAGTTGGGGAGGATATGTAGGTGGGATTGTTTTATAATAATCACACTGCTTAGAATTGGTTCAAATCCTGGTTTTGCATTGATTATAGGCCTTTCACTGCGTGTCAGCCTCATTTCCCCAGTCTGCATAATGGGTATAAGAAAGCATCTTTTTTTTTAAAAAAAGGTGATATATCTTCTAGGGATTTTATGAGGCTGCATGTGATATATAGCTGCTTGCCCTGAGTCTTCAGGATGTGGTGGACCATACAACAGGCAAAACAATCCTAAAGTGTTGTGGGGGAAGTATCCATGGTGGAGCGTCCACTCTTTCCTATCACCTGCTGGCTTGTGCCAGCCAGGCAAAAAGGGGGGGGCAGTTTTTTCCCCTCCCTGCTTTTTACATGTGTTTTGTAAAATTACCTTCTGATTGCCTCCAATGGGAGGAAAATTCACTATGCCAGCTCCAGAACTGGTGTAGTTTCCTCCCCCCCCCATTTGGGGGGGGCGTGCTGTGGGAATGAAAGGGCTTTGGAGCCAGTGGTTCCAACACTTCCCTCAGTTTTCCCTGACGCAACCCTTTTTTCCCCCTCTTGCTGTCAGAACCCTGACAGTGGAGGAGGAATGGCAGTGGTTTCTATTGCCACAACAAGGAGGCCTCTGGTGGCAGGCTTTGTTCTCTTCCTGCAGAGAGGGATGTCCACAGTATCCTAAAGCCTGTGGGACACCTCCCTAGGAACCATAGGATTGCACTATTTATTTATTTATTTATTTGAAGAAGATTGTTATGGTGCTGTGTGTGTGTGTATATACACACAGGAGGCTATAAAGTACACTTTCTGGCTCTTATGGAACATCTGGATCTTCCAGAGGAAATAGTGCTCCCCTTGGAGTAAAGCAATGCATTATGTGTAAGGTGGGGGCGGGACAGATCCTTACAAATAAATACAATCCCTTGTAGCTTTATAATTGGGATGTGTGAGGCACCCTGCTTTATATCAGCTCCAGGTTCAGTACAGTGGTGGTGAACTTCCGTTTTAAGCCAAAGCTCAGTTAAAACCTCACTGTTCTTCTCCCACCCCCACCCCCTGCCCTTTAATTCTCTTCCACATCAGCAGATGAAGTCAGACCTGGGTGTTTCTTGCATTGCCTTAAATACCAAGAAGACGACAAAAGATGTCTAAAACAGCACATGCTTTTGTGCTTGATGGTTGTGGGAGGGAAACGTACCAAAATATGCCCTTTTCTAAGATGCATCAGCTCTCACACCTTCCTGGAAAATACAAAAGGGCAAAATAATAATTAAAAAAAAACCCATCTAAGAATGAAGGGGGGGGAAGCTCTTCTAAACAATAAAAGACCCCGTTTCTGTGTCACTTTCCACGTCATATGAAAATATTTTTCCAAAGTTTGAAAGCGTTTGTGAAAGACAGAAAAAACCCCCACATCAGTGGTATCTGGATATATATATATATATATATATATATATAAACAACAAAGCAAAGTTATTACTTCCCCACTCCCTTCTCTTTCCTTTGAGAGAGAGAGAGAGAGAGAGAGAGCAAGAGAGAGAGTTTTGAGAATTTTACTTTTCTATTCACTGCAGTCCTGGCCAAAGTAAAGCCCTCTTTTACATTGACGTCAAGATCTTTACTAAGATTAGGGTTTCATTTCTCTATTGCAGCAATTAGCCAGGGAATGTATAAAAGGCTTGAGGGAACCAAGCTAGAACTCCAGAGGGAAAGCACTTTGTACCACAGGCAGATAGCGAGAGGGAGAGAGAAAGAAGAGTGGCAGGGGAGAGACCAAGAGACAGAGTGAACAAGAGAAGAGCAGAAAGTTTGTGTTCAAAGACTTTCCTCCCCCACAGAAAAGTATTGTTTCACCTGATAGCTTTGGTGATAAAGGAATGATAGAGCTGCTTAGCGCTGAAATAGCTCTGAGTTAGAGGAAAAGTTAGCAGTTGTTCTGCTTCAGTTTTTAGAACTGCAGGCAATTGGCAGTACAGCTGTCTCTCTCTCTCTCTCTCTCTCTCTTTAACGGACTGAGTGAAAAGGGCTACTGGCTAAGGAAAAACAACAGTAGTTTGACTTAGTTTCTGAAAAATTAAAAGCAGTTCGGGGTGGAAAGACTTTCACGCTGACGTTTTGAGTTATGTTTTTTTAAGCAGCTCTGCTACACTGAGACAGCTTTATGAGAGAGGAGACAGGGGCACAATGAGTTTTTAAGAAGCACCTTGTGTGTTTTTTTAATATTATTTTTTTAATGAGGGTACAGGGCATGACAGGGGAACTCAAGGGAAGCCTTTGAAGAGCAGCAGAGGCAGCAGCAAACAAGATGGGTCTGTTAAGTGTGGACCTGTTGATCACACTTCAGATACTGCCAGTTTTTTTCTCCAACTGCCTCTTCCTTGCACTTTATGACTCGGTGGTCCTCTTGAAGCACATGGTGCTTCTCCTAAGCCGCTCCAAGGCTGCACGTGGCGAGTGGCGAAGGATGCTCACATCGGAGGGGCTGCGCTGCGTCTGGAACAGCTTCCTCCTAGATGCCTATAAGCAGGTGGGTTTGTGGGTACCGGGTGGAACAGGGGTGTGGAAGAATGCAGGCATTGGTTTCCACTGCAGGTAGAAAAGGGGGTTGGGATAAGATGTACATAACATTTGCCAGAAGAACACAAGGAAGTTAAGTATCATGATCTGTATTTAGCACAGAAAGTAACAGAGCCAGGATTTGAACTCTGAAATTCCTGCCTCCCAGCTCTGGGCTTAGCTTATTCAAATGTGTGGTTTCATTAAGATTGTTATTTAGGAAAGAAAAATATCCTCTCTAATTAAGCTGTATGCGTTTGGTTATTCTGTATGAACCTGTTTAATAAGAAGCCTTTCTGTGTCGCCCATCTTCTGACTGGTTAGTAGCACTCTATTAACTCTTTTTAGAGCTTTACATGTTAATGTTACTGTATTTATTGCTGCAATTTTCTGTCATGCAAAAAAAGAACACCCCTTCCTAATGCCCTAGATGCATAATAATAAATATATAAATGCATGACTTCCTTTTGAATATTTATGTGGGTGTAAATATGTGCAGGACTGCAAACTGAATGCGCAAGCATAGAATCACAATGTCCCACCTTCACTGCTATCAAAATTATCCATTCTACCAGCACTGAGAAAATAATATTTTACTGATAGTGCTTGGTGCTTCCAGTTGATTTCGGTGACTAGGCAGAATTGAAATTAAATAATGTTCTGTATGCCAAAGCAAGACAGCTTGTTATTATTCCCATTTTGCAAATGGGAACAATGCAATGGACAAGATTACTGTCAGTTGTGGAGCTGTCACACACACACACACCATGTGAGAAGGCTGCAAGGGGGAACATAAAATTTTCAGAACAGTTAGTGAGCAGGAAGCTTTCAGTACTTGTGGTTAGTAAATTGATTGGGTGGTCCTCAAAGAGTTTCACCAACAGGAACTTCCCATTGACTTCAGCAACCTCCTGCTGGGACACGTGAAGATTGGGTTAATAGATTCAGAAGCAGTGCACAACGACACATCTGAAATGATGCCTCTTTCTTTACCTGCCAAGTTTTCACTTAACTGCCTGGTGTTTCCCCAGCTACTATTGATAGGATCACCAACACTTACAGTAATGGGAAGTGCTGTGCTTTTATTGGTTTAAGTAACAAAATAGAAGCCTTAAGTTAAGTGCTAAGAAACTGGTGAAAAAAGAAGAAAGCCCTGTTTGTTACATTTTAGAGGTGTGTGTGTGTGTGTATACACACATCCCCAGTCTTTCAGAAATGGTGAAAATTCTGTGCACAACTTTGGGTATAAAACTGAATTAGCCACTTTGTTGTATAACTAAGGAGCTTATATTACTAATCTTAGAGTGGTCCAATCCTTTTGATTGCAGTATGTGAGAATACACTTGATTCTCATTCATGTCAAATGGAATCACAGGGTCTACCATATGAAAGCAAACTGTACTGTGGCAACTGCTAGGAAATCGGTTATTCAGGATAATCTTACAATCTAGCCATTTCCATGGTGTATGCATACTTCTGAGGGATCCCTTGCACCATGGAGAGCTCCCATAGTAAAATGAGGAGTAACATAGGGGGCTATGTACCCAGGGATAATCATCTTCACATAAAATGTTTCCCACATGTAAGGTAGAACTAGCCTTGAATAAATGAGCTCATTGGACAGTCTATAGCTATTCCAAGGCTCTCTAAAAAGGCTTCTATTTGCACCCTATAGAATATGCTTATATATAGGTGACCACCTTTGAAAGTGGTCTACTGCTCAAAACTTCATTGGTATCTTGACGTTGGAGTGTAGCAGACTAAAATCTTAGAAATTATTATCTGATCAATTCTAACAACATTATGGTAACCCAGGTACACTTTTCATTGCAGAATTTACACAAACATAGACTTATAATGTAGTCCTTCAAGGACATTGCCATGTGCACAGTGATAAACAATGTCTTCAAGTTTCAGCCAGTTTTTTTTCGGTAACAAAAAGTGCTAATGGCATAAAATATGCCAAGAAATCTATTGATTTTTGCCATTGGGGTGCTTTTTTGTCCCAGCCAATGGAAAGTATTGGGGTAAAAATGCCCCATGCTTTTTTTCCCCAAACAAAAACAGATTCAGGGAAACAAACTTAAGTGCCCTTCTTTTGACATCACGCACATGGATTTGTTCTGGGACATTTTACTACCCTGAGCTAGATTAGAATTTGGTTTGGGGTAGTAAAACATCCCCAAATGCATTTGTGTTAGTATGGTTTGTGTTGTTTTAAGAGCTACATACCACAAGACTAATCTGAAGTAGTTTAAATCCTGTCTAACTGCTTTGATCTGTGCATTTGTGTTGGAGCACCACTATGGGGTTCTTGGAGCAATAGTCAATTTATTTTATTTTACAACAGTTATATTCTGCTTTTGAACAACAATGGTTTTCAAAGTGGTTCACAGACACAGTAATAAAATTCGATTTATAGGTAGATAATAGTGTCCTCACAATTATGAATTATATAAAGTATCCAGGTGCTGCAGAAGTTCCTATATACAGTCATGCCTTGGATTGAGAGCATAATTCGTTCCGGAAACGTGCTTGTAATCCAAAACACTCTTATATCAAAATGAAATCCCCCCAAAAAAATTTGTACAGAGATTTTTAATTTAAGCCGTACTACAGTACTTGTATTGCAAGACGTCACTTGTATATCAAGTAAAAAAAAATTAAATAAATATTTAAAAATTTGCTTGTCTTGCAAAATGCTCTCAAACCAAGTTACTTGCAATCCAAGGTATTACTGTATTAATAGTGTACTCATTATCTAGGTGCTGATCCTCATGTAGTCAAAATGGCGCCATCCACACACAAGAGGAAGGTATCAGCAGGCTTGGAGGAAGTACAAAACAATATTGATGGGGGGAAAACCTAAGCAGGGGTGATATCCAGAAATAGCCCAATGAAGACTGAGGATACTCAGTGGCCACAGAATGCTGGCTGACTTTTGGAGGAGGGAAAATCAGAGGGGGGGCATAGAATAGACCAGCCTTCCCCAACCTGGTGCCTTCCAGATGTGTTGGGCCATAACTCATCACCAGCCAGCATCAAGTTGTGGAAGGCTAGAATAGAGTATGCTAAAAGAAGGTAAGTGGCCTGGCTGGAACCCTGAACCAGAGCACTTTAGACTGCAAGGTTTTGTTGCAGGTCCCACTGGTACTTTCTGAATATTGTTGTCCAGCTGGTCTGAGAGAATTCCTGGGGCCAGAGAAATGAGCCTCTTATTTAAGTTCTCTGATTTTGGAATGCCAGGTGCTGTTGATGATACGAAACAATGATATCATGTGGCTCCTGGCTCTGTTCACTTCAAAGATGGTGGCAGCCAAGGGGGCGTGTGTTCCAAAGTAGCCTTCTCCCACCTGTGTACAGTTGTGGTCACCGCACCTAAAAAGGATATTGTAGAGTTGGAAAAAGTGCAGAAAAGGGCAACTAAAATGATCAAGGGGCTGGAGCAGTTCCCCTAAAAGGAAAGGTTACAGCATCTGTGATTGTTTAGCTTAGAAAAAGGTGAGTAAGGGGAGACATAATAAAGATGTACAAAATTATGCATGGTGTGGAGAAAGTGGATAGGAGACCTTTTTCTCCCTTTCTCATAATACTAGAACCCAATGGGGTCATCCCGTGAAGCTGATTGGTGGGAGAGTCAGAACAGATAAAAGAAAGTACTTCTTCAGACAGTGCATAATTAAACTGTGGAATTCACTTCCACAAGATGTAGTGATGGCCACCAATTTGGATGGCTTTAAAAGGGGATTGGACAAATTCATGGAGGAGAAGGCTATCAATGGCTACTAGCCCTGATAGCTATATGTTACCTCCAGGATCAGAGACAGTATGCCTGTGTACACCAGTTGCCAGGGAACTTGGGCGGGAGGGTGCTATTGCACTCATGTCCTGCTTGTGGGATCCTGTGGGCAGCTGGTTGGCCACTGTGTGAACAGAATGCTGGACCAGATGGACCCTTGGTCTCATCCAGCATGGCTCTTCTTATGTTCTTACGTTCTTAACATGGTGCCCTCCAGGTGTGTTGGCCTGCAACTCCCATCATTCCCAGCCACCATGGCCATTAAATTCCAACACATCTGGAGGGCACCAGGTTGGGGAAGGCTGTTTTACAGAGTTCTCTCCCCAGTCTATCCATCCAGTGTTCGTGCTGCTGATACTGGTGCCACTGTTACTTTTGGCAGATGATATCAATGGCTCCCAGGGGTAGTGGCTGAACTCAAAGAGGTAGTGGCTGTGGGGTCACTGGAGGGACAGTGATGTATACAGTCCCCTCCCCAGTCTTCTGTTGGTGCCTCACTAGACCCACAGCAGTAGCCACCTGGGAAATTGGCTCTCAGCTAGAAATAAGCTACCAGGTTTATGCTCAGCAGTCAGAGCTTTTCAGTCTCTGTGTAGGCAGGGCTTCCTCAGATAGGCAGATGTCTAACTGCCTTGGCACCTGCCTCTGGTTCCCTTAATGGTAGTTCTAACAACAGGAAATCCTGGAAGGCAGATGTTCTTCAGAATCCACTCACCAGTCTTCCAGGTCTTCCTGCGGCCAGTACTGTTGCTGTTGTTTTATGCACTGACAACCACCTGTTGATCAATGCTTGAAGTGCTAAATATTTTGGGTTGAATCCATATTTAGTCATATTTAAGATAGACCCACTGAAATAAATGGGACTTAGGTTAGACACGACTAACTTAAGCCCCATTGATTTCAATGACATGACTATATGTGACTCCAGCCCATTATGGTGATTCTGTCTATCTGAAACATCCAAAAACTCTTAACAAAAAACCTATTTTTCTCTTGTTTTGTATCTTTTTTGAAAGGATGAGCATTTCTAGAACAGACACAAATAATGTCTCATGAGACTTGAGGGAGTGGTAATGGTTGCGAAGGTTCCCTTGGATTTTAAAGTTCATACTAATACCATATCTGCAAGATTCTTATGGGACAAAAGAACATAGAGGTCTCTTGCACAGAAAATGAGAACGAGAGAGCAAGCAGTGTAATTATTCTGAGAGCGAGAGGTGTGTGTAGAAACTGTGTATTACACAGGAGTTGATAAAGTCATTGCATATCTCTTCCCTGTAGCCTTGAGCAATAAGGAGAAAGGAAGAAGCAGTTATGATCAGCTTGGATCTCGTCGTTTCCATGAATACTGTTCCACATTCTACAAACTGCACTGCTAATGTGTTTGAGCAATGCCCAAATGCCCTACTCTAGTGTAATGAAGTATGCAATGATAACATCTCATTTTACAAGAGAGCTTGTAGAAGGCCAGAATGTGATGTAGAATAGCAGGGCAGGATGGGTAAAGGAAACTTGAGTGGAAGGCCAGGCAGTACTGGGGGGTGGGGAATAGTAGAGGAGAAAAGGGCCTCTCCCTTTACTAAGCTTGCTTTTAATTAATGTCACATTAACTAATATTACTTCCAAATGTGAGATATAACTTATATATTTGTCTTTTTTTGGTAAGGTGTCTCTGCAAGCAACAGAAGCATACACCTTAATACAGTTACATTGCTAGGAAGCTGGCATTTAGGGCAATAACAATTAGCAACGGTGCTAAATTTAAAGTTCAGGGTGCAAAAAAACATTATTTAATGGGCTTATTCAATACATGGGTAATTTGTTGCTAAAGCTGGTATATGCTGATACTGTTCCATTAGAGAGAGCTTTTGATAATTTTCTCATGTTTGCCCAGTTTTTCTCGTTTGTATATTTTTACCCAGCTTTAGTAGGTTTCTACATACTTGCTGAACTTTGCTTTCTGATTTGAACACCAGCCAGATTCAGTGTGGATTTTTGCTGTACTGTTCCCTCCTTATCATTTGAATAGCAGCCCTGGGGAGGCAAGCACACCCTGTGTAGCACAGAGAGGTTCTTATAACAAGGCTAATTATCATAATGAGGGTTCATGGAGCCAGTGTTTAAGGCTGGGTATCTTTACATTATAGAAGAAGAGTTCAAAGAGAGGGCTTGTTTCTGAGGACACCTCACGCTTCCACTCCAAAAGGTTCTGCAACATTGTTGGATGCGTTAGGACAAAAAAGGCAGCTGTATTCCATCACATGTTTAGAGAATGATGTGACTGCTGGGAAAACATGATGACTAAAACCCCTGATTGTATATGTGCAGGATATCCACAATATTCCTAAGTTATATAGGTCATCCAGCTGAGTGCCAATATAGACTTTGCGGCAGGCAGTGCCACTAAGTTTGATCTATGCACAATGACACATATGTTTATAAGTAATGCAGACAACCCACCAGTCAGTGCTCTTTGAAGAAAAGAAATGTTTCCCTGTATATCAAGTTATGCTTCATCACAGCATGGAGCCTGGTTTTATGAAGTCCAGTAAGGAAGAAGGAAATAACATACAGCAAAAAAACATTTTCAAATGGCCTAATGCTGCGTTACTGTACAAGACCTAATACAAATATAAATGTCCAAAGCTTGCAGGACTTCTAAAGCAAATGGTGCATGTTACGCTTTAGTGAAAAGCGAGGAAAATAAACCCCAGCCTCTCCAGGGTCTTTATTTTATTTTGATCTCCATGGTGTATGTGTGTGTGTGTGTGTGTATGTGAGTGAGAGAGAGAGAGAGAGAGAGAGAGAGAGAGAGATTCTTAGGAGCCACAAGACTCATGCAGGACACAGTGGACTTTTCTTTCACTGGCATTGCATGATGATCTTCAGATCAGTATGCGGGATGCCTGAAGTCCCACAGACTGATCTCACTGTTCCCCTGTTACAGTGTTTTCAACTTTTCAGCAATGATGACAAGAGTCTCCAGGGCTGAAGACCATAAGAACATAAGAGCCCTGCTGGATCAGGCCAAAGGGCTACTCCAGCATCCTGCTTCCCACAGTGGTCAGCCAGCTGCCTTTGGAAAGCCCACAAGCAGGATGTGAGGGCAATAGCCCTCTACCATTGTTTTCCAGCAACTAGAAATTCAGAGGCACACTCATAGGAACATAAGAAGCCACTTTGTTCTGTCAGACCATCCAGTTCAGTACTGCCTACACTCTCCTGTGTTTCAGACATGAGTCTTTCCAGCCTTGCCTGGAGATGACAGGAATTGAACCTGGTACTTTCTGCATGTAAAGCATGTACTCTGGTGCTGACCTTTAGCCCTTTCCTAAGAACCCAGACCAGGATCTTGGGGAACATGATGGAGCTGGGTCAGGAGAAGGGAGAGCACGCATGGGATACCTCTTAATATAAAAGGCTGCATTGGAGGGTCCTACAGCTCTGTGTTGCATTGGGTGTCCTCTAGAGTTTCCTATAGGTTTTAATGCCGATTCAAAACTTGTAATGATTGGGGATCTTACAACAGCTTCCCCAGTCAGACTCAGAAATGCCAGCTCAGGGTCTTGTTGGGCTAGCATCAATGCAAGCTCAGGTTAAGGGAAGCCTATCCTGAAGAGGAGAAGATCTTAACCATTTAGGCTGTTGTTTCCCATCTACTCAAAGTCTTTTGCTTGAGAATGCTTAATCTAACTGGAACCAAGCCACTGAAAGTGTGCCTGCTTTAATTTAGTTAAGTAGGTATGAGTTGCATGGAATGGTCCAAGATTTAATCTTGTGCATCCTATACCTCATGTCAGGGAATATCTAGGAGAGCAATCCTTGATTTTTCAAAGATATATGGGACAGCAATGCATCTCCTCACCAGGCACCTCTACTTGTGGCAGGGTGAACTTTTTTTCATGGAATCAACTGTTCAAAAGACTGAGGTGGCCAGACCTTCCCAGGTTAAGTGGCAGCTGTTGCACTTTTCCATGTGCTTGCCCCCTCAAAGCAGAAGGCAGACATAGAAAGCAAGAGGGGTTGCTCTGGCCTGCAATATCAGCATCCAGCAAGAACTGCCTACAGGCAGCACTTGTCATGATGGTTTGTCTAAAGGCTTTGGTTGATGTCTACCAGGGAACAAGCCACCTGCTTTCTTCCAACCTAACCTGCCTGAGCTCCTCCATCTCCTGTTTGAACCATTATTTGTGCACAGATATTAGTGCTGGTTGCCAGGAAAGTCCCAATAGCTGGAGTATAAGACTGTTTCAGGGATGGTAGAGAGGAACTGTTGGTCCTTCCAATCATTTTTTGCAGGACCTGAGGGTCTCCTCTGTCAGTACTAGCCTTGCCTGGGTGACTTCTCCCAGTGTGCAAGGCTATTTGTATACACTTGTGTAAATAGGATATAAAGTACTTTAATGCCTTAAAGGGATATATGTGATCATATAGATAAGTGTGAAAAAGACTCAAAGGTGGATGGGTGTGTCTTTGATCTGGGAGATAGGAACAACTCTTGGCTGTTTCTCCTCACTTCTTGGATGCACTTGTTCCTAGAGGGTGGTGTCTGCAATACTTCCTAGAATGGTATCCCAATATGACTGATGAGAGACAGCATTGTGTAGCATTACTGCAGAGGCAATATTTACAAAAGCAGACAAAGGCATAATAATGGATGGGCTTCTCTCTGACTTTTTGTCTGTTTGACACACCACTGGGAGAGTAAGCTATTTTGGCAGGCCTTTAGGGCAGTGGAACAAGGCCTCTTAGCCTAAGCCCATCTGCTTTCATCATCTTTGTTTACTTTGGCCTGGAGTTCAAGGAAGTGCCTTTCTTTGTATTTCACAGCAGTGAGAGTATCTTATGAAAGAAGCTCTCTATTAAAAAAACATTGTCCAGTAGTTCTAAGTCCAAAATAGCCTTATTGGATGTTTGTTAAGAAACAGTGAGTAGTTTCTCCCAAGCTGATATTAAGAGTGCTGTGCTTGTACACAATCTAGAGTGCGGAGAATTAATCTCAGTAGGATAGTCAAGCACAAACATTCACAAACTATTTTTAAGAAAGCAAGACCACAAATTGTTTCCTATGTAGTTTGGGGAAGATGAACTTGCTAACTCTAGACTTATTGTGCCTGGGAATGTGTTCATTCCTGTGACTTCCTCCAAATCCACTGAGGCTGAAAGGAAAGAATATCATCATGGACTACAGTTCTTCCACAACTCTCTTTTCAGCTTCTTTGATATAGTTCCTGAGAAATGTTGCACTCTTCCCGTACTGATATGGACAGTGCCCACTTTAATTTCATTCTGATTGAAGCATACTTATCAAGGAGAACTTCTGCTGCTAAGAAGCCACCAGACATATTTTGGCAACTGGCAAGCAGATGGCACTTGGCAAAGAGCAGATTTGGCTCGACAGCTTCCAGTTGCTGTGTCCTCATGGGTGTGGCTTTCCAGGGACTACATGAAATTTCCTTGGCCTCTGCGATGCTTAGCATAACTTTGGGTCATGTAGGAAAAAATCCCCAATAGTAACTATGAATTGTCCCCCTGCCAGTGGCTGATGAAAATTTGGATGAATCACAGTGAAATGCCAGGCCCCTAAGAGCTTGGATGTCTGTGAATGGAACAAAATCAAAGACAAGTTCTTCAGAAGTGTTTGACTGCTCAGAGGGATTCTGTACATAGCCCTAATACACCATGTCTATGTTTAAACGTCCAGTGCCGCAGCCTGCTAATTATCTGGCAACATCTATTTTCTGTGAGGAGTTGACACAGCCTGCCACAGAGCTCAGAGGTCTCTAATGATGGGCTTAAAAAGCAACAGTGTACAGGATCTGAAGACTTATGATTTTATCCCTTAAAATAAGGATGAAAAAAGTGTAAATGCTGTGATGCTTTGTTCACGGGTGTTAAATGAACAATGTTACTACAGTGGCTAGTTCTATTTCTAGTCAGCCGCTTATGAATGGGTCTCTTTTCCCCCACTGCCTCTGCCACCTCATTTTTCAGTCTGCATGCAAAAGCAACACCACTCATGCCCTTGCCACTGAGTGAAGTTTTAAAGTGAGATTCCTTGAGTCTCGGCAGTTAACTAAAAATGCATGTTGAGCCTTATGCACAAACAGACATCTATCTAGTCCAGCTCTCTCTCTAAAAGTAGCCAGCTGGATGCTTAGAGTTTGTGATGAGTCATAAGTAGGGCATGATAGTGATATAGACAACCAGTGTTGTTTATTCCCAGTATCTGGCAATCAGTAATAGATTGCCTTGAAATGTGGAGGTTTCATTTGAGCTTATCTAGCTATTGATATCCTCTATGAATATGTCTACTCCTTTTTAAAGCCATCTAAGCAGCATCTCATCTTTTGGCAGTGAATTCCATAAGTTAATGATGTATTACATGAATTAATACTCCCTCTTATTCATTGTGAACCTACTGACCATCATTGATTGGACACTCCTTAGTTGAGAGAGAGAGAATGGCAATAACTTCAGTTACTTCTTTGGATTCAGAAAATTGATTACTTGAGGTAGCTGTGGAAGGACAAATTCCTAGCTTCCTAGTGGAAGAGACTAAATGAGATACAAAATCATAGTCCAGTTTCTGTGCCCACCCCCATTGCAGGCACACTGTGTAGCTGGCTGGTTAGCACAGAAGTCCATGATTATAGGAACTCTGGAGCCAGAGTTATTGCGTGTGAGTGAAATTTTCTGGGTTTGTTTCTCAGATCGGCTCTCTTGCCTGCCTTTGTCTGTAATTTCAAAAGAGGTTTGGCAGAGCAATAATTTTTATTTTTTATTTTTTTTTTGGATGACATTTCATTGTGGTGTGTTGTGGGTATCTTTCCAAGAGCTAATTCCACCCCCCCTTTCAATAATGAATAACAACAACAAAGAAACAAAAAAGCCTCATGAAGTGGATGTCAATCCCATTCTTGAGCCTGCTGGAATAAAGAGGCCCTTTGGGAATGTTAGAGCTTCATCAAGACCAATTAGCAGGAGATGCTGCTGGTTGTGTCTGAGCATTAACTACTGGGCAGGGTTGGTTTTTTGGAGTGGCTAATGCTAGCACGGAACAAGGCACCGACCTAATTACTCCACTGCAAGAGCAGAGGAGGCCTTGTGAATGTCTGCTTGGCAAGCCTTTCTCATTAAGGACAAAATCTCCAAACAAACACAAGGACTCCTAGTAGCAAAAAATTAACACGATAGGTAACCTGTGGCCATGAGATTTCCTTTGTTGCTGTGGGAAATGCAGTGATGTTACCCATACCAGAGGATGGCCTGGTAACTTTCCAGATATGTGATGACGTGAAACGGGCTATTATTTTGTTTCCAAAGTCAATCTTCACCAATTGGTTTGTAAGGTATTGGATGTGGGAGGGAGGCACAGAGAACACCCTTCTATTGTTGGAACATAATTAAACCAATGCCTTGGCACCAAAGGGCTTTAGTACTTGAAAGACCAAATGATAACAAATGTCCTACAGAGCCTGGTCCTCTCCCCCACCCCTTTCCTTCCAGGTTTTAAGGATCTATTCATTTTAAGAATAGCATTAAGTAGTACTGAGTGGAGGGTACAAAATGAAGACACTATTGCATGGATTTTGCTTTCCTTTTTACCCTTTCAATATAGCAAACAATGGCCCCCCCCATTCATATGACCATCTGGTATGTGATACCTGCAGGAAGAGCTTGGTTTTTGAGTAATGGAGTAGCCTGCAAAAAGCATATCCTACATGTGGCAGCAGATGTACACATACCATGGGCTGGAAGTCAATCAAGGTGCAATCTTATGCATGTTTAAACAGAAAAAAACTCCTACGACTGTGTGTTCCCCAGCCTGCCATGCTGGTTGGGGCATGCTGGATGTTGTAGGACTTTTTTCTTGCTAATCACACATAGGATTGCATCCTCAGTGTACATCTTCCAGTGCTTTTCCTACAGTTACCATTCACCTAGTAGTTGGTTGTCCTTTGAATCAGTTCATTTATTTTCTCCCCCCCCCCTATACTTCGGTGTTTTGATAGTATATATGTATATATTTTTTCATACTTAAGAAATTTGGAATTTCCAGTTTTACTTCGTCGCAATTGGTAGAATAAATAAAGTCTTGAGAAATGCACAGAATAATCTTGTCATCAAAGGGGCTTTTATTTCAAGTTAGTTGTTTATGCAAACATATCCTTAGTCATCAACAACTATGTCTGGGCCTTGAACTAAACTTCATATAAATAACACGTCCTCATTCTAGTGTGGCCACTTACACATCCCCATGAAAGAGGACAAAAGAGGACACAGATTAGGATGGCATTTGCAGATGCTAATTTATATGTATATAAACATATATGTATAAACATAAACATTTAGAAACAGTTACTATAATTTAAATAGAAATACAATACATCAAATCATAGTGGGGGAAGACTGTGATCAGGTGACCTCTGTGTGCTTGCTTGCTCAGTCTATTGTCCACATGGCTAAATGTTGATAGGCAACTAACTTCAAGGTCCCTTCTGTCCCTTCTTATGATTCTTTATCTTTAAACTGGACTGGTCAGCCCTTCAAACAGAGGATGCCTTCAAATAGAGGAATGTAATCTGAAAAGTAGAATGCATGGCCACACCTCATTTTGATCTATAATAAAAGAAAACTATTTCCATTGTTGCCTGAACCCTTTAGGCCAGACCAGAGGTGGGGAACTTTTTGTGGTCCGGGGGCCAATTTTCCAGCCACCGGACCCTTTGTGGGCTGCACTCTTGCTGTTGCTGCACTGCCAATATTTGGCAGTGTGGTGTTGGCAGAAGCAGGTTGTTTTTAAAAAAAATCTGTTTGCTGCTGAAATTTGGTGGCAAACTGCTACATACTCTTTCTAAGGCAAATTTAACTTGTTTTCAAGCTAACTTTGTCCTTAGGAAGCTTTTGGTGGCAAACCACTGATTTTTATAAAACAATGGGGGGGTGATGGTGGTGGCGAGAGCCGGATGCAACCTGTGGGCCAAATGTTGCCCACCCCTGAGCTAGATTTTATATTCCGTGTGCTCATGGGGTTGCAATGCAATTGAAAAAAATAGGATTTATTGCAGACTCCTTGGCTTTCATTTTAAAATAGGTTTCTAGCTCTCATGGCTAAAGTGATAACTTGTACATGTGGCGACAATACCTAGTACCTAGACACTATTCTGCCAGTACCATTTAAATGAATTCATACCTTTGAAGAGGTACCTTCAAAGAAGAATTCATACCTCTGAAGACATTGAGTTATTCAGAATAAGCAACTGTATCTATCATCAATATATACACAAAAAGGTATATGATGCATTATTGGTTAGTGGCTGTTCTGCCATTAAACTCTTAAATTACCTCCACAGCCATCGGGAAAGTGTCTGTATAATGATTCACAAGCAAGAAAGGGGTGGGGGGAGAAACAAGAGCAAGGAACTATGTTTCTTAATGTTAACAGAACTACATAAAAGTTACTGTAACTGGGCTATGAAAATGAGTTTCAGTTTGCACTGAAAATTCTACAACACCATGCACTTTAAAAAAAACCTCTGAAAACTTCATTTTCAGAAATCAGTTAATGCTAAATATTAAGTTGTTTATATTGTTCAAGAAATTAAGGCATTGGCAAATGATGTAGCTTGCCCAAGATAATTAAATGAGGCAATTGCAGAGTCAAAACCAGTAGGGGAAGAATATACTCTCCTTATATCATTAGGTGAAAGCGAAAAGGATTCCTACAGCATTTTATAGCATGAAAACATAATATTAGTGGAGCAGCTGACAGTTATTTGTTTAGTGGAATGATCATGCAAGACAAATGGCAGCAAATCATAGTAACTATCACATCTTTCTTTGTTTTAAACATCAGGTGAAACTGGGTGGAGAAGCTCCTAACTCCAGCGTGATCCACATACCTAACGGCACTAGTGACAGCAGCAGCAGATGGAAGAGCTCCAGCGGGAAATATGGCACCGAGTGTCACCTCCTAGACTTCGCCAAATCGGAGCGCCCACTGGTGGTCAACTTTGGCTCAGCCACCTGACCCCCCTTCACAAACCAGCTGTCGGCCTTTGGCAAGCTGGTGGAAGAGTTCTCTGGTGTGGCTGACTTTCTGTTAGTCTACATTGATGAAGCTCACCCATCGGATGGCTGGGCTGCTCCTGGTATCTCATCCTCATTTGATGTAAAGAAGCATAGGAACCAAGAAGACAGATGTGCAGCTGCTCACCAGCTTCTGAAGCAGTTTTCCTTGCCACCTCAGTGCCAGATAGTGGCTGACTGCATGGACAATAATGCCAACGTTGCCTATGGGGTCTCCTTTGAGCGTGTGTGCATTGTACAGAGACAAAAAATTGCCTACCTAGGAGGCAAGGGGCCCTTTTTCTACAACCTCCAAGAAGTTCGACTTTGGTTGGAGCAGAACTTCAGGAAGAGATGAAGTCCAGACTTACAAGACGAAGATATGTCAAGCGTAGTGCCCCTTTAAAGCAATGCAAAAGGGAAACAAATTGCACCATGTTTTGAATAGGCACCTTTTTGGCCCATAGCAGAAGAGGAGGCCTAATAACACAGTCTAATGAACACAACAGATGCTAAACAAACAAACAACACCCCATCCCCCTTGCCTTCCCAAAAGGGATCTGAGGAAAGTTTTGTCTTTAAGAAAGGAACGCAGGTGTGGTGAGATTTTTGTGCTATGAGCAAGTGAGCCTTGTGTTGAGGTGTTAATGCAGAAGGAACTGAAAGCATTGCTTCTGGGTAAACAGTTCATTCAGAAAGCTATATATTATTATCACCTGAGATCAAGGGGTATCTCTTTGTTCTCCTGGTTTTGTCCTGCTGAGTTCCAGTTTAGCAAAATGTTTGGAATCTGAAGCTTGGCAGAGTCATAAAATAGAACTCTTAATTTGTGATAGAGGGGTATGGCTTTGTAGATACTAGGAACTGGTGTTCACACAAGTAGAAATCTCTCTTTGTGGTATAGTATAGCTGCAAACCCTGAAACTTTTAAATCTAAACAAATTATCTGATGCTAGTTAGCTTCAGTGTTTTTGAAGCAAAGGATTCTGTGATTGCTGTTTATCCATTCATGGGTGAGCCCTACATTGGTTTTTAGGCTCTAATGGAGTCGTAAAGATTTCACAGCATTACCTAGCATGGAAGTTACATAGGCTGTTTTTGGGTCTTAGTTTACATCTTAAAATCTAGCTTGATAACCTTGTGGCAGAGGGGTCCATTGTGCCATTGGACCAGTTCAGACAACCTAGCTCCAATGCATTCCCACGACCTTGTTGGTCTGAATCCACCTGAGGGTTCTTTTCCCTTGCCAAAGCCAATTCACATAATGGACATTTTTATTGTGAAAGGTCAAGTGATAGTCTTGCCATGTCTGAGGTTGGACCTATCCAGGATAGATAATCTGTGTTATCCATTTCTCATATCCAAGCTATCATGTAATAGTCACATTTTCCTGTGAAAAGCATGCTTGGATGAAATCTGCAGCTATCACTGATAATTTGCTTGTCTCAAATCATCAGTCAAAGACAGAGGTTTCTTATCATGTCAGCATAATCTTGTACTTGGGAACAGGCTCATCAGATGAAGGGCTTATCATTTGATACCTACTCCCCAACCTGAACAAACCCCTATGGCACATGGCAGTCTCTTACACACACAGTTCCACTTCACTATACCCAGTTGGGTGAACAGGAAGTGTTACCCTCTGCAAAGCCACGTGTGAAACGTTTTCAGCCACTGCTGAGCCCAGCTTATACTATTTCAGATGTGTGGACCAGCATAGGCAAAAGAACCTGGAGGGGGTGGTCTCGGGGACTGCATGCATTAAAACTTTCCATCTTCTCCCATAAAAAAGGTCCACGTGAACATGCTATTAGGGTTACTTGGCACATAACATTTTTCCTACACTAAAATAATCTCTGAAGATGGAGAAGCAAATGTTCTCTGCAGTGCATTAAGATTACTTCTGTGTAGAAAAAAGATAAAGATTATGTGTGTCACTATCTTTAGAGTAAGAGAAGAAAGGTAAGGCAGGGGGAAGAAAACATGCACAAGAAACGGTCTGTTGTGGAAGATCACATTTCAGCCCTTCAGACATTGGGACCAATCATGGATTCCTGCACCCAGTTTTATCAGTGTGTGTGTGTGTGTGTGTGTGTGTTCACAACCACGTACGGTCATGGCCAGCATAGAGACGACCTCGGCTAATGCTAGCCCTGGAAGCATGGAACCGAAACAATTTATTTATCAGTGTGCTTGCTTGCTTGCTTTTCTAAAGACAAACAAAAACAATATAGTTAGGATTAGGAGTTACTGTATGTTTAGGTGTTTTTTAAAAATAATTTATTGCATTTGGAAACAATGATGTAAAAGGTGTATTTTTGTGTGAGGGGAAAAGAAGGGGGGATGGGGAAGGGGTTACACACCACTTTACCTCATTGGTACTGAAACTTTGTCCATTAGTTAGATGTAGTTGCGTCGATTTCCCACCCCCTTCTATCCTAGAAGCCTGCAATTAGTTTTTAATCATATTGGTTCAGTGAAGTTAGTTCAGCATGAAAGAGATTTCAGCCTCAGGGTTGAAGAGCTTCAGTGCTGTAAGCAGGCCAGTGCCTTTGCCCATATTCTATTTTCTAATGAACGTTCTCTGAAAATTCACGTTGGCCTCACAGGCACTACCTTTTTTTTCACTTCACCATTGAGGGAATGGTGAAGAACACAAGTAGTTTTATGAATTAGCTGGCCTTTTCTCAAGAGTGGAAGAGGAGGGCAAAGTGAAGTCATTTTGAAAGACACAGTGAGCAGCACAACCCACCAGCAAGGTCTCCTGCACACACCCCACTGAAATGAGCAAGAGCTGCATGCTTGCACAGGAAGACTTCCCAGTGGGTTGTGCCCATTGTCCGGTTTTGTTTTGTATTGAAGTATGCCATGATTGGAAAAGAAAGCAGATGTGGGGTGCGCGGACTTCTTTTCTCTCATGACAAAAATGGGATGCAAAAAAGCAAGTAACATCACCAGCAGTGAACATTCAATGATACTTAGAAGTGTTCACTTCCCCCCTTAATTTGACACTGCCTCTCTATTTGTGCCTTCTGCATGTCCTTTTGCTTTGATATTGGTCCGCCCAGCTAAAGCAAGGTATTTTTAGAATGTGCTTCTCTCTAATGCAGGTATGCAAACTTCACAATGCGATGCTATTTTTTCTTATTCATTCCTCCCCTCCCTCATACACAGAGCACATGGGCACACAAATGTTGAGAAAGGATGTCAGAGAAGCTGAGAATGAACAGACAGTAGAAAGGTGGTAGTCAGAGAGGGTGAAGAGATGGCATATGCCCTTACAGTTCAGGGTGTCACACCAATGTAAGGACCTGGTGAAGGAAGAAGCAAGGGAGAGTGGCTGGGAATGTGGGCTTCCTTAGCTTGGGGTGAGGAAGATTTTACTACAAATAAGGGAAGAAACTGAGCAATGATCAGTATGGGTGGAATGCTGGTCTTCTCTAGTTATAACCTATTGCAGCCTTAACCTAACCTGGTGCCCTCCAGATGTGTTGGACTACAACTCCCATCATCCAGAGGCTGGGGGTGATCGGAGTTGTGGTCCATCACCTTCAGAGGGCACCAGGCTCGGGAAAGCTGTCCTATTGGCAGCCACGTAAGACCTAATTCGTTGAAAACCTTTCCAGAGACGTACTTTATAAATCTTCCAATGTGCAGTTTCCTTAGCAATCTTTAATTCTACTCATTTTAAAAGTAGATGTTTTTACACATCCTGATTTTACCCTTGTAAGAAATAGAAACAACTATCAGATTAATAGCATGTTCCTAACCATATTTATTCAGAATTAAGTCCCATAGATTTCAATGGGATTTACTTCTAGTCCACTATGCTTGGGATTCCAATCTAATCCAGTATCCTGCTTCAGACAGCCTTCAGGATTTAACATAGAGGCAAGTTCAAATATCCCATTTGGGTTTTGTCCAGAACAACCTATTAGTGGTTGAAGAGGTTCCCCTTTCTGTTTATCATTCTCTTTAAAAAAAAATATGAGGGTACAATGGAGACAAATTTAAGCATTTTAAGCCCCATTGATTTCAATATGTTGAAATCAACCCATTTGGTTGTAGAGGTGCTGTACAGTGCAATCCTAAATGTATTTTATTCAGAAGTAAATCCCACTATGTTTAATGAGCTTTACTCATAAATCAGTGTGTTTAGAATTGCACCCTTACTCTGCCACTGAAATCAGTGGGACACTGATCTGCTTAATCTTGTTTGGATCATGCCCTTAATTTTGATCCTGTCCTACCTATGTAACTGAGAAAATTCTCATGGCTCATATAAACCAGTAGTTTTTAAAATAATTTTTAAATTGCATAAAACTGGATATGACCAAAAGCAACCCAAGATTCTGGTGGCACCTGAGACTTACAGCTTTATTATGGGATAAGTGTTTGCTTAGCTGTATCTTTTAGACTTCAAGGTGCCACAAGATCCTGATTGCTTGTGCAACCCAGTCCTCTGCATGCTTACTCCAAAGTAAGTCCTATTGTGTTCACTGGGGCATACTCACAGGTGAGTGTGTATAGTCTTGTAGCCACACACAGCTACACCTCTGGATATGACTAGTATCTTCTCAATTTAAAAGGTTCATTCAGTGGTCTGTACAAACCAAAATAATATATTTGATCACATTTAAATTTGCCATCATATCATTTCACAAAATGTTCTTTTTTTCTCACCTGGTTATGGAAAATGAGACATTCTGTCAAATTTTATTTCACGTATACAATGGTAACCTTGTTTTATTTTTGTCCTAAGTCTTACCATATTTTGATCATTTTTCATTTCATTTTATTTTGGGGGCAAATGTTTGGGATAGAAACAAAGAAAAGAACACACAGATCACTATTCTAGGTGGAATCAAAACTTAATTTACATTTTTATGCTTTTCTTTATATTCATTCATGCGGACTTTAAAAAAAACATTTCAAAAACAATTTTGTCAAAAATTCCCTTTCTCATTTGTATGCCTTGGATAGAAAAATTAATCAAAGTATTTTGTGGGACTGCAGGAACATACCTTAAACTCACAAGGGGGGTTGTGAGCGACTAAACTCTAATACAGATTTGTATATCTAAAGTCACAGCAATTTTGCATGGCTATTTTCTCCTTTTCGGGTTTCCATTATTCTGCCTTTTTTTTCTTATGTGCAAAATGCTTGTTATTCATAGATGTGTGTTCCTCACATGGTGCAAGGAATGGGAAACCAGGTTCTGTCAACAGAAAATCCACCAGCTTTCTTTCTTTTCTGACAACACACATTTCTGACCTAGTCCACAAAGTTCATTATGCCCAGCACAATAATCGTGTCAGGGATACTTTTTAAAAACTCCATAAAACCACAGACCAAAACAGCTACACCTCTGGATATGACAAGTATCTTCTCAATTTAAAAGGTTCATTCAGTGGTCTGTACAAACCAAAATAATATATTTGATCACATTTAAATTTGCCATCATATCATTTCACAAAATGTTCTTTTTTCTCACCTGGTTATGGAAAATGAGACATTCTGTCAAATTTTATTTCACGTATACAATGGTAACCTTGTTTTATTTTTGTCCTAAGTCTTACCATATTTTGATCATTTTTCATTTCATTTTATTATGAACCAATATGATTAAGGCTGCAAACACACACACACACACACACACACGAAAAATACATTTTTGTCAAAAAACAAACAAACCACAGCCCCAACTATGAAGTTGGAAGGAGAAGACATTGTAAGTTTTGTAACTTCCTGAATGGAATTCAGTTTCCTTCAGGTGATCTTGTAAAGGGATATGATTTTGTCATCCATGTAAGAAAAGGTTTTAGATTTTATCAGCAACCTCTTATCATTAATGGCAGAAATATTGTAGACATTAGACAACACATTGACAATATGAGCTTCTACTATTAGATTAGCAGGACTAAAAAAAAACAAAAAATCAGATTGTCAGGTTTCAGGTCTAAGTATGAAAGTGTTTCTGAAACAACTTGTTCTAATGTTAATTGCCCAGATACATTATGGGATTGGTTTCTGTTGAAAGCAGGATACTGGTATATACAGTCATGCCTTGGATTGAGAGCATAATTCGTTCCAGAAACGTGCTTGTAATCCAAAACACTCTTATATCAAAACAAAATCCCCCCAGAAAAATGTGAACAGAGATTTTTAATTTAAGCCGTACTACAGTACTTGTATTGCAAGACGTCGCTTGTATATCAAGTCAAATTTTTTAAAATAAATATTTAAAAATTTGCTTGTCTTGCAAAATGCTCTCAAACCAAGTTACTTGCAATCCAAGGTATTACTGTAGATGGATTTGTCACATTTCAATTCATTATGCTCCTAGTTTAAAAGGACCCACCAAAAGGTCTCTGTGCCATCTACATTTTTGTCCCATTAATAGGAGGTAATTCCTGGGTAAGTATTACACATTATATTTGAGAATGACTAGTTGCCTGGGAATGTAGTTTGCATTTCCATGTTCTGGATAGGGAATTAGTCTGAGGCAGTGAGTTAACAAATGACAGGACAAGATATAACTTTGAACTCTAACACACTATAACTGGACCCGATCAACCTAAAAGGGCCATTGTGGTGGTGAACTACTCTAAAAATAAAAATCTGGGATAGAGCCAGACTTAGTCATACTTAAGAGCAGTGCTTTTTTTCTGGAGAAAAGGGTACCGGAACTCTTGGATTACATTTCCTCGGGAGTAGATGGCGATTAAATTGTAATGCAATTAATAGAAGAAAAGGTGCTGGAACTCAGTTCCGGTGAGTTCCACCAAAAAAAAAAGCCCTGCTTAAGAGTAAAAATCAGTGGGACTTAAGTTAGTCTTGAGTAGCTAAAGTACCATTGATTTCATTGGGTCTACTCTTAAGTATGACTAATTCTGGATCTAACCCACTATACATAATGGGGAATCTAGTGTCTGATATATATAAAGTCACAGCTCAGGATCCTAATCCTCATTTGCCTCAGATCTTGACTTACTATGTAGACCTGTGAAAAATGGGTTTCCCCACACCCTGATATTAGAATAGCAGCATACCTTGCTTCTATTTTACACTTCTGTCCATAAAGACTACAAAGCACATGTCAGTGAATCAGATCCAATGCTTTTTCTAAAAAGTTTAAAATAAAAAATATTAGTAGACATGTAAGAAAGCTTAAGATGAGATCACTGATATAAATGGCTTGTGGCTGAGTAAAGCATCTCATGAACTTACTTGGTGTTCTGTGTGTGGCCTTATGTGTTGCTGGATGTTGGATTTAGATCTTAAAAAACCTGCATTCAATAATATAACCAAAGCAATAAAAGATGTATCAGGTAGGGAATACAGGCCAGTCGTATTCAACTCTACACCATGTCCACTCAGGACCCATATTGACCAAACTTTGGCTGGACCTAAGACTTGGTTTGCAAGGGTGGGAGGTGAGGACAAAGTAGAGATGCCGGTGTCTTCATGAAGACCACTGACAAAAGAGTGCCTCACTCAGTTGGTGTTCAGATGCTTTTGCACCAGTATTTCTCTTTGCCTTTCTATTTCTACCTTCAGAAACGGGGCTGTATTCGATATCCATTTAATATGAGTCCTGGGTCAATATGGTGAAGAATCACTTGTTTGTGTGTATGCATGTATCCTTGTTTAGATGTCACAAATACACTCTGTAGAAAAACCAGCAAAAACATGTTACAATATTGGTGCTGCGTGGACCATGTACTTTATAGAACTGTTTTTTTCCCTTGTATTTTAATAAAAGTGGAAGAAAAAGAATACACATTCCTTGTTGCTGCTGCTGCTTTTGCTGGTGTGGGTATGTTAATAGGGGTAGTTACAGACCTGAAGGTCCCTGAAAGGCTGTTCTAAAACTGTGCAAGGTCTTCGGTGTGGTTTGATATCCAATTATTTGGGAGGAGTACTGTGAAAGTAATGTATTTTACCTATGAAAGAAAGAGAAAACAAACTAATTGTACGAGGCACAACCCACCAAAATTAAGTAGTGCTGCTCCACACGGAGTGGTGGGCAGCAGAGGGAACAAGAAGCACCTTTCTAGCCACATGGTACTCCGTCATCCCGGTACTGTAAAGAGAAGCCCCGTGTGAAGAAGCTGCAGCTGCCACTATCTTCATTATCCACAATGCCTCTGGGCCCCACCCCCAATGGAGTGTGACTTGGTGGTGAGACCCAGGGGCATTTTGGATAATGAAGATAGTAGCAACTTCTCTTTACAGTGCCAGGCCAGAAAACATTGTAATTTTTCTTTTCTTTAAAGGGAGGCTGGTGTCAGCTGCGGTGAGCCCTGGTATTGGTCCCACCATAGCTGCACAGTGTCTCTGGGCTGGTGTTAAATCCTTTATAGTTCCATCGATTTCAGTGGGAGAGACTGAAGCACGCACTTAATGCTTCTGTAACAATGTTTAACCTGGTCAGATGGTGCCTGTGATATTTAATCAATATGGTATTGGGTGACACCATTATTAGCAGCTTAAGTCAACTCCAGAAAAGTGTAAACTGCATGTGTGAGCTGTGTCATTTTTTAAGTGCAATTTATACAGCATGCTGAAGAACATTTCACTGTAGTTGTGGCATGTCTGGGTTAGAGTGTTGGGCTAGGATCAGGGAGGCCCCAGTTCAAATCTCCACTCAGCCATGAGGCTCACTGGGTGACTTTGGACCAGCTATTCTCTCTCAGCTTGAACTGCTTACACAGCTGTTGTGAGGATAAAATGGGGGCAGGAACTATGTTTGCTGCTCTGGGCTCCTTCAAAGAAAAATTAAATGAATGGGGGAAGGCTATCCTTGCCATCATACTAAAGTAGCAATGACTGCTGCCATTTGCTGCTGTCAAAATGTCTGACTGTTCAGCTTTCTGGCTGAGAAGATGCCCGAGCCCCTATCGACCAAAACATCTGGTGCTCCCTCAGAAGGGGAATCTCTCCTATGGCCACCATACAACCCTCAAAGAGCAGCAGTTGGAATAGCCAGGCCTGGCATCAGCGCTGTTGGTAGAGATAAACAAATTTTGTTTAATCCATTCTGGGTGTGTTTCACAGATGGTCAGGCATCTTTCGTTCTGTCATCCGCTCATTGAAAGGATCAGATTTCCCCCCCCTTTGGAAAAGTACACAAAAATGTGTGCCACAATTTACCTAACTTTCACTGGTAGGCAATATTTTTCATATTTTTCTTAGTGCTATACAGCAGAGGCTGAAGAGAGATCGGAGATGTATAAAATGTGTGTGTGTGTGTGGGGTGTTTTTGTTTTAAAGGTGGAAAGATGAGCATGTTCCCCTCTAACATCCATACTTTTGTATGATTTGCGTACAATTCCAGAAAGTTAAAATAAAATAAAATAAAAAACCCTCAGCAAATCCGTGGAATCCACATGACTTGGGAGATGCCAGTCCACTGCAGAATCTATAGGTCTAAGTCATAAAAATCTCAGGCCATTTGAATATTTCAGATTTCTCTGTCGAGCAGTTGCCAATGGCCTGAGCCCCCAGGAGGGCCTCTGCCCACCCTACCAGTGACCCAAAATGCCAGCTACAGCCACTTGGGCCTGGCATTCATCTCAGCACTGGAACCCAGGTGACTGTGGCTGGCACCCTCCATTTTAATTTCCCTACAGAGCCTCTGGGTACCATTCCAGAGCAATGCTATGTTGGGGCCTATGTGGTTTTCCTTATTTTTAGCACATACTTATATTTCAGGGCCTAAGGTACTCTCTGCCACTATAACTCAGTTCCACAAACTGACCCTTTTCTGCTGCCACCAATTTTGTTAGAATACTTTAAAACCTAGTAGCCTGGTATAATTTATTTATTTATTTCATTTCATTTCTATACCACCCAATAGCCGAAGCTCTCTGGGCGGTTCACAACCATTCACAAAAACACTGGCTTCTCCTTGGCCCTGCATCCCCTCTCATCTCCCAGGGTCGGGGGGGGGAGCAGTCCAGCTGGAGCAGACCCTGATGTCTGCTGTATAAGAAGCTTAGGTGTGAGATGGGCACCAACACTTCAGACAAGATGCACTATTAAACAAGTTAATTTATTAAAGGGATATTTTACACATAAGGGAATACTAATATTTACTTTGGGGTTTTCAAAAGACTGCTCAGTGACCATTCTTAAGGACTCAAGAGACACTGTTGCTGCTACAAGCCTCTTAATGACCTCTTTTACCTCAGGCCAAATTCCCTAAGCCTTCACCTCAGCCACATACACTCGCAACCAGGTCCAGCTCTTGGGTACAGTTGTCTTCTGACTACCAAAGCTCCTCCTCCTGTATTTCGGGCTGCTTGGACAGTTTATCTGGGTTTTTACTGCCTGCTTGTTTAACCCTTCTCTGGCAAGATCTTAGGGCAGCCTCCTGGCATGACATAGCCACCTGCTCCCTACTCCTCTTCTTCAGCAGCCATCAAGTAGGCCGCTCAACAAGATCTGCCACGGATTGCCTTCTCCCTGTCCCATCAGCCAGAGAAACCAGGCTGGTGGGGACTAGGAGGAGGGCCTTTTCTGTGGCAGCCCCCAATTTATGGAACTCTCTCCCCAGTGACCTCCGCCATGCCCCTTCCTTGATTAGCTTCCACCGGGCATTAAAAACGTGGCTTTTCAGGCGGGAATATGGGGTGGGTTCACAATTTTTAATTGTGTTTTATACTCTGTGTGTGTGTGTGTGTGTGTGTGTCCCCCGTATTTTATTGCATTGTACATCGCTCAGAGTGGCCGGATGTCTGGCCAGATGGGCGATTCATAAATATAATAAATAAATAAATAAATGTAAGGTTATCCCACAAGAAGGAATACCTTAATATTCAGGCCTTAGCTATTCACTTTTCCCTCAGCTTTCTCCTAGTCCTTCTATAACACCCACCAACCAGCAGACCTTCTCCCTCTCCTACTACCAACAGACTAACTACCTTAACTGTCAACTCCTTAACTGTCATTTCCCAACCGCTCTTTTCCACCTAACTAGAATCCCCAGCCAATCAGAATTGAATTTACCTGATCTAGGCCCCACCTAATAATATCCAGAGCAATTGTCTCGCTCTCCCACTTCAGAATGTCACTAAGCGACTACTACAGTAACAGGCCTACTTAGATACATTATAGCCTCACAGATACCACACAAAGTAAACACTACAGAACAACAGCAGTTATATACATGGCATTTCTTCACAGGGCCCCAGAGGCATTGTGCAAGAATTAAAATGGTGCAGGGCACCTGCAGCAGTGCTCGCTGGGTAGACAGACTCGTTTTGCAGTTGCTGCACCCTCCTGCTGCTCTGAAAGGTGAAGGACAGCACTGCTGCCACCACTGAGGGGTCCAACTGGAGAAGAGCACCATGGCTGAGGGGCAGTTAGGGCCTGCCAAACCTGGTGACGGCCCTGGGAACCGCTAAAGCAGCAGCAATATTCAAGTCCTGGGAAGTGGACATTTTATGACATCACCCCCTAGAACCTTCATTAGTCACTATGGTGCTAAAACAACAATTTATTATATTATGTATTATACTATAATACATGTAGTATATTATAATATGATGTATAATATGTATATAGTATTTTTTTTATTTATTTAATTAATTTATATACCACCTAATAACTGAAGCTCTCTAGGCCAGTGTTCTCCAACCTTGGGTCCCCAGATGTTTTTGGCCTACAACTCCCAGCATGCCCCAGCCAGCGTAGCGTAGCTGGCTGGGGCATGCTGGGAGTTGTAGCCCCAAAACATCTGGGGACCCAAGGTTGGAGAACACTGCTCTAGGCGGTTCGCAACCATTCACAAAAACACTGGCATCCTGTGGCTCTGCTTTCCCTCTCATCTCCCAGGGTGGGGTAGGGGGACAGTCCAACTGGAGCAGGCCCTGATGTTCCCTCTGCCTTTGCCTGCTCCTGCCTTCCTCACTCCTTCTTTCCCATACAGCCATTGATGTCAGTTAGCCATGGGGGGGGGGAGTCCAACTGGAGCAGCCATTAAAAATAGGGGGAGGGATCTTTTCCATCTACTGGAAACAAAATAACTTTTACAATGCAGAGTCATATGGAGTGACTAAAACCCAAGAACCCATGCACACGTACAACGTACATACTCTCTCTCATAACAGAAAAGAGTAACATTCTTAAGGCATAATTAACCTTTTCCCAAGTATAAACTTTCAACAAAAGGACTAATTGCTGGCTAAAGACCTTGGTCACAGACAAGTGATCAATTTTAGCAGCTAAAGTCACTATCTCTTCTATGGTTCACTGCATTAATTGACTCGCTACAATTTGCCTGCCTCTAAATTGCCAGTCACGTTAATGAACCCACTGGCATACATATGTTTTAAAGAGACTAATGTGGCATGAGACATTCTGGGAATGCCTACTATTTCTCTCAAACTCTTGGTCCTCAAACACACCAACTGGGAGCTGGTTGTAATATATCGTTTGGTTTGAACAACAAACCTCTTCATATACTGATGTCATTCTGAGCATTTCCCCCCCAAATATGCATGTGCGCTCTCTCTCTCTCTCTCTCTCTCTCTCTCTCTCTCTCACACACACACACACACACACACCATAATAATTTGTGCAATAACTATAATGACCATAATATTGTTTCTAGACCAATGGGCTACAACCTGAAGTGGAACTAAAAAGAGGAAAAGGGCCATCACAAAACCCCATTGTTTCTATCAACTGGATTGTCTTCTGCGTTTTGTTAGCACCTAAATAGTTTCTTGAACATGGATCCATTCCCATGCTGACTTTTCCGCAAATTAAGTTCTAGCATCCTGGGGAGCAGCATACAATGGCAAAGACCAGCCTTGTGTAGCATCCTAGCATGGGCACAGGATACACACTCTTGTCCTTGATCTAACTGGTAAGTCAGATTTGCAAGAAACATTAACCAAGCAATCCCATACCTACTTTATGCTGGGTCTGGAGATGCACTGCCATGATGTCAGATCCTACAAGCGTGGGGAAATCCAACAACAAAGGAACAACAACACATGATGCAAAGCCTTTCTTGAACATCACCTGGGATGGAGGAAATCCTGAGAAGGAAAAATACATGTGTGGAGTTGCCAACCAGTCAACCCAGCAGGGCTCCTGTGCCTTGGAGAGTGATATGATAGACGGCAGGGTAGGAAGTGTCATGCCCTTATTCCATCAGTGACATTTTAGGAACCCCTTCAGCTATTGCATAACTGTCTGTCATGGAGCTGGCAAGAGTACAGGAGTCTGCCTGGAGCAAGTAAGCTGTCAGTCACAGGAAGAAGCCTCCAAGAGCCTCCTGATCACTGCTGCTGGTCATAGGATGGGCCTCCCTCCAGCTGTGGAGAGCATCAGGAAACACACAGAGGGGATAACATGCAATAGGCAGCAGCTGGGGCACATAGTCCCTGAACCTAGATGCACAGTAGGTGTTTCCGAGGGGGAGAGAGAAGAAAGGGAGCAGGGACACCCGAGTGCTCAGCCAGTGTGCATGGCTCAGCCTCCCTCTTATCCTTGGCGGGTTGCAGTTAAATGCTGGAGCTGCAGTGGCTGTTCATGCTGCTCCATGCGTCCAGGCTGTGATCCTGCAAGGCAAAAGTGCTCATGGGTGTTTGGCCCGCAGTGGCAATGGTTGGAGTGGAGTGCCCGTCCTTTGCCATCAGAGAGCTTATCGGCGTGTGTGGGGTGGGTGGGTGGGTGAGTGCCTCCCCTGTGCGTGGAGGAGGACAGTGTTCTGCGCTGCTGGGGGCAAGAGGGTCAGAGCAACACTGTTCAGACAAGACACGGGAGTAACAGATGGCAATGGGGGTGCCCTTGGGGGAGACAGGCACAGAGGTTATGCGTCACACCATGCATTCCCCCTCCCCTTGCTTTTTTTGGGGGGGAGGGTGGTATTCTCTGTCCTGGCATCCCCAGATGTTGGTTGGAGTGGAGGCTGCTGTTGGGTGTTTGTGTGTGGAGTCCTGAGGGAGGGGACAAAGTCACCCAGTGAGCCTAATGGCTGAGTGGGGACCAGAACCCAAGACCCCCAAGTCCCAGTCCAGAACTCTAACCTCTACACCACACTGGCTCTCCTGTGCTCAGGGGGCAATTCTTTTGCAAATTGTCCACCCTTTTTTGTGTAAATTGCTCCCCTGTTGTGCAAAGTGCCCTTGTGCAATGTTTTCCCATCACCAAAGGTCCCCCTTGTGAGCTCACTGAGTATGTATGACAGGAGGACAGAGAGATGTAGGCCCATGCTGTGCGCCCTATCATCTGACTAGTCTCCCTGTATGGCATTTATATACTGGTGGTGGTGTGCTGTGATTGGGTGCTGAGTTACATCATATCCTATGCTCTGCCTGGACAGTGTGGACAGTGCAGGAGGCAGTGGTGGAGCACTGGAATGTTCTGCCAGCAAATGGGGGAATCATGCTGGCAACATATTTCAGGATCCACCGCTATAGCGGGCCTTCCACCACTTCCTAAACCCCTCAGCTGGCAGATCTTGAATATAGGATAGTGCTCAATACTGTGCCCCCACTTTCTGCATTTTAAAGGATTTTTTTTTGGTGAACAAAATAATAATTATAAATCAAATAAAACAAAACACACACTATTATTAATTACAAATTCAAACAGTTTTTACATGGGGTAAAATATATATAGTAGTTCGTCTTATTTTCTGTGTACAGCAAAATGATGTTATGTATGTTTCTCTGGTTTTCAGCTTCAACCTGCACTAGAAATGTATACTATTCTTGGCTTGAGCTCTGTCAGTGCTCACTTGATGCATTTATCTCTTTCCATAGCTAAATGGTCCCATAGCCTTACATATAAATCTGTCATTTTCTATGTCTCACATTTGCCAAACCAACTTGCATTAGGCTTGCTGAAACATTAATGTACTTCCATCCTTAGATGTATGATATTCACCACTTTCTAATGTTAGACATGCCATCAGGATCAGTGTCCACATCCGGTCTGTGAGATGTGGGTAACCAATGTCCTCTTCCCTTTATACACGGGGGAAATCCTTATGATTTTTTCCACAGGCATACTGAAGTCTTGGACATAGCTAGAGGATTATAGGTTGGGCTGGGGAGAAACAGTGATTTGACCAACATTTTGTGAAATTGACCCAGTAATTTGAGGAGAAACAGTTTCAAGAAATGGCCTATCCTTCACTTTTGCCTCTCCAAATCATTTTACTGATTTTTTTCAGCAGATTTACTTGGGAGTAAGTCCCATTGAACTCAACAGGGCTTACATCTAATTAGACATGTGTAGGATTACCTTTTAAACTTTTGGGTCTGCTTTTGAATAAAGCATCTTTGAGAGTTTTTGCAAAACATTCTTAAGAAAATAAGAAAAGAAAACCCAAATATATACAAACATTTTTTTTAGTAGTTTAGTTTTAAAAATAGGGTTGCATGGAATGACACCGTGCAATTTTATATTTGTAACAAGCCTGCTTTAATCAATCCCCTTTCTTTTTAGGGGTATTTAGATGTATCATACCTCTTGAATAAAATGAGCTGCTAGAGGAATGATCTACACACTCTGTAAAATTGTGTGTTTTTCTGTAGATAGTCAACTGCTGTCCAATATAATGGCAAGTCCCAGTGAGTGGCAAGGGAGACAGCCATTTTTTTAAATGGCAACAGCCATTTTGAATATTCTAAAATTCAAAAAGTGCCTCAGGACACTGCTTTCTGGGGGAAACAAAATGGTGGCCATTCTGATTTTATTCCCTCTAAAAGAATTTTGCCTCCGCACCCTCCCCACCTGATATAGCTGAAACAAAATTGCTAATTTTGTGACATGGCTAAGAAATGTCCTTGTCAGTTTGGTACAGCTCTGATTACAAGCTATAGGGTTATGGGTTTAAAATCAGGCATGGTTTATTAGTGATCCAAGAGGCAGAAAGACAGAAGTGACAAGTGACCATCCAAGGATCACATGAAACATGGTTATGTATGGGAAAGATTCTGACCATAATGCACAGAACTAAAAAAATGTATCACAGAAACAAGATGATGTGCATCCATCAGATCACATAAATGTAATAAATAATCATCACAACTGAAAATTACTGGGACCATTGCTGATTAGAAAAATCTGTTTTCTACTTTACATGCCTCATTAATCATATTCGCAAGTCAAAAAACAAAACCCACAGAGTGAAAAAAAATATGTTATCCTTGCATCACTGGTGAAAACGTGAATTTATTTCTGCTCCCAAGCAGAAGCATACTTCATTGCAGCCTGGCTCAGAGGAGCTTAACCCCTGGAACTGTCCAGGCCAGAATATGTCTCTTCAAGGATAGTTCAGAGATTTACAAGGAATGTGAATTCAATCCAGGCCAATGCTAATGTTGTGGAACATGTTTCATGATGGTAGGTTCTTGCCTAAGCAACGCTACGGGCCACAAGTACCAAAATGCCTTAGCCAGCTTTGGTAATGACCTTGTTTTCCATAATGCATCCATGTGGATGGATGTGTAAAGATATTGGTACAGACACTGTTGTACAATCTGATGACCTGATGATGTGCCAAAGTTCTGCAACTTGTTTCGTTACAAGAGTTTGGGAAACATCTTTAGGAACTTCCAGCAAACCAGATTGTCCCATCCTTGAGATAAAAGATGAAAAAGAAAGCATTAATTTATGCGTTAATGTATTCACCGAAAGAAGCAAAAGTAATGGGTTTCCCCCAAATTGCTGAGAGCTCAAGATGAGCCTTTAAGAAATCTCTTCCCTCCCTTCTCTTTCCCTTTCCCCCATTGTGTTGTCCATGACACTTCCACACAAAATGCTTTGGGGGACTGATTCAGTGTGCTTGGCACCTGCAAGCCACATGGTAACTTCGTGAATCTTTATGCTGCCACCGTTAGCCCAAATGGCAGATGGTCCAGCTCACTGATTCAGTCCAAAATAGCAACTGTATAATACACACTCCTCACCCCAACAGTGAGTCAGCATTCTATGACCTGAGCATGCTCAGACTTCATTGGGCTGTTGTGTGTGGGGTGGTTGAGGTACTCCCCTTTAGGGTTCTTTGCCTGAAGATCTTTTGCACCCCTTTAAACCTTGGGGTCCCCCAAGCCTGGTGCTATCTCCCTCTTGTGTGTGTGCATGGTGCCATTTTGACTTCATAAGTAACCACACTCAAAGCCTGAATATTAGAAATAGAATGATTGGTCTCCCCATTTCTGGGCCTTGGATTGCTTTTATCCCCTTAGAACACGGGTGTTGAACCTCAGGTCCAGGAGCCAAATCTGCCCTGCCTGGGGTCCCAGTCTGACCCTCTGGGTTTCCCTAGATGTCCATGCCCACTTCTCCATGTCACTAGGTGGTTCCCACTTTCCTCAACTACCAATCATTTGGTGGTTTCCAGGGGAGGCTGGTGACTCCTATGTCAGTGCAGCTTTTATTCTGAACTTTATAAGAGCTATCCATGGTGCTGTAATCCATCCCCAAAATAGATTCACCACCATGAAGCACCATGGATAGCTCTTATAAGGCTCAGAATAAAAATTGCAACCGATAAGGAGCCCTACTGACATAAGCGTCACCAGCCTCCCCTGGCACTGGTTTCCTGTTTTTTGTGTGTGATTTGTTCCCCATTCTAAAAGGTTGAAATGCCTCTCCTAAGGCATTTATGGCAGTAAGAGCTTTAAGCTAAGATATGCAGAACGTTTTGGTATTTTGGCCCTTCCCTTTTGCCTTTCGCTTCACCCACTGCTGGAATGTGGCCGCTGAGAGCTTCTCTAAAATTGAATTCAGCGCTTGGGGGCTGAAATAGGTTCCCCACCCTAGAATCTCTGTCCCATGACAGTTTACCATGCATAGTCCTTCGGGAAACATATGAAAGATAACCCAAATATATACAGAAGTTTTTCCTAGTAGTTCAGTTTTAAAAAGCAGAAGGGCTGGCCTCTCAAGATCTGAGTTTCAGCTGTTTTAATCAATTTCACATTTTCTCCTGCAACAGAAGCGTATGGGCTGCTTCAGTGATTTAAATGCTTATATCTCTGGGACAACCTAATCCGACTGAACTATTTGAGCTTTCTTTTGTTGGTGTGCTTTGTTCCAGGCCAGGTAAATAGATAAGACAAGCCATTACTGTAATCATTACGGGTTGGATCATTACCCAGAAGACCATCTGCTGGTATTTTATCAAGCCTCCTCCTATTAAACTGCTATTAAATTGCTTCTGATGCTCACTTATGGGCAACGGATAAATCAGTCCACTTGACAGGTATGCGGGAAGTCGTGTAACTATTTTTTTAATTGTCTCCGCTACTATCACATGTCAGTTGCAATCTATTTAATCAACAATAGGACTTTATTTAAATATATTCTAACCCAGATTATATTATCAATGGCCAGGGAAGGTGTGGAGGGGGACGTGTAGATGGGGGAGAAAACCCAGCAATGACAGTTGATGAGCTTTGCTTTCGCTCTGGTCAGTATAACTGATGAATAGTTCCATTGTATGTGTTCTTCATATATATGTTGTCAGGAGAAAATGGGAGCTTCTTTTGGCAGCTATCTTATCACATCACATTGGTAAAGTAACATAATTTTCAGCCCAGTCCAGCACTCATGGTAGCTGTGGGACTTTTACTAATGTTATTGTCCTATTTTAGTGTTCTACAAACTTTCTACATTCAGGAAATGCCTGCTGACTTTTCTGGACTGACCTTTCTTCCAAGGAATCTGTAAACATCTGAAGTGAAACACCAGTGCATTGCAGAGAATTCTGGGGAAATGTGCTAGGGTGCTCACTTAGTGAGGCCCTTGGGCATCTCTCCATTGCATTGCCCCATTTGAAGTGAGCATGTAAGCTCAAACACACTATTTGCACATAGCTGAAGAAGATCAGTAGCAGTAGACAAGATGACTTTCAAGGATGCTTCGCTGCCCTGCCATTACTGACCTTTTCCTTGAGGAACCCAGGACCAGCTCCACGTTTGAGGAGGCCCTCAGCAGGGCCGGAACAAGATGTAATGGAAGTTGCGGAAGATTGCGAGGAGTGCAGTGTTGCACAGCAGTCCTGCCTCAATGCTCTGTATGCTTTGTATGATACTATGCTCTGTATTATGCTCTGTATGATATTATACCCTGTATTTTGCTCTGTAATAGCAAGGCATGACCTTGCTTAAATTGTGAGTTGGCTGCTAGCCAGGCTGGTGCAATCTTCAGCAACTTGCTGGCATGTGACCTGGCTGCAGGCCAGAGGAATGACACTCCACAACAGCCCAGGTGCTACCAATTAAGCATGAGGTCTGCAGCCCATGGAGTTTGGTGCTAGAAAAGTATATAAGACTAGCAAATGCAGACTAAGGTGTGGTTGTTGGTAGTGGTGGTGGTTGGTAGTGGTTGGTTGGTTGGTTGTGTGTGTAGTGGTGGAGTGCTGAAGAATCGGAAGGAGCAAGGAGGAGCAGAGGAAGCTGTTCAGAGAGCCCTGCAGAAGCCCCAACGCTGAAAGCTGATACCCAGGCGGAGAGCTGCTGGAACTAGCATTCGGGTTGGTTGAAAATAATACAGTGACTGTGTAGCTAAGGGGTGGGAGTTCCACCAGGGAACTTGAAGGAAGGCATAGCATTGTTGTATTTCATGCTCAGCTTTGCAATAAAGATGTTTGGCTTTAACTTCCTGGAGAAGTATTTATTATGGTCTGAAAATCCTTTAAAGAACCTTTGCCAATCCCTTTTGGGGAACCTGTGGCAAAACACAAGACATTTTGCTGCCTGAGGGGGAACAGCAAATGCCACCCCCTGCAAGTCAAGGTGCATAGTACCCTAGGCCAGTCAAGTTATTTTGGCACCTGAAGCAGAAAATCTTACAAGTACCGTTCCCCATTCCTGACAGTAAAAATACAATAATTATCAATTGAATAATATGACACCAACATTCTGCTGCCTGAGGCAGCTGCCTCATTAAGAATGGACAAATCTGTGAGTTTTGCTTTGTTCCACATTCAGTTTTTTAAACCTCAAGTTCTTCCTATCCAATTTATGAAGAAAATTGCACACTTTGGAAAGTACTGCCCCTGTTAGGGATGGGGGAGAAATTTGCCTGGTTTGTATTTTAATACAAATTTACCTCATTTCACACTTTCAAACCAATACATGAACTGAAATTCAGCTACACTTCAAAATTCCTACTTCTCTGAATTGAGTTCTCTAACCCAAAAGTGCATGCAAAAATGCATATATTAGGGGGAAATGCAGACCAAAATGTGTCCATTAGTGAAAATAGCATTCAACATTGCATTATATTAGGAAATTGCTTGTAAAATGTGTATATTAGGCAAAACTGAATTAAAAATGTGTGTATTAGGAGAAATGCACACAATAATGCATATAAATTTTCATAAAAACTTGAAGAAAATCTCAAAGCTGAGGACAAACTGAACTTAAGTTTGAAAAAAAAATGAGAAACTGAGAGAAACTGGAATGGTGGACAGATTCATCCATCCCTACGAGTCTGCCTCTGCAGCAATAACTACTCATAGGAGCCAGAGTGATAGCACTAGCACTGTTGTAAATGGACAGCTCATTCTCTTCAGGGTCCAATCCTGGATGCATCCTCTCCCAGCTAAAATGTCTGGCAAAACTCTGCCATACAAGGGCTATTGCAGTGCTCTTGCAAAGCAAGGAGAAGGCACTATCTTTTCTCTCACACTTAGACACCACCTTATGAACCTATTTAATTATTTATTTATTTATGCTGCTTCTATACTGCTTGACATCCCAGGATCTCCAAGTGGTTTATATAAAAACACAGTGCATAATATAAAAGCCAATCTTTTGGGCATATGTGTCTTGTGGAGCTAGTCATCACCAAGAGTAAGGGAGGGCAGAGGGTTTCTCTGGCTCTCCTTCCCATCATGGAAAGCTCATCTGCATAATTGGGCAAATTATTCTATTGAGTTCCATGGGATTCTATTGGTTTAACCCCAAGTACTTCTGATTAGATATGATACTATCCTGCTGCAAGGTTTCTCACCACTACATTGTGACTGGAATTATTCCTGTGGAGAAAGCCACATGGAACTGAAAATCTATATGAATTTCCCAGGAAAGATATATCAGCAGAATACTAAACTTTTGCTGGATCTAATATGAGGATAACACAGGTACTACCTGGAACACTGTGATATTAATTTTATTGGGATAGCTGTGAATTACAATTTGCTGTGGACAAATCAAGGTCATAGAGATACATCTTAATAGTATACTGTAATCCTAAAACTTGCTCTGCTGGCTCATAAACGTATAGGATTACATGCACCTAAATTTAAATTTGTGCAAAACATGCTATGCTATTATGCTGCAATGTCATCCTAGGCAAATGTACCAGTACAAATATTTATGGATAAGGTTGATAATGTTGCATTGATGTAAAACTGTCACAGTTAAAAGCTGTTCAAGTTAAGTATTTTAATGATTGAAATTCATATGTTAAAAAAATCCATTTGAGTTTCCTGAGGGTGCCTGTTTCAAAGCCTCAGCCATAAGTCATACAAGATTTCACTAGTCGGTTGTCCTTTATGTTCCCTGTAGTCAGAATCAGAGTTGTTCATGAGTCACCCCAGAATGTAGCAATCAATGTCTCCTTTAGGGCACCATACATTTTCAAAAATAAAGGTCTGCTCCGTGATTAATGTTGCTGAAGAATTTGTTGGCAATTTTTTTAAAGCAGCAAAACTAAACATAGTGGGCTATAATAATGTCCAAGTTTACAGCTACCTGTTTCAATATTTATAACCTGTCATTTATCATAATATCCCATTTTAGTTGCATTCCCAATAAGACATTGTGCTCAAAGTTTACATTTAATTTGGATGAAGTAAATATGAGGACATTCCATGACTGCATATCAGAGAATTATAGACTTGGAAAAATAAAGCACCATTACCATTGCCTGAAAAAGGCAAAAAAATAAAAATCTTTTGGGGGAATTGGGTAAACCTGGAAAAGAAAGAATTTTTTTTGATGGAGCAAATTTCTCTCACATCCCTATAAAAGCTGCTGCTGTGATTTCAGGATGTGGAAGGGAACCATGTAACCACAAAGGATTCATTACATTTGTGGCCAAAAAAAGTCTCAAAAATGGTGATGGATGGTGACTGATCTTTATTTTTAATTTATTTGAGAAAATTTCTACCCTGTCTTTCAGCCTCCAAAAGGTTGCTTCCAGATTAATAACACAAAAATCCAATAAAAATAATGAATAACTACAAATACAATATATTGAACAACTGGGTCCATTTAAAAAGGCATCTTGAAGCGGGAGGTTAGAACAGATTTATGGCACAGCAGAATGAAAAAGAGAGAGGGGGCTAATCAAACCTCTTTTGGGAGAGAGTTCCACAATCCAGGTGCCACAACTGAGAAGGCCCACTCTCATGTCTCCAGTAAGTGCACCTCCAAAGGCAGAGGAAGGAACACAAAGTGTGGCTCAGATGTTGAAAACTGTGCTTGAGCAGGTTCATGCGGGTCCATAAGATAACCTGGTCCCAAGCCATTTAGGGCTTTATAGGTAATGCCAGCACTTTGAATTGTGCCAGGAAATGAATTGGAAGCCAGCGCAAATGAAAAAGAAATGTAATATGTTCTGAAAGGCGAACATGAGAAACAACCCTGCTTGCTGCATTTTGCACCAGCTAGAATTTCCAAAGTCTCTTTGAGGGCAACTCCATGTAGAATACATTGCATTAGTTCAATCTGGATATTGACAGGGTGTGAATGACAGTGGCCAGATCTGCATGATCCAGGAAAGTGCACCACTGGCATGCAAGCTAAAGCTGAACAAAGGCATTCCTGGCCACAGTTGCCACAGTTGCCACCTGGGTCTCCAAGTCCAGGAGACCTTCTAAACTGCAGAGGTGATACTTCAAGTGAAGTGCAACACTCTCCAGTACAGGCCATATTTTCAAGCCCAGATCAGCTGTCCTACTGACCAAAAGCACTCCATCTGGATCAAGCCTCTGCTTTTTAGCCCATATCCATGGCACAACTGCACCCAGACACCAGTTCAGAACCCCCACAGCTTCGTTGGCATTAGAAGAAAGGGTATTATCTGCATATTGATGACACCCAATTCCAAATCCCCAGATGACCTCCTCCAGTGGTTTCATGTCCATGTTCAGTAGAATGGGGAACAAGATAGAAGCCAGTGGAGCCCCACAAGCCAAAGGCTATGGGTTGAGCAGTATTCTTCTAGCAGTTCCAGCCAGGCAAGACCAGAGCCATCATCACCCATGAGACCTTCATACACATTCCTTTTTCTGTTCAATGTATATAAGGAAACATGAAACAATAACCTTGGTTTACAGTTACATGCACCAATATTCTAATGACAGCAAACTCTGTTTCCCTTCTCTATCTGATCCAGGTCATGCACTCTCAGTATTTGCTTAGTGTCTGTGTTCAAGGACTGGATTCAAAGGAACTGATGGAGACTACATCTCAACAATATTATATCAATATGTATCAGGCGTAGGGATGTGTGAATCCGCAAAACTCGAACTTGCCAAAGTTCTCCGAATTCCATCTCAAAGCTCGTTCTGACTCATATCCATATCAGATGGCAAGCTTTTTTTTTTTTTTGCATTAAAATCCATGCATATTTTCCAAATGTATGCATCAGTTGTTCATTGGAAGCTTGGAAATGTATGGACTTGGACTGCAGATTACATCCAAGTCCATGTTCATTCCAGAAGGTGTGAACTGGGTAAATCCTGATAAAAAACAAACTGAAATGAATTTCTCATAAATTCCTAATCAAGAGAAATGTACACAAAAATGCTTACACATTTTCAAGCAAACTTGAACATTTTTTTTCTCAAAGCTCAGGATCATAAGATTAGAAAAATTCTCAATGTTCAGGAGGAATGGACCTTAAGATGAGAAACTAAGAGAACCTGAAAATTGACAGATTTGGCCACCTTGCATCTTCTTCCCCCCTTCTTTTTTTTTAAAAAAAATTATTTCTATGTCAAACACATAATATCAAACATATAACAATTAACAAAACAAAATAGACTTCCGATTTTCTTCTACAGCAAATATAGGTAACAATAATTTTTCTTACTCGATAATCAGAATGAGAAATCTCTTTCTTCCCGTTGTCCCAAATTCACTTATTATTCCATGAACCCACATACAAACAAATCATTATTTTCCAGTCTCTGCAAAAAGTCAATTAGAGGTTTCCACTCAACAATAAACGTGGATGTTGTCCTTTCTCTGATTAGTGATGTGAGTTTGGCCATCTCTGCCAGCTCCAGCAACTTGACCAACCATTCTTCTGTCGTAGGCACTGCTGGACCTTTCCTCCACCTTGCATCTTCTGAACTAGCCCATTCTGAGTGGCTGCCCCACAGAGGAACTTCCTGAGCCTCGAATGGGAGACTCACCAACATTCTATCTTGATCTTCTTTTGGTCACATTGAAAGGCAGCTGCTTGGTAGCCTAGTTTAAGTTCAGATAGGAATGACATTCTAGCATACTTTACATTTATATTGATCTGAGAGGATATCTTATACAATATAGGGCAGGTTAGAAATTCATGTAAAGAAAATCATTTTGAGAAATAAATTAACTGCCCAAATCTGTGTACCTCTTGTGAGCAGTTCCTATTCATTTCAGTGGAGTAATCCCATTAAACTCAATCAAACATACTTAAGAACATAAGAAGAGCCATGCTGAATCAGTTGAAAGGCCTATCTAGTTCAGAATTCTCTTCACACAGTGGCCAACCAGCTGCCTCTGGGAAACCCACAAGTAGGATATGAATGCAATAGAAACCTCACACTAATGTTCCCCAGCAACTTGTATACAGAGGCATACTACTTCCAACCCTGGAGATAATATATTGCCATCATGACTACTTCTGAGTAGACAGATATAGGATTGCACTGTAAATGTTGTAATCTTTCTGCTTGTTATTCTGAGGGCAGCCTACTTTGTAGACATGATGAAATCTTATTGTGTTTACCAAATGCAATGATCAAACAGTTTAAGTGATAAGATCATTATTGAGTATAATGCTTAAGGTTTCCCCTCCTTCAACTTTATTAGTTTGCTATTTTCTTCTTTTGTATTTTCTCTTGCACCTTTCTCATTCATAATCTGTTTCTGTAACAGAAAAAGGAAATGGAAGGTGTGCTCATATGCCTGAAAAAAGTATCTGAAACTGCTGCATCTCTTTTCGCTCAACTTTACTATCCAACAGGAACGGTGCAGGGCTGTTTGGCGCCCTAGGCCAAATTATATTTAGTGCCCCCCCTCGTGCCGTGGGGGGGGCTCCGGAGCAAAGCAGCCCTGCTCTGCAACCCCCCCGCGCCGCCGCCACCGCCACCACCACCACCTACGTTCCCCCCGCCCCCGCTGCTGGCTGCTGCTGCTGCTGCCGCCGCCTCCTCCTCCGACGCGATGGGACCCCCGCGCTTTACGACGGGAAGGTAGGTAGGTGGTTGGCGGGTGGGCGGGCGGGTGCGCACGTGCGGGTGCGCGCGCGCGGGGGAGGTGCAGCGGCGGCAGCAGCGGCAGCAGCGGCAGCAGCGGCGGCGGTGGCCGGCAATCGGGCGGGGAGGCGCGGCGGAGGCGGCAGGCAGGGCAGGAGCGCGCCGGAGGCGAGGAAGGGGCGCAGAAACTCTGCGCCCTCTTCCGCCACGCGCCCTAGGCAGCCGCCTGGGTCTGCCTAGCAGTAGCAGCCGGCCCTGCTATCCAAACATCTCATAATTTTAATGCAAAAGACTACAGTCTCTTTTCGTTCCAGAAACATTAAATTGCAGAATGCTGTCAAGGAGATCACATTGCCAAAACTGCAGAAAGAAAATGAGAAAGCAGCTATGTAGCATTATGATAAATAATTAAAATAAAAGTACGCTTGGCAAGGGAATGAACAAAGGATATTTTGTGAAGCAATGTCTTTGCTCTTTCTTACTCGCTTGTTTTGTGTCTCACAAGTTTCACAATGTGTTGCCGTTTCTCTGGGACTGACAAATTAAGCATACTTATTCCCATTTTATCAAAGTGTAAGGTATTTTCCAGAAGAAAAAAAGCAAAAGCCTGCCAAAAATGAAGATGTCTCATGCAGAGGTGGTGTTAGGAGGCGGGCCAATAGGGCTGGAGCCACAAATCTTTTATTTGGAGTTCCAAATCTCGGGGGGGGGGTGATCTGCCCCACCACCATGCTGTCCATGAGCACTTGCTGAAATAATGATACAGGGGCCCTGATGATCCCTGTTGCAGCTGATCCCCCTGGATTAGCTGGCTTTTTGCCCCCATGTGTTTCACCTCCTGCTGCCCCTCCCTGAATCTTTCTGCCTCAGTTTTTTTCTGAAATCAAATGCCCTCCTCTCCCCTGCCCACACAACCCTTTTTACAAATAGGGTTGTCCTTAGGAGACTGGGTCCTTTAAAGACACACACAGAGAGACTTTAGAGCAGGGGTCCTCAAACTTTTTAAACAGGGGGCCAGTTCATTGTCCCTCAGACTGTTGGGGGGCCAGACTATAGCCCCTGAGGTGCCGTCGATGACTTTGATGGCGTTGAGCGCTGGGTGGTAACAGAGGCTGCAGAGTCCGTCGGCATCGCAACGCAGGCAGCTGCCCGCAGCAGCAGCCACTCGCACCGGCGCTGAGGAACAAGATGTTCCCCCGGCCTCCTCCGCTGCCATCGTGCAGAACAAGAGGCCCGGTGGAGCCGCTCAGTGACGGACCCGAGAGGAGCCGCCGCCGCCGCCGCCACAAGTCAGCATCCGGGTCCGGAGAAAGGGGGAGGGAAAAGGGGAGAGAGGGAACGAGAGAGAGAGAAAGGGAGAGAGCCGAGTGTCGGCAGGAAATTATGTAATTACGCTGGATGCGGAACGCCGACAAAAGAATCAGTGCTTGAAGCGAAAGAGTAAAAAAAAAAAAAGTCTGCTTCAACCGATTTGCTGCCGGGCCGGATAAAAAGGCAAGGCGGGCCGGATGTGGCCCTCGGGCCTTAGTTTGAAGACCCCTGCTTTAGAGCATTATGTAAATTAGCACATGCAAATTTGTGCACTCTTTTTGTCCTGTGGTCCTGAGCACTGGATCTTTTTGGTACCTAGCACCACCCTGGACCCATGTGCCTCTGGGAATTAGGTCCAAACTTAATATATATAATCTATACATATAAAAGAAGGTGTCCTGACTGACTGACTGACTCATCAATGCCCAGCTCAAATCGTTTAATCTAGGAACGTGAAATTTTGAAGGGACATTGCTTTTATGATGTAGACCTCCACTAAGGAAGGATTTTGGGAAATTCCGTCCCTAAGGGGGTGAAAAAAGGGGGCAAAATCGCCCCACTCTCATATCTGCAGTTCTGCAAATAGGACTCACCTCATAATTGCTGCAGGAGCCAACTTGCTGCAGGAGCCAATAGCAGCAGTTATGCAAATAGCCCATATGACACTTAGAATGTTCGTATGAATTCCTGCAGGGCCAATAGGGCTGGGTATGCAAACCTCCCCTAGGCCATTTAGAATGTTCTCTGAGGGGGTGAAAAGGGAGGGAAAGTTTTTACATGATGGGATGAAAAGGGAGGGAAACTTTTTAAATAACTGACTGTTGTGTGTGGGGCATCGTCGCATAGGCTCCATCACGTTTAGACGGATCTACCCCAAACTTGGCATGTTCACTTTTCATCACCTGTAGACTCTCAGGATTAGCCTGATTTTTCTTTAAGAACAGATATTTCTGTCACAAAAGATTGCTGCTGCCAGCACCCAGCCTAAACGTTACACTTTCAGTCAGAGACACTGCATCTTTTCCATACATGTTTCTTTTAAAAACAATTATACCAAATCCTAAAATCCACGTGAGCGCAGCCGCGGGCAACAGCTAGTCCCATATAAAGCCAGTGGGTCTGGGCTAAAACACACACATATATTTTAGACCTAAACCAGTTGTAGTTCTTAAACATTAACCTTGCCATTTCTGCAAGTTCTAACTGCTCTCTCTCCAGATGTTTTTGGTCAACTTGCATTTAAGCTGATGTGCATAGCTTGACTAATATCAGTGGTACGGAATCAGTAGTTGGAATGGAAGGATACTTATTATGCTAAAGAAGACACATTGTGTGAGATGACTTAGACTTGTGAGTGAAATTGCAGTTGCTGTGAGTGAAACTGTGGTCCTGCATACTGCAGAAAAAGTACATGATTTTGGGAACTACTTGATCACATTGTCACAGAGATAAATCTTTTGCTTCCCCTGTTTATTGCAGCATGAACTTATTAGCAGTTCCCAAAATAACAATGGGCAAGGAGAAGAAGAACAACTTTCTTCTGGCTCCTCAAAATACAAATCCCTTAGAAAACAAAAGAAATGGACAGACAAACTTGGGAGCTGCCAAGGAGCAGTAGCATCATGAAGTTCTTTGCAGATGTCTGGAAACATGGTCCTGCTTTTGGGCCATTTTAAGTGTAGCTGCAAACAAAAAAAACAGCTTACGCATCCTTGCAACTAAAATAGCATTCCAGTTTCTGACCCTTGATATTTCAGCCGGCAGCAACTGCAAGCAATGCTGTGTTTGGTACCTCTGGCAGACTTTGGGGATGGATACCGTTTGGCACCTTTTACCACTGCAATGGCAAAAACCTGTGGCATTGAGGAGGCAGGTGCTGCCCGATAATAATGGATTCAACCAGGGTTGCTTCTATGCTAGAACTTTTTGATGCTGCTGAGGTGTTGCTTTCTCACCACCAGCTAATTGTTAATTGAAAGCTTCCTGTTTGCAGGGTCAGCCCATGTTATTGTTTTCTGGCTTAGTGCTGCTAGTGATTACTGATTAGTTGTCCCTTATTTAATCAGCTTTTCTTTCTCATGGAGGAATGTTAACAAATCACTGGTTACTTTCCATTTCACACACACACACACACACACACACACACACCCTTTTCATTATATTGAAATAGTTCTAAAATAGGCTGACTGTGCAAGCAGGAAACTTTTAATTTAAAGGAGCATTTTTCTGAAAACTAGTACTGAAAAATAGCGCTTTGCCTGATCACACTGGACAGGCTGGTGTTGCAACTGAGAACTGGGAGGGGTGGGGCTTACCACACATCAAGTCTGAAAAATCATGAGAGGACAACCCTGAAAACACTGGAATACAACAATCTGACAACATTGTGTGGATTTCTAGTTTATTTTATTTATTGTATTTTTAAAACTAGCTGGTACCCGGACACTCTTAGTTTAAAAAATAAGCGAATAAAGGATGGTAATTTCAGAACAAAGGGCTAGTGTGGAAGCAACCCTAACAGCAGGAAAGGCTGATGCCACTGTGTAGCCCAAAAGTCTCAAATAGGCATCTTTATACGTTCCAGTGAAATCAATGGAATGTGATAACCCTATTTGGGGGCAATTTGCCTGAAACGGAAAGTGAGTAGAGTATAGAGACGGTTTTGCAAAGGCTTAAAGAAAAAAAAAAAGAACTGCCTCAGATTTCATCCTTCTCTCCAGCCCAATTAACCAGAAGAATATTGGTGATATGTTTTGTTTGTTTTAAAATATTGCTGATAATGTGAGGTTGTATACACTAGTGTTGTTGGTTCACAGGAATCAAGGTACCCAATTGAGGCCTGCAGCAAACCCAAGAAGTGCTCCTGTTCAGGGTTCCAGCCAGCAATTGCCCCCAAGCAGGGCATTCCACTCCTCCCTTCCCTCACTCTGTTTTTCTTTTCCAATGGACACTCTACATCAGGGGTGGGCAACACATGGCCTGCGGGCTGTATGCATCCCCTCCCCCACACACACCTGACTTAAAAAAAAATCCCCAAGAGACAAAATGGTGCTCCAGCTAAAACATACAAATTTAGCTCTGAGCACTATGGAGCAGTTTGCTGATGAATTTTGGCGGCAAACCAGTGATTTTTAATTTTGTTTTAATTTTAAATGGCCCCTGGAGCTCCTGAAGTTGCCCACCCCACTCTACATTCTGCAGCTACTGAGCATGCTTAGTTCTTCTTGGTCTGAGATTTGGGTCTGTTTTGTTTTTTAAATCCTTTAGGATTAAATAATTAATTTAAATAGATTATTTAATCCATCTATCTATCTAATCTCTTAGGTGTGTGTGTGTGTATGTGTGTGTGTGTGTGTGTGTGTGTGTGTGAGAGAGAGAGAGAGAGAGAGAGAGAGATTCATATATATGGCAGTATCCTATTCAGCACTACCATTAACATAAATTATATTGCGCTAGTGTAAGCGGCCTCTAGTGCAGTGCTGATAGCGTTTGCTGGCATGATGGGTTTCCTCAGAAAACCCTGTTGCACTAGCAAACACTACTGGCATTGTGCTAGATATCAGTTACGCTAGTGCAATGTAATGTACACATTAACGGTAGTGTCGAATAGAGTACTGCACTCCTGGCGGCACTCACTGCCTGAGTTCACAAACAGAAGAAGTGATAAGAGTTTAAAGAAGTTAGGTTAAGGTAGGAAGAATTACCAGGAAAGAGTAGTGGATACACAGGAAGTGAAATCTTCTAATTTGGGGATGCCAGGAGGACAAGTGAAGCAATATAAGAAGATGAGGACTTGTTAAGTTTCCATTTTCATTGGGCACAGTGACATTGCTTCTGTTATGTATTGCTATGCTATATGCAACATACTAGCAAGTGAGGAAGTTATAAAGAAGTGACACTTTATAACTTGATGATATGATGATATGAACAGGAGGATATTAAAAATCATCGGGGGGATATTATCCCCCCGATGATATGAACAGGAGGATATTAAAAAGAAAAATGAGTTCTGTATGAAAACAATTGAACAGCTATCTGGGAAGTAAATAAATCATTTACATTTGTTGACAAAGTCCAGAGCAAGGTCACACCATCTATTGTCTCATTCTTGAGTGTTGCTACTTGGAAGAATGTTTATTCTCATCTGATTTCAGTGGTGGAAGTGTGCCTGAGAGGTGTTCAGCCTTAAAGTATGTACCAAACCAGCTCTTTTTCTCCAACAAATAATTGGCTGTCTCTTCCCCTCTGACATATTGATAGTATGTAATTCCTGCATTGGCTTTTTGGTGCATCTTCTTTCCCTCGCCCTGCTCCTTTTATCCATTGCTTTTAATTAACTTCTTGGGCAGCTGCTTTAGTCTCTTCTAAGACCCTTCTTTGATTGTGAATAGCAACAGCCGGCAGAGCACCCACTATAACAATTATGGAGCATACAGTCCTCTTGTCTAAGGACAATTGCAGGAATAAAAGTAAAAAATAATTTAAAAAATGACCTTGCAATTTATAGGAATGTTTTGGCTTCCTCTACAGAACTGGAATGTATCCAAACAGGTAACCACAATAATTTGACTATTTCTTGTCTATGGGAAGATGATAATAAAAATAGCAACCTTTGAGATGGAAATGATTTACTTATTCATCTAATCCATGTCCCTGGAGGCACATTCAAGATTGTCTTTGGTTTTTTTTCCCAGTCTACATTTGATGGGATTTAAATTTGTCCCATGGAGGTCTGCCTCCTCCTCCTCCTCCTCCTCCTCCTCCTCCTCCTCCAAGCTGTACAACATTTATTCACAGCTGTGTAAGATTTTCCATCATTTATTTATTTATATTTGAAACATTTCTACCCCACGCTTTAGCCAAGAAGGCTCCTGGAATTAGGGATCAGCAAGGTTCAAGCTCATAATTCCCCCCCCCTATTTTCACCTCTGAGCTTGGTTCATTTTGTTCCCATTCCCGAATGTGAGCTTCCCCCCCTTTTCAAACCAAAAAAGTGTACATTTCAATGCACATTTTTAAAGTGCACACCCAAAATGTGCACTTTGCCCCTATAGACTAAAGTGTGAATGTGAGCATTTTAAATAAATGTGCACTCTTTGAATGTGACAGCAAGTTTGTGAACTTGTAAGCTTTTCTGGGAAAATCTGCTCCCATTCGTGTTCATATTTGGGTTTGTGAATGGGGCGAATTCAACACAAAAACGAACCCAAATCAAGTTCTCATACATCCCTCTCCGGAATGGCTTGCAGATCAATAAAAAAAGCAGGACAGTCTCAGCCTGTCATTGCCCTCTCCTGTTAACACTGGGCAGAGGTGGGAGTAAAACCCAGTTGCATCAGAAAATGGGATCTGGCCCAGCAGGTCACTAGGCCCATGGTGGTCCTGCAGAAGCTGTGCAAAGATGGCCACGGTGTTGGCACTTCATGTTGCATCTATTTAGCCTTCCCCAACCTGGTGCCTTCCAGATGTTTTGGACTGCAACTCCCATAATTCCCAGCCAGCATGGCCATTGAATTTCTTATTCCTTAATGACTGTGGGTGGTCCCCTGAATGGACAGATCTAGAGGGGTGAGGTAAGTGCCCTGAAAAGGTGTGTGTGTGTGTGTGTGTGTGAGAGAGAGAGAGAGAGAGAGAGAGAGAGAGAGAGAGAATAGAGAATGTGTGAGAGATTTTGCAGTTGGAATGGACAGAGACAGAAAGAGAGTGCCAAGACTTTCTAGCTGCTGTTACCCGGAAATAGGGTAGTGGCATAGACTGGGTGGGGCTTCTACAAGATGATCTCTACTGCCTACTGAAAGAAGGTCTATTTGCTTCCACTATGCAATGCTAAAACAAGTATTGCAAAGATACAGTTAAGACTCTAATGCTCTCTCAACCAAAGGGAACTAAACCCAGTACAGGTGTTAACTGTGGGAACTCCTCACTGCTTGGAGAAGTGGGGAGCATGTAGCAATACAATTCCTTTTTTGCTGCTTGTCCCCCGCCCCACCCCAGCGCGGCTCTTCTGATCTTTGATTCGTATGGTGTTTGCCTTTGCTCTGGAGGCTGGCTCTTTGCTCATTAGTAATCACTTTGACCTCACCCTCCCTCCAAAGAGCTCAAGTCAGCTTACATGGGTTTATCTCATTTCATCCTTGGAACAACCCTGCGAGACGGATTAAAGCAAGAGATGATGACTTGTCAAAGGTCATCCCGTGAGTGTATGGCTTAGTGGGGATTTGGACCGGAATCTCCCCAGTCAACATTGAACACAGTGCACCATACTGCTGCTCTCCCTCATGTTCAGCTGGAGCATGTGCAGCCACTGCCATGTGCAGGCTCAATGCTTCTTTATGCCATTGCAAATAGTGGAGCAACAGGGAGGGACAAAACAAGAAGTTGGAACGGTCTGTGCTGGGAATGACCTTTAGCCATCTGTACCACTGTGGAGCCTTCCTCATTCTCAATCTCACCCTATCTGGCAGGAGGAAAGTGGCAGCTTTAGGAAGAAGAAATGCATCAGTAACAAATGGGCCAGATGATCGTCAAGGTCCACTTTTGGGCCCAAGTGCAGCACCAGCAATATTAGAAGCAGTGGAATGCTGCCTCTGAGCTTTGCAAAAAGTAATGATTCCTTCTGTCATTGCTAGTGCAATGTATGATGAGATGAGAATTGAACCCTTACATCAGAGGTGGGGAAGCTTTTTCAGTCTAAGGACCAAATTCCAATCTGGGAAAGGTCTTGGGGGTCATATTCTATCTGTGGGTGTGGCCAACGGCAAAGTGATTGGGGTCAAAATGTGATTCTTACCCATTTTAAGCCTACTCAGAAGTAAGCAGGACAAGCCTCTTCATATGTTTTCCTAAGGAAGGAGGGCTGAATCACTCAGCTGTGCTTTCAGATAATATCCCAAATATGAATGCTCTGCATGTCTTCTTAGAAGCCAATGTGGCGTAGTGGTGAGAGTGTTGGACTGGGACTCAGGAGATCTGGGTTCTAGTCCCTGCTTGGCCATGAAACTCACTGGGTGACTTTGGGCCAGTCACTGACTCTCAGCCTAACCTACCTCACAGGGTTGTTCTGAAGATAAAATGGAGAGCAGGAGGAGGATTATGTAAGCCGCCTTGGGTTACTTGCGGGAAAAAAGGTGGGGTATAAATATAATAAATAAATAAATAAATAAATAAATTAGAAGTAAGCAGGACAGGCCTCTGAATGTCAGAAGTAAGCAGGACTGAATCACTCAGCAGCACTTTCAGATAGTATCCCAAATATGAATGCTCTGTATGACTACTCAGAGGTATGCAGGATATCTCTTGGCATGTCTACTCACTAGTAAGCAGGACTGAATTACTCAGCAGCACATTCAAATACGAAGTCTCTGCATATCTACTCAGAAGTAAGCATGAGCAATATGTCTACTCACAAGTAAATAGGACAAGCCTCTTCATGTTTACTCAGGACAACCCCCTGGGGGCAAACTGAAGGGGCGGGAATGACAACAGAGCCCTGTGTGTGCGAGATGGGAGATTAAAAAATCCTATTCCCGTGTGTAGACACCCATAAATCCACACACAGAAGTTCAGATCTTTCTCTCCCTCTCTCTCTGCGCAGCGTTCAGCGTTTCGGTTGCAAACAGCCAGCTAGCTCCTGTAATCCGACTCCAGCTGCCAGCTCCCCCATTTGCAGATTCCATGTAGCAAAGAAATAACTCTGTAACTCCACAGGTCTATTCTACCTGTTTATTTACGTTAGCAAGTAATATTCTACAGAGTATACATTCCTAGTTACAGTCCATGTGCAGAGTACAATGCATAGCAAGCATTTATTCCAGTGGAGCAAGGTTGGCTTTACTCCACCCAGCAAAGACGTTACATGGTTGCGTAAGTCCAGCAAGCAAAAGTCAGAAGAAAAGAGTGAAGAGAGAGAACAGTTCTGCTTCTCTCTAAAATGGCTCCAGACAGAAAAACAAGTCAGACAGAAAAACAAGTCAGTACGTCACCAGAAAGCATAAACCATGTGACATGCTCATACTGTTTCCCAGGCTTAGCTCCCATGAGAACCAACACGGGAAATAGGAGACAAAACATAACCTGTTTACCAGCCATTCTGTTCCTTCCATGTTGTAAACAATGTGCTGCAGCTTGTGAATGTGATACAGATCACAACACAAACCTCAGAAGTAAAGCCTACATCCTCTCTGAATGTGCAGGCAATGCTGAGGCACAACTAGCACACTGTTGTGCAGGCATCCTCTAAATCAGTGTATTTACTGGGTATGAATTTTCTTGATCCAGTTACATTTTCTTCTGCTTGCCAGTCATTTTAAATGACTTGCTGTTCAGCTTGCAAAGTATATTTTGCTCATCTCAAGCTTATTTTATTTATTACATTTATACCATAATATTGAGAGAATTGTAGGTGGCAGACATAGGGTCTCAAGATAGTCTTGACTCCAACCCAGTTACTGACCAGATCTGTCTTGGGGAGGTGCACTGACCACAAGATTTGGTTTGGACCCTGACGCAGCAATCCAGAAAACAGACTAATTTGCTTTGGAATGATTTTGAGGCTGTCTGATTTGATTCAGGACTGACTCTAAATCTCAGTTCAGAAAGCTGAAGCTCTGAGCTCCCATTGACTTTCATTTGAAATCAACAAATAACAATACCTGTTTTGCTTTTTGACAGAATTGGATAACTGTACATACAGAGTAGCCCCTTGTGAGGGGGTGAAACCTACCAAATGTCCAGCAAATGACTGCAGGTTTTTTGTGATAGACACCTTTCCATTTTGACTTTCTTTCTTTTTTAAGTGAACTGCCTATCTGCCAATAACTTTTTTTTATTTCTTGGCAGAACTGGATGAAAATTGCAGGCATAGTTGCCTCTTCTGAATGGTTCAAACCTGACAAGTTTCAGATGAACAGGTTCATGGGTTTTTGTGAAACAGCAGCCTTTACAACTCAAGGGTTTCCAAAAAAGAAAGGGTGGGGGGGGGAGGATGAACTTATCTCCCTACGTTCTTTGTGGGCATTGTTATGAAAATGGCATGCAACATAGAAGTGGTCCTAGCTAAGAAATGTGAAAAAAAAAATCAGAAAGATAGATGCAGGTTTTTTTGTGGAAGGGGAGTCTTCATATTTTTTTGGAGAGGGAAATAATACATTTTCCCTTTTCCTCCCCCCCCCTGTTTTTTTTGTGGGGGACTTGTATGAAAATGGCATATAATATAGAGGGTCTCTAGGTAGGTTCACAGAGCTAGGTCCATAGGTTGGGGTGTTAAGATGAATGAAAAACAGTTTAAACAGTTTTAGGGCACAATCCTATGGCCACTAGACAGAGTCTAGATGTCCATAGGAGAAGCCGGAGTTCCAGTTCCGACCTCGGAAACATGCTCCAAGGTTGGAACTGGGACTCCGTCCGAACTCAGAGTGCTCTCCCTCCGCCCGTGCAGCTGGTGCAGGAAGAACCATGCTGGCTGCAGCTCCAAGGTCAGAAGAGCGACTTCAGAGCTGGAGGTTTGTGGGTCTTATGGGGGGCTATGTCCGCCACGCGACATAGCATCCTGGCGGTGCCTCAGAGTGTTCTCACGCTCCAAAGTAAAAGATTTAGATGGCCGAAGCGAAATCAGCCATCTAAGTCTTTTGCAGGGCAGGAGGAGCACAGAGGTGACCTTCGCCTCCATGCTCCTTCCACCCTTGAAAGGATGCCCGTAATCCTCTGAATTCGGTGGGTTATGGGCACCCACATTGGATTGCGCTGTTAAAGACTTTTTTGTTTTTTGCCCTGTTGGCACCAAAGTCACAGAAAGTGCAATAAGTCAGGGGTGGATGATGGATGTGGGGCATACAACGGTGGGGGCAGAAGGATTCCAAGCAAGTATTCAATGCTACACCCTCCCAGGTCCCACAGTCTCCACAAAAACTCTTTTAACATTCATGCTCCTGGGTTAGAGAACCAGCAAAGAGCACTGAACATTGGATTAGTCTTGCAATATATCATGTCAACATCTCTACCCTACTGGGTCAGGACAGGAGAGCCCTGATAAAACGACTGTGATTAAAAGCTATGGCTTTTAATCACACCAGTTGCTGGGGAACATGGGCAGGAAGGTACTGTTGCACTCATGTCCTGCTTGTGGGATCCCATGGGAAGCTGGTTGGCTACCATGTGAACAGAATACTGAACTAGATGGATCCTTGGTCTGATCCAACATGGCTCTGCTTTTGTTCTTATGTCCTTAGCTGTCAGTCACAAGGCTACACCACCTCTCCCTCCTCTTTGAGCATCCTGTTGTTTCCCATTTTAAAAACCCCAAAGCAGTTTAGAGCAAATTATAAAACAATCCATCATTATAATAGCACAACAACATTTAGACAAGTTAATGGCTGGGAAAAGCCATATATGGAGAGCTTGGGAAGAAATGTTTCAGTTTTTGCAGACACACTGTCCGGGTTTCTGTGTCCTTCTGAATCTGAATCACTAATAAAGCTTCAAGATGCTTCAGATTTTGATTCAGGCCACTTCGGAAGAGTCCCACTTTGATTCAGATACCTCCCAAATCTTTCCAAATCAGCCTGATTTGGTTCAGAATTCAGCCAAATCTGAAGTACACCCATACTTCACCACCCAGGGAAGTACAGTTCAGGAACTTCAAGGAAGGACAGAAAGTCTTTATAGTTGTTTAGATCAAATTGACTGTCGAAAAAGCAAAACCTGGTAACGTATGCCATTTGGATCTGCTTTTATATCTGTAACCTACTGCCAAAAAAGTTACAATTGACAGATCTATTCAAGCATTATGCTTCTCTCCACATATGCTCCAATGTTCATTGAGATTGATAAGTCTCTTACTCTTGTGTTCAGTCATGACTGGCTCAGGTGTTTCCCCTCTTCCCCCACTAATATCATCATAATCCTCTCTTAATTTTCTCATGGGCTGCAACTCATGGCTTGTGGAGATATTAAGCTAAACAAGCTAAGTCCTTGTCCTACCCTGAGGCTTATTATTTAACTAGCAAAGTGCCCGTCATCATGACGTGCAGACGTGTGTATTATGAGAAGCCCCAAAGGCTGGGCGCAGCATGTCTCTGTGAGCCCTGTGTACACAGAGACACCTTGCTGCCCACTGCCTGCTGGGTACATCATCATGCAGAATCCCCATCCGTGAGGGATTGGCCACCCAAAATCAGGGATGGTGGACAGAGAATACAACAGTGTTCTCCAGTGCAGTGCATGCCTTTTTTGTTGTTGTTTTTGCAGGAGTTTAATGGCAGCCATTCCTTCAGAATGGAGAAACTCAGGGCTGGCCCAGCCATAAGGCAAAGTGAGGCAGCTGCCTCAGACAGCAGAAGCTGGAGAGGGGCAGGGAGCAGCAGCAAGGTGTTGGAGGACAAAGCTGCATGTTCCAAGGAGCTGGTCCTGAAACTCCTAAGTAAGCCTTCTGTCCTCAGGTGTGGAGGAGGACACCATCCCCTCACCGATGTTGAAGGAAGATTCTTCTGTACATGAAGTGGGGAGGCACCATCTTGTCTTTCACTTCAGGTAACGAAACGTCTTGGGTCAGCCCTGGAGAAAATAGGGGTCAGTGGTGCAGCTAGGTAATATTAGACCCTGAACTTAATAGGCTTATGGAGGCCCCCTTTAGAGTCATGTGCATTATTTCAGTTGTGAAGCACACAGCAAATAGTTCTCTTCTCCCCCTCCCACACAATCCCATGCTTTACAATTGCTTCTACATTCCTGATACATTAGAACAACAAGAACAACATTATTTGCCAACCCTGATTAAAAATAAATAAATACTCTGAGCATGTGTGCACCTTTGCTCTTTAAACACACTTAAATCATAGCACCATCATGACTATGAGAATAAAATGGAGTTTACTTCTGCTGCCCTGATGCCCTCATCACCCACCACTCTCTGGGTGGAAATTTGGTGGCCCTGTGAGCCGCAGGGATCCTGGACATTGGCTCCAAGGTCCAGCCCCATCTGCACCACTGACTGGAATGAAGGTTTATTTATTCATAAAATGTGTACCCCACCTTTTAGCAAAGGTGTCCTTGTTTGTTTGTTTGTTTGTTTATTCATTCATTCATTCATAAAATGTGTACCCCACCTTTTAGCAAAGATGTCCTCAAGGCTGCTCTTAGCTGAATAGCACCATTTTGGATTCTGTTCCTTCCAAATTACAGAGTATGTTGAAATGTTGGGACCAGGCTTTCAGATAGGCAAGGTAAGATGCCTTTCTTTCTTCCATAGCCATAGACCAGCGATGGCGAACCTATGGCACGGGTGCCACAGCTGGCACGCAGGGACCTCTCTGTGGGCACTCGAGCCATTGGTCGCCAGATCACGAAAAGACCATCCCCTTCTGCAAAACACGAATGATCTTGTTCTTTCTCACAGTGTGGAACAGAATGATTTTATTCTAGAGTTCCTGTTACAGAATTCTTGTCTACATTGTTATCACATTTACGGTAAATGATTTTGAAGAATGATGCACAGAGCATGGCTTGGATGTAAAGCCCTAACAGTTGACCTGAGTGCTGCATGTGTTGCTCTCAAACTAACGGAGTATGAGCCAAGGTTTGACAAATTATCAGCATGCATGCAATAGCAAAAATCACATTAATTGTGCAAAAGCATGCCCAATGCAAACTTTTACCTAATGCAGTGTTTGCAGTCCAAGACATAAAGTGTTTAAAATGTGTTAAGCACGTTTAGTTTTCTTGTTTATCTTGCTCATCCTAGTACAGGTTGACTTTTACTTTTACTAATCTGCCACCTGTAGAAGCAGGGAAAGGACCCGGAGTAAAGCTTGCCCCATACAATTTCAGTCTGGCATATTACAAATTGAGAATCCCTTATCCAAAAATACATGTGCCTAATTATTTTAAAAGTTTGTATAAATTCCCTTCAGGCTATGTGTACAATGTAGTACTATAATAATTTTTTGAGTTGATTTTTTTTCCCCAACAAAAAACTGTATCATTGAAAGCTCTGTTATTGTGTTTTTCTTTAAAGACAAAAGATGTTAATTAGTTCAGACAACTGTATGAGTTGTTTTTCTAAAAGTAAAACCTCGGTATTCAGGTTTAATTGCAGTGTTGGCACTTTGAAATAAATAAGTTGGTTTTGTGTTGCACTTTAGGCACTCGGGCTCAAAAAGGTTCGCCATCACTGCCATAGACTCTTGTTTCCAATTGTTCCATTCTGCGCAAAGAAGTTGTATTTTGAAGGTGAGGTTTTTTTTGGAAGGAGGCTTTGGGATATTTCCTTGGATTTGATGAAGAATTTATCTTGTAATAAATGAGATCTGAGCATCTTTCTTTCAGGATTATTTTAATAACCAAAACAGCACAATGGGCATTAGTCTTTTCATAGGATTTATCTCCAGCTCCCTGTGCTCTGAAGTTAACTTTTATTATACTATGCTGCTACATGTACTCCTTTTCCAAGGAACTCCACCACACATTTATCAGCTTTATACTCAGTTGATGAAAGATTTGGTCATTGAATGTTAGTGTCTTGCCCAGTTGTGATCAGTTACAGAAAGGCTTGGAAATAATATTCATTTGAATAACATAATCAGTTCAGTGAAATTAGTATTAAACCAATGGAGGATATCTTGGCATGACAGAGAAATAATCCTTCATCATCTGCATAATATCCGAGTTATCTTTCCTATCTCTGCTTCCTGCTATCATCCAGTATCTGATCAAAGATAATATCTGTGTTTGACTAATGGGGTAAATTCATCCAGGGATATCTTTAGCTCTTTGCTGAAGTCAGCTGTGGATGTGTACAGCTCATCTTGTTTTCAATGGCTGAGATCCGGCTATATAGAATGAGAGCTGGTGCAGTGTAATGAATAAGAAGCATGGGTAGAGGGGCTGGGTTGTCTTTGGTTCAACTCTTACCTCATCAGGTGGCCTTTAGGCAAGCCAAAATTCTCTCCACCTCAGCCCTACATCTGCAATATAGAAGAAGTACTAGCCTTCCTGGTAGGGCTGTCGTAATAATTTCTACGATAATGGGTTGTATCCGATAGGTGTCTGTCCACCAGCGGAGTGGGTCCCCTTCTCCTGCATCACTCCTCAGATTTGCTCTGGAGGGTTGCAGGACTTTCTGGAGCAGATTTGGGAGTGGGGAGCTGCAGGAGGAAGAGAGGAACGGGATGTCCTGTTGCACGAGTGAAATTGCTCACGCAACACTGAATGTCGTCCAATGTATGTGACAGGTCTGGTCTCTTGAAATGTTCTATGTGCATGTTAAGTATTATTAGCAGACTAAAGAGATACCTTTAAATAATAAATGTATAATAAGAGTGCAATCCTACAGGATTGACACTTGATAGACCAAGGGGAGCCCTCTGTCTGTTCAAAGCCCCGAGGGCAAGCAAGAGCCAGGCCGGGCAGGAGGAGGATAGAGACGTTCACAGCCTCCCATTTCTCCATTTAAAATATTTTCACCGAGATGGGCCTCTCAGCTTGTAGTTCCCGAGCCAGTTGAGCCTCTTAAGGAGCATGTTCTGCCACTGCAGAGAAAGCCCTCTCCTTTGTAAATACATAGCACACCTCTGCTAAAGAGGGTACTTGGAGAAGGGCCTCTACAGGAGATCTTAAAACATGGGCACGTTGGTATGCTCCCCCCAGCCAGGGCTCGAAGGTGGGTTCAAATTCCCACTCAGGGCTGAAGTCCACCAAGTGTCCTTGGGTCAGTCATGATTTCTCTCAGCCTAAACTGACACACAAGGTTGTTGTGAGGATTAAAGGCTGTGGGGACACCTCCCTGATCCTTCTAGGAAGAGTGAGATAAAAATTGTGTATCTAGCACCATCACTGTGAATGGCGCTCTATGGCATACAAGAAGAAAGGTCCCTACCCCAAGGAGCTTACAATCTAAAATCTGGGCCACTCATCGCCCAGAATGTTAAATGGGCGATCTAGAAATACAAAAAATAAATAAATAAAATTTGACACAGAAGAAGCAACAGAAGAATGGGAGGGAAAGAAAGTGTGATCATTTCAGTTACATATAATCAGGGTTACTTAGGCTGCAGTCCTATACACACTCACCTGGGAGTCCCATTGAAGTCAGTAGGACTTACTTCTGAGTAAACATGCATAAGATTTCACTGCTAGAGTAGGGAGCAGGGGGTGGGGTGTGTGTGCCACAAAAAAGGGTGCATTCAGGAGAGAGTTGAAGGAAGGAAGCATGCTAGCATCCCACTGGTGTTCTGAGAAGCAGTTCTGAGCAGAAGGGCCAGCCAAGGACAAAGGCCAGAAAGGGGTTGAGATGAAATGAATAAATACATTTACAACAAGCTGGGTCTCCGAAGTGCAGCAGCTAGAATATTGCTAAACCCTTGCACATGTGGGCCTACACGTCCTCCTGAAGCTTTCCGAATATTGTTTTGTAAAGAATAGATGAGTCTCCTGTTTCTCCAGGAAAGAGGATGTCTCTTCGGCTTCAAAAAGCAGCCGGCCGCAAATTTAACGTGTGGACTTGTCACTGGAGTGATTTTTGAGCCTTTCGCCCAGAGAAACTGATTGCGCTGGGCCAGAGCAATCTATGTGTGGCTCACTCCTCCTGATTATGCAACGGAAGAGTCTAGCTGCACCTGGACTCTCTTCTCAACACTGCATAGACTTTAAAAAGGTGAGATTATAAACATCAATGCTATGCAAACAAATAAACTCAGTGGAAAAAATGTGCCAGTTTCTTAACCCTCAAGATCCCACACGCTTTTCCTGATGAATAAGCTCCAGCAGGTCCAAACGTATTTGCAGGCCTCCAGGCTTTCCCCTTTATAGCCTGGTACTTTGCATTTAACGGCATTAACTAATTAATCATCATGTCATCACTATCAAACCGGTATTAGAGTGCACTATTCTCATTGGGTCGTGGGAAAATAAAGGACAAAGAATTTAGATCAGGCACCTTGAAATAAGAACCTTTAAAGTCAGATCCATTATACTTGTTATCATTCTCACTACTGATTATTAAAACATCTGTAATTCATCTATATCAGGGGTACCGGTCCTCGGGCCCAGGGGCCAAATCCAGCCATCCTGGGGTCCCAGCCTGGCACTCAGGAGTTCCCCAGAAAGATTTACCTTCTTAATGTGACCCCAACTCCTTTCCCCCAATCGTTGATTCATTGGTGGTTTGCAGTCCCCCCCAACATTCCAAATGACTCTCGTAAGACTTAGTTACTGGAAGTAAGAGCTTAAGCTACGATATGCTGGCATTTTTCATTTTTTTTTGTATTTTGGTTCCATCCCTTTTGCCTTCAGCCCCGCCCACCACTGGTATGCAGCCTCTGAGTGCTTTTCCAAAATGGAATTCAGCCCTTGGACTGGAAGAGGTTCTGCACCCCTGATCTATATCCTGCCCCCCCCCCCCAGCATGGCACTCAAAAAGGTATACACATGATCCCCAGGGTGGAACCAAACCTGCTTAGCTTCAGCAGGATGGTTGTATCATGTGCCCTCACCAGTGTTCTCCAACCTTGGGTCCCCAGATGTTTTTGGCCTACAACTCCCAGCATGCCCCAGCCAGCTACGCTACGCTGGCTGGGGCATGCTGGGAGTTGTAGCCCCAAAACATCTGGGGACCCAAGGTTGGAGAACACTGCTCTAGGCGGTTCGCAACCATTCACAAAAACACTGGCATCCTGTGGCTCTGCTTTCCCTCTCATCTCCCAGGGTGGGGTAGGGGGACAGTCCAACTGGAGCAGGCCCTGATGTTCCCTCTGCCTTTGCCTGCTCCTGCCTTCCTCACTCCTTCTTTCCCATACAGCCATTGATGTCAGTTAGCCATGGGGGGGGGGAGTCCAACTGCAGCAGCCATTAGAAATAGGGGGAGGGATCTTTTCCATCTACTGGAAACAAAATAACTTTTACAATGCAGAGTCATATGGAGTGACTAAAACCCAAGAACCCATGCACACGTACAACGTACATACTCTCTCTCATAACAGAAAAGAGTAACATTCTTAAGGCATAATTAACCTTTTCCCAAGTATAAACTTTCAACAAAAGGACTAATTGCTGGCTAAAGCATAGCTGGCTGGGGCATGCTGGGAGTTGTAGGCCAAAAACATCTGGGGACCCAAGGTTGGAGAACACTGCCTCAGACCATGCTCGGGGATCATCCAGTTTGTTCACAAAAATTTCAACACATCAGCATAGATCAGGTGAAGGCAGATTGTTCTAGGGCACATGGGGGCAAAGCCATGGCCTGTGGGTCTCCCCGAGGCCCACTGAAGCCCCCCTTCCCCACCCCTTCTTCTCCCCACCACTGCTGCTGCCATACTTCCTTAACTTTGCCTCTGGGGCCTAAAATGGAATATTTTGCCACTCTAGCCCATCATACTCTGTGGTTGCTCAGATAGAAACCACAGAGTATGGAGGGCTAGAATGTCCTCTAGCATTTGAGTCTGATATATTCCATATGGTTTCCCTTGAGAGCGAAACCATGGAATACAGAAGGCTAGATAGAGTGGGTGGCCACTTCTGAATTGCCAGAAAAAGAGAAAATGCATCACCAAAAAAGAGGTCAAAAGAGGACAGTGATTTGCCTAAAATTTGCATAAAATAGGTGCAAATTTAGAATTTTTATTATAATTTTAATAGAAATACAGTACATCACACCATTGTGAAAAGCACAAAGATAGTATCGGGGAGACCTGGCTTGGCAGCAATAATTGTGGAAAGTTTCTAGGTATCTTACAGCACAATCCTATGCATGTTTACTCAGATTTATGTCCCTCTATTTCCAATAGTGGCACAGGAGGTATGCATAGGACTGCAGCCTCAGTAGATCACAAGCTGAGCATGAACCAGCAGCTGTTTGTCTTTCAAGGATCGCTTCTGTGCAATAGAGTTTTACCCAAGAGCTCCCTCCTCATTCATTTTCTCTTAAAGCGGCCATGTCTCCATTGAGCCTGGGAGCCAGTTAATTGATAGACATGCATACGGATCTGCTGGCTACACTGGAAGCTCCCTGTTCTCAGCTGTGAAAGAATAAGAACCAAGGGGGACATGACATCAGCACGCCACTCCATGTCGTTCCGTGCTTGGTTCATTATTACAAATGCTCAAAGCTTAGCATTCCACCCACTGTTCCTGTGTGAATTTTTGGCCAGCTGTCTCCTTTGTAATTATGCAGGCTTCGATTTTATGTATTCTGTCTAATGGGGGCAATAGAGTTTCAGAAGGTCTCACTTGATACCAATGATGTCTGGGTGTTTTGCCCCCTCTTTATAATACTGGCTTCAAATAGAGGACAGAAGGCAAATCTGGGTTGCTTCCAGTTACTGAGTGCCAGCAGATTTACTAGACATGTAATCATTTTTCTGCCCTATTATTAAAATTGGCTTTTGGGACTTGGCCATTAGTAGAATTTTATATATTATCTCAAGTCCCTTACATATTGCCATTCACTAATAGTACATGGAGGAAATCCTCAGTGACTGGGCAGCAGGAAGTAATAGGTTACATTCATTGGAAAGGCTTTTAGATACACATCACCTAAAATGATTTTGTGGAGCAGTTTTTGATGGGAAGGGATTCTAAAGCTTAAAATCAGCAATGAGTCTTCTAAAAACCCATAAACTCTGCTGCGTGCATAGTTGCATCCAAATAACAGGGATTAGGTTTTTCTCAATGCTTGATTTGTTTGAACTTTTTTTAAAAATCAACTACCCCTCCCCCCAGCCACTAAATTTTTATTAAAATAATAATGTTGATGTGAATGTCTGTAGGTAATTCAGCCTTGAGGAAAGGGGGCAGGAACAGACAGGTACAAAGAACTAGCAAAATATTATGTTTCATGATCCATCCGCATTAATCACCGAGCTTTAAGTTACCTGCAATACATTTATGAGAAAACTTTCCAAACACATAGTCTTTACACACACACATAGTCTACTTCAGTGCGCAATCCTATGCATGCTTAGACAGAAAAAAGTTCTACAACTTCCAGCATTCCCCAGCTGGCTGGCTGGGGAATGCTGGGAGTTGTAGAACTTTTTTTCTGTCTAAACGTGCATAGGATTGCACCCTTAGCCAGTCATCCAATCATTTGATCGACGGACTTGCTATAAGTGAGATGCGCAAGTTTCAAAATAGCAGTCATCAGACAGAAATAGAGACAGGGCTAAGTCTCCTTAGGCTGATGTAGTTCCTGCCACCACCACAGTTCCTCCTACATCACTCCCAGGAATATGTAAAAACTCCCACCCATGTGATTGGCTATCCTCGTGTGTTTACACAATACTTGAAGAATGTCTGTACTCGTGGGAGGTCTATTGCTAGCATGTAAATATGCATGCAAACCCAACCACTTAGGGGATGTTTATATGATGGTTGGGCTCCTGTGCCTTTAAAAACTCCATGATTGAGAGAAATCCAGCTGCTGTAGCTTTTTCCATCAAGGCATCTCTAGGTGGTTAAAAACCAACCAACCAACAACCCCCACAAAACGGCCAGGCCACTGCTGCCATTCTGGCCTGTCATGCAACATTTAATTCACCAGTTGAATTTGTGCCAATCCTGACAATTTTTAAACAAAAAGAAAGGGATTGCCGTGCAAGCACTGACCCCCCCCCATGGAATACACACTTTCCTGTGAGTAACTCCCATTGAACATAATAGGACTTGCTTCTGATGTGTGTGTGTGTTTGTGCGTGCGCGCTAGCCCCAAAAGAGAAGGATGTGGAGGCTGCTAGGGGTGGGCGAACTCACCCCAACCCGTCTCTCCGTCATGTCACTTCCGGGTCCCCGGCGCTGCGTTTTTTCCATAAAAACCAAGGTAAACTACTTTAAAACGGATGTGAATAGCAAACTGTGGCTCTTTTAAGGTGGGTTACCTTGGTTTTTACATAAAAAACGCAGTGCCAGGGACCCAGACGAGAAGTGCTGGGGACCTGGAAGTACCTTTCCCCAGCTCCTCTCCGGGGAGTTCTGCCGAGCTGGGGAAAGATAAGTGGCGTGGAGCTCGGGGGGGGGGCAAGTGGGGCAAGTTCGCCCCGCTTCCACACACCCCCATCGAGTTCTGCGCACATCCCTAGTAGAGGCAGCACCTCTGTGTTTGGGGGTGTGGGGTGGGTTGGTATACTTCACCTGTTGAATTTGTGCCAATCCTGACAATTTTTAAACAAAAAGAAAGGGATTGCCCTGCAAGCACTGAGCCCCCCCCCCCCCGAATACACACTTTCCTGTGAGTAAGTCTGGCAGGAAAACGCTGAACAGGAGGCCAGCAGATTCAAACACTCCCTCACTGCCACAAACTGTATGAACAAGAAGGACTTTAATTGTCCTAAACTAAATCCTAATAAAAGATTAAAAAAAACAAACCTTAGGATATATTAAAGCAAAGCAATTAGGAGCCCGAGGTGCCAGACAAACACTCCTTCAGTCCCCCTTCCCCAAACTGGGGTCAGAAGAGAAGAAAAGAAAAGTAAATGGATTTGTTTGTATTCAAAATGAAGGTACTCCTAAAAATGAAATAATATTGAGGAATAAATCAAAAGAAATCCAAAAAGAGAAACCCACCGCCTATAATCCTCCTCTCTCCAATGCAATGAGGCAAGTGGCAACTGATCCAAACGCACATGGTCAGAGAAATAAAAACAAAGCATGGAACTGCCTTAGCCCTCCTCCAGCGTTGCTATTGGAGAAGAACTACTTCTTCAGCAGCACCATTGGGTAATTTTGCTGCCAACAATACTCTCCTCCTGTCCCTCCCCGTTCCATTCAGAAAGGAGCTTCCTGGCTGATCGGACATAATCGCCTGTAATCAAACGGAACCAATGACAGCCAATTACATCCGATCTGGGTGGAGCCGATTCGACCGTAATCAAAACGTAACCTGGATCAGGCTGATCCGATTCTGATTCAGGTTCGAGATGCAATTACATACACAGCCCTACTGTAAAGAAGGATATATGGCCAGCCTGTCATTTCCTATTTTGAGGCAGCAGACCACAATGGGTGGCTTAGGTCTCAGTTTTCTTTAATGTTCAAGGAGAACAAAGAATATTTTAGACCATGGCTGCATTACCGTTCACTGCTTCATGTGGAACTTCCAGATTAGGTAGAAATAAAAGAAAATGCATTCAACCACTGAACAGATAAATGCAGGTTTAAATGAAAATCTCATAAAAATAGAAGGCAGGCTGAAGCCAGTTTTGTCTGGAATGGAAAGAGGAAATTTAACAAAAGCCTTCTTATTCCATAGGAATGAATCCCCTGCTACTGACCCTAGCAAACATTTGTTGGTCAGCTTGAATTCCTGGAATCTCTTCTATGTTCTCTTACTCTGTCTGCTTTCTGCATATAAAAGAATGATTTTAAAAAATCAGTCCAGCTGTGAAAAATACAGAAAACAAACATCCAACGTTACCAAGCTCTGTGGAAAGAAGCGAAATGATAAATAGTACAGTATTTACAATAATGTTGTTCACTAGCTGCCACTAAGTTAGTTTTACCTAAGAACTGGAAGCAGACTATTATACTGGATGTCTCTGAATGCTTGTGGAAAGTTTGGAGTATGATGGATATATGGCCAATTTAATATTATATTCAGGGCCGGTGCTACCATTAGGCCAACTAGGCAGCTGCCTAGGGCGCAGGGCTAAAGGGGGCACCAGAAACGCCTTGAAAAAAAATACAGCGCTCTCAAGTGGGAAGGGGGGGCACTAAATATCTGATCTTGCCTAGGGCACCAAACTGCCTTGCACCGGTCCTGATTATATTAACAACAAAATAGATATACTTTCTATCAGACTTAGGGAATGATCCTATGGTCCTAGACATCATCGGGGGGGGGGGATTGGATAGTTCGGATTCCAGGCTTGGAGGTCGGAGGCAGCGCTCCAACCTCGGAGCTGGGAATCAGAGCTCTGATCCCTCTCCCCTGCCCCTGTGCAGCCAACATGCAAAGAACCATGCTGCTGGCTGCTTCCAGAGGTTCAGAAACAGAAAGTCACCTCTGAGAAGGGTCAAAGGGGGCAGTTTGGGGTGGGTGGGGAGGAGACTGGAGCAGCCAGGATATGAGCTATCCTGAAGCCACTCCAGCCTCCTTCCCTCCCCCTATGTCTAGCAAAAATGCAGAGCAGCAGGAGAAGAGAAGCGAAGATTGCCCCCGCCACTCCTCCCACTCGGCATTGGATGCCTGTTACCTCCGAGTCTGGGGGCTTACGGGCGTCTCCATAGGATTGCTCCCTTAAAGAGCAATCCTATTCATGTTTACTCAGAAGTAAGATCCATTGCATTCAATGGGCCTTAGTCCCAGGTAAGTTGGTGTAGGATTGCAGCCTTAGGGAACTTTTGTAGATGGAATATAGACTGTGAAGAAGTCTATCAATAATATTGGAATTTATATTTTGCATGTTATGTCATGGAACTCAATGGGCCGCACTTCCGAGTAGACATATATAGCATTTCACTGTAAGAAGACAAACAGCAACAATTCCGGTCCAGTTCTTACAAATAAACAAAGCAAGCATATAGCATTAGCATGCTGTGTGAAATGAATCAGAATGAGAAAGGGAATAATATTATTTATTCCTTATATTTCTAAACCGTCCAATAGCCAAAGCTCTCTCAATATTTGTAAGAACTTCCCCAAATCTTTATATATGCAAACATACTCTACAGAGGAATGTCCTACGGATTCCTGAATATGTGCATTCACACACACCACAGATTGGGTAATAAAGTCTGGGTTTTTTGTTTGTTTTCTTCTTGGTAACAAAAAGGAAGAGCAGGGGCTGGGGTTCCTATTTCCTGATCTGGTCTGAAAATGTACACAAGAACTTCACTTTATTATAATCCTAACTTGTTGCTTTTCTTTATCTTGGAATGGATTCTCAGCGCATGTTGTTAAACATGTTTTGCCTGGTGGAACATGTTGCAAGCTCGGAAATGTACGGCTTTCTGACTGCAAATTGCATTTGGGTCTGGGAGATGTGAATTGAGTAAATACATTTTAAAAAGCCCTTGACAGACCGAATTTCTCATACATCCCCAATATTTCACCCAGTTCATTGCTTCTGACGTGGGCAGCACCACAAAACCCCATTAGAATGACTGAAAGAAGAGTGCAGTTGTTCTAGTCTGCATGCCTATTGAAGGAAAATATGGTATATTTTATTAGATAAAGAACGTGAAAAAGACATAGATACTTCTGGCATGTTATAACTACATACTGTCAGATATGGCTGCCCCAGCCAGTACGTGTGCAGAGATGACAAGAAGACTCCGGAAGTTCGTCAGCAAAATCCTTTACTGAGGCTTTTACAGTACCTCCCTACAATAACTTCACCCCATTATACACACTTAAAACAGAATTTTTTTGGAGGGAAATTAAACTTAAGCCCACCCCCTCCCTTCCGGAGCTTCCAGGGCCTTCAGGCTGAAACCAAACCAGGCATGGGTAGAACTCAAACCTTCACAGAGATATATCTCTTTGGATGTCTACATTAAATCAAGCTTTATTCACAGATTCTGATAAGAAAGAAAAAGGCAGGCCTGAAGCCGTGACAAGTGCCGACCCCACTTCTGCTGCAATGTGTTCATGACTTTTCAAATTGTTGAATTCCTGCACACCATTTCTACAGGTAGCATAACTAAGATCTATTATTTCCCTGATGGTGCAGCAGCACAGTATAAAAACGGTAAAAACTTTCAACAACTTAAGTAAGCATAAGTCAGATTTCGGTATTGATGCAGAATGGCACTTCTTTGTCACATCGTATGGTAAAGGGCCTTGTGATGGTTTGGGTGGCACTGTGAAAAAGTTAGCAGCTCGAGCAAGTTTGCAGCATCCGTATGAAAAACAAATCATGACCCCTCGTCAGCTCTTTGATTGGGCAAAGGAGAACATCACACAGGTTGCATTTCAATACACCACAAGTAAAGATTATGAACGGGAAGGAAAAGCTTCTGAAATGTCGCTTCGAGAATTCAAGACGATTCCTGGGACACAGAAAATTCACGCTGTAATTCCATTAACAAAACACACTGTTGCTACTAAAATATATTCATTTCAATGCGAATCCAGAAAAGAGACAGTGACTATTAAAGAAGGGGAACTGGAATTGCAAGAAATACGAGGATTTGTTACATGTGTTTATCAAGGGATGGGGACTCAGACTCGAGGACTCGACTCGTGAGTTGGACTGAGTCCCCCCTCTGACTCGACTCGGACTCGAGTCCCAATATTTTTAATGGGACTCGAGACTTGACTCGGGACTCGAGACCAAGGACTCTTCAACATCCCTGGGCTGTGCCAGAAGGAGTGGAGAGGAGCGTGATTGCCGGCGAAGAGCGCATGGAAGCAAGGTGTGCTGCTGCTCGGCCACTATGGACGGCTACCAGGAGTGCAGCCCCAACAGTGTGTCAAGATTTATTTTGATTGATGTGTTGCGTACTTGGGAGAGGCAGAAGAAGGACCTGAGATTACTCTGTGTGGCTGCTCTGAGTGTGTTTCTGGTTCCAGCCAGTTCATCACCAGTGGAGCGGGTGTTCAGTGAAGGTGGAATTGTGATGAGATCTCACCGTTCCAGAATGGGGGCCAAACATTTAGAAAAAATCATGTTCCTCAAATGCAACATGGATAAGTTTTAGGAAGTACAGCAAGTTTATTTTTTAAAATCATTTTTCTAAAATGCAACCTTTCAGACATTTTGGGTTTGGCTGGCTCTGTCTGCCTGTCTGGGGTTCCCAGCCTCCTCTGCCTGCCTGGTCTCTTCTTGACCAGTTCAGCAGTTAAATTGTCCAAGACAAAGGCCTCTGCCTGCCTGCTTTGGGGTTCCCTGCCTCCTCTGCCTGCCTGGTTATTTTGGGTTTTTCTGCCTGGTCCGTTCTTGCCAAAATCAGTTGCAGAGTTTTGAAATAAAAAGGCACACTTGTGCCTAGAATTTATTTAAGCCACACATCTGAAGTAGCCTTATTTTGTTGGGGAAAAACCCCATTGATTTTAATAGGGACTCGTGGAGTCAGCTTTGGGAGTGACTCGGGACTCGGGAGTCACCATTTTGGACCAAGGACTCGGACTCGAGACTCGGGTCCAAAGACTCGTGACTCGACTCGTGACTCGAGACCAAGGACTCTTCAACATCCCTGGTGTTTATATCTCACAATGGTGGTTAGGTTGTGTTTTAAAAACAGATAATCAGAGAGCAGAAGTGTTAGTGAGCTTTCTTCACCCAGCTGAAACCAGCAAAATCATTTATGTATCCAGATAAACAAGATGTCCTATGGATTCCATCTTCAGATGTTTTGACAAAAGCTGATCCTTGTTGCCCAACAGAGCACTTCTATACACTAACAGACAAAGAGTGTCAAGCAGCAACTTTAAGACTAGAAACTACTGTTATGAAAAGCTCCTTAATTTAAGACTTGTTAACAAAATGTTAGCAAGTAATATTTGAACTGCATAAAATCTGATCAGTATATATAAAAGTAAAATGGAAAATCTCATCTATGCACAATAATGGTTTTTCAAGCCCACATCTAAGTAAATAGCGGTCTTGGAAAATAACTATGCTAGTAAGAGTCACATTTTGAAATCAAGTACATGTTTCCAGGGATGTTAAACGTTATTTAAAACAAAAGGAGTTTTTTTGTCATTATTCAAGGTCTAACTTCTGTATATTTATTTGAAAAAAATAAAATGAACATGTTTTCCCCAAGCATACTGGTGAGTACCTTTTTTCATAGATTTCATAGATCATAGAGTTGGAAGGAGCCTACAAGGCTATCGAGTCCAACCCCCTGCTCAATGCAGGAAACTAGAGGAGGGGTCTCCCATCCAAGTAACAACCAGGCTTGACCCTGCTTAGCTTTCCACGCTCAGACAAGCTGAGCCAGCGTAAGCCACATGCCTGTATTTTTAAAAGTACATATTTTAAACCTCATTCTTCTGAAAACAATAGGCCCTGCAACTTATTTTTTAATAAGCAGAACAAGTTCACCAAATCTTAAGCAATTTGCTTTCAGTTGGAAATATTCTTTGATTGATTTCATACCAGAATGACCACCCAGAGGAAGTATCATTATTCTACACAAAATGTCAGAAGTATGCTATTGTGAAGAAGAATACCTAATTCAGAGCTGCACAATTATGACAGGGTAGCTTGTACTTGTGCACAATGTTTTATTCAAAACCTAAGTGATAATGCATATTTTCTTAAGATTCGTACAGTGAGATAGCAATTCATATGAACTATGACACATACACACAGAGCGCCACAAAAGATGTAACTCGTTTTCTGTTAAGAACCCCATTTTGAAAATTTGGTACATGTATTAAGCACTGTCAGATGAAATAATAAAACAAAAATCATGGAGAATTTTTTTTTAGTTTTTGCGGAATTCAAGGTCAAAATGTACTATTTGACCTTGAATATATATTTATTCCAAAAAACCACTTATGTTACATATCAAATGAAAGAGCATTTCAAAGGCTTTCCATCAACACCATGATGGAATTACTGCAATTTTAATGTTGTCCGACACACAAAAATTAACATTTTTCTTCATATTTTTGATTGCCATATCTCCAAAAAGTTTTTGTCCCAGAAGTCCAATTTTTGGAGCAGCTTATTTTCTCAGCAGACCAAACAAGTTCACCAAAACTTGTTCACCAAGTTCACCAAGTTTTTCAAAATCGGTGACGGTCAGGTAAATTCATTGGTTGATTTTACATGGAATGACCCCTATATATATATATATATATATATATATACACACACACACACACACACACACACATATGAGATACTATACCCTTGCACTGTGTAAAGAAATATACAAGAAAAAAATAGTACAAAATTATCTTGAGTTGGTATCTAAATCCTTTAGCAAGATATACACAAATGAAAACAATAAGGTTGTTTTCATTGTGTATATAAGATGCAACAAAAAGGCTATTATTTTATGTCTCAGAAGGAGCTGCCCCAAAATAATGAGTTTGTGAGCAAAAATTTATATCTATACAGAGTTGGACAAATAAGGGTGCAATCCTATGCAAGTTTAGGCAGAAAAAAGTCTTACAATGCCCAGTGTGCCCCAGCCAGCATGGCTGGGTGGACGGATGCTGGGATTTATAGGAAAAAAAATTCTGTCTAAAAAAAAAATGCATCTGAAATACAGCTTGCCATGCAACCTGTTGAATGTCCTACTTGGTTTTTGGACGGAGTCATGTGAAAGTTAGTTTGGAATTTATTAACTGCGGTGAACAGACTGTGGTGAATAGATGCAGCCTAACCATAATCCCCTGACATTAAAAAAATGGCTGATCAAGAACAGAAGTCTGACAGCAATGACAAAACTGACTATGCTCACCTAAGAAATAACAAACAATATACAGAATGGCCATTTGTAACTTTTTATTAATTTTATGACAACAACGCATAACATGGATATAATCACAAACAGTTATAATTCTTGTAAATATATTGTATGGAAATTTCATCTAGTGGTAAGATAAACTGGGAGAAATAAGATCTGCTTTTATCTGTTGTTCTACTACCATGGTCCTCAACTTCCTTCAAAAATTATGCCAACAGGCGTGTATTTCTTGAACTACCATCTATATGACATTTATTCTGAAGCCAATAGGACTACTGTAGGTTAGTTGCTTGTGGACTGTATCCTTTACCAATTTTTCACAAGGGAGTTGGTCACTTGGAAGCTCCTTGGTAGGCCTAACTCATTAGGCTGCAATCCTATACTCATTTACCTTAGAGTAAACTCCATTGAACTCAATGGGGCTTACTTCTGAGTAGTCGTACGTAGGGCTGTGCTCACTGTTAATCCTGCTTGATCTAGGATTGTCTAATAGTAACAACCTCAATTGCTCCACAGCATTTAATTACCTAACCTAACATTGCTTTGTATTTTGAATTCAGTCTGCCTACTGACTTGCAGTCCTTCCTTGCATCCTGCCTGTAGCTGGCTTGCTCCTGACCTGTCTTCTTGTCCCTTTCTCTAAATTTGACTGGCACTTACATGACACCAATGACATTCAACCCCAGTCTGGACTATGTTCTCCAGGGAATGGAAATGCTCAATCAACTCACCTATGACCAGCCTGTCCTTCAGTCATGCAACCACATGCTTGCCAAGCCATCCTCTGGTTTCCCTGTACTGAGAATGTTGGTACAGTTAGGGATGAAACAGAGGGCTTCTTCACATATGCACATGCAGCATTTGATTCCACTACACTTGATGACTTAAGTTGCAGTTAAATGTGTGAACTGACGCCATTCAAAAGGACAGTGATATGTAAATTCTATCTTTGATGGCCCTTTCACAAAAGTCATCTTTGATGTCTCAATCAAAGGCTGACTTCCCAATATGAGCCACATAGAAACAAACAAACGTGGCACCTTTCTTTTTAAAAAAATAATGCGCCTAATTCTGTAGTCATGTGGATACTGGTAGATCTTGGGTGACCTCTGTAGAACACTATCTCGTCTTTAGTATCATGAATCACCATTTCCTATCTCCATTCATTTCCTTAAAAATCCTGCTTCAGCGGAGGCTGGACTCATTCCATGCTGCTGGGAATGGAATTATAACCCTTCCATATATAGCCTCTGTCACCAATATCCTACCAGTATTTACACAGGATTTGTGTCCCACCAGTGCATTTCCCCATTTTTATCCTGTACTTACTTCACTGCTCCTTTCTGACCTCTTGTTCTCATGTTTGCAATCCAACCACATCTGCTTTTCTTATCTTGGATGCTTCCCTCACTTTCACACTTCATCTTGTGCGAAAACCTCACTGTGCTCTTTTGTTTATAATCCACAGTCTCTGTGAAGTGGGGCATTACTTGGCCAAATCCAGAATGCTTTAGAAATCGACTGAGTTTTGTCACTGGTCTTGCAGGATCGATATTTGTTCTATTTAGATGCCATATCAAAAGCAATTAGCCCCTCTGAAACACTGGTTCAGTGAGTCATGGGGCATGTAAGACCTTTTAAATGATCTGGCAATACATAGATTTCATTTTTAACCCTTATTTGTCTTTTTCGGTTCTTTTGGTTAAGACACTAAAATGTTGAAAATGTGGCCTTGAGAATTCAGCTCTTGGCATAGACACGTTCACCTCACCCATATCCCAATATTATTCTGGATAAATGTACTTGGAATTCTTTGTAACAGTCCAGGTCAGTGGACCCTGGGGTAGTCAAACAAAGCAAAGTGTTCCAACCACGTGCAAAGCTGGCCCTCCCCCTGCAGCTGGAACAGGACATATGCGAGTGTGCTCATTGGCCAGTTCTACTGCACTGTATTAGTTAGTTTTGTGTTTTAACGGAGGTGAGGAAAACATTTCCCACAAAAGTACAATCTTCCTTTCTGCAGAACTTCAGAGCTTCTATAAACCATTACTAAGATCTTTATGGGACAAGTTGCTTGCTGCATACTAATTACATAAACCATCTGGGTTTGGAATGGGAAGGAAGCCTTTTTAAAGCAACAGTCAAAAGACTAATTCAATACTCCAAGATGTTCATAATGTTGTGGTGTGTTTTGTTTTGGGCATTTTATATCATTCTTTTATTTATTTATTTATTTATTATATTTATTTATCCGCCTTTTTTCCTGCAAGGAACCCAAGGCGGCTTACATAATCCTCCTCCTCCCCGTTTTATCCTCACAACAACAACCCTGTGAGGTAGGTTAGGCTGAGAGTCAGTGACTGGCCCAAAGTCACCCAGTGAGTTTCATGGCCGAGCGGGGACTAGAACCCGGATCTCCCAAGTCCCAGTCCAACACTCTCACCACTACACTACACTGGCTCTCTTATCAAGTGAACCTATCAGAGCTCCTTCTTCTACAACTAATTTACATGCCACAGTTCTGTTGGTCATAACCAGGTAGTAGTCATAGTAGTTGTTTGACAGAGTCAAGGATTATATGCTCTATAACAGGGGTGGGCAATACATGGCCCACTGGATGCATGCAGCCTGCATTGTGCCCCCTGCTGCCATCTCAAAATAATAAAAAAGGGTATCCGTACCAGCTATGGAGCACCCAAAAGACCAAATTTAGCTTGTTTGCTCCCATTGCCCCACCCAATTAAAAATAAATACATAAAAATAATGGTATCTGAAGCAGCTACGGAGTGCCTAACTGGCCAAATTTGGCTTGCAAACAAACTAAATTTAGCCATTGTAGCACTCGGTGGTGCTATGGAGCACTTTTCCACAGAATTGTGGTGCCAAACTCGTGATTTTGGGCCTTTCCCCCCTCATGGACTGTGTAGTGCCCCATGGAATGTGGCCCACTGTGGGGTCGGGGTGTGTGCAAATACCCCCTGGACTTCTGGACGTTGCCCATCCTTGCTGTATAAGCTCCATTAGGATGAGTCATTTCTAGTTTTTTTTTTACTCCCCTCTCCCTAAACAATAACATTTTGAATACTTATGCCTGGAACAGTCCCTGAAATTCCTGAAACTGATCGAATGAAGTTTTCAGTGTAGTTGTTGTTTTGAAGAGGAGTTGGATGTGGAATTGTGAAGAAGAGCGGGGTTAGATTTCATAGATCATAGAGCTGGAAGGGGCATACAAGGCTATCGAGTCCAACCCCCTGCTCAATGCAGGAAACTAGCGGAGGGGTCTCCCATCCAAGTAATAACCAGGCCTGACCCTGCTTAGCTTTCCACGCTCAGCCAAGCTGAGCCAGCGTGAGCCACAGGCCTGTATATTAGATGTGTGTCCAGTTCACATCCCTCCATCTACACACGCCAACACCTCCATCCTGTGCTGCTTCCCAGCACTCATTGCCTGTCAAAATCAGAAGAGACAGCAAACTCATGATCAGGACAGGCAGCTTTTGTAGCACAGTGAAATGTTATTTGAATTTTGAAGACAGCCCTGCCTTACAAGCTTCCCGTGCTACCAGTTTAGAACACAAGGCCCAAGGACTTGTCATGAGCTAGTTCTCTAAACGCCATATATTGGATGCATTTGCCCATTCATATGGAGGATGATTGTACATATTTGGTTTATCCAAGACATTATATATTCTGTTTCTTTTCTTTCATAGGTCTAATACCGTAAGTTCCTGAATTCCTGTAGTATATGCCTCATGTCAGCCATCTGAGGAAAGAACTGTGTGACAGCAAGTACGCCCCCTCATTATCTGATCTATTCCCAAATTTGATCTTGCAGGGCATGGGGGAGGGGTGCTTCCAGGGAGGTGTTTACCTACAAAATCTGGAGTTAATCAGGCATAAGGTGAAGGAGTCTGTCCCTTTGCTTGAGGGTGAAAGATCTACATGTGATTTGTTGATTTGTAACCTTTTTACTATGCAAACCACCCGAAGAACTTTTTGCTGAGGCCCTCCTCCAGGCACGTCCTCCGAGGGACGTGGCAAAAAGGGAGAGGGCAAAAAGGGAGTGGCGGCCACCCAATTATGGAACGCTCTCCTAAGTAAGGCCCGCCTGGGGCCAACAGTGTTACCTTTTCGGTGCCAGTTAAGATCTTCCACTATTCTCAGGCATTTGGCAGCTTATGATAAAGTTTTTAATCGGGTCCTGGGATTTCTTATTGTAGAGTGCTAAAAGTGTGTGTGTGTGTGTGTGTGTGTGTGTACACATATACATGTATTATGTGTGTGTGTGTGTGTGTGTGTGTTGTCTCTTTATATGTAATTGGTTTTGATACTACATACATGTATTTCTATGGTTTTTAATCTTTGTAAACTGCCCAGAGAGCTTTGACTATTGGATGGTATAGAAATGTAATAAATGAAATGAAATGAAAAGTGGGATATAAATATTCTCAATAAATACATGAAATATATTATTGTGGAAAAGGTGGATTACTGCTTTCCACACTGCTGAACTGCCCTGTAGCTGAGGAAAATGGGAAGATAGACATCTTACATTAATGGAACAGCCATTGCCATTACAGGAAATGTAGCCCATGATGGGTAAAAGCCAGTGGAGATTAATTGTGCCAGAAGGACACATCCCTGAATGCATATGGAAAGAGGCTGTCCCCCACCCCCCCGTTAGTTCAAATTCAGAATGCAAATTTTTGGCCAAAACAATTCCAAACCTTTCTCAAGAAAAACATAGATTTGGAAATATTATGTAAGAAATACTCCTGTCAGTATAAATGATTATGGAACAGGCAACAGTTGACTTGTCATCATATTGTGTTATATCTAGTGTGTTTTCTAGTATTGCGAAGGGCAGCGACAGCAACATTATTCTAGATTTAAGAGAGGCTTCTCTCAGCTGGAAGACTTAACTGACAAATGTTGCTAAGTGAAACAGAAAACTCTTAAAAATTATATATCACAGAAAAAATAGAAGCTTAAGCATTTGGGTGTTTGGGATTTCTCTTCCTTGGTGACTGTTTTGTGTCACAGCCAATGGTTCCAGGGCTTTTATTGTCAATTCTAAAACATCAAGGTTCATGCTTCAAGCAGTAAATTTGATCATCTGGATTTTGTCTTAGACTCTCCTTTACTGGGACCAGTTTGCTAATATAATCATACAAACAGATTATCTATTTTTCTGAGTGGACATGGGGTATGGGAAACAGCCATGTGTATGAACGTACACTGTATTGAAAACCCCATTTAGCCTTGGATGAAAGGCGTCAGAGTTTTCAACTTTGTTACTGGTTTTGTTATTAGCCATGGATATAATGATCTAGAGAAGAAGGATAAAACGTCATATCTCCTTGCTGTGCAATGGAGTTGAATGTAATCCCCAGATCTTCATACTGCTCTCCTATAGGGAAAGTACAGTTTCTATATGGCACCAGGGGCTAATGATGGTGGTTTCAAACCAGTGCACCCAGCAAAAAGCCTCTGGCAACCTATCTCCTTCTCCACTGTGGCCATGTTTTTGTCACAAGCCTTGCAGACTAAATTGTTTCTCAAGGTTGCCACCTAGGGATGGACAAGCAATTCTTTCAGTTTGCATTTTAATTGGAACTTTCCTAATTATGCATGTTAGAACCAGGGGTAGTATCCAACTGTGTCATTCCACTAGCACAAATGATGTTACTCTAGCAGAAACTGGGTTCCAAACTATGCACAAGAGAAGAATCCAACTAAAGTTACATTTGTGCAAGCCATTGCACAACCTGTCACACATTATGATTGTGCAACCTATTATGCAACCCATTGCACAACCCATTGTGCAACCTGTTGCAAAACCCATTGCACAACCCATTGTGCAACCTGTTGTGTGAGCAATTGTGCATTATGCTTGTTGTGCAACCCATTATACATTATGCTTGAGCAACCTGTTGTGCAACCCATTGCGCAAGCATAATGCACAACTGCTTGTGCAATGGAAAGATTTGGCAGAGCTCCACTAGTGCTATTTGAATTTGCAGAATGACACTGTTAGATACTGCCGCAGTTATCGTTCGAAATTCGCACTTCTTTGAATTTTGCAATGGAGTTCTCTAATACAAGAAAATGCACCCATAAAAATTCATATATTAGGGGAAATAACATTCAAAAATTCATTACATCAGGAAAATTGCTTCCAAAAATGTGTATGTTAGGCAAAAATGCATACAAAAATTCATGTATTTAGAGAAATGTGCACAAAAAATTCATATGCATTTTCATGCAAACTTAAAAAAAAAAATCTCAAAGTTTGGGAACCTAAGACTGGAGAAATTCTTAAAGTTTCAAATGAACCAAATTTAAGACTGGAAATATGAGAAAGTGAGAGAAATCCAAATTGACATCTCTAGCGCCACCTAGGCTAATTGAAAATAAGAGCAAACCTAATTGGCTTGATTTAAGTAATTTCTATACTGTTTGCAGAATTTAGCTTTTCAGGGTACAAAATTTGGATTGTTTTGGTGCAGGCTTGTTTTTAACACAGTGTATACCCCACCCCACAGGGCAACCTGATCTTGTTCAAGAACTCCTGTACTTAGTACAATCACTGAGTTCTTGGCACTAATGTCCTCAGCTCCTGTGGAGTGGGTTACAATGGCTTGGTTCAGACAACATGGTAACCCATACTCAAGGGTATGGGTTGAATGTGGATTGTCATTGAACCGTGGGTTGTTGTTGAACCATGGGTTATTGAGTTGTCTGAATCCAGCTGTGCTAACAAACCATGATTTGTTAACCACAAACAATCCATGAAGAGAGCCCATGGTTTGTTGTTGGGTTGTGAACTGTGAGTTGTTCGTGGTTAACATAATAGGTTGCATGGTTTGTTAGCACAGCTGGATTCAGACAACATGTTTCAACCCATGTTTCAAGAACAACCTACGGTTCAATGACAACCCACACTCAACCCATACTCAACCCTTGAGTGTGGGTTATCATGTTGTCTGAACCCAGTCAATGTATGTTATTCTTTTGGCACTTTTTGATTAGTTCCCCTGCCAGGATTAGCACCTTTTCAACAGATCTAGAGATTCATAAACAATTCATATTATGGATACACTGACAGTATTGTGTGATGCAGCAAAAACTGAATACTAAGTTGGGATGCTAAATAATTTGTGTGAGACTTTAGTGTCAGACTTAGAGAGCGATCCTATGGCCCTTAGACATTGTCTCAGGGGCCGTAGGATACTGGTGATGTACGCTTTTCAGGCTGTAGATAGAGCTATGACCTTGGAGAGGGTGGGGGAGAAAATCCCTGCTTGGTTTCCCCACCTCTCACCCATCCCAGCTACCATGGAAAGCTCCCTGGGTGTGTGTGTGTGGGGGGGAAATGAGCATTTGGGGAGCGGGACTGTGGGGGAGGATGAGAGAGAATGTGGATCTGCTGGAGCTAGGCCAGTCTAACTCAAAATGCAAAAACAGAAGACGGAGAGGTTGTAAAAGTCTCTGCCCCTCCTCCCCCTGACTGGCTCTTGCTGGCAGGGCTTCAGATTTCATTTCATTCATTTCAAGATAGATGGAGGTCTCTGAGATTGGAGCCTTCCATCTAGTGGACATCAGTCTGATAGGATTGCGCCCTTAAAGACTAATGACAGTGAATGAAAACAGCAGCACACTTCAAAGGGTTGTAGGGCATTTGTACTCCGTATTAAAGACTGCTCAACAAATCTTTCATGATGCAGCTTATAGATCATAGAGTTGGAAGGAGCCTACAAGGCTATCGAGTCCAACCACCTGCTCAATGCAGGAAACTAGAGGAGGGGTCTCCCATCCAAGTAATAACCAGGCCTGACCCTGCTTAGCTTTCCACGCTCAGACAAGCTGAGCCAGCATAAGCCACAGGCCTCACCAGGTTTGCTTTGGTGAAATACAGCATGATCTCCCCTCGCCCCCCACAAATCATCTTAATAAGAAGTATAAAGTCTCCTAATCAAGAAACATTTTTTGAAATGTATCGGGAATTATCAATCGCCACAGCTGTCTTTTTGCTTCCCCCCCCCTATCTGTATTTGATCTCGCATTTTTGATCCCCTAACACCACTCTTAGTGATGTGCAACGCTGGAAAACTCATTCCGTTTGAGCTCAATGGACTTTCAACACCTTTATGACCTTGATGATCGAAAGTGGGCTGAGTCAGGTTTTTTTGGGGGGGGGGGGGTCCATGAAGTGCTTAAAACATTTGCACAAATTGGGAGCCAAAAACTACGTATCTCTAGCGCCATTTGCACGAACTGCGATTTGTGCAAATTGGGATCAATTTCCTTAGATTCGAGTCGTTGTTGTTCTTGTTGTAGCTTTTTTTCTAGCTTAATAAATATACCAGCTTTACTTGAAAGGTATTTCACATAAATACTTGAAAGGTATTTAGCAAATTTCATAATTTTGCCAATTTCAGGCTCCGCTCTACAATTTATGCAAATTTCCCTAACTTTTTTTTTTAAAAATGTGCAAATTGTGGCCGGTTTTAAAAACGGAAGTCCCCATGCTGGCTTGTCTCATATCAGATTGAGTCGGCATCAGCGCAAAGTTGACAGAACAGAATCCTGCGTGGCTGAGTTGAGAAAATCCATCAGAATTTCACCCTCTATTGGATTCCTCACACATCCCTACTCCCCTGATCAACCCTTCCCTTACAGCTTCTTTGAATATGCAAGCAAGAAGAACAATAACCCCAACTAGTGGGAGATCCAGGACCGGTGCAGGGCAGTTTGGTGCCCTAGGCTGAAATTATATTTAGCGCCCCCCTCTCGTGCCGTGGGGGGGGGGGCTCCGGAGCAAAGCAGCCCTGCTCTGCAACCCCCCCGCCCCCTACCTTCCCCCCGCCCTGGCCGCCTCCTCCTCCGAGGAGGAAGTGACGTGACGGGACCCCCGCGCTCTGTTTTTGGCTGGGGAAACCAGGGCAACAGGGCTGTTTAAGCCCTGTTGCCCTGGTTCCTCCCGCCAAAACAATGTGGGCGGGGCTCCGGAAGCGGCATGGAGAAGGTAGGTGGCGGGCGGGTGGGCGGGAGGGGGCGGCGCGGTGGCTGGCAGATGGGCAGACGGGCTGCGTGGCGGCGGGCGGCGCAGCGGCGGCGGGGCGGCCCAGCGGCGGCGAAGAGGAGCGCAGCGTTTTTGTGCCCTCTTCAGCCATGCACCCTAGGCAACTGCCTAGTTTGCCTAGCGGTAGCGCCGGCCCTGGGGAGACCCAATTCCTGAGCCAGTGAGGGCTCAGGAATGGGACCTTTCCCCCAGGATAAGAGTGACGATTCTAGGTTTACCCAAGCCCGGAAGCTGTAGCTGAAGCTGTGTTAAGGAATCTAGATGACATCTTGCTCCCTCCCTTGAGATGATGTTACTGTCCTTATACTGAGAGAAAGTGGCGGGGGAAAGCTCTGAGGGGCCCGAAGTGATGGATGCATCCAACACAGTGGTTACATTTTTCAAGGCAGACCTGACAACCCTGTCCCTTGTGGCACATTAGTGTGCCATGGCACATAATTTAGAAATTACTAAACTGGCATCTCTACAGAAAACTGAGACCCAGGCTAATCCACTCAACCCTCCTTGTGTGGAGCTTTAGCAATAAGCCAGTTATTTACTTCTTAGGAGGCAATCGTAAAATGGGGGAGACGTGATAAGGTTCCCAGAATACGATGCATCATACAAGTAATGATAATGTGGGAAAACTGAGATGGGCTGGGGTCAGAAGATCCATGCAGAGGGGAAAACAAGTTCACACATGGCAAAAGAGGTTGAGAGGTGGGTGGAGTTTTGCCACTGAGTTCATGAGGGCAGGATTAAGGCACTTAATTACTCCAGATTTCATTTAGGTGAATCACTGAGGGAAATCAGAAAAAACCCTCTCTGGTATAAGCTCTCCAGGTGGGTGAGCTCACACTTCAGACAAGTCAGTAGGATGCAAAGAATTTAAGCCAATCTGCTGCGGTACAGATTCTTGGAGGCTCTACTGGGATTCCTGCCAGTGGGGTGTTGCTGCCTTCAGTTGTCAATCTGGCACTGCCGCCTACTCTTAAAGCTTGAGGGCAGAAGGGATTAAGTTTGGCTTAGGGTGGCAGCAGACATGGATATCTGAATGAACTTGAGTCTGATGTTGCAACCCATGAAACCCTCATGGTTTTCCAGCCAAGTGGTCTCATATGGCTTTGTGGAGCAGTGCCTTTAAACCCATTGTCCTGCCTTTTGGATACATCAAAGTATATTGTTAAGTAGTCATTTAAAAACACAGTGCCTTGCAGAAATATTCACCCCTTTTGACTTTTCCACATTTTGTTGTGTTATAATAACCTGGGGAATTGAAATGGATTTAATTGGCATTGTTATCACTTGATGTACACAAGATACTCAACACTGTGAAGGTGCAAAATATTTTTATCATGGCACAAAAGTCAAGTAAACAAAAAGAAACTGGCACTTTTTGATTGCATAAGTATTCACACACACACACCCCGAGTCAATACGTGGTACAAGTACATTTGGCAGCAATTACAGCTGCAAGTCTTCTTGGGTAAGTCTCTATCAGCTTTGTACATCTGGATCCTGCAATGTTTGCCCATTCTTCCTGGCAAAATTGCTCCGGCTTTGTCAGGTTGGATGGGGACTGTTGGGGAACAGCAACTTTCAAGTCTTGCCACAGATTCTCAATTGGATTGAGATCTGGGCTTTGACTGGGCCATTCTAAGACATTCAGGTTCTTGTTTTTCAACCACTCCAGTGTTACTTTGGCTGTGTGTTTAGGGTCATTGCCCTGCTGGAAGGTGAACCTCTGCCCCAGTCCCAGGTCCCTTGCAGAATGAAAGAGGTTTTCCTCTAGAATTGCCCTGTATTTGGCTCCATCCATCTTGCCCTCAATCCTGAACAGTTTCCCGTTCCCTGCTGAGGAAAAGCATCCCCCACAACATGATGCTGCCACCACCATGGGTCACTGTGGGGATGGTGTTCTCAGGGCAATGAGCACTGTCAGCTTTGCGCCACACATAGCGTTTTGTGGCAAGGCCAAAAAGTTCGATTTTGGTCTCATCAGACCAGAGAGCCTTTTCCCACATGTTGCTGTGTCTCCCACATGCCTTTTTGCAAACTCCAAATGGGCTTTATTATGGGTTTGTTTCAGCAATGGCTTTCTTCTCACCACTTTTCCATAAAGCCCAGCTTTGTGGAGTGTCTGGGTGATAGTTGTCCCATGGATGGTTTCTCCCATCTCAGCTGCAGATCTTTCCAGCTCCTTTAGAGTGACCATCAGCCTCTTGGTTTCTTCTCTGACTAATGCCCTCCTTACCCAGTCACTGAGTTTTGATGGACGGCCTTCTCTAGGCAGAGTCACATGTTAAGCCATATTCTTTTCATTTTGCAATAATGGATTTAACAGTGCTCCAGGGGATGTTCATAGTTTGGGATTATTATTTTTTTTTATAACCCAACCCTGATTGGTGCTTGGATAGCTCCATGGTCTTCATGATGCTGTTTGTTTAGACATGCTTTCCTACAAACAATGGGTCCTTCCAGAAACAGGTGTATTTAATCTGAGATCCTGTGGCACTGGAATTGCACACAGGTGGACTCCGTCCAACAACTTATAGTATGTGACTTCTGGAGGCAGTGGGTCGCACCAGAGCTTCTTTAGGCATGTCACAGCAAAAGGGGTGAATATTTATGCAACCAACAAGTGCCAGTTTGTTTTTGTTTACTTAACCTTTGTGCCACAATAAAAATATTTTGCACCTTCACAGTGTCAAGTATCTTGTGTGCATTGAGTGGTAACAATGCCAACTAAATCCATTTCAATTCCAGGTTGTAACACAACGAAACGTGGAAAAGTCAAAGGGGGGTGAATACTTCTGCAAGGCACTGTATCTATCTATCTATCTATTGTAAGCTTCTCAGAGCCTGGTGGGAGGAAATTTTTACCTAGGTAAGAGGGTTAGAAATTAAAGTAAATATGAGTCCCAGAAGCTTCCAAGCAACATGCCATAGGATTGGGTTGTAACTCAATTACCACAAAAACAGCCACAGACTCTTCAGACAGAAGTGTTGTGCACCTGAATCCTATGCATGCTTATTCAGAAGACCTACCTTCAGTGGAGCTTACTCTCACATAAGTGTACATAGGATTATAGTCTTGTGATTGTAACTCACCTCAGTTCTCTCATTTCTTTGAAACTCAGCCTGGAAGTCATGCTGTTGCTGCAACCCAAATCTTAACCCCCAATCTGGTCATGCTTTGGCTGGGATTTGGTGGTGTCAGTGCTTTTTGGCAAGGCTAGTCCCTTGCCGAAAAAGGTCTGAGGGATCAGTCCGGCCCTTGGGAGTGCAGCTCCTGCTTCCTAGGGGTATGCCTGTCAGAGTGATCAGCACCAACCTGCAAAGAGGCAGGAGACTAACCAACTTGCAACTTGTGCTAGGTACCATCAAGGTTACAAATTGTGGTTCAGGCCTGGTTACAGCACTGAAACAACCTTAAGCTGCAGTTAAGGTTGCTGCTCTCTGGCTGCTTGAGCTTCTTGGAAAGCTCTCTAGAGGACTTAGCCAGGACCTCCTCCCTTGGGGCTTTCCAATGCTGCTGCCCGCTGAATGCCTGCAAGCTGTGAGGAGGCAGAGGAGGAGGAGGAGGAGGAGGTGGTGGTGGTTCTAGTCCCCACTCGGCCATGAAACTAACTGGGTGACTTTGGGCCAGTCACTGACTCTCAGCCTAACCTACCTCACAGGGTTGTTGTGAGGATAAAACAGAGAGGAGGAGGATTATGTAAGCCGCCTTGGGTTCCTTGCAAGAAAAAAGGTGGGGTATAAATATAACAAACAAACAAACAAAACCAAAAATGCCTTGCGCAGCTTTCAGGCCCTTACAGTAGATATAAAGTGCCTTGCAGAAGTTTTCAAGTAAATATGAGCTGAGCAAGGCATTTTTGGTTTTGTTGTTAAAAGGACACAACCACCACCTGCTCTGCCTCCTCACTCAGCTTGCAGGCATTCAGCAGGCAGCAGCATTAGAAAGCCCCAAGGGAGGAGGTCCTGGCTAAGTCCTCTAGAGAGCTTTCCAAGAAGCTCAAGCAGCCAAAAAGGCTGCATGGACAGAATGAGGATAAGTGGTAAAAGAAAGAGCACCCCCCCCCCCCCAGCCACCTCCTTACAGTATGGTAAGTACCGAAGCCCGGCACCCTGAGAAATTTCTCCGAAATTCTCAACACCCCAATGAAAGAGGCACAAAAACAACTGCTTCTTTCACAGGGAAACTAAGAGGTTGCAAAAGGAATGGTGGGGTTTTGGCACAGCACTAGAGAGCAACCCCCTCCAGGACAGATTGAACATCACTCAGCTGGGCAGATGAACCCCATCTGGCCCCAGAGTGGGTGTCCCAAGAGGCAGTCTGGCCCCTGGGCCTGAAGCAGTTCCCCACCCCTACTCTGTAGAATGGTCAGGTAAGGACTGGCAGCAGAGTTGCTTTCCACATCAAAAAAAGTCAAACGAACTAGAAATCCCAAATGGGGTAGGCTCCTCCACAGAATTGCTGTGGGTGGCAATACCAGGCTCCACATTTAAGTAAATAGACAATTGCCAAGCAAGTCCATTGCAGTTGCAATTTACTTTAAAAGAAGAAGAAGCTTCTCTGAAATGAGGAGACTGGTGAAAAGGAAGTTGAAAGGGAAAGTCAGTAGAGTCAGATAGGGATGGACGACCCGCCCAGCACTCAACTTGTGGCACGCTCGCCGAGCACGAGCGCCAGCTGAGGCACTCACCGGACTTCCAGGTCCCTGGCTCTATGTCGTTTACATAGAAAATAGTGTTAAATACATTTTAAATGGCTGTAATTTGCGCAAATTAGGCCGTTTTTAACGTATCTTATGCCATTTTCTACATAAATGATGTAGCGCTGGAACCCGGAAGTTGCTTTCCCTGGCTCGGCTCATGAGAATGTGAGTCGATCTGGGGAAAAGGTAGGTCGCGCGGAAGCTTGTGGGGCTGAGCCCGGCGAATTTGCTAGACTTCCACCCCCACTCCCCCAATCAAGCTCCGCGCACATCCCTAGGGTCAGATCTCTCCAGAATGCTTGGGGGTTAACCACACGTATAGGATTGCTCTTAGTCTAGGTCACCTTTCCTAGGAGCCTGGCTAATGCCTTCACACAGAGGGGAAATTTAACAGTGGCTGTCTTACATTGGCTTTGCACAGAGAACTATTTCTTTCCACAATTGCTAGGCACCTGATCTCCGGCCCCAGCTACAAAACTTGAGGCTCTCTGACAGCTTCATTTCTCTGGCTTCGTTTCCTTGGGAGAACCTTTCCAAAGAGTTAAATGCTCAAGGAGGGCCCAAGATTTCTGCACACAGGCCTGGCATGTTGTTTCATTCTGTTGTGGATATTGGATTGGAGAGTGGCTTGCATCAGGCCACTTTGCTGCATCTGTAACAGATCAGCCGTCAGCTGTGCTGATCGGGTGCCAATCTGAAATGAATTCAGGCCACTGATACAATGACTACAGCAGCCTGATCCAAAGGCCTTTGAAGTCAAAATCAATGGAAAGTCTCCTTTCTGCTCCAATGTCAACCTCTAAATCAAGCACACATGAGGAGTCGAGGGAGTGTGACTCCAGTTCTCTTAGTTGCCAAACACACAGGCCTTTCGACCTCATGAACTATAGGAGATCGTCTCCTTCAACAGCTAATAAAAATCAAGACTTTATACTCTGACGGGGCCAATCCATTTACTTACATAGGGCATGATCCAGCCCAAATTATGCACTAACGTCTATTGATTTCTGTGGCAGAGAATTTAGCTTGCACAGCTCTTCCACTGAAAGCAACAGGCCTCAAAAGTGCTTAACTTTGGCTGGAAGATGCCCCCAATTACTCAATAGAGCAATATTTACATGTATCTATAGGGTTGCTATCTCCCTTCTCCCTCTTCCCCCCGCCTCCGACAGGACTGGCACAGCAAAACGTAGCAGGCTAATCTTCACCTGGCTAATCTTCACCTGATGGGGAAAGCTTCATGTGCTAGATTTAGCTGCGTCAAGCTGCTGCTAAAAGGTCCAAGAACAGGGCCAGTAAAAAAGAAAAGAAAAGAAGTATGGCAACCCTATACAAGCTTTATTGAGCAAATACTTTAAATTTACAGTGCAATCCTAAGCATGTTTACAGAGAAGGAAGCACAGTCTTGTGCATACTTACCTAGGAGTAAGACCCATTGGAATTCATGCTTTAGTCACCCCATTTCACTTGCGGCTATCATTGTGGGTCTCTCTCTTTCTCTCTCTTGGGAAGAAACTACTTCTACTGCTAATCCAGGCCACACTTGAGTATATAACCTTGGTAGCGCAAGGCTTTATGGCAGCCTTCCCCAACTTGGTGCCCTCTAGAAGTTTGGGATTTCCTACTTCCATGAGACCCATGGGAAGCATTGCCAATGGTCAGGAATGCTGGGAGTTGTAGTTTAAAATATCTGGAGGGTATTAAGTTGGGGAAGGCAGTTTTATGGCATCTGGTGCATTTTTCAAAAGGAAGGGTGCGGGTTGCAGATACAGGGTGACCTGTTGTTTTCCCCTCATGTTTCCTGCATGGACTGATATTTACTTCAAACTGCAGATTGGTCAGAAGTGGTGGTGCAAAAACATGTCCTTATCTTCTTATTCAGATCATCTCTGCAGGTTTGAGTCAGCTCTGGTCAAGGCTAGCCCAAGGGATTTTGCGGCCTGAGGCTGAGAAGCAAATCGCACACACACCTATCCACCCAACTCAACAGTACTGGCTCCAGGTTTTTGAGGGCCCTTTAGTTGGGCAAGACACCCTGAATGGGCCCCCTCCCTTAGGGAAGTACGGACGTTGTAAAATCCAGTCCGTCTGTTTCACGGATTGTCAGGCGCCTTTCGTTCTGTCGTCCACTCACTGATGGAATTGGATTTTGCACAAATGTGTTCGTACACATTTGTGCAAATTCGCCCTTGCACAAATTCACACTCCAGAAAATGTGCACGTTTCCCCAGAATATGCAAATCCCCCAAAATGCGTATTTTCACATTTTAGCCTATGGGGGAAATGCACATTTTTGGTTGGTGTTTTTTTTTAATTTTATGTATTTTTCTACGATTAAATTTGCGTAAAGTTATGGAAAATAACAACAACAACAATGACATCAACAACAACGACAACACGATCCACAAGCCTACGGGATCCATGCAGCTCGGGGAAAACCAGTCTGCTGTGGAACCTGTGGGTTGGATTCTTAGAAATATGAACTCATTTGAGTCCATTGCAAATTACTCCAACATCCCTATCAGTGAGTCTGCCTTCCTTCCACCACTGTCGCTAGCTGCTATTTATTTATTTAATACATTTTTATACCGTCCAATAGCTGAAGCTCTCTGGGCGGTTTACAACAGTTAAAACCATAAAATACAATATAAAATAAATATAAAACTTAAAACCACAGATTAAAAACAAACAGCAGAGCTAGCAGCAGAGTTAAAAACAGCTACAAGATTAAAATAATTAAGATGATTAAAATAATTAAAATGCCTGGGAGAATAGAAAGGTCTTCACCTGGTGCTGGAAAGAGTACAAAGTAGGCGCCAGGCGAGCCTCTTTGGGGAGCTCATTCCACAACCGGGGTGCCACAGCAGAAAAGGCCCTCCTCCTGGTAGCCACCTGCCTCACTTCCTTTGGCAGGGGCTCTCGAAGAAGGACCGCTGATGCAGATCTTAGTGTCTGGGAAGGTACATATGGGAGGAGACGATCCTTCAGATACCCTGGTCCCAAGCCATTTAGGGCTTTGAATGTAAGTACCAGCACTTTGAATCGGGCCCGGAAACAGACTGGCAGCCAGTGCAGATGAGAAAGCACTGGCATAATATGTTCTCGTCGGCCAGTCCCTGTTAACAATCTCGCTGCCCTATTTTGGACCAGCTGAAGTTTCCGGACCGTTTTCAAAGGCAGCCCCACAGTATAACACATTGCAGTAATCCAAATGAGAGATTACCAGAGCATGGATCACTGTAGCTACTAGGCTATCTCTGTCCAGATAAGGACGTAGTTGGTATATCAGCCTAAGCTGCTATTGCGCCACCACCATTGTCTGGGCTACAGCGAGAGAGGCGGGTCAACAAGCAGGTTGCCATGGTGACGAGGAGAAGCAAGTCCAGGAGGCTGTTGTCAGTCGGCCCCTCCCGGGTGTGCCGGCAGGTCCCGAAACCTCAGCAGGAGCCCAGCCATGCCTGCCCCCGGGCCGGCTGTGCAAGTAAAGATGCATTGTACTAAAGCTGACACCGTTATTTTGGCACACGAGGCAGAAAATCCTACAAGCCCCTCTCCCCATCCCTGGCAGTAAAAATACAATAGTAACGAATTAACTAGCTAACAAATTCGCTGCCCTCTCCTAACACCCAAAATCTGCTGCCTGAGGAGGTCGTTTCACTCTGCCTAATGGTAGGGCGGGCCCAGGGTCTGATGATTTGATGAACATGAACAGTTTTTAGCCAGGTCATTTTACCTCAAGCTAAGTAGTGAACTTTCCTCTTCCAAGCTTTGCAGGAAGGTTCTTGGCGAAGTGAAGGAGGAAGAAGAGGAAGACGAGGAAAGTTCAGAACAGCTGGCACATGCTGGAGATCTCAGGAGCTGATTCTTCTTCACTGAGTCCTTGGCCTTTGAAAATGTTAGCCTTGCCTGCCCTCTAGTGGGAAATGATGCATGTTGCTTTGCTTTTTCCACCAGGATGCCATGTATGGAAAACAAGGACCTGAGAGAATATTTGATACTTGGTCAGTTATGTCAAGATGACTATGGCACTGCTGCTGGGTGGCTTTTGGATTTTCACAAAGGTGAAAGTGTTTAACCATGCTATGGTTGCACAATTCAGGGCATGCTTTTTTGTTTTCCCTTCAAGGTGTTGATGCACTCATTCAAGAAATATTTCCCACTAGAGGTTCCTTGAGGTACAATATATTTTCACACTTTGAGTAAAGAAGGTGCTTTCTAGGAAGTGAGAATGGCTAGCATCTCTTTCTGCTTTCCATTGTAAGACACGGCATGGCTGAACCATCTAAATCAAACTTGCATCCAGTGTGGCACACTATGCTTCCACCACTAGCCAACCAAGTATGGGGGCCCATTGAGGGCTTGACAAACCTCAAACGAGGGCTTGAGGGGTATCAAACACCTGGCAGGCCACCATCCATGGCTGAAGTCCTCCATTGAATCGATGGAGGAGGTAGTGGAACTGTATCCCTTGACCAGGTCCTTGGGGTCAGTGCACTCTCTGGCCAGGTTCCATCATCTGTATATTCAGTGCAACATGATCATGCAGGTTTCCACTTCACCTGGAATCCACGTGCACCTATGCACATAGGGGGCCCTTTAACATGTTTAGCTGAATGTGCAGCTGTCAGGGGCAAGGCCAGAAGGTGCACTGGCATCAGAGGGCTGGCCAGCAGGTGCGGACCTGCGCTCTTCTCTGTAAATGTACAGTAAATGCATGGAGAGGTTCATCTGAAAAGGCCTATTGGGTACTGGGTAGGTCCTGCATCAATGCATGGGGGTGGGCTACAGTCTTTGTGACCCTATTTTTCTAGGCCGTCATGGCAGTGGGATTTGTAAAAGGGAAAGCAGGTCTGCCATGCTTTCAGTTATCATCTATCACATAATATTTTCTTTTAGGTCAGGATTCATAGGAATGGATGAATCTATCAATATGGGTTTCATTTCTCAGTTTTCCAATCTTAAGTTTGGTTCATCTTGAACTTTGAGAAAATTTCTCCAGTCTTAAGTTTGGTTCGTTCATCCCAAACGTTGATATTCCCCCCCCCCCTAAACACACGTTTGCATGAAAATGCATAAACATTCTTGTGCCCATTTCTCCTAATACATACATTTTGTATGCATCTTTGTCTAATATACACATTTTTGCAATCAGTATACAATGCAAGTTTGAACATTATTTTCTTTAATATACACATTTTTGTATGCATTTTTTGATTGGAGAACTCCACTGCAAAATTTGGGAAAGCATAGTGGTTTGAAAGCGCAAAATTAGGTGAATGAATTTCTCTCCCATCGAATCAGCAATGGTTTTTATTATGTAGAATACAACAGCTAATGGTCAAGGAGCACCTGATTACTCTGAACGAGTTTAAATCTCCAGGGCCTGATGAGCTGCATCCTAGAGTAATAAAGGAACTGGCAGAAGAACTCTCAGAACCACTGTCTATTATCTTTGAGAAATCATGGAGGACAGGTGAAGTGCCAGACGACTGGAGGAGGGCAAATGTTGTTCCCATCTTCAAAAAGGGCAAGAAGGAGGAACCTGGGAACTATAGGCCAGTCAGTCTGACATCAATCCCCGGGAAGATTTTTGAGCAGATTATAAAGAAGTCAGTCTGCAAGCACCTTGAAAACAATGCAGTGATTACTAGAAGCCAGCATGGATTTGTCAAGAACAAATCCTGTCAGACTAATCTGATCTCATTTTTTGATCGGGTAACCTCCCTTGTGGACTGTGGGAATGCTGTGGACATTATATACCTGGACTTCAGCAAAGCTTTCGACAAAGTGCCTCATGATATCCTGATTAGTAAGCTAGCTAAGAGTGGGCTAGATGGAACAACTATCAGGTGGATCCACAATTGGCTAAAGAATCGGACTCAAAGAGTGCTTATCAATGGTTCCTTCTCAAACTGGGGAGAGGTAACGAGCGGGGTACCACAGGGCTCGGTCCTGGGCCCGGTGCTCTTCAACATTTTTATTAATGACTTGGATCAGGAGGTACAGGGAATGCTTATCAAATTTGCAGATGACACAAAGTTGGGTGGAACAGCTAATACTCTGGAAGACAGAAACAAAATTCAAAGTGACCTCGATAGGCTGGAGCGCTGGGCCGAAAACAACAGAATGAAATTTAATAGGGATAAATGCCAAGTGCTGCACCTAGGGAGAGGAAACCAAATGCAGAGTTACAGAATGGGGGACACTTGGCTCAACAATACTACAAGTGAGAAGGATCTTGGAATTGTGGTAGATCACAAACTGAATATGAGCCAGCAATGCGATGTGGCTGCAAAGAAGGCAAATGCAATTTTGGGCTGTATTAATAGAAGTATAGCTTCCAAATCGCGGGAAGTGATAATTCCCCTTTACTCGGCACTGGTTAGGCCTCATCTTGAGTACTGCGTCCAGTTCTGGGCACCTCACTTTAAGAAGGACATAGACAAACTGGAGAGGGTTCAGAGGAGGGCAACAAGGATGATAAAGGGACTGGAAACAAGGCCCTATGAGGAGAGACTGAAAGAACTGGGCATGTTTAGCCTTCAGAAGAGGAGACTGAGGGGAGATATGATCGCACTCTTCCAGTATTTGAAGGGATGTCACACAGAGGAGGGCAAAGATCTCTTCTCGGTCATCCCAGTTTGCAGGACACGGAATAATGGGCTCAAGTTACAGGAACCTAGATTCCACCTAAACATCAGGAAAAATTTCCTGACTGTCAGAGCAATAAGACAATGGAATCAACTACCTAGGGAGGTCGTGGGCTCTCCCACTCTGGAGGCATTCAAGGTGCAGCTGGACAGACATCTGTCAGAGATGCTTTGACCTAGATTCCTGCATTGAGCAGGGGGTTGGACTCGATGGCCTTGTAGGCCCCTTCCAACTCTACTTTTCTATGATTCTATGATTCTATGACCCCAGAAACAGGCTCAGACTGTACTGAGCGCCTCCTCATTTGGAACCATGTGACTTCTTTTGCAAGAGACCTTCTGGGAGTTAATCTTAATGCAAATACACTGTGCATCAAAGGCAAACATCACCCATAGTTATTCACATTTGCCAGGGGAAGACTAGCAAGGATTAAAGCAAACAGAGCCTAGCCTGGAATTTTCTGATCTGCATTTTCAATCATTCACTCTAGAATTATCTAGTACTGTGCTTTTTTTTAAGGCCTCAATGAAGCCTTAAGAAAGAAGCCGGTGCACCGTTAAAACTTTCTACTCAATCAACTATAGCGAATACTCATTTAATGATTGTCTTTTTGTACCAACAAGAAGTAACAATGCTTTTAGCAAAAGGAATAGAATGAGAGAGAAATTGCCTAATCAGCCCCACTCATGCAGTTCTTTGTGAGAGAGATTATTGAATTTTCAGTCTCTGCAGAATTTTAATGAAGCACCGTCTTGCTAGAAAATCCAGCCCTTTGTCAATAGAGTTCAATAACTCGACCACCCGTGTAATAAGATGTACTGGCCTGAAATCTTTCACTTGCCCAAAAGCCCAAGCCCTGCCGGAAGCTCTCCTGGAAAATAGAGGTACCTTCTGTAGTGTTGCCAAAGGGAGATGAAAGACCTACAACGCCCTAATCTGCATTTCAATTCACCCTACATCCATTTTGTGACCCTGTGTATAAATGCTTTGCTAAAAGGTGATTGCCAAAGCCCTCCCAAATTTTTCTTCAATCGGTTTAATTACAAAGATTCAGTTTGCTCTCAGGCTTTGCTCTTAGATCTGGGGAGTGGTGGTGGTGGGGAAGGCCCATCTCATCCCACCATTAGTTGAAGTACATCAACAGGTGAAGCTTACCCACCCACCCCACACCCCCAAACACGGAGCTTCAGAGAGAAGGGGAAGTTTCTTGCATTTCCTTCTGACACTGTAAACTCACCTGTTAGAGGCAAAGAGTCAGCTCTGTTAGGAAATAAAATCTGTGGCAATATAAAGATAGGAATTATGTGATGCATTCTCTCATTCACCTCTCCCTTGGTCCAGGCCAGCTAGTGCCGCCTCCACCTCCCTTTTTGTGTGTGTGTGCGCGCCTGCGTACACACACACACACACACACACACACACACACACATCGTGGTGTCTGTTCCCTCCCTGCTTACTGTTTCTTAAAGGGGCCATGGGAAAAATTGCAGCTAAGCTAAAAGTTTTAGCTTAGCTGCAATTTTGCCCATGTCCCCTTTAATAGCGGTTTAAAGCAGCTTGTGGAAGGCAGGGGAGAATTCGGGACTCTGCATAACAAAGTGAGAAGCCGTGATGGCTTAAGGGTTTTCAGGACTGTCCTGGCATTTTCGGGGCAGTTTATTTATTATTATATTTATACCCCGCCTTTTTTCCTGCAAGGAACCCAAGGCGGCTTACATAATCCTCCTCCTCCATTTTATCCTCACAACAACCCTGTGAGGTAGGTTAGGCTGAGAGTCAGTGACTGGCCCAAAGTCACCCAGTGAGTTTCATGGCCGAGCGGGGACCAGAACCCGGATCTCCCGAGTCCCAGTCCAACACTTTCACCACTACGCCACACTGGAGACTATGTTATCCACGAATGTGGATATGTATGTTTTTTTTTTAAATGTAGGTCTCATTCATAGGAACATAGAAATATAGGAATCTGCTTTGTAGTGAGTCAGACCATTGGACCTTCTCACTCAGAATTGTCAACAGTGACTGACAATGGCTCTCCAGGATTTCAGACAGGAGTCCTTCCCAGTCCTGCCAAGAATTGCTATGATGTAACATTCCCTATTCAAAAGCACACATCTCTCTGTATGCTCCGAATTGCTGTAAGACATTACATATGCATTATTCAATCAACAAAAAAACCTTTCAGTTTAGAATGTTGTTTTAAGGGCTTTCAAGTGCTGAGAAATTACAGCTCTTAAGGGCCATGCCTTTAACAGATGCATTAGTTAGGCAATATGCATATGGTATGGTATCCAATGCTGTGGTTAGTTCCAGCTTCACCACTACCTTGGAGCTGGATGGCTGTCAGTGGCAGAGTGGTGGACTTAAGTTCCAGATTTGTCTGTTCACTGGAATAGACACATGGACTCTATGCAACTGAAGCTATCATGCCACTGAAGCTAACGTTCCATGTTACAGGTGCCCAGCTGGCAACCAATACCATCCACACAGAATGATGGAATTGGAAGGGACCATCATGCCAGATGTTGCAGTCCAACATATTTGGAGGGCACCAGGCGGGGGAATAATGCTCTAATGCTATTGAACAACAAATGAATCAGTTTGTATATGCTCCCTTACTCGGTTCCATCCCTATTTCTAACGTTAGATCCCCCCACCCCAGTATAGTGTGCAATTTGTAGTATTCTCAATAAATACTAATTATGCCATGTTACATACAGGTAGTAGATTTTGAAACTGTTGCCATTTTAATTTTCACAAGTAATACGGAGAAAAAGACTGTACTGAAGTCCTATTGAGGGGGAAAAGAAGAGAGAGAAGGGTGATCATATGCTGGTGTAGTGGATTTTAATTTACCGTTGTTTCCTTCCGCAACCCACACTCAGTACATATCCCAAATCACTTCACATAAAAAACCCAAGATCTTAACTGTGCCAGAGGTTTCCTCTCCTGTGTCATAAAGATGTCTGATTCCAAGGAAAACATCCTTTGTTGATGAAGATGCGAGGAGTGGTTTCAAGTACCAGCCAAGGGCTTGGAATATTCAGTAAGTGCTAAGGCTGGTATTCCACATGCCATCTTTCTTTCTGTGTTTAACTGTGGTATGCTTCAGAAGATGGGAAAATGTTACCCTTGATAGCTTCTCTTGATGGCAAATTCCATGCTGTTGGTTTGAATAGCCCCATAATGCATGACGTCCTTCATTTCCGAGCCCAAACTCTTGATTAGTATTGTGAACGGCAGCTCCAGAGGAGCGCATGTAATGCATGCCAGTAGGTGCTGATTACAGATGTGAAGAGAGGCAAGAACAATTAATGCCAACACCTCAGCACAGTTTGAAACCATTTTAGAACAAAACGTAACCACAATGCTATCAGACTGATGTATACCTAGGTAGCTTTTTGTTGTGACTATATATAGCTTAACCTTTATCTTGTACCACTTGAACTTTTGCAGCTCTAAAACCTCTGTAGATTCTTTATGTGTGGTTACAAGACCAAGATTATTTTTAAACATTCCTTCTTCCAGAGCACTAGTCTTCAGCTGCTGGGCCAGGACCCCACTTCTGGGTCACAGTCTTACCTATGGTGGGCCTCAACAACAGCATTACCAGCATATGGTAAAAAAATAATAATTAAGAAGTGGTCCCCAAATGCAATTTGAGCTAAAGGTGGATTCTGAGTCTGTAAAGGTTAAAGAGTACTGTTCTGGAAGTAATGAGTGCAACGACACAGTCCCTTCACACTAGGACCAGACACATAAACCCTTCTCAGACTAAGCACCAACACTTAAAAACCTGAGGGGAGGGTCAAATAAAACCTTTCCCCTACCAGTGAGGGAAAAGATTAATACAGGTTATTAAGGATCTTTTTTAATGTGGGTACAAAGGTGTGTGTGTGTGTGTGTGTGTGTGTAGATTTAACAGTAATGCAGGTTAACAATGCCAAGCTGACACGTAGGATTTGGGTAGCAAACAAAATAAAAATAAGTTTATTTTAATTCTCAAAATCTTAGTTCCAGAAAATAACTGTAAACCTGCCTACACCAAACACTTTATAATTAACCTAAGTCCCTATTACTCTAAATACTTTCACTCTTCAGACAAGCACAGATTTATCTCAAAACTCCTGACAAACAACGACCCGACTAACCTAACTCCCAACACTCCAGACACACTCCGAACACTCAACCCACAACTACTCACTCCAAACACACACCTCTGACATCACTCAAACACTCCTTATATACTCCTCCCCCCACCCTTTCCAAGACATCACAAACCACACCCACTCAGTTCAACATTCTATACTCACTAAACATACTAATGCAGACATACACCAGGGGACTGAATTGTGGGGTTACGCCACAACAATGAGGCTTCAGTTCTGCAGCAAAGTTTATATTTGTCACACTAGGCTGATTTATACATGTCTTGGAGGTAGAAAACATGGTAGGATGCAACAGCTAATCTCAGGTTTGTGCATGCTTTCCTGCTGCACATAGAATGTGTTGCATGATCTGCTCCCTATGCACAAACATCCATACCAGTGTGGTATAGTGGTCTGAGTATTGGACTAGACTAGGAAGATGCAGGTTCAAATTTCCATTTGGCTATGAAGCTCACTGGGTGGGCCAGTCACTGACTGGGTTCAGACAACACGATAACCACACTCAAAGGTTGAGTGTGGGTTGTTGCTGAACTGTGTTGTTGAAAGGTGGGTTATAGTGTTGTCTGAACCCAGCTGTGCTAACAAGCCATGGCTTGTTAACCATGAACAACCCATGAAGAGAACCCATGGTTTGTTGTTGGGTTGTGAACTATGGGTTGTTCATCATGGTTTGTTATGTTGGCTGGGTTCAGATAACAACAGATAACCTTAATTTCAAGAACAACTCACACTCAACTGATACTCAACCCTTGAGTGTGGGTTATCATGTTGTCTGAACCCAGTCACTACCTCTCATCCTAACCTACCTCACAGGGTTGTGAATATAAAAATGAGGGGGCAAGAACCATGTTCATCTTCTTTAGCTCCCTGGAGGAAAGCTGGCACTTAAATGTAATGAATAAAAATGAAATGCAAGAATTAAATATTCTATTCACATGATCTGTCCACCCCTTTTTTCTGTCAGACAGTTTGCATGTCTGTACTTGTATACAGAATAGGGATATGAGAATCAGCTGAACTCAAGCTCATCAAGGTTCTCTGAATTTCACCTCGAAGTTTGTTCTAACTCGTGTCCATATGGACGGATCAATTGTGCACATTTCTCTTGCATGGATTAAAGTGTGTTTGGGCAGATTTTTCAAAAAGTACTGATTATTTTTCATGCACATTTTTCAAATGTATGCATTTTTCGAACGTACACATTTTTTGGGAACCTTTCTTTTGTTCTGCGAATTACATTGCAAGCTCAGAAATGTACAGGCCTTAATTGAAGATAGTGTCCATGTTTGGTTCCAGGAGGTAAACTTTGGAAAGATGCTTTAAAATGCTTTACCTTTAGAAGGGGGTTGAACTAGATGGTCTTCAAGGTCCCTTCCAACTTCGATGGTATTGCTTGCCAGTTGGATATTTGTAACATGGAATTGTAGCTTTTGGTTGCATGATTGCTTCAGTTGCACAGACCCCATGTATCTGTTCCAGCCAACAGACAAGTCTGGGACTTAGGTTCACCACTCTGCTACTGACAGCCATCCAGCTCCAAGGTAGTGGTGAATCTGGAGTGAAGCACAACATAGGATACTGTAGGATACTAAGCCAATGTGGTGTAGTGCTTAAAGTGTTGGACTGGGACTTGGGAAATCTGGGTTCTAGTCCCCACTTGGCCATGAAGCGCAGTGACTGGCTTTGGGCCAGTCACGGACTCTCAGCCTAACCTACCTCACAGGGTTGTTATGAGGATAAAATGGAGAGGAGGAGGATTATGTAAGCCGCCTTGAGCTCTTTGGAGGAAAGGCAGAATATAAATGTAACAAATAAATGAATACCATACCACGTGTATATTGCCACTACGCTGCCCTTTGCCAGCAAAGTATTCTCTAGCACTAGCACTAATCAGTGCATCCTAATAAACTGGGCATCATGCTACATACATACTGCTGCTCCTTGTACAACACATCTATAATATATGGCTGCCTGCATTTTGGACTCTCCCTGCGGGGGTGGCTACGGGAACTGCCAGGGTGAGCACCTGCAGTTCCAAATGTTCTGCTGTGCCACGGGCAGGAACCTCCACATATGCTCTGAATTTTCACTTTAGACACCATTCAGAGGCAAGTTGCTGGCTCCCCTTCTTTAAAGTCTCTTCCACTGCTAGGATGTATTCGAAGACACAGAAGCCTTTCTGGACACCATATTCAACATCCACATCCCGTTCTTTAGAGTTGTTTCATATATTGCTAATCCTAATCATCCACTACTCTCATATACATCAGGAATAATTTAACACATCATCAACCCCTACGCCTGGCCATTATCTAAGTGCTATTCACTGTCTTCATTACAGAAGAAGCCTTCCTGCAACAATGAGGCAGCATAACCAAGTGGTAATCAGAATCATCCACTTACATCTCCACCGGATAACAGCTTCTTAGAATAGAGAGGAGGAGGAGGAGACAGGGAGGATGTTTTTCCAAAGGGAAAGCATGTGTAGGGGGAGAGATATCTGAGATGGAGACGGGGCGTGGTCATGGATGCATACTCTCTTGACACACATGAGGCTGGAAGTGAGGCGCTTGGTTAAAAAAAATATGGCGCTGATGGAGATGAAAGGCTGTTTTCTCCCCTCCTGCACTGTATGTCCAAAGCATTATGATTCACACTGGCTTAAGGCGTAGGTTTCCTTTTATCTCTCTCTTCCTACATGCAACTTTGATTTTCCTGGAATTTCAGGTAAAAAAAGAAAGAAAAAAAAGATACACCTCATGCATAGAGAACCTTGCTGATAAAATTCCTTATTATTTCTACTAATTTATTTATTTATTTTATTACATTTATATCCTGCCATTTTTCCTCCAGCAAGGAACCCAAGGCAGCCTACATAATCTTCCTCCTCCTCTCCATTTTATCTTCACAACAACCCTGTGAGGTAGGTTAGGCTGAGAGTCAGTGACTGACCCAAAGTCACTCAGTGAGCTTCATAGCTGAGTGGGGACTAGAACCCAGATCTCCTGAGTCCCAGTCCAACACTCTCACCACTACACTGCACTGGCTCTCCACACCACCCTGGCTATTTACTCCTCCAACAGGCCTTCCTTTTGCTTTTTGTACTTATGCATGTAGCCGTGAAGAGTACAAAAAAACAGTCCATTGCACTATGATATCCCAGTATGGCAAGGACTTCTGAAGACATCGTATGCACTTCTTTACACAATGTATAATTAACTAATGGAATTAATAATAGCCATAACATGTGGCTACCACTTTAGATGCGTGTGTGTATGTGTGTGTGTGTTTAAAAATGGATTAGACAATGGATAGAGGAGAGATCTATCACTGGATAACAAGCCAAATGCAGCCTCCATGATTAGAGGCAGCGTACCTCACCATACCCCTGCTGTGAGCTTTCCATTGCACAGGAATAGCTGCTGGTGGAGACAGAATACTGGACTAGGTAGAACCTTGCTCTGACTGAGCAAGACAGTTCTTATCTGAAACACATCTCTTATGTGACAGTTTATTTTTAATACCTGCACAGAACCTAAGATCATCTTCAGAGGCCTTTCTCTTAGTGTCCACATCAAATGAGGTGAGGTGGGTGGCTACTAAGGAGAGAGCCTCCGCAGTGGTGGCACCCCAGTTGTGGAATACCCTCCCCAGAGAGGCTTGCTTGGCACCAACACTGTGGTGTCATGTAAAGATTTTTTTCATTCTCCCAGCCTTTTTATTCCGTCAGTTTTGTTTTTAAATAAATGTGTTGTTGTGTTTTTAGATCTTTACACTGCTTGTGGCTTTTACTCTGATTTTTACTTTGGTTTTATTCTGTTTTAAATTTAAAATATAAAGTTTAAAATTTTATATTATGTTTTGTCATGTTGTATTTTGGGGTTTTATTTTTTGGAAGCTGCCCAGAGATTTTGGCTATTGGACAGTATGTGATGAAAATAAAATTGGATGACTATGGGATTGGATGACTAGTATTTATTTATTTATTATATTTATACCCCGCCTTTTTTCCTGCAAGGAACCCAAGGTGGCTTACATAATCCTCCTCCTCCCCTCCATTTTATCCTCACAACAACCCTGTGAGGTAGGTTAGGCTGAGAGTCAGTGACTGGCCCAAAGTCACCCAGTGAGTTTCATGGCTGAGCGGGGACTAGAACCCGGATCTCCAGAGTCCCAGTCCAACACTCTCACCACTATGCCACATTGGCATATTAGTAGTAGATGGCATATTAGTCTCAGCATCCTAAATCCACCTTTGACCTTTAGGTCAATGGTTCACATCACACCTAGGTGAGAAATGGCTGTCATTTATCATTATTGGGGAAAGGCCCAGAGTTGCAGTAACATGGTTCTGGAATCCCCATCAGATGAGAGTGGAATGCCTTCAGCCCTGATGCTATGGTTCTGAGTGTGGGATGGTAGAACAGAATGACTGGATGGTAGAACAGAATGACAGTACAATAACCCATACTCATGGGTTGTGTGTGGGTTGTTGTTGAACTGTGGGTTGTTGTTGAACCATGGGTTATCGTGTTGTATGAACCCAGCTGTGCTAACAAGCCATGGCTTGTTAACCACTAACAACCCATTGTTCACCACAGCTTGTTAGGGATTTGTAAGGATTTTGTTCGGGGGGTGGGTGGAAATCCAGTGAACTGGCCAGGCTTGACCCTCCAATCTCCGTCCTGCTTACCTCCTTCCCAAGCTCGATGTGCGTTCTCCCGAGTTGAGTTTGGGAAGCGACTTCCAGGTCCCCGGTGGGCTACTTTTTACATAGAAAATGCCGTAAGATATGCCAAAAGCAGCAGCAATTTGCGTAACTTGTGAAAATTGTGGCCACTTTTAACATATCTTACAGCATTTTCTATGTAAAAAGTGGTGCACTGGGAACTCTGAAGTCTGCTGAGTGCTGAGTGGCTTGGCACGCATCCACTTTCTGCCAGGCTCGGTGGGCGCAGCAGCGGTGTCTGCTGAGCCAGCAGTGGGACGGGTCGCTGGCGGATCGCCCACCACTATTTGTTATCTCCGCTGGGTTGAGACAACACGATAACCCACGTTTCAACAACAACCCATGGTTAAGTGACAACCCACACTCAACCCTTGAATGTGGGCTATTGTGTTGTCTGAACCCAGTCAATAAGGTTTCTCCACAAGAAGTCTCCCTGTAGAATGGAGAGCAGCCCAACTACGTAGGCAAGCAATCGCCTGGGGTGCCACAGTTCCAAAGACACCTGCCTCAGCTATGTAAATGTCTTGCAGAAAGAATTGTTGCTTCATTGTGGGATTTATCTCTTTCCCCCTCCCCCATGCATCCCTCTTATATGTGATATACAGTCAGATTCTCTGTGTGTCTACTCAAACGGCACTTTCTCCTGGAGCTGTGTGTATAGAACTGCAGCCACAGAGATGCTGATCTGCACATGAAGGACAATGTCCAGGAAGCTGGGGTTAGAGGAAACATTTAGCCCAGGTTAAGTAAAAAGGAGCACAGCAGCATAATAGTTGCATTACTGAATTGTTAAAAAATGAAATGAAGAAAGTAGTACCACAGTCCACTTTCTGATCACTGAAGGTCAAACTACACATTACGTTAATTGTGTAGCATGTAGCTAGGGCTTTTCTTTCTTTCTTTCTTTCTTTCTTTCTTTCTTTCTACTCTAGAGAAAGTGTACATGGCCCCAATTCAAATTAATTATCCCCTGAATGAGCTATTGTTCTGCTGTTCTGCAACAAGGAGGCACAGGTTTGTGTATTAGGGGAGGAAGAGTAAGATTTTAATTTGCCTGGGGCACCACAAAAACAACATGGGATGGCCCTCATGGAGAAATTCTCAAAGCCTCTATTGTGGAATGGAGAGTATTAGTAATGGCTGAATTCAATTTCTAAAAGGGAGAAAGGGGAGCAATTGTACTGTTGAAATGAGATAAATCATCTTTAGATTGAAAGGGTTAAAGGTCCCTCGTGACTTGAAATGCACAGCAGTACGGGAGAGATTGTCCTTTCCTCTTCATTAATCATACTGGCACCGATATTATGAGGCTTAATTATTTGCCAAGATTGGAAGATGCAGAAATTCTTTAGCTCTCATTGTCCTCTGTATGGCACAGCAGGAGAGTTTGTTTTTTCATGTGGTTAATCTCAGCCTCCCCGTCTTCTGAGTCTTTCTCCAAAAAGAAACAAAGAAAAGTCGCCTCTACTTAGTGTGCCCAAATATTCATGGGCTGGTTCCCACACACACCACTTGATTTATCTATATCTGGGTTCTCCAACGTGGTGTCCATGGTCACCAATGTGGCTGTAGACACCTCTCTTGGTGCTCACCAGGCTCCCTGTCCCTGCTGATTTTCATTTTATTTCTTAATATTTTTTAAAAAATAAAATAATAATAATAATAATAATAATAATAATGGGAAGTTGGTGTGCTGCAAAGCAAAGTGCTGCCCTCCAGTGCCATCTTTATCCGGGTTCAAAAGAATGGTTTTATGTGGTTTTGTGTTCTGGAGTTCAGACCCCACCTCTGCCTTGTACTTAGATTCTTAGGCAAATTTCCGTTTAGTTTCACCAGTTTGCCTTCTGGGAAATGAGTTTTTTTGTGACTGGCCATGCCCACTATAACAGCTATTTTATGAATGGGAAAGTCCCCCCCCCCCCATGGCAGCAATTTTGTGAGGGCACTCAGGGCACTCATGCTTCCAAATGTGCCCACTGACCCAAAAAGGTTTGGGGACCCTTGATCTATTGATCTGGCTCAAAAAGCATTGCGTTTGAAGGGATATTTACTTAACACTTTTTATGGTGTTAGATCTATGATAATTCATTTTCACATTTATGTCCTTTTCTGATAATGCCATAATCAAGTAGTGAACTCATACAGGAACATAGAAGCTGCCTCATACCAGAACTGTTTTTATTCTATTATTGGGTGTCGTCTTTATTCTGTTATTGTTGTGTTCTTAATTGTGTTTTAATGTATTTGTTTTATCATTGCTTTAATTAAGTTTTCATTTATCTATGATTGTAAGCAGCCTTGAGTGCCATTTTCTTGGTAGAAAGATGGGGTATAAAGCAAATCAATCAATCAGTCAGTCAATAATAAATAAACATAAGAACACAAGAAGAGCTGTGCTGGATCAGACCAAAGCCACATGTAGTTCAACATTATGTTCACACAGTGGCCAACCAGATGCCCACGAGAAGCCCACAGCAGGGCATGAATGCAATAGCACCCTTCTCTTTATGTTCCCCAGCAACTGGCAAAGAGAAATGTAATGCCTTTGATACTGGAGCTAATATATAGCCATCATGACAAGTAGCCATTGATAGCCTCATCCACCATGAATTTGGTGGATAGGTTAGGCTATTTCTCAGAATATTTGTCCATCTACCCCAGTATTGTTTACTCTGACTGGCAGCAGCTCTCCAGTCAAGTGTTTTGTACTAGCTTACAAACAGGCATTGCAGTCATTGAGGGTTCTGAGAAGTTACCATCAACATACTTGGAAAGTGACCTTCAGAAAGTGTAACTCCCTAACAGTGTTCCCTAATCACTGCCATATGGGAACATAAGACGCTGCCGTAAACCAGGTCAGACTGTTCGGGTGCGTTCGCAATGTTATGATAACCCACCCTGGCAAAATGTGAACAACCCACGGTACGCCTGACAGATGATCAAGCTCACAGTGGGTTGTTCAGCCCCTCCCTCCCTCCTGGTCAGTTGTCCTCTTGTAGGTATCCCAGGGGACACCATGGCAGGGCCAACTTGTCTCTCTCTCACACCATGATCACAAACCATTTTTAGCTTGTCATGGCTTCTTTCCCCATTTCCCCCCAAAGATTGCAATCTCCAGCTTGACAGCCAGCTTTCACGATCCCCATTTTGACAGCTACTGACAGCTCTTTCAGTGTCCAAGTAGCACCTTGGAGGGGCTGTCCATGGTTGGCAACCTATTTTTTGATTATTTTATTGGGCCCCATAATGTGTGCAAATCGGTGAGGGTTGACCTAGCCAGGTTTTGTCAACATTGACACTGCCGGTGACTCTCCAGAGTTTCAGGCAGGATTCTTTCCTAGCCCTACCTGGAGCAGGTGGAGATTGAACCTGGGACCTTCTGCATGCCAAGCAAGTGCCCTGCCACTCAGCTACAGCCCCTCCCTGACAGCTACGACCCCTCTCTATTCTAATAAGTATTAAATAGTATAGGATCAGATGTGCATGGCATGCTTAGTAAGCTACTTATACCCCTGTTCCCATAGTCACAATGGCATCATGGGATGGGCAACAAGAAGGCAATTCTGATGTGACTGAATGAATGTAAAATCCATTTGTCAACCACTCAATAAAGTGAATGCTGGAGATATTTAACAATTTGCTTTGATGGTGGTATGCATTTTCTAATTTATTGGATGCTTGCTTCTTTCATAGAAGTAAATTATGTATCATTAATCTTCCTAGGAGGCTGATGTCCTGGAGTTAATTTACTGATTATTTTCTAAGATAATATACCTGCTTGGAAAGTACTGCTTAATCAATATAGGAAAGTAATCTAGGCTATGAATGAACTTAAAACATATGCACCCCCTTGCTAGCCTCCTGCTCTCAAAGGCAGTCAATGATATTTTGAGTTAGCACTTTTTACTTAACATCTTACAGTGTGGAATATGATGTATAAGCAGGGGAAAATAAAACCATCTCACCAGTTTAGAAAGTGGGACCTTTAGGGGAGTTAGGAACCAATTTGCCATTGTGTCCTAGGAGGTCCTTATATGCAAGTGAAGGTCAAGCACTCTCAGAAGCCTGCTGAAATGCGAGAAAGAGCAGAGGGAGGGGGAGATCATCACCTATCTTCTTCAGCACATCAACTTTATTGGTCATAACACAAATCAAACAAAACACAAAAGAACAAAATCTTTGCTGTATGACACCAAAGGTCCATCTGGTCTAGCATCCTGTTTCTGACAGTGGGACAACAACCAGGTGCCTCTGGAAAGGCCACAAACAGGACATGAGGGCAGCAACTCGAGGTACACTGCCTTAGAAGTTGGGAGTTCTATTTAGCTATTAGTTGATGCTGACATATCATTCTTCTGTTAATCTGTCTAACCCTTTTAGGGCACAATTCTATGGCTGCTAGAAGAGACTAGATGGCCACAGAAGAGGTCGGAGTCCCAGCTCTGACCTCGGAAACATGCTCCGAGATCAGAGCAGGGACTCTGACCTTGGAGCGTCCTCCCTCCAACTTCGCAGCTGGCGCAGAAAAGAACCATGCCAGCTGCGGCTCCAAGGTCACAAAACCAACCTCGGAGCCAGAGGTTTGTGGATGTTCTGGGGGGGCAGGAAGGGGAGGAGTAAGGCTCCACCATGATACGTAGTATCCTGGCGGCACCTCAGCCTCTCCTCCTCACACTCCAGGGGTAAAAGACAGGTGGCAGAGATTGGCTGTCTAAGTCTTTTGCAGGGTGGGGTGGGGGAGCATGGAGGCGAACTTCACCTCTGCACTCCTGCCCTACATTGGATGCCTGTAATCCTCTGAGTTCGGAGGGCTATGGGCAACCACATTGGATTATGCTGCCCAAAAGCCATTTACGCTGGTGGCCATCCACACATCCGTGGTAATGCATTCCATAGGTTAATTATGTTTGGTGTGAACTACTTCCTTTTGTGTGTTCTGAACTTATTGCCAGTCATCTTCATTGGGTGATGACAAGTTCCAGTATTATGAGAGGGAGAAAAATGTATCTCCAGCCACACTCTCCAACACATGAAAGCAAAGCTTAAACATTACCAAGAGTTTACAGCTTCTTTATTTTCTTCTTCTGCTACTGGCTGTATGGAAGGGATAGGATTGCCCAGTAATTAAAGCATGTATACATGGACTTGGATCCAGATTTATGCTGGATCAACTGGACTTCCCTGTCACCTCCTTCTGATTGCAACTTTCCCAGCCCCCTGAAAATGCTACACAGAGAGTCAGGAGACCCTAATTACTGGGATGAGATATCATGTGTGGGGAGGGGGGACCCCCAAAAATCAGGTGGAGTGACCTTACACAAGTAGAGCCCTTCTCTCATGGAAGGCAAATTCTGGATCCAACCCTTGGTCATTCATTAATTTAAGCCAGAGATGTCAGAGGTGGCTGAATACAATATTAGCAACTTGTCAGTCTTGCTTATCTATAGGCCAAATAAACTAGTGTGCCTTACTGACAGACTATATGCCTTGGAATGGATTTTGATGACTCTTTTAAAAGCTGGTTCTGGAGTAACAGTCAAGTTTTTTTTTTAAAATTTCCTTTCAATGGAAGCACATATTTTGGTGTCTCCAAATCTCCTTTTGTTGAATTTGGAACAACCAAAAGACAAAGGGCTTGTATTTGTACAACATACTCAGCTTGGCCTGAGTTCGGCCATCTTGAATCCTGAGTTCCCAGTTTCCAGAGACTTGGCTGGTCCACCCTGAATCTCAATATGGCTTCCGCCCCTCTAGAGGGACAGTAGGCATGATTTTTACTGCATGTCAGCTCCAAGAAAAATGCTGGGAGCAAAATCAACCCCTTTATATGGCATTTATTGATTTGGCTAAGGCCTTTGATACTGTACACCGAATGGCTCTCTGGACTATCCTTATGAGAATTGGATGCCCCAATAAATTTGTGAATATCTTGCGACTTCTCCATGACAACATGACGGCAGCAACGGTTTTGGACAACAACGGCTCTCATGGTGCTCCATTTAAAGTGGGATCAGGTGTTAAACAGGGATGTGTTATCACCCCAACATTATTTGCTATTTTCATCGCCATGATTTTACATCTTGTCGAGGGGAAACTTCCCACTGGTGTGGGAATTATATATCACTTATGGACCCATCGCTAGAGTCTACACAATTTTTTTTAGAATTTCCTCTTTTTATAATTTTCTTTTTGTAATTTTATCCTGGAAGACAATCTTACTCGGTCACGAGTGATCGCCTACTACTACTATCATACTTGTATGTCACCCTTCCTCCAACAGTTGAGTACATGATGTCATCTCATGTTACCCATAAAACAACTCCACAGGTTGGGTGAGGTTTGCTAGATATAGTGTAACTTTGCATGCTAACTGCCAGGGAGAGAAGGGTTAAAACCACATAGCTGAAAAGGGGAGCTCTATGGTATATGATGTTTCTTCCTGCCTTTTGTCCCTCCCACTTCCTGCCATGCATACTCTTGCTCTCCTCCTGCCTTCGAACCAGCATGAGCTCCACGAGGTAGCTCCTAGATGAACCTACATACGTTTCTACATATGTATGCTGCAATTTGTGAGTAAACACTCTTTTCTGATCTAACCAAAGACAGAGCAAGACTGTTTATTTTCCTTTTGGGTTTTAATCAGCCCACATGGGGGCTGGCTGCTGTTTTGCTTCCAGTTAACTCTGCTCATATATATTAGTATTTACCTAACAAGTCTGAGAAAAAGCAACTTGCCCAAAAGCTTTATGGCTGAGTGGGCATTGAGGTCTTCTCAGATCAGTCCTTCCTGAGTGGTAAATCTAGGACTTCCTAATATAAGGCCCAGAGACTTTATTTGCTACAGCACAAAAGGCACCAGCATTCTGGAAGACAATCAGAGATGTAACATGCATAGGAACTTCACATTCTAGCCCTTCTCACTAAGCTGAGTATGTGAGAAGAGGAGCTCAAAAAGGCAGCCCAAAGAGTGGCATGGTGGGACAGCCCCAAGCCAATGTTACTACCAGTGCGATCATGCTAGCAGGGCTGCAATGCTATTTGTGCCAGTAACTCAGTTGTCCCCATCAGCTGCTGGGGTTAGAACAGGGACCACTGCAGGCCAAGCTCAGCGCAGATCATGCCCTGCCCTGAATTAAGAGCCCCCCTTAGCACTCTTACTTCCTAAGTGTAGAGTAGAACTAACTTTTGCAATGCTGCCTAAAAGTTTTTTGCCTAGTTTATCAAACATTGTCAGCCCTTCCTCACCCACAAATAGAATGTCCTGTCTCCAAAATCTTGCACATTTCATTGAGTTTACCTCAGTGAAGCACAGTCCCTGTACAGCTTCAAACAGTGCCCTATCTCCAGTTAATCGCAGAGCTTTAACAACTGATACCCGCCACAGCTCTTCAAACTTCAGAGGCGATATGAGATGATGTTTTTTTAGCTCACTCCACAGAATTACCATCACTCCGCTTACAGTCTGTTTACAAGTAGCTTTCCATCCCACCCCCCTCCAGCTCTCTCTAAATTGATCATTCCCAAGAATTGCAGAAATGCCCTTGGTAACAGCTGTTTTGGGTCCTTAGTTACATTTTTAAGAGTTCCCATGTAAGCTGCAGAACAAACAATACTTTGCCATTCAACCAGAGACATGTACAACCATCAGGTAACATCTTGGCAATGGAACGTTTCCTCCTTTTCAAAGATCCCAGGCCAGTTTGCCATGGTGAGAGAAAAGTGGAAGATCAGATTCTAGCCATTAGCCATGGCATTTTTCTGGTGTGCTTTTTGTTCAGTTGGTCGCTGTATCATCGCATGGCCTAATGCAGGACTTGAACACAACTTTGCCCCATTAAGTCAATTTCTGGCATTTAGTAAAGGATCGTTTCCTTCTCCATCAATTAATGGTGACAGGAAGGCACACTCTACTTTTCATCACATGTGCCATATATTCCTCCTTGTCTAACATCTTCAGATCAATGGAAGCTTTTCTTGTCTTAATAGTGGGCCAGATTGTGTAAATTTGAATGGAACTTACAGGCACCATTTTTAAGAGTAACACTGTATATTAATTTTAGATTAATTTTTTACACTATTAAAGGGATTAAATATGTTAACTAATGGCACAATTGGAGCATGAACCTATGCATGTTTACGTGGAAGAAAGTCCAACTCTCTTCAATGGGTCTCATTCCCAAGTAAATAATATCCCAAGTAAAATGATAGATTGCTGATGCAGTGTAGTGGCTAAGGGCACAATCCTATGGCTGCTAGACAGAATCTAGCTGGCCATAGGAGAGGTTGGAGTCCCAGCTCTGACCTTGGAAATGTCCTCTGATGTTGGAGCTCGGACTCCGACCTCGGAATGCCCTCCCCCTGCCCTCGCAGCCAGCGCGGAAAGAACCACACTGGCTGTGGCTCCAAGGTCGGAAGACTGACCTTAGAGTCGGAAGTAGGTGTTGTGGGGGGCGGGGAGGGAAGGAGTAAGGCTCTGCCATGATACATAGTATCCTGGTGACTCCTCAGCCTCTCCTCCTTGCAAGACAGAGCAAAAGACTTAGATGGCCAAAGTCAGCCATCTCAGTCTTTTGGAGGCTGGGAGGAGCGCAGAGGCAACCGTTGTCTCTGTGCTCCTTCCGCCCTCCATTGGATGACCATAATCCTCTGAGCCACATTGGATTGCACTATAAGAGACTGAAGGAAGGCCACAGTTCAAATCTTGTGTTTGTCAGAAAAGGGATGGGTGACAGATTAATTCTGTTGAGGGTTTGCTTTTGTTTTTTTAGCTGGTTCACACCTCCCAGAACTGAGTGCAGAACTGAATGCTATTTGCAGTCAGAAATCCGTTCGTTTCCTACCTTGCAATGTATTCCACAGAATTTAAAAAAAATGCACACATTTGCAAAATGTGCGAAAAACACTGCATACATTTCTAAAATGCATACAAACATGCTTAAGTCACTGGGGGCATGTATACAAAAATGCACACATTGTGTTCACAAAAAAACCATGCCAGTGTGGCGTAGTGGTGAGAGTGTTGGACTGGGGCTCAGGAGATCCGGGTTCTAGTCCCCGCTTGGCCATGAAGCTCACTGGGTGACTTTGTTTGGGCCAGTCACTGACTCTCAGCCTATCCTACCTCACAGGGTTGTTGTGAGGATAAAATGGAGAAGAGGAAGAGGACCATTATGTAAGCTGCCTTCGGTTCCTTGCAGGAAAAAAGGTGGGGTATAAATATAATAAATAAAAAAATATGGATTTCTGTGCAGGGGAAAAAACACACAGACTGGTACGGAACAAAGATGGAATGAAACCAGTTTGGTGGTGGAAAACTGAGAACCTCATCAAGATCTGCCAATCCTCCCATCCCTAGTCATGAATGCACTAGGAGGCCTGATCGGCATGTTACTCTGTCTCAGCCTTAGTTCCTCCCCCATCTGCAATATGGGGATAATAGTATTGCTTTACTTTGCATGGCTGTTGTAAGTATTACAAGTAGATAAGGCACGTGAAGGAATTTGAGCACCTGAAGCCACAATACAAATGTATTATTAAATGCGTGTAGGAACTGCTGCAACCTGAATGTGATTTCTTTCACTATTGCGTTTTGCACAGATAACTTTTGCAACCTGGACCACTGTGTGCCATATAAGCAGAAAAGGTGCAGTCCAAGAGAGGTGCTTTCAGAGCTAATATGTAACAATAATACTTATGTTTTTGTATCACACTCTTCAAGTGTTCAAAGGGCCTCACACACCCATTAGTCCTGGCCACACATTGCAGTCAACATATGGGGAGTAGGGGCGGGTGGGATTTCCTGTACTGTCTCCACTCCCAAATTCCATGCATTCAGCTTAAGGTGTGTATAAAGTCCATGTGTGTACAATTGTTTTGAAGTGTACAATTGTTTTGATCTACCATCGCCTCTGCTGGAGAGGGCCAAGCCAGGCAAGTAGCCCAGCCTTGCTGCTTGCTGCCTGCTTGCTGCCTGCTGCCTGCTGCCTGGGAGGGACCACCCGCACCACCGGTGGGGCTGCTGGCTGCTGCTGCAGGACCAGGCCCAGCCAGGAGCCTCCCCGCCTCACCTGGAACTGTGGGGCCATAAAGATCCGGCCCCAGCGGGGGCGGGGATATAGGTGGGGCTGGGGTTTTTAAGAGGCCCTGCTTTTTGAAGGGCTTGGGGGTTTTAGGGGGTGATTTTAGGGGTGGGTCTCCCGCCTGATCGACGGAAGCGAGGGGGCATGTGCCTCTCCGAGGGAGATGATGGAGGGAGTTCTGGGGGGCAAAATATACCACTGTTGAGCGGCAGGCGCTGGCAGAACGCTAGGGGCAGGCCACGCCAACTACGGGGGACAAGGGATCGATGCTTAATACCTATCCCTTGTCCCGGGCCTGCCCAGAGCCAAGGGATAACTGGGGGATGTGTGGCTCCTCCCCATACCTTGCGTTTGCTGTTGTGCAATGCCAGGTCCGTTACCCATAAAACATCTCTCATCCATGACTTGATCCTGGATGAGGGTGCGGACCTGGCATGTATTACGGAAACCTGGCTGGACGAGGCCGCTGCTCCAACTCTGGCGGCCTTGTGTCCGGCTGGTTTCCCGTATGCCCAGCAGCCAAGGGTTGGGGGACGGGGAGGGGGAGTGGCTGTTATCTATCGGGAGTCCTTGGTCCTTACCAGACTCCCTCTCCGGGAGACCAAGTTTATTGAGTGCATGTACTGGAGGTTGGGTCCCAAGGGCAGTCTGGGGATTCTGCTCGTGTACCGTCCACCCCGCTGCACGACAGACTCCCTGGCCGAGGTGCTGGAGGTGGTCTCTGATGTGCGTGTGTTGTCCCCCAGGCTATTGGTGCTGGGGGACTTCAACGTGCATTCAGGGGCTGTCCGCACGGGGGCACCTCGGGACTTCATGGAGACCATGGCTTCCTGGGAGCTGTACCCTGTATTAACTGGACCTACCCATGTAGCCGGTCATGCGCTGGACTTGGTTTTTGTTTCTGGAGAGGGGGGAAATGATCTGGAAATCGGGGGTATAACCGCCACCCCCTTGTCATGGTCAGATCACTATCTGGTGGGGTTGGATTTCTCGATGCCACAACCCCTCTGCAGGGGTGAGGGACCTATTAGGATGGTCCGCCCCAGGCGTCTTATGGATCCGGATGGATTCCTGAACGCGCTTGGGGAATTGGAGCACACAAACGGTAGCTCGGTCGAGACCCTGGTGGACGACTGGAATGCTGCAATCACCAGGGCATTAGACCGAGTTGCTCCGAAGCGCCCTCTTCGCCTAAACAGAGCTCGCGCGGCACCATGGTTCACTCCGTCGCTGCGAGCTCTGAAACAAGAGGTGAGAAGGCTAGAGCGCCGATGGCGTAATTCCCGCTCCGAAGACAATCGAACACTGGTTAGAGCTGCATCTTCAGCCTACCGGGTGGCGGTGAAGGCAGCAAAAAAGAATTTCTATGCTGCCTCCATTGCGTCTGCGGAGTGCTGCCCCAGGAGGCTGTTCCAAGTGGTCCGGAGTCTGGTCGGTTCAGTCGCTCCGGACCCATTGGTACAGTCTAAAGCCTCCTGTGAGGCTTTAGTGAAGCACTTCGCAGATAAAATCGATCGGATTAGGAGTGGGATATCGTGCGTCGTGGACACAGGAAGTGAGCGGGAGGAGGCCAATGGCAGACCGGTTTTGTGGGATCGGTTTCGGCTTCTTCCTTCTGATGAAGTGGACAAGGTGCTTTCATCTGTGAGGCCGACCACCTGCTTGCTTGATCCTTGCCCGTCCTGGCTCATAATGAGCTGCAGGGAGAGACTGGGTGAGGGGATCAAGGCGGTGGTGAATGCCTCCCTCGAGGAGGCAGTGATGCCATCAGCCCTCAAGGAGGCAGTAATAAGACCGCTTCTAAAGAAGCCCTCCTTGGATCCCCAGGATTTAAACAACTTTCGCCCAGTCTCCAATTTACCATTTCTGGGCAAGGTGATCGAGCGGGTGGTGGGTGCTCAGTTGAAGACACACTTGGATGAAGCCGATTATTTAGATCCGTGCCAGTCGGGCTTCAGGTCTGGACATGGGACGGAGACGGCCTTGGTCGCCTTGGTGGATGATATGAGGAGGGCTTTGGATAGGGGCGAATGCTCCTTTCTAGTCCTCCTCGATCTCTCGGCGGCTTTTGATACCGTTGACCACGGTATCCTCCTGGACCGCCTGGAGGGGTTGGGCTTGGGAGGGACTGTATTGCAGTGGTTCCGGTCCTTCCTCTCTGGAAGGTACCAGATGGTAGTTCTCGGGGAGGAGGCTTCGGACCCTCGGCTGCTCACTTGTGGGGTGCCGCAGGGTTCCATCCTCTCCCCGATGTTATTCAACATCTACCTCAAGCCGCTGGGAGCTATCATCAGGAGGTTTGGGGTGCGGTGTCATCAGTATGTGGATGACACGCAGCTCTACCTCTGTTTCAAGTCCTCACCGAGGTTGGCCGTTGAGACCCTGTCCAAGTGCCTGGAGGCAGTGGCTGGCTGGATGGGAAGGAACATGCTGAAGCTGAACCCTGACAAGACCGAGGTACTGCTGGTGGGGGACAAGGGGAGGTTAGGAGATGTTGACCTGGTGCTGAATGGGGTACATCTACCCCTGAAGGACCAGGTCCGCAGCTTGGGAGTCATTCTAGACTCCCAGCTGTCCATGGAGGCTCAGGTGGCAGCTGTGAGCCGGGCAGCGCTGTATCAACTCCATCTGATACGGCAGCTGCGCCCCTACCTTCCTAATCATCTGCTCCCATCAGTGGTTCATGCCTTGGTCTCCTCTCGCCTAGACTACTGTAATGCGCTCTACGTGGGGTTACCCTTGAAGACGGTTCGGAAGTTGCAGCTGGTACAGAACGCGGCGGCTCGCCTGGTTAAAGGCAGCCGCCGGCGGGATCACATCACGCCAGTGCTGAAGGATTTGCACTGGCTACCAGTTGCTTGCCGAGACGAATTCAAGGTGTTGGTTTTGACCTTTAAAACCCTATACGGCTCTGGTCCAGTTTATCTCAAGGAGCGTCTCCAGCAACACCAAGTGGGCCGCTCAACAAGATCTGCCACAGATGGCCTTCTCCTTGTCCCTTCAGCCAGAGCAGCTAGACTGGTGGGGACGAGGAAGAGGGCCTTTTCTGTGGCGGCCCCCGTACTGTGGAACTCTCTCCCGAGTGACCTCCGCCATGCCCCCTCTCTGATGAGCTTCCGTCGCTCATTAAAAACCTGGTTGTTCAGGCAGGAATATGGGGTGGGTTAAGATTTTAAAATTTTTATATTGTTTTAATGTATTTTATTGCATTTATGTATTTTATTCTGTGTACATCGCCCAGGGTGGCCGGTTGCCGGCCAGATGGGCGATAAATAAATATTAATAATAAATAAATAAATAAATAAATAAATAATTTGAAGGCATCTAAGGTCTCTCCACACAACTGAGAACCCTGGGTTCCTGATTGCCCAGAAAGAGGCCTATGTAAGCTCTATACCAGTGTTCTCCAACCTTGGGTCCCCAGATGTTTTTGGCCTACAACTCCCAGCATGCCCCAGCCAGCGTACCAAGGTTGGAGAACACAGCTCTATACAGACCTTCAGCTGAATGCATGGAGGTTAGGAGTGGAGAGAGCATGTGGAGCCCTGATCCCGGTATGCTACAGCGGCTCTCAGAACTGTCAAGGGATGGGTGAGAATTTGTTCACGTCACATTTCAATATGAATATTTTCTCTTCCCGAACCTAAACACAAACCGAAACATGGTTATAATCAATCTTTGTACTTTTCCGAATTTTGCAATACAGTGTACAAAAGGGTAAATAGCAGGAGAAAGCGTGCACAAGCCATGTGTGCATTAGGGGAAAGTGAGCACAAAAAATACATTACTTAGGGGTAAATGGCATGCAAAAAAATGCATGTGTGAAAAGTGCATACAAAAATGTGTGTATATTTTGAAACAGGTGCAACAAATATGTGCACGCAGTTGTGAGGATTTTTTTTTTTTTTTTAAATTGCAGTCAGATGCGGAAATGAGATATAATGAGGATAACAGTGGGAAAATGAGAAACTGAGTGAAATTGAGCTTGACAGTTTTGCCCACCCCTATCTAATATTCAAGATGCATTACACAAACAAGCAAAACTTCTTGCTGCAAATATAGGTGAATAAACAGCCAACCACAGCCACTGGCTAGTTTCATCTTCTAGGCAGGCTTCCTGCATAGAGCCATCTGCTCCTCTATCATGATTAGATATGGACCAAACCAAACGTTTGTGCTCAACAACATCTCCAAACTTTTGCTACCTTTGAAATCGAGAGCAGAATCTTGCCGCTCGAGCATTTGAGCTCAAAATTCTTAACACCTCTTTGCCCTTTTAATCTTCAGTGGACTTGACTGCAGACACAGCCCGCTTATTGCAGGCTACAAAGCTGCGCGCGCGGGGGGGGGGGATATTTCTGAGGCAGTTGCTGGGAAAGCGTGTTAAATTTTCTCTTCCAGAGCATGAAGTGAGGCTATATCAGCGGCTGCAAGGCTGGGCAGTAAATTTCCACAAGGCAAAACTGCAGTGAGGTAGCAGCCGCTCAGCCAAGTCTCTGTAATCCCCCCCACTCCCAGTGGAGCAATTACATTTGCCAATGGTTCTGGCAATGGCAGCATCCTTAAGAGTGCGTTCCTGCAAACCTTTTTTATTCTCTACCTCATTTCTAGGAGTTAGAATTTGGGCCCAGAAAATACTGAGTGGCCCTTGCAGATCAAGCCTCAGCTATGGCAAGCAAGACACATCTGTATTTTCCCAACCTTCTTGTATAGGGTGGCCACTTATAAATCACACCCAAAAGAGGAAATGCATCGCACACAAAAGCATGATGCAAATCTGCATGAAATTTGCATATGCCTATTTGTTGGAGTTTTATTGAACTGAGTATGCAGAGTTGGGAGATTTATAATCCTGTGTCTGTGTGCTATCAGAGGCCTGAAATTCCACACACAGATCTTCCAGATCTCACCTCCCCCCGCACAGTGCAGCGTGTTGTGCCAGTTTCTCCAGCCCAGTCTGCCCTGTTGTCAGACTGCTTCCAGCTTCCCCGTTGCAGATTAATCCATGAAGTCAGGAAACACTCTGGAACACCACAGGTCTAATTCTACCTGTTTATTCACTTAGCAAGTAAAGTTCTACAGAGTATACATTTCCTAGTTACAGTCCATGTGCAGAGTATAAATGCATAGCAAGCATTACATCCAGTGGAGTAAGTTGAGCTTCACCTCAGCAAAGACGTTACATTGTTGCAGTAACAAAGTCCAGCAAGAAGAACAACAAGAAGAGAGAAAGCAGTCCAGCTTCTCTCTAAGATGGCTTCAGACAGAAAAACAAATTAGCATGTCATCAGAACATACAAACCATGTGACTAGCTCATATTGCTCTCACGGTCTAGTTTCCCATGTGAAAACACGAGAATCCAGAAAGACATAACAAACCTGTTTACAGCCATTCTGTCCCTTCCATGTGTAAACAGTGTGCTGCAGCTGGTAAAGTGAGACATATCACAACATTTATATGTATATATGCTAATTTAGAAATAATTATTATGCTAATTTAGATAGAAATACAGTACATCTCACTGTAGCGTGGAAGATTGTGGCCTGATGAGCTCTGTGCCTGCCTGATCAGTCTGCTGTTCAGGTGTTCACTGTTGATCGACAACAGTTCTGCTGGTTCTTTATCTTTAAACTGGACTTGGACAGGACTGCTCTTTAAATAGAAGATGCTCTCAAGTAGTCCTTATTATTCCTTATTAAATCTTTTGTCCCCTTTCTTTCGACCAGTACTCCAGTCACACAGTGGCCAAAGGGGACCAAGTCCCCTTACCTTTTGTGATGGCCTTCTTAGGGTGCAATCCTATGTATATTTAGACAGAAAAAAGTCTTATAACTCCCAGCATGCCCCAGACAGTTGTAGGAGTTCATGTTTTTGACATTCAAGGTAGTTTTGGCTATAGGTATATTAAGACCAACTTTGGAATCTTCTTCCAGAGTTGCAAGACCGGGTAGCTACATATTACATTGAAGCCATCTGTAATATTAGCCTGATCACCCTTTCTCCATTGCAAAGGATTTTCAGGAGCGATCCCTGCCAGTTGCTTTTCCCAACTGCCATAGTGCTGGATTGGTGTTTACCACCCCACACCCCACCATGGAACACAGAATTAAAGCTGTTTGTGAAAGAAAAGGGAAATGTTCACCCGAGCTGCTGTTTCTCTAGCTCTTGATAAAGTCAGTAAATATATACTTTCGATTCCATCTTTCTGCTTTGCTTTATTTTTCAAAGTAAGATGTGTAACATAGCTGTTTAATGGGAAATATTCCAGGGGGATTTTCGCTGGACTAAATGCACCCTGTCAGGGTTAATGCTTTTATTTCATAGGTGATATATTTCAATTCTCCTTAATAGTGCTATAGGCACTGCCATGCTGCAATGGAGCAGTGATCCCTTGGGCTCAATAATACATCTCCCACAAAGGCAGTGTTTCAGAATAAGGCACATGATGTCTATAAGGTGCATAATTGTCTGACACCATGTCCTGAAGGGAAACTTCTCAGCAGATAACCAGTTTTTTCTCTGAATCATAAGGGCTGATGACCCTTTTAATTCCACCTAGCAAGTGCAACTGCTGTTGTGTAATCTCTTCTAGATAGCTGGTGAGCATTTTCCTCAGGCAGACTTCTTAACAAGGCTTGCATGCCTCAAAGATTTAAGATTCCCCAGAATCCCCAAAGCTCTCTTTCAAAAATGTGTGTATGTAAAACCTCAAGGTCTTGGGTTCTAATTCTGTAGATATTGGTATACTTGACATTCAGATATAGCCCTGTGCCTTCATCCTCCCTTGTCACCCCTCACATTTCATCTTCCCCTCATGTGCTTGGCTTCAGCACTAATATCCTGGCTTGTGAAACCACAGTTTCCTGTGATGTCTAAACCAGGAAACTGTGATTTAACCTCTGTTTACAAAACAGGACATGAAACCAGAATCTGATCCTGGTTTGTGATCCTAATTTACAAGCAGAAGTTAAACCACAGTTCCTCAGTTTGGAAGTTTAACAAGTCAGTGCTAAAACTAGGTGCACTAGGTGAGGAGGGCAGGAAGGGGCAAGGAGAAAGTGTATGGCACTAGATTTGTTCTCAGCCCAATAAATCATGGTTTATCAGAACAGCATAATTATGTCTGAACTGAGCCATACTCTCCAAAGAGTTTTTGTTTCTGGAGAGGGGGGAAATGATCTGGAAATCGGGGGTATATCCGCCACCCCCTTGTCATGGTCAGATCACTATCTGGTGGGGTTGGATTTCTCGATGCCACAACCCCTCTGCAGGGGTGAGGGACCTATTAGGATGGTCCGCACCAGGCGTCTTATGGATCCGGATGGATTCCTGAACGCGCTTGGGGAATTGGAGCACACAAACGGTAGCTCGGTCGAGACCCTGGTGGACGACTGGAATGCTGCAATCACCAGGGCATTAGACCGAGTTGCTCCGAAGCGCCCTCTTCGCCTAAACAGAGCACGCGCAGGTGCCATGGTTCACTCCGTCACTGCGAGCTCTGAAACAAGAGGTGAGAAGGCTAGAGCGCCGATGGCGTAATTCCCGCTCCGAAGACAATCGAACACTGGTTAGAGCTGCATCTTCAGCCTACCGGGTGGCGGTGAAGGCAGCAAAAAAGAATTTCTATGCTGCCTCCATTGCGTCTGCGGAGTGCTGCCCCAGGAGGCTGTTCCAAGTGGTCCGGAGTCTGGTCGGTCCAGTCGCTCCGGACCCATTGGAACAGTCTAAAGCCTCCTGTGAGGCTTTAGCGAAGCACTTCGCAGATAAAATCGATCGGATTAGGAGTGGGATATCGTGCGTCGTGGACACAGGGAGTGAGCGGGAGGAGGCCAATGGCAGACCGGTTTTGTGGGATCGGTTTCGGCTTCTTCCTTCTGATGAAGTGGACAAGGTGCTTTCATCTGTGAGGCCGACCACCTGCTTGCTTGATCCTTGCCCGTCCTGGATCATAATGAGCTGCAGGGAGAGACTGGGTGAGGGGATCAAGGCGGTGGTGAATGCCTCCCTCGAGGAGGCAGTGATGCCATCAGCCCTCAAGGAGGCAGTAATAAGACCGCTTCTAAAGAAGCCCTCCTTGGATCCCCAGGATTTAAACAACTTTCGCCCAGTCTCCAATTTACCATTTCTGGGCAAGGTGATCGAGCGGGTGGTGGGTGCTCAGTTGAAGGCACACTTGGATGAAGCCGATTATTTAGATCCGTGCCAGTCGGGCTTCAGGTCTGGACATGGGACGGAGACGGCCTTGGTCGCCTTGGTGGATGATATGAGGAGGGCTTTGGATAGGGGCGAATGCTCCTTTCTAGTCCTCCTTGATCTCTCGGCGGCTTTTGATACCGTTGACCACGGTATCCTCCTGGACCGCCTGGAGGGCTTGGGCTTGGGAGGCACTGTATTGCAGTGGTTCCGGTCCTTCCTCTCTGGAAGGTACCAGAGGGAAGTTCTCGGGGAGGAGGCTTCGGACCCTCGGCTGCTCACTTGTGGAGTGCCGCAGGGTTCCATCCTCTCCCCGATGTTATTCAACATCTACCTCAAGCCGCTGGGAGCTATCATCAGGAGGTTTGGGGTGCGGTGTCATCAGTATGCGGATGACACGCAGCTCTACCTCTGTTTCAAGTCCTCACCGAGGTTGGCCGTTGAGACGCTGTCCAAGTGCCTGGAGTCAGTGGCTGGCTGGATGGGAAGGAACATGCTGAAGCTGAACCCCGACAAGACCGAGGTACTGCTGGTGGGGGACAAGGGGAGGTTAGGGGATGTTGACCTGGTGCTGAATGGGGTACATCTACCCCTGAAGGACCAGGTCCGCAGCTTGGGAGTCATTCTAGACTCCCAGCTGTCCATGGACGCTCAGGTGGCAGCTGTGAGCCGGGCAGCGCTGTATCAACTCCATCTGATACGGCAGCTGCGCCCCTACCTTCCTAATCACCTGCTCCCATCAGTGGTTCATGCCTTGGTCTCCTCTCGCCTAGACTACTGTAATGCGCTCTACGTGGGGTTACCCTTGAAGACGGTTCGGAAGCTGCAGCTGGTACAGAACGCGGCGGCTCGCCTGGTTAAAGGCAGCCGCCGGCGGGATCACATCACGCCAGTGCTGAAGGATTTGCACTGGCTACCAGTTGCTTGCCGAGCCGAATTCAAGGTGTTGGTTTTGACCTTTAAAACCCTATACGGCTCTGGTCCAGTTTATCTCAAGGAGCGTCTCCAGCAACACCAAGTGGGCCGCTCAACAAGATCTGCCACGGATGGCCTTCTCCTTGTCCCTTCAGCCAGAGCAGCTAGACTGGTGGGGACGAGGAAGAGGGCCTTTTCTGTGGCGGCCCCCGTACTGTGGAACTCTCTCCCGAGTAACCTCCGCTATGCCCCCTTTCTGATGAGCTTCCGTCGCTCATTAAAAACCTGGTTGTTCAGGCGGGAATATGGGGTGGGTTAAGATTTTAAAATTTTTATATTGTTTTAATGTATTTTATTGCATTTATGTATTTTATTCTGTGTACATCGCCCAGGGTGGCCGGTTGCCGGCCAGATGGGCGATAAATAAATATTAATAATAAATAATAAATAAATAATAAAATTCTTGGCAGTGTCATTTCAGAAAGGAGCCACGCTGCAAGGAAAGACAAGTTGTGCTCCATGGTTGCAGCTAGGGATGTGCACGGAGCTCAATTGGGGGGGTGGAAGTCTGGCGAACACGCCCCCACTCGCAGCCCCCCCGATATTCATGGCGACCTGCGGGCCTGCCTTGCCGCCCACTTGTCCGCCGCTTGGTGTGTCACGCTGCCTGTGCGGGCTCCCGTCATGTCATTTTCGGCTGTGACGCGACGGGCCCTGTGCGATGCGGCTGAACCCTGTTGCTGCGGTTTTGGCATAGAAACCAGGGCAACAGGGCTTAAACTGGCCATTGCGGCCGTTTTAAGCCCTGTTGCCCTGGTTTCTATGCCAAAACCGCAGCAACAGGGTTGAGCCGCATCAGCGCAGGGCCCGTCGCGTCACTTCCGGCCAGCTGGAAGTGACGCGACGTGAGCCCACATGAGCGGCGCGGCTGCCTGAGCGGCACGGAGAGCAGCTGGAGGGCCCCTCCACACCGTGGAGAATTCGAGGAGTGGGGGGGCCGTGGCGCGGAGAGCCGAGGCAATTCGGGGGGCCCATCGAGGTACGAAATGCACCGCTAGGCTCGGGGGGGGGGTCAAGCTCTGCTCGCCCTACCTTTTCCCCGGCTTGACTCACATTCTCACAAGCCAAGCTGGGGAAAGTGACTTCCGGGTTCCGGCGCTACATTGTTTACATAGAAAACGGCCAAATTTGCACAAATATGCCGTTTTCTATGTAAACAACATAGAGCTGGGGACCCGGAAGTCCGGCGAGCGCGTCAGCTGGCGCTCACGCTCAGCTCATGCAGCGGGAGCGCTCGGCTCGCACGCCGCAAGTTGAGTGCCGGGCGGGTCGCCCATCCCTAGCAGCTAGTGGTATGAAAAGCTAGCACCCCTCTGGTTGTATTTCCTCTTAAAGTCACCCAAGGGAACTCTTGAACAGCAAACACAGAATCCAAAATCCTGACATCCGTTCTTGTTCACCTGTCTTCCAGCTATAACAGGAATTCTTTTTTGCAAAAGTAGTTCCACTCCTCAATCTGCACCTGGCCTTTAGGAGAAGTACTACATTTTTTTTTGCCAGATTGAAATAAGTTCTATTAAAACAAAACTAAATTGTCACAATCAACTCCTAACAATTTCTTCCAGGAAGGGAAATGACATCTTGAATTTCTTACTTGCACAACTGAAAATGGTTCATTTTACCATCTATAAAACAAGAAATCAAATGTTTGACAGTAATGAGACATTCGCTTTATTTATCTTTAATTTTTTATTTTTTTTGCAAGGCAAGACCAATTAGTAATTTTATGCTTGGAGGAGCTCATTTTTAGAACTTGCATGAGAATATGATTGCAAGGCGTAGAATTTGGTGTAACTTGTTGCAAATATATTTCTGTCAATTTGTCACTCATGTCTGGGCACAAAAATGGGCAGAGGAGAGCTTTGGGGTAAGCCTTTTCCAGTGGAATTTCCCCCAAGGTATGCAGCAGAACCATTGTTTTTTGAACAAGATTCTCTCCCCTCCAAGTCCCTCCAAACCAGCATGGGATTAGGGGGGCACATGCACTCTGCCTTCAGCCTGCCTGGAAATGCTGGTAGCAGAGAGCAGCACATAATTTATGTATTTATTTTATTTACTAAATTTCTAATGTTCTCTGGGTGGATTACAATCAGTTAGAAAACATGAAATGCCATTTCAAAACACAGTTAAAAATATAAAATACATTACAAATATTTAAAAGAATAAAAAAAGACAATATAATGCAAAACACTAAACAGCACAGGAATCGATAAAGCAGCCATACTAATCTAGAACTAGGTCTCTAAAATGCCTGGCAGGAAAGAAAGGTCTTTGCCTGGCACTGAAAAGATAACGTAGGTGCCAGGCGAACATTTTTAGGCAGTTTGTTCCATAAGTGGGGTGCAACCACTGAGAGGGCCCTCTCTCTTGTAGCCACCCACCTAACTTTCTTTGGCAGGGGCACCCAGAGGCAAGTCTCTGAAGATGACCTAAGGGTCTCAGCAGGTACATGCGGGAGGAGATGTGCCTTTAGATGCTCTGGTCCTAAGCCATTTAGGGCTTTAAATCTCAACACCAACACTTTGAATTGGGCTCAGAAATGGACTGGAAGCCAGTGCAGCTGAGAAAGCACTGGCATCACATGGTCGAATCAGCCCATTCCAGCTAGTAACCTAGCAGCTCTATTTTGAACTAACTGAAGTTTCTGAACCATCTTCAAAGGTAGCTCCACGTACAACACATTGCAGTAATCCAACTGGTAGATTACCAGAGCATGGATAAGTGTCACCAGGCTATCTCTGTTCAGATGGGGCAACAGCCTATCTGAACCTAAGCTGATAAAAAGGCGCTCCTGGCCATTGAGGCCACCTGGTTCTCAAATGACAACGATGAATCCAGGAGCATCCCCAAGCTGCGTGCCTAATCTTTCAGGGGGAATGTAATCCCCTCCAGGGCAGGTTGAACACCACTCAACCAGGCAGACAAGCCACCTGCTGATGATGCCTCCATCTTGTCTGGATTGAGCTTCAGTTTTTTGGCCCTCATCCAGTCCATTACCCTGCTCAGGCACTGATTCAGGACATCCACTGCCTCACCTGGGTTTGACGAAAAGGAGCGGTAGAGTTGGGTTTCATCAACATATTGATGGCACCTCAGTCCACCTCCCTGGATAACTTCCTTCAGCAGTTTAATGTAGATGTTAAATGCCATGGGAGATAAAATTGAGCTCTGTGGAACCCATGATGTAATTGCCACAGAACAGAGCCACTATTCCCCAGCACCGCCTTCTGGAAGCGACCATCCAAGTAGGAATGGAACCACAGTAAAAAGTGCCCCCAACTCCCAACCCAGACAGCCACTCCAGAAGGATACAATGGTCAATGGTATCGAAAGCCGCTGAGAGGTCCAGAAGAACCAACAGGGTTCATGTAAGAACATTGGAAGCTGCCGTTTACCAAATCCCTGACCGTGTGAGGGCTTAAAGTAGGCCGAGTGAACATGAGCAGAACTGCCTTTTGTACCTTGCCAATTCAACATGGCAAGGTTTGAACTGAGGGGGCAGGGGCCCACACATTGGGAGATGCAGGGTGTAGGGCCAACATGCACAGCCCCGTTGTTCTACCTACTTTAAGCCCTCACATATTTAGGCTGATGCCTGAACACGGCTCAAGTCTACTCAATATTGTCCACTGGCTGGCAGCGGCTCTCCAGGATTTCAGACAGGAGTCTTTCCTAGTCCTACCTGGAGATGCCAAAGATTGAACGTCGGACCTTTTGCATGCAAAGCATATGCTCTACTATGGAGCTACAGCCTTTCCCTGCAATGCGAGCTCTTGCCTGGCTGGGCCTGGGGCTTAAAGGAGTGGGGAAACTAGGTTCAAAGTATGCACACCCTTGGGTCATCTGTCCCTCAGCCTCCGTTCCTCCCATAGTACCATTGAAAATGTAGGGGTGTGTGTGCGTTCTCCATAACAGTTGGAAGGATCTGAAGGTGGGAGAGTAGCCTCAAATACCATGCACCCTCCTGTGAGTCTGCCATGACTCTCTTACTCCCTTCCTAACAGCTCCTTTTGCCCCAAGGGAGGAAAGAGGAGCCTTCAGGAAAGTGTTTCCTTGATGGCAGAGCACAGCAGCAGCAGTGGAGTTCTCCCAAACACACACACACACACACACACACACACACACACACACGGCTTGTTTCTAAGTAGATGATTTTTAAAGTAAACAACAGTGACATATGATTTCTGAGGTACTATAAGCTTGATGGTTACAGACTTTGTAAGTTCAATTTCTTAAATGTTACTTATACTGTGAGGTAAGGAAAACACACGTCAATCCTATGCTTAAAACCTAGCAAGCATCAGTTAAGTCAGTTAACTGTAGGACTAGTCTAACTGTCAGAGGAGTGGTAGAATGGAATTCTAACCTGTTGCTAGGCAATGTCCAGCATTCCCTCCCCTGATACCACTAAGTGGTTTGCTCCACTGCCCCCTGCCCACTGACTTCTCAGAGAAACTTGGTTTCTGCCTTTGCCCTTTAACTAGAGTATAACAGTCTATCTTAACCCTTTACTGGGCAGTCAACTTAAAAAAACCCTTAAAAAGATAGTTGACCTCTTTTCGTCCAACATTCCTGTCATGCAGCAGCTGTGGCAACAGAGGCGAGACCTCTCTCCACCCCTGTCCTAATCCCTCTCTCCAGCCTAACCCAGAGCCCATTCTTCCCTGCCCTCATGCTAACTTTGGAGCCCAAGCCTCCCTCCAGGAGGCCTAAGCCCTGCTTTCCCATTTCTGATACAGGGACCTCCAGGGAATGAACCACAGAGCGTAAGAGACGCTGTCACTCTCTGTATATTCAAGAGTGCTGTAGAAATGAAAAACAACACACTAAAGTGAATGGGCTTGTTTTCACCTGACAAATGGTGTGGTGGGGACAGGAAGGTATGGTGGTCTATCACACAAATATACAGACAGTACCAAGCTGAAAATGGAAGACACTAACATTTTACAATTCCATTTACCTCACGCCCACTCTTTCTTTCTTCCTATGACACTCGCTACATGGTAGTGAGCTATTCTGTCAAAGAGAAAGCTCTCTGTGAGAAATAATTATACAGGATCTGAGAGTACTTTAGCTCCATAGGAATCTACAAATAAAGCTGGTTAAGGAGCGAAACTTCTTTTTGGCTGCTTTTGCAGAGTTTGCTTTGAAGAATTCACCCCCCCCCCCCGGCACCCTGCAATATATTTTTCTCCTTACAGCCAATCTAGTCAAGTATGAAATGCCACCTGAGATATTTTGCCAATTTATTTTATTAAAGCAACTGAAAGGGCCAAGTAAATAGGTAGACAGTGCGGTAGCACAAGTGCTCTTATCACGTCCCCCTCCCCACGCTGACTGCACCAGCTTTTTGCCATCTCTATTTCTATCAATGATCTGGACAACTACCTGGAAATCGGTGCTTTGATCTTCTGAGAACTCAGATATGATCGCAGCATCTAGCTCCCCGTTGTTCACAGTCTCTTCCTTAATCTTATTACTTATTGCTAATTGTATTGACAATTTCCCTCATGGTACCAACAGAACGTTTGCCTGAGTAAGACCCTTCCGATTAGCCTTGAATTCCATTTTAGGTGAAACTGTAAACAAAACTGTTACAAATATTTTAAACTGTTAAAAGTAATTTAAAGCAGATTTTGCTTTAAACATGGATACTTGGATATTGTATGGATATTAAAGGATATTATGTAATCCATCCATGTTATGATCGAGTAAAAACAAACAAACAACAACCTTCTTACCTTCAGGTAGTAACACAATTTATTGCTTATAGCCAATGGCCATCACAATACAGTTACAGACTGCAAAAACCATTTAATACAATAAAATAAAACAAAAATACAGTAAAAGAGTTGGAATTTAAAAGGCTCCTTCTGTGCTGCTCCCTTAGGGTTTGGCAGTAATTTGGCCTACAAAGGCAGCCCTTATTTTTCTTGCAGCATACTCTGGTTTCTCTTCAGATCGTATAAATCTTACCTTCAGGTAATATTAATTCCAACTTTGACTGGCTGCCACAGAGAAGATGCTCTGAGGTGCATATAATTAAACCTCACCATTGCACTGCTAGTACACACCTAGTGTTCTCCTGCAATTGCTGGAGATATGCACATTGCAGGGAGCAATCAGCAGAGGGGATGCAAGCTTGTATGGTATTACTAATCTTTCCATTGAAGGACCTCTTGATAAGCTTCAAGGAACCCCTGGGATTCCTCAAACACAATTTGAAAATCACTGTCCTAAAACAATGGAACATACTATCGGACCATTGTTCCCCCAAAAGTAGTTAGGTGTGAAAGAATCCATGTAATTGCAGCATGCATTACTTCTCAAATTAGTGCCTTTTTCTTGATGGCATGGTCCAATTTTGCTTGGCCCTCCCTGGATAGGGATGTATGACACATTTGTTTCAGTTCATTTTTGATCAGGATTTACCCAGTTTGCATTTTCCAGAACAAACACAGACTTGGATGCAATCTGTGGTCAAAGTCCGTACATTTCTGAGCTTGCAATGTGATTTGTGGACACACAAAAAAAGAAAAAGTGTTCAACAGCATGCACATGTTTGAAAACTGTGCATGAAAAAATGCATGAGCTTTTGAAAAATGCGCACAAATATGCTGTAATAAATGGGAGTAGAATGTGTACATTTTTGATGTGTACATTTGGAAAAATATGCATGAAAATATGCACGGATTTTCATGCAGAAAGAAAAAAAACCCCAAAGCTCATTCTGACTTGAATCTGTCAGGGTGTGCATACTTTGATACAGACTCAAGTTGGAATGAGTTTTGAGAGAAATTTCAGAGAACTTTGGCGAGCTTGAGTTTGCTCATTCACACATCCCTACGATGTTGTTGGATTGCAACTCTCATCATCCCTTGCTGTTGGCAACACTGGCTAGGGTTGATGGGAGTTGCAGTCCAACAAAAAGGGGGGGGGACACATTCACCACCACTGCTATAGAGGTTCTTGCCTCTCCTTATATAAAAAAGGGAATAGTGCTCCTAGAACAAACAAGCACCTAGTATTTATTGTATTAAAGAAAGGCTTTGGCCACAAACATATTTAGGGACAGTGCAGCAAGTTAAATATATGAAATAAATTTACCTACCTTCTCATTAAGAACATCGTATGAGGCCCTCCTCCTGGTGCCCCCGCCAAATGAAGTGAGGCAGAAGGCTACAAGAGAGAGGGCCTTTTCAGTGGTGGCACCAGGACCGGTGCAAGGCAGTTTGGTGCTCTAGGCAAGATCAGATATTTTGCACCCCCCCTTCCCACTTGAGAGCGCTGTATGGTAGCACCGGCCCTGGGTGGCACCCTATTTGTCTAATGCTATCCCCAGAGAGTCTCGCATGCCACCTACATTATGGTCTTTCTGGTGCCAGGCGAAGACCTTTTTTATTCTCCCACTCATTTTAAAAACTGTTTTTGGTGCTTTTAGTACTCTGTTCTGCTGCTAGTTTTCATTTGGTTTTATGATGTTATAATGGTTTTGTTTGTTGCTGCTGGTTTTTACCTGGTTTCTATTCTGAACTATTTTTTGTTTTGCGTTAATGTTTGTACTCTATATTTTTAATGTATTGTACACGACAGCCCAGAGAACATTGGTTATTGGGCAGTTTAAAAGTACAGTAAATAAATAAATAAATAAATAAAACCGTCTCTAATTTAATTGATGTAAGGAGCCCCTTCACATGTTACACGTCACACATGTGAAGGGGTGTTCATGTGACCAAGGGGCGGCAGGCCCTGTTGCTGGCCCTGCCTCCAAAGTGGCACCATTTCCACTGCCCCTGCCATCCGCTTCTCCCCTGCAGATGTCCACACTTAATGTGTAGATGCCGGCTGGGGGCTGGAGAAGCCATGCAACATTGGGGATGGGGTCAAGGCCGCCCTACCCCTCAATTGTGTGAGTACCACTTCACGTGAGTAACTAAGCTTATTCACATCTGCATGTGTGTTCCTTGATCACTTCCCTTTTAAATTGTTGATCTCTCATCCTTTGATTAGTTGACATTTCATGGCTGTCACTGATGTTTGTGAAATGTCAACACTGAAGGATACCTCATTTGAGTTGGGTGACCTGACACTTCCATCTGTGGTGATTAAGCTCCCATGGCTCAGTATTCAATGGAAATCATATATGGAAGTCACCATAGCCCAGTGCTTCTCAATTATTTTCTGTCATGCCCCCCCTAGGAAGAAGAAAACATTTCGCGCCCCCCGCGCGACTGTAAATAGTATCATTTGTCTATAAAATTGTTATAAGTACACCTCTGCATAACACTGTATCCTTATTAACGTATAAGAGAATAAGAAAAGAAAGAAATGTGGATCAATTTACAACAAAGAATAGCTTTATTAACTGTAGCAGAAAAGATTTAAAGGAGCACAGGATTTAAAGGAACACAATATTAAAAAAAACTTTTAACTGAGGTCAAACGAGCCCCCCTTTACGGAGCCTCGCGCCCCCCCTGGGGGGCCCGCCCCACTATTTGAGAAGCACTGCCATAGCCTGATCCTATGCAGAGTTTGGTGCACTTCAGCCCGTTGTTTAAGCATGCTGGACTAGTCCTACACAGGGTCAAACAGAAAATATATACTGGTAACAATTTTTTAATTTTTAATTTTACATTTCTTCTTCTTTTTTCTTTAAACACTGATGCCTAACAAGCAATGTATGGTTTCATTTCATACAGTTGGTTGGTACAATAAGAAAGGCTTATTCACTTAGGGCATAATCCTATGGGGATGCCTGGAACCCTCCGAACTTGCTGGTTTAAGGGTATCCTATGCAGGGTGGGAGAAGCATGGGGGCGAAGGTCACCTCTGCGTCTTCCCACTCTGAAAAGCAGCTAGACAGCCGATTTCAGCTGTCTAACTGCAGTGCTTCGACTGGGAGGGAAGGAGGCTGAGGGGCCACCAGGTTACTTTGTAACTTGGTGGCGCTGGTCCCCTCCCTGCCCCCTAAACCCTTTCTCCAAGGTCACTTTTGAGACCTAGGAGAAGCAGCCGGCATGGATCTTTCCACGCGAGCTGGGGGGGGGGTGGCGGCGCTCCAAGCACGGAGTCCCAGCTCTGACGCTGGAGCTGTTTTCCCGATGTCGGAGCTTTTTTTTCTGATGTCGGAGCTGGGACTGTGAAAACTCCTATGGCTTTGTCTAGGGGCCATAGGATTGTGTTGCCCCACTGCCTTTCAGGAAAACAAAAAGCAATCATTATTCATTACCTTCATTGACCAAGGCAAAGCATGTCCATTGATGAGCATTAGGCTAATTGTGTGGTTGTGAGGAATGAGCAAGACGCAGCCAAGCCAAGGTGGAACACTTTAAAATGAGCCAGGATGGCTGATTATTTTGACGCCCATTGCTTTTTGGAGGCATGGCTGCTCTTTCAGTTCACCCCCCCCTCCATGAGATTTCTCTCGATGCTGTAACCTGCTCGCTTCTTTTGCTTGTAAATGAGAAAGTGCTGCTGACTTCAGTGTGAACACTTAAGCAAACGCTCCACCATCCCACATTGACTCCTGCTTTTTCATGGACTATCTGAACATTGCCCTGAGAAAGCAATGAATTGAGGAGAAAGCACATTTTAACAATAACACCACTTAACCTTTTGCTAGTCTTTTCTTCTAGTGTCTCATCCTGAGTAAGCGGGTCAACGAGGAGACTGGCAAGTGGCAACTTCATTTCCAAGCATTTATATAGTATCAGCAAGTAAGGAGAAGGAGCACCAGTAATAGCAGCGCCAAAGCGCTGTGTTTCACAAGGTTTCGCAACCTAAATTCAGCACTCTTGGTCTTCTTGTGACTGCTGAGTTCTAGGATGCTATGAGAAAAAGAAGCCAAGGATCATTCAAATGAGTAATTGACAGTGGGGAAATAGCACTGTGCACTTCCCTTAAACCCCTTCCTCGTCCCCACTTGTCTGGTTGTCGTGGCTGTTGGCAGCAAACAGCATGGGGTGAGGGGAAAAGGGAGAGCCTAGGTGGAAAAGAATCCGGGGGTCATAATGCTCACCTCGTAGCTGAAGTGAGTATTGCTAGCTGCCTGAGATTTGTATCTCTCAGCCGAGAAGTATGAGTCCTGTGACAGCACTGATATTTACTCTAAGGTCCATGCTGTTGGGAGTTTTCTTATTGTTTTGGTAGTGGCTGTCTCAAGCATGTTTACATCTAAGCCAGCTGAATGTTGTGCTAAACTATTCTTGGCCACAGCATGGGAAAGGCTCTCTGGGAACCGAAGGCTGTTATGTGTTTTCTGTGACGTATTGTACTGCTTCAGACAGAAGCCATTTTAAGGGGAAGAGCTTTAGCTTTGGCTCTGTTCTTCTTGGTCTTTCACAATGTAACTCTCTTTGAGTAGGTGGGGTGAAGTTCTCCTTCTCTCCACTGGACTTATGCTTGCTATGCATTTATACTTTGCACATGGACTGTATCTATGGAATGTATACCCTGTAGTGTAGGGATGTTACCTTTGGCTCGCGCGGGTGCGAGTGGGACCGAACTCGGTCCAGCTTGCGCCCGCGCAAGGTCCGTGCGAGCCTACCTGAGGCTGGGCGGTGGCTCGCCGGCTCGGCTCTCCGCGGTGAGCCGGCCGTGCTGGTCCCGTCGCGTCACTTCCGGCGCGGCGTAAGTGACATGATGGGACCCTGCTCCGGCGCGCTGGACACCCGCGCTATGTTTTTGGCGGGGGAAACCAGGGCAACAGGGCTGTTTAAGCCCTGTTGCCCTGGTTCCCCACCACCAAAAACATAGTGCGGGGGTCCAGCGCGCCGGCCGTGCCGGAAGTGACGCGACAGAGGACTGACCAGCTCGACCGGAGCCGGCAGCTCGAGCGGCACGGAGAATGCTCTGCGCCGCTCAGAAAATTGAGTGTGTGGGGGGGACGCTGCCACGGAGCGGCGAGCCGCAGAGAGCCGTGAGCCCCCAAAAGGTTCATGTAACTTCCCTACTGTAGTGCTTACTTTGAATAAGTAAATAAACGGGTAGAATAGACCTGTTGTTGTCTGCCAAGTGATTCCTGGGTCCTGGATTAATCTGCAACTGGAGTAGCTGAGCTGCTGGGTCGCTGCTGTGTAAGAGAGAACTCTGCTGCTGTGTGTGTACAGTCTGGCAAGGCTAGCACACAGATCACAAACTCTTTCAACACCAAACCATGCATGTAAATGGATACAAAATGCCAGTGTTCTGCTTCCTTTCCATCCCCCATAACTGCCTAATCAGATAGTAAATGTTGTTGCTGAATGGGTTTGAGCTGCTGCTATTCTATGAATGGCCAATGCACTTACCTTATAGTCATTTGGATTTTGATAGAAATGGCACAGACTGTGAGCCAAACGAAACCAAATAAGTGCTATTGGCTCATTTATGTCAGTGTAAGCATGTGTGGCCCTGATTCAGACATGGGACCGTGATGCTCTAGAAGGGGGCGGTTTAAGCATCCCCCCCATTTAAATGCCCCCTTCCCAGAGTGCCACAGTCCCAATCCAAATCGGGGCCTGCGCACACGCCTATAGTGAAGTAAATAAGCCAATCACACATAGCAGAGAAGATCTGAAGAACGTTTAGTTTGGCCCTGTACGTCTTGCATCTCAAGGCCATTTGGCAACACTGCTGACAATTCTCCACCCCCACCCCCGTTAGTATATGTATCTGCCAACAGAGGATAACACTTCATGCATCTGATGAAGTGGACTCTAATCTGCAATAGTTTGTCTTATGCACAAAAAATATTTAAGGTGTCAGAAGACTCTTTTCTTTTAGCTATTTTCTAGTAAGTACAATCAGATTTATTGTGAGATCAAGCATTCTAATAAATATTCTTAAACTGGGGGGGGGGAGGAAACTCTTACAGTGACTGCACTACACACACACTCTGCTTCAGAAGCCAGTGCAGAACAGGTGAGCAGCAATTTATTCAAGGAGAATTGTTCATCACTGGGTCGTTGTGAGAGTTCCTTTTGTGTGAAGATGGGATTGCTACAAATACACAAGAGCACCCCTGATTTCATCTGTGAAATGTCGGAGGGTATATTGCATGAGCTCTTACCAACATGTTCTTAAGATTCACTCTTAGCCCATCATAAACCTGTGCAATACCTACATCCATCTGCACTACAGATAGGAGAAATTATGGGGGTAACACAGCAGGAGCAGCACAGGGGTAAAGAAGCTGAGGCCCGGGGACCAAATCTGGGGTCCCAATCCAGCCCTCCAGGAATCCGCAGATGCCACGCCCCCTTCCCCTGACTCCATTCCCCCAACCTCTGATCGTTATGTGGCTTCTTGGCTTTTGTGCAGTTCCCCACCCCCCACCCCAACGCACACACACATCCTAAAAGCTTGAAATGCTTCTCTTAAGGCTTAGTTACTGGTAGCAAGAGCCTTATTTTATTTATTTATTATTTATTTGCAGTATGTGTATACTACTGCATCTCTAAGCAGGTTCCAGAGTGGTGAACAATAAAGATAAAAGCAGATAAAAAGAGTAGAAACAAGATAACATTAAAACCGTGGCTGGTCAGCAAAGAAAGCTTCCTGGACCAAGGATGTCTTCAGCAGGCGCTGAAAGGAACACAGTGTTGGAGCCTGCCTGACCTCCAGAGGCAGGGAGTTCCATAGATATGGAGCTGACACACTGAAGGCTCTACTCCTGGTGGACTCCAGTCAGGCTATAGGTCCATGTGGAACCACCAGGAGCGTGTTCCCTGATGACCACAGTGACTGGGCAGGTTGGTAAGGGAGAAGGCGCTCTCCCAGGTATCCTGGTCCCAGTTGCTTAGGCTTTGAACACTAGTACCAGAACCTTATAGCTGGCCCGGTAGCGAATAGGTAAGCTAAAATATGCTAATATTTTTGTTATTTTGGCCCCACCCCTTTTGCCTTCAGCTCCACCCACCACTGGAATGTGGCCCCAAGAGTTTCCTAAAAGCACAGAAGACATACACACTGATACGTGCTAAGAGTCGATTCTTCCCCCCCGCCGCCCATTTTTTTTTTTTTTTTGCCTTCAAAATATTTCTTTAAATTCTTTTTTGTTTTCCCTTGGCCATGCCTGAATGCAACATCGCTAGACGCAGAGTGCTTCACATGCAAATGAAAAAGCATAATGTTTGCTGCATGGACCAATATGTGCACACACTGGCACTGTGTTCCTTGTGTAACAGCCCGTGTTGTTCTTATTAAATGTATAACAGTGCCAAGAATTGTGACGGGGCTGCGGAGTACAAACTAATTATCTCTAACAATTCTGCCTGCTTATTTCTCGCATGGATGGCCAGCATCTTCAGCAGAGCTGGTTACATAGCCAAGCTCAGGCTTAAGGGCCTTTGATTGGCTCAAATATATTTTGTTGCCGTCTATAAAGATGAGGAGTAAAAATATGGGCAGCTTCACATTTTATAATGCTGTATCTGCATTTCCGGAGTAATTACCTAGTAAATATCTCCTAGGTGAAGTGGCTGGAAAGTACACCCACCCTCCCGCAAAGTGGACAATATGGAGGAAAACATTAGTTCTTGATTTAGTGGACCAAATATATATATATATATATATATATTTGGATATATATATATATATCCATAACAGACTTTTGTGCTAGCAGATAGAAAAGAAGGACCCTGATTCTCCTAGTGCAGTGATGGCGAACGTTTTTCAGCCCAAGTGCCCAAACTGCGACACAAAACCAACTTATTTATTTCAAAGTGCCAACACTGCAATTAAACCTGAATACCGAGGTTTTAGAAAAACAACTCATACAGTTGTCCAAACTAATTAACATCTTTTGTCTTAAAAGAAAAACACAATAACAGAGCTTTCAATGATACAAACAGTTTTTTGTTGGAAAAAAAATCAAAAAATTATTATAGTACTACATTGTACACATAGCCTGAAGGGAATTTATACAAACTTTTTAAATAATTAGGCACATGTATTTTTGGATAAGGGATTCTCAACTTGTAATATGATTATATGCCAGACTGAAATTGTATGGAGCAAGCTTTACCCCGGGTCCTTTCCCTGCTTCTACAGGTGTCGGATTAGTAAAAGTAAAAGTCAACCTGTTCTAGGATGAGCAAGATAAACAAGAAAACTAAACGTGCTTAACACATTTTAAACACTTTATGTCTTGGACTGCAAACACGGCATTAGGTAAAAGTTTGCATTGGGCATGCTTTTGCACAATTAATGTGATTTTTGCTATTGCATGCATGCTGATAATTTGTCAAACCTTGGCTCATATACTCCGTTAGTTTGAGAGCAACACATGCAGCACTCAGGTCAACTGTTAGGGCTTTACATCCAAGCCATGCTCTGTGCATCATTCTTCAAAATCTTTTAAATGTGATAACAATGTAGAAAATAATTCTGTAACAAGAATTCTAGAATAAAATCATTCTGTTCCACACTGTGAGAAAGAACAAAATCATTAGTGTTTTGCAGAAGGGGAACAGTCTTTTCACGATCTGGTGACCAATGGCTCAAGTGCCCACAGAGAGGTCCCTGCATGCCAGCTGTGGCACCCGTGCCATAGGTTCACCATCACTGACCTAGAGGTTATGTAGCAGAAAGGCATGAAAGGAAATGCTCTTCATGTAGTGCTCGGATCTCAGTTCTGTCACAAAAACTGAATACAATGGCTTGAGTGCCCACAGAGAGGTCCCTGCGTGCCAGCTATGGCACCCATGCCATAGGTTCGCCATCACTGACTGTCCTAGTGGAAGCTGCACACAGACCTCCCCATAAAACTGCATCATTGTTTTGCTGTTATTCATATCACCACATTTGGGCAGGTAATGCTCATGATGACAGGTCAGTTCATGCTGCACTAGAAAGCATTCTGCTCTTTGCATGATGGGACTGCATGCACTTTTCAACTAGCCAGAGAAGGTAAATCCCAAAATGATCTAAGAACCTCACTTTTTGCAGACCTCATTAGGGATTACAAGAGCGCTGTGTTTTTAGATTAGGGAGTGGTGTGGGATTGGTGAAGGCTTTTGGTTCTTGTTTGCTAACCATTCTGGATGAACAGGCCATGTAGTATGGAACATAGAACAGACTAATATATGCAAACAAAGGGAGGAGATTGCAGAGACTTTGCTCCCTTTTGTACTAGCGATGGGCGAACTTAGATTTAATAGATCTGATAGAGTTGGAAGGAGCCTACAAGGCTATCGAGTCCAACCTCCTGCTCAATGCAGGAAACTAGAGGAGGGGTCTCCCATCCAAGTAATAACCAGGCTTGACCCTGCTTAGCTTTCCACGCTCAGGCAAGCTGAGCCAGCGTAAGCCACACCCCAAGTGAATTTGTTATTTACTCAGAAAGTAACACATTTGTCCATGTGAGCTCAGATGAGCGTTCTCCTTTAAAACACACAGCACATAGTTAAATTATGGAATTCACTTCCACAAGATGTAGTGATGGCCACCAATCTGGATGGCTTTAAAAGGTGGTTGGGGAAATCCATGGAGGAGAAGGTTATCAGTGTCCTGCTTGCTTGTGGGTTTCCAGTGGACAGCTGGTTGGTCATTGTGTGAACAGAATGCTGGACTAGATGCACCCTTGGTCTGATCAAGCATGGCTTTTCTTATGTTTTTATGTCCTTAGGTGGTGCATCTTCTTGGCATTCTAACAACAACAAAAAACAAAGTAGATCCTGTAATTCTGAAGTCTGCCTACCCTTGATCCTTGTAGGAAAAAAGGCGGGATATAAATATAATAAATAAAATAAATATATATACAGCAGGGCTGCAGTATTAGTGGATTCATTGGTTAGAGTAATCAATTTTACCGTTGCAACATCGAGCCTTGCCCGGGCAAAACGGGGCCGAAATTGGCCCCGCTCACGTCCGGCGAGGCCTTACCTTTGTCTTCGGGGCGGCTCGCCTCTCCGCGGCGAGTCGCCCGCGTGGCCCACTCCAGTCCGGAAATGACGCGACGGGACCCTGCTCAGGCGCACTGGACCCCTCTGGCGCGTTCTGCGCCTGCACAGGGTCCTGTCGCATCATTTCCGGTCCCGGAAGTGACGCGACGGGACCAGAGAAGGTGGATCGAGTGGCGCGGAGAACTTCTCCACGCCGCTCAGAAGATCGAGTCAGGGGCCCCGCCCCCGCGGAGAATCGAGTCGGGGGCGCAGAGAGCCCCTGTCAAGGTTTGGATGCATCGCTAAAATTTAAAAGTTTTCAGTGACTAAAAAGGTGCACATGATTAATTAGGAAGCAGAGGGTTTTTTAATTGTCAGTTATTTTTAAGATCTTACACAAATATATCACAAAAGAGGTATTGATTAATTAATTATATTTATATCCTGCCTTTTTTCCTGCAAGGAACCCAAGGCAGCTTACATAATCCTCCTCCTCCTCTCCATTTTATCCTCACAATAACCCTGTGAGGTAGGTTAGGCTGAGGGTCAGTGACTGGCCCAAAGTCACCCAGTGAGCTTCATTGCCAAGCAGGGACTAGAACCTGGATCTCCCAAGTCCCAGTCCAACACTCGAACCACTATGCCACACATGCTGCCTTCTCTCGCACACAAGGGACTGCCTCTTCTAATTGTGTCTGCTGTGTGCCAGGAACTGCTGGCCACTGCCTCCTGTGGTGAGTATCATAACTACAGCCTCTTGGCAAAGCCATCAGCAACTGCTAACCACTGCCCATGGGGTAAATCACGCAGTTCAGTCCTTTCAGTGAAGAACCTTCCAGATTGACTCCACCCACCCAGGCTCACCATTGGATCCTTCCATAGGGAAGAAGTATAAAGGGATTCCAGTTCAAGCTGAACCTTGCTTGACCAACAAGGTCAACCTGAGCTCTGGCATGTCTTGTGTTTTTCATAGGGATGTATGGATTTTGTTTTAATCTGTTCCATGTGTATTTTTGTGGATTGTCAGGCATTTTTCATTCCATCAGTCACTCATTGACAGAATCTGATTCCCTCCCCACCTCAGAAAAGTATCCAAAAAGTCAACCACAATTTACGTAACTTTCGCTGGCATGTAACATTTTGCGTATTTTTCGTAGCTCAGTGTACAATCAATGAGCAGAGTGCACAGAAAAAAAGTGCTACACAGCAGAGACTGACAAGAGATCAGAAATGTAAACAAACATTGGTGTGTTGTTGTTTTTTAAATTGCATATATATTAGTAACTTCCATATTTTTTGTATGACTAAATTTGGTTGCAATTCATGAAAGTAAGAAATGGCCCACAAGTCTGCAGAACCCATGCGACTCGGAAGATGCGAGCCTGCTGTGGAATCCGCAGGTGGAATTCATAGAAATCCGAAGTCATTTGCATCTGTTTCAGATTTCTCTGACATCCCTAGGTCCAGTCTTGGTCTCTTCTCCTGGCTTCTGCTTTGCCCTCTGACCCTGATAGGCAACATTCCTGCCTTGTTCTCCAGACCTGCCTTCTGGCTCTGTCTGGTCCTGATTGCTCTTTCGGCCTGGTTCCCTTCCCTAGCCCTGCTTTCTGGTTCATCCTCTGATCTTGACTACTTGGCATCCAAGACTCCTGGCTCCTGGCTTGCTGCAGACTGATGCCCAGACATGGCATTGTGACATATGTGTAGTTCCATGGTTTGGCTTTCCTCAAGTAAAGTACAGACATTGGCTCTGAACTGGAGGGCAGAAAAGGCCAACTAAAATGATCAAGGGGCTGGAGCAACTCCCCTATGACGAAAGGTTGCAGCAGCTGGGATTGTTTAGCTTAGAAAAAAAGGCGAGTAAGGGGAGACATGATAAAGGTGTATAAAATTATGCATGGTGTGGAGAGAGTGGACATGGAGACATTTTTCTCCCTCTCTCATAATACTAGGACCCGGGGTCATCCCATGAAACTGATTGATGGGAGATTCAGGACAGATAAAAGGAAGGACTTCTTTACACAGCACATAGTTAAACAATCGAATTCTTTCCCACAAGATGTAGTGATGGCCACCAATTTGGAGGGCTTTAAAAGGGGATTGGACAAATTCATGGAGGAGAAGGCCATTGGTGGCTACTAGTCCTACCGTGCTTCCTCTAGTATCAGAGGCAGTATGCCTATGTACACCAGTTGCTGGGGAACATGGGCAGGAGGGTGCTGTTGCACTCATGCCATGCTTCTGGGATCCCATGGGCAGCTGGTTGGCCACTGTGTGAACAGAATGATGGACTAGATTATTTATTATTTATTATATTTATCAATCGCCCATCTGGCCGGTCACCCGGCCACCCTGGGCGATGTACAATTAAAATACAATAAAACACAATAAAACATAATAATTAAAACAATATAAAAAATTCTCATTAAAAACCTAACCCACCCCATATTCCCGCCTGAACAGCCATGTTTTTAATGCACGGCGGAAGCTCATCACGGAGGGGGCATGGCGAAGGTCACTAGGGAGGGAGTTCCATAATGTGGGGGCCGCCACAGAGAAGGCCCTCTTCCTAGTCCCCACCAGCCTGGCTGCTCTGGCTGATGGGATAAGGAGAAGGCCGTCCGTGGCAGACCTTGTTGAGCGGCCTACTTGATGTTGCTGGAGGCGCTCCTTGAGATAAGCTGGGCCGGAGCCGTGTAGGGTTTTAAAGGTCAAAACCAACACCTTGAATTCGGCTCGGCAAGCAACTGGTAGCCAGTGCAACTCATTAAGCACTGGCGTGATGTGATCACGCCGGCAGCTGCCCTTAATCAGGCGAGCCGCCGCGTTCTGTACCAGCTGAAGCTTCCGGACTGTCTTCAAGGGTAACCCCACGTAGAGCGCATTACAGTAGTCTAGGCGAGAGGAGACCAAGGCATGAACCACTGATGGGAGCAGGTGATTAGGAAGGTAGGGGCGCAGCTGCCGTATCAGATGGAGTTGATACAGCGCCGCCCGGCTCACAGCTGCCACCTGAGCCTCCATGGACAGCTGGGAGTCTAGAATGACCCCCAAGCTGCGGACCTGGTCCTTCAGGGGTAGATGTACCCCATTCAGCACCAGGTCAACATCCCCTAACCTTCCCTTGTCCCCCACCAGAAGTACCTCGGTCTTGTCGGGGTTCAGTTTCAGCATGTTCCTTCCCATCCAGCCAGCCACTGACTCCAGGCACTTGGACAGGGTCTCAACGGCCAACCTCGGTGAGGACTTGAAACAGAGGTAGAGCTGCGTGTCATCCGCATACTGATGACACTGCACCCCAAACCTCCTGATGATAGCTCCCAGCGGCTTGAGGTAGATGTTGAATAACATCGGGGAGAGGATGGAACCCTGCGGCACTCCACAAGTGAGCAGCCGAGGGTCCGAAGCCTCCTCCCCGAGAACTACCCTCTGATACCTTCCAGAGAGGAAGGACCGGAACCACTGCAATACAGTGCCTCCCAAGCCCAACCCCTCCAGACGGTCCAGGAGGATACCGTGGTCAACGGTATCAAAAGCCGCTGAGAGATCGAGGAGGACTAGAAAGGAGCATTCGCCCCTATCCAAAGCCCTCCTCATATCATCCACCAAGGCGACCAATGCCGTCTCCGTCCCATGTCCAGACCTGAAGCCCGACTGGCACGGATCCAGATAATCGGCTTCATCCAAGTGTGCCTTCAACTGAGCACCCACCACCCGCTCGATCACCTTGCCCAGAAATGGTAAATTGGAGACTGGGCGAAAGTTGTTTAAATCCTGGGGATCCAAGGAGGGCTTCTTTAGAAGCGGTCTTATTACTGCCTCCTTGAGGGCTGATGGCATCACTCCCTCCTCGAGGGAGGCATTCACCACCGCCTTGATCCCCTCACCCAGTCTCTCCCTGCAGCTCATGATGAGCCAGGATGGGCAAGGGTCAAACAAGCAGGTGGTCGGCCTCACAGATGAAAGCACCTTGTCCACTTCATCAGAAGGAAGAAGCCGAAACCGATCCCACAAAACCGGTCTGCCATTGGCCTCCTCCCGCTCACTCCCTGTGTCCACGACGTACGATATCCCACTCCTAATCCGATCGATTTTATCTGCGAAGTGCTTCGCTAAAGCCTCACAGGAGGCTTTTGACTGTTCCAGTGGGTCCGGAGCGACTGGACCGACCAGACTCCGGACCACTTGGAACAGCCTCCTGGGGCAGCACTCTGCAGACGCAATGGAGGCAGCATAGAAATTCTTTTTTGCTGCCTTCACCGCCACCCGGTAGGCTGAAGATGCAGCTCTAACCCGTGTTCGATCGTCTTCGGAGCGGGAATTTCGCCATCGGCGCTCTAGCCTTCTCACCTCTTGTTTCAGAGCTCGCAGCGACGGAGTGAACCATGGCGCCGCGCGAGCTCTGTTTAGGCGAAGAGGGCGCTTCGGGGCAACTCGGTCTAATGCCCTGGTGATTGCAGCATTCCAGTCATTCACCAGGGTCTCGACCGAGCTACCGTTTGTGTGCTCCAATTCCCCAAGCGCGTTCAGGAATCCATCCGGATCCATAAGACGCCTGGGGCGGACCATTCTAATAGGTCCCTCACCCCTGCAGAGGGGTTGTGGCACCGAGAAATCCAACCCCATCAGATAGTGATCTGACCATGACAAGGGGGTGGTGGATATACCCCCAATCTCCAGATCATTTCCCCCCTCTCCGGAAACAAAAACCAAGTCCAGTGCATGACCGGCTACAAAACTTGGTCTCCCGGAGAGGGAGTCTGGTGAGGACCAAGGACTCCCGGTAGATAACAGCCACTCCCCCTCCCCGTCCCCCAACCCTTGGCTGCTGGGCATACGAGAAACCGGCCGGACACAAGGCCGCCAGAGTAGGAGCAGCGGCCTCGTCCAGCCAGGTTTCCGTAACACATGCCAGGTCCGCACCCTCATCCATGATCAAGTCATGGATGAGAGATGTTTTTTGGGTAACGGACCTGGCATTGCACAACAGCAAACGCAGGGTGGGGGGAGGAGCAACACATCCCCCAGTTATCCCTTGGCTCTGGGCAGGCCCGGAACAAGGGATAGATATTAAGCATCGATCCCTTGTTCCCCTTACTCGGCGTGGCCTGCCCCTAGCGCTTTGCCAGCGCCTGCCGCTCAACGTTGGTACCGTTTGCCCCCCAGAACTCCCCCCACTATCTCCCTGGGAGAGACACATGCCCCCTCGCTTCCGCCAGTCAGGCGGGAGACCCACCCCTAAAATCAACCCCTAAAAAGCCCCAGCCCTTCAAAAAGGAAGGGCCTCTTTAAAACTCCCAGCCCCACCTATATCCCCAACAGCAGGGGGACAGGCCCTCGCCCTCGTGCCACCCCCGAAGTGGCTCCCCCAAAGGGGCGACCCCGCTGGGGCCTGGTCTTTATAGTCCCCTTCCAAGCAGCTGCAGGTGGGGCAAGGCGGCTCCCGGCTGAGCCCGGGCCTGCAGGGGGCAGGCAGCAGTCCCACAGGTGCGGTGGGGTGGGCTGGCCTCGCACAGGCGGCGGCAGCAGCAGCAGAGCTGGACCCACCTGCCTGGCTTGCTCTTCTCCCCGGCAGTGGTGGTGAGGAGATCCTAGATGGACCCTTGGACTGATCCAGCAGGGCTCTTCTTATGTTCTTATGAGGTATCATGACTCAGCCTCCTCATTTCAGGCTGGATTTTCTGATCCAGAGGCTGTAAGTAGGGAAGACTTTTTATTTTACATTGTTTTCCTCCTCCAACAACAAGCCCCCCCCCCAGTATTCTTATTCACCTGCTGGCATTTCTTCCCCCTTTCTCCTTTCACACTTAACTTGTAACCTATCCCCCCCCCCCGACTGCCAGTTTCTTTCATCCCCCCCCCCCCGCTGCTGCTTTTACATTCACTTCATCCTATAAAAGCTTCCCTCTGAACTCTTTTCTTTTTATTCTCAGGTGTTGTTGTTTTTTTAAAAAAAACAAAACAATTCTTCTTCTAAATATTGGCCTTGCTCTCTATCCAACTCCCATGGCCACACTTGCCTATGCAATGAGCATGGTGTGACCATGGTGCAGGGCAGTCAAGCAAAGAGGCACTGGGCAGTTTGCAGCGCCAAGACCCAACTGAAACTGGGCTGAGACCCACTGGTGGCTCCCAGCCCACAGTTTGAGAAACACGACCAAACCATGTTTGTGTGATTCCCCCCCCCAAATGTAAGCATTTTTCATGCACATTTTTCACATATAAGCATTTCTCGAATGCCGAATGCATTTTTTGTTGTGCAAATTACATTGCAGACTCAGAAATGTACATACTTCAGACTGCAGATTACGTTTGGATCTGCATCCAGTTCTAAGAACATAGGAAGAGCCGTGCTGGATCAGAGCAAGGTCCATCTAGTCCAGCATTCTGTTCACATGGTGGCTAACCACCTGCCAACTGGAAACCCACAAGTAGGACATGAGTGCAACAGCACCTTCCCACCCATGTTCCCCAGCAACTGGTGTACATAGGCACACTGCTTCTGGTACTGGAGGTAGCATGTAGTCAACAGGACTAGTAGCCACTGATAGCCTTCTCCTCCAGGAATTTTGGGAAGTGTGAACTGGGTAAATTCTGATCAAAAACAACCTGAAATGAGATTCTGACCCATTCCTATAATGGGTAGTCTACCTGCAGGGGGCAGTGTCTGAGCGCGGTGCTCTGTCTGCAGTGATGCGTGTGCAGGCAAAAAAAAAAAAAAAAGCGCAGTTTGAATTTGAGAGAGAGCAAGAGAGAGCTGTGAGTTGGCTGACAGGGAAGCATCTTGGGGTGCAGGGGTTCACTTTAGAGACTCAATGCAGTATCAGCGGCTGTGCTATCACCTTATATGAGTGTATTTGCCTTCCACTATGGTTTGCTTCCATTTTCATGAATAAAGAAAATACATTACAAAGACACAATTGGTCTCTAGTGCAGTGTTCTCCAACTTTGGGTCCCCAGATGTTTTTGGCCTACAACTCCCAGCATGCCCCAGCCAGCGTAGTGTAGCTGGCTGGGGCATGCTGGGAGTTGTAGGCCAAAAACATCTGGGGATCCAAGGTTGGAGAACAGTGCTCTAGTGTTCTCTCATTCAAAGAAAACTGCGGCGGCTGCAACACACTTACTAGGGAATAAATAAACCCCATTACAGTATAAACATGCATAAGATTTCATTGTAAAGAATGTAGAGCTGCTTCTAGAACTTCTCACTCTTCAGGAAACTGGGAGCACTTAACAATACACAGCATTACTCTATGAGATAGAGTGTTTCTTGAGTGAGTGGGGATTTGAACTCAGGTCAGGTCTGGTACAAGCTCAAGACACTATATGCCATACCAGCATGGGTAAACTCTAATCTGTAACTGTGGCATAAAATGTAATATAGTACACCGGACCGATGCAGTCCCATTAGGTGGCAGAACAATCAGCAGACCATTAAGAATGGCAGTCCAGTCGCAAGATATTTACAGCGCGTCTAAAGGTGTAGGGCAATGCTTAATTCTGCTGTCTGGCTTCTGCAGGCTATTGCTGGTCTGCTCCCCGCTGCCATCTCTTTCAGCTACTGTCTTTTCAAGAAATCATTTCCACATAGTGACTGGCATATTTGTATCAGTACATCTTGAAGGACTCTCTAGGGAGAATTAAATCAACCTCCTGTAAAACTGTTCGTTATTTTACTCATAAACCACATAAGGTGGGTTGTAAATGGGGAGGCAAAATATTTAATAGCGCTAAGTGCAACATAATTTTTTGTAGAAGACCATATTTAATCGAGAACAGAGTGACAAAGATACAAGGGAAAGAGAGGGTTTTACTCAGTTGGTCCTCAATATACTCTGCATGATACTCCGTGCATGCAGAAATCCAAAAGAGGTTGACAGCATATACAATTAAGAAGGAAGTACTAACCCCCTTTCCCTACTTGCATATTCTCTTGGGGTGTTTTCTTTCTTTGAATAGTTTGTTTATTTTTTTGTACTATTTCTATACCACTAAGTATTTTTTAAAAATCCCTAAGCGGTTTCCATATAAACATTAAAAGCACAATTAAAATCACATTTAAAATATAATTTTAAAAACAATTCCTTTACAACAACAACAATAATAATACAGGAGCTGTAAAATGGAACAGCACGGTTAATATTTTCAAAGTGAATTCAGATGCAAATGATGTCCTTGGCCACAGTGTGCTTTTTCTTTGAGCAGATGAGTTGGATTACAACTCCCATCCTTCCCAGCCAGTGGGGAGGATGGGAGTTATAGTCCAACACATCTGGAGTGTACCAGGTTGGAGAAGAACCATACCACTGCAAGAGGCTGTGATCTCATCTGTGTGCCCACAAATAATGGCTCACTGGACCAAACTGATACGAACACAGTTCCATCCAAGATGAAATACGATCAAAGACACAGGAGAGAGCAAAAAGCTTCTATGTGTTGTATATGCGAGAATAGTAGCCTGCACCACATTTCTTCCAAAAACTCAACTATTTATTATTACAAGTTCCACACACAGGCCACACACAGGAAAACCCAGGGCAGAAAACTTGGATTGTAGTGGGGGTGGGCAGAAACAAGTAGAACTTGACTGAAAATTGCCCCTGGTTACTTATCCATATAGGCCCAGGATTGCCCTGGCCCCTGAGGAGATCATGGAGCCCGATAACTCATATAGGCAAAAGTGAAACCATTTCTTCCAGTTCACTCACATGGTCTGCTTGTGCTGAGGCCTTCTGAACTTGCCCATTGAAGGAGCAGTACACAACATCATTCTCTTTATTTAAGTCCTAGGAAAGTGCTTGTGATACATATGGTGGTCATGTGCCCTACTTTACAGAGGATAGTCCTCTAGCTGAATGTGTGTCTTCTAGCTGAAAGGCTGTCCAGTCCAAGTCCGGTTTAAAGGTAACCATAAGAAGGGAGAGCGGGGACTTGAAGTTGTCCATCAGAGAGCTACTTCCTTATCCACACGTTAGTCTGGGAGGTGTGGATTGGGACAGTCCATATCGGAATTGCAAAGATTGAATTCCTCAAACATCCTCACATGTGGCAGTGGTAGGGTCAACATCCAGATCCCCCTGTGAGCCAGCTCCAGGAGATCCTGAGGCTAATGGTGAGTGGTACTGACAAACTCCTCTGCATGTTAGTTTTCAGAGGGATTTAGGGCAGTTAGGGGAGAAGCAAGGAGTGGACGGGTGTGTGTGTCCTTCCTTCCTTCTTTTGCATCACTCCAACACTGCAAATCATTTGGGTTTGTCACTTGCTTCTTGAAGTGAACCTTCCAAAGTCCCTGAAGATTTCTGTTGGAGTGTATAAATTTATCTTGGTTCCATTACACTACCTGCCTTTAGCAGCCATTTTGGTCCATAGACACCAAACAAATCTTATGGGTGCCATGCGGTTTTCCACGACATCCCTTTCCCTTCCAAGCATAGGATTATATCATTATACTTTATTTATTTAAATGATTTTTTTTAGCATGCTCTTCAGCCAAAATGGCTATTAGAGCAGCCTACAAAGATCAGAAGTAGGACAATCCCTGCCCACAAGGCTTACAAGCTAAAATACATGGTGACACAAAAGGAAAAGAGATTGGGATGGGTGGGGGAGGGGGGAGGAAAGAAAAAGGAAACCCAGGCACTCCATTCTTAGTTGCAGAGTTCAGCAGGCAGTATGGATCCACCCACTGAATGGACTTGGAGCTGGATCATGGAGCTGGATATAAGCACAACTGGAGGGCTGCTGCTTCCTCTCCCACAGACAGCATCAGCAATGGCAGTTGGTAGCTGAAGGGAGGGATGCTCTCTACTGAGGTGGCATCTAGGCATGATGGAGGGTGCCTGATTTCTGCTTCCTCTCCTTCTGATAGCATCAACAGTGGCCAAAGCTGCAGTAGCATAGCGACTACACTCACTGCAGAAGTTGTGTTTCAATTCCCATCAAATTCAAAATGGGTTGGATCCAGACTTTGTCATACTTAGCGAGGACTCATTGAAATCAGGAGGATTTAGTCATGACTACTACTTTACCGAGGACAGTCCTCTGTTTGAAGGGGTGACCGATGACAGTCCTCTATTGAAAGGGTGTCTAGTCCAGCTTTCCCCTACCTGGCAGGCTCCAGATGTGTTGGGCTGCAACTCCCATAGTTCCCAGCTGGCTAGTGATTATGGGAGTGGTTCCTGGTGGTTCTGCATGGACCTATGGCCCTATTGGAGTCCCACTGGGGGAAATTCTTTAGTGTGGTGGCTCCATTTCTGTGCCTCTGGAGGTCAGGCAGACACCAACATTTTGTTGTTTCTGGTGCCTCCTGAAAATGCCTTTATTTCAAGAAGACTTCTTTGGTTGGCCAGCCACTGTTTGCATTGATATTCTCTTTTTATTGATATTCTGTTTTTAATATTGTGTTTTAGGGCGCAATCCTATGGCTGGTAGATGTTGCCTGGCCAGCCATAGGGAAAGTCAGAGTCTCAGCTCTGACCTCGGAAAGCACTCTGAGGTTGCAGCTGGGACTTCGAATATGGAGCACCCTCCCTCCACCCTTGCAGCCAGCACAGTTCTTTCCGGTCTGGCTGTGGCTCTGTAGATGGTCTTCCATCTTTGCAGCCAGCACTGGGGGGGGGGCATTCCAGGGGGTGGGGAAGGGAGGAGCAAGGCACCGCCATCGTCTGACGAATCCAGGCAGGGTCTCAGCCTCTTCTCCTTGCGAGGGGAGGAAAAACATGTAGATGGCTGAAATTGGGCATCTAAGTGTTTTGGAGGGTGAGGGAAGCGTGGGGACAATCCTTGCCTCTGCGTTCCTCCCACCTTCCATTGGATGCCTGATACTCCGAGTTCAGAGGGTTATAGGCAGCCACACTAGACGGCGCTGTTATTCTTTTTACCTTTTTTTGTCTTTTTGTATTGTTCACTGCTCCGGAATCTGTGTAGATGTGGAGCAGTATATAAATGTTGTTAATATAAATAAATAAATAATTAAATAAATAAATCTACCGGTATATATATAAAAGAAGGTGTCCTGACTGACTGACTCATCAACGCCCAGCTCAAACCGTCTAATCTAGGAACGTGAAATTTTTAAGGGACATTGCTTTTATGACGTAGACCCCCACTAAGGAAGGATTTTGGGAAATTCCGTCCCTAAGGGGGTGAAAAAAAGGGGGCAAAATCGCTCCACTCTCATATCTCCTATGGGCAAAACAACAGGAGAGCAGTTCTGCAAATCAGCCTCACCTCAGAATTGCTGCAGGAGCCAATAGGAGCAGTTATGCAAATAGCCCATAGGACACTTAGAATGTTCGTATGAATTCCTGCAGGGGCCAATAGGGGTGGGTATGCACATCTCCCCTCAGCCATTTAGAATGTTCTCTGAGAGGTGAAAAGGGAGGGAAACTTTTTAAATGACTGAATGACTATTGTGTGGGGGGCATCGTCATAGGCTCCACTCCATCACGTTTTTTTGACGGATCTACCCCAAACTTGGCACGGTCACTCTTCATCACCTGTAGACTCTCAGGATTAACCTGATTTTTCTTTAAGATCAGATATTCCTGTCAGAAAAGTTTTCTGCTGCCAGCACCCAGCCTCAACATTACACTTTCAGTCAGAGACACTGTATCTTTCCCATTGTACCAAATCCTAAAATCCACATGAGCGCAGCCGCAGGCAACAGCTAGTAAATAGATAAAGCAAGAGTTGCAGTCCAACAGATCTGGCGGGCTCCAGATTGGGGGAGGCTGGTCTAGTCCAAGTCCATTTTAAAGATAAGAAACTATAAGAAGGGAGAGCTCAGGGGCCTTGAAGTTGCCCCTCAACAGGGAGCACCTGGCCAGCAGACTGAGCAGGCACACAGGTCACCTGGTCACAGTCTCCCCTGCTATGGTGAGATGTACTGTTAGGGAAGTGTGCGGAGCTCGATTGGGGGGTGGAAGTCTGGCGAACTTGCCGAGCTTGACCCCCCGAGCTTCGCTCGCCCTACCTGCTTCCTCGACTCCCGTTCTCACAAGCTGAGCGGGGGAAGCAACTTCGGTTCCCGGTGCTATGTTGTTTAGGTAGAAATTGGCATAAGATATGTTAAAAATGGCCACACTTGGGGCACGTTTTGCAAATGACGGCTGCTTTCAATGTATCTTACACCATTTTCTACATGAACAATGTAGCACCGGGAACCCGGAAGTCCGTCAAGCGCCTCAGCTCTCTTTCAGCCCAGCTTGCGTGGTGGCAGCGCTCTCCGAGCGTGCTGTGAGTTGAGTGCTGGGCGGATCACCCACCCCTATTACAGTAGTGTATTTCTATTTAAATTATAGCAATTATTTCTAAGACTGCATCTCTACATATAAATTGCTAATCTGTATCCTCTTTCATCCTCTTTTTTTTGGGGGGGTAATGCACTTCTTCTTTTTTTGCTGATATGGAAAGTGCTACCCTATTAAATGCATTTAAGTAGTCTCCAGGATTACAGCCTATTTTTAATAATAAAAATAAAATTAACTTCCATGAGCTACACTTCCTGGGCAATATGAGCATTGCTGGAAGAGCACCAGTGTTTGCTGTTTAGGTGTCCCTCAGCCCGCATTCTGCACTCCACATCCCTTTGCAGGCCTCCATGCCTTCAGCACGTCCCTTCCTATGTTGCTTGAGCAAAAATGCCTCTGCTTGTTTTTCCCTCAGATGACCCCATTGTTGATTCAGTGAGTGGCATTGATAGATGGGGCTCCTTGCCCTCCTAGCTGGAGGAGTTGCAATGATGGAACACCGGGAGGGAAGGGGAATGGTGACGGAGCTGATGCTTTAGAGGTCAGAGAGGAAAAAGAATGGAGGAGAAAACAGCGGGGACTTTCTCTCCAGACAAACATGTCAGTCGCTTAACATAAGCTATGATTTTCCCAGTGTCCCACCATCCATCACCCCAGTCAAAGAAGTGAAAATAATTTTCCCCCATTAGGCCCCCTGACATATATATATATATATATATATATATATATCCATTTATTCTCTGTTTTAAACTAATAGAAATTGGGTTGCTTATGGTATAGCCACCATTTGGCAAGATTCAGGTGCAGTTAAATATTGTTTTAGACTCTGGACTTGATGGCTTTATGGGGGGGGGTATCTTTAGATGGTAGTGTGGATTACCCCTCTTATTTCAAAATGTGGTAAGCCAGCCTTGCTCTGTCTTGCACCTTTCCCGTCTGCTGAGTGGTCCCCTGGACCTCTGCCCAAAATTCTGCCCTGGCAGCAACACTGCCTTGAACTGATTTCCTTGCTCTTGGCTATTCGTTGTATCACTTGGTCCAGAGCAATTTGTCCTTACTGTTTTTTAAAAAATAAGCCCACTACTGCTGTTTTCTCTGGCTGGTAATGGCTTTCTGAGGTATCAAGCAGAAGTCTTTTCCAGCCCTGATACCTGAGACCCTTTTAGCTGGAGATGCTGGTTATTGAACCTGGTGCCATGTGAAACATGTGCTCTACCACTGAGCCAAGTCCAGCTGAGAGGAGCGGCTGCTGAAGTGTTGCCAACTGTACAATGCTAGCTGTGATCTTCTGTTAATATTATTATGGATCCAAATATACGGCAAAATGCTTTGCGAAGTATTTCCAAGCCACTTCTTCTAACTATAGGGAAGGAATAGGATGTGGGCCACATTGGTAAGTGGTGTAAACAAAAAGAGTGGTAGGAAAAAGAGATTTCCCCTCTGGTTTGTAGTGTTATCACTTTCAAAAACTGCAAGGTTACAGGAGGGAGTTAGAGAAGGGAAATGCTGCCCACAGTATTGCACTGATTAAAAAAGGAGAGGGTGTGGGAATGAGCTGGCAGACACTCTGCCTCTTCGTATATTCAGAGGTGCACACCCTCCTTTGCATGTGCATACAGAGGACAAGGGGGCATCAGGAAAGAACCAGGCTGGCCACTTATGCATCACCAAAAAAGAGGACAAAAGAGGGACCAATATATAAACCTATATAGATTTATATGTATAGATACAGATTTAGAAACAATAATACTTCGCAAAGCATTTTGCCGTATATTTGGATCCATAATAATATTAACAGAAGATCACAGCTAGCATTGTACAGTTGGCAACACTTCAGCAGCCGCTCCTCCAAGCTGGACTTGGCTCAGTGGTAGAGCACATGTTTCACATGGCACCAGGTTCAATAACCAGCATCTCCAGCTAAAAGGGTCTCAGGTATCAGGGCTGGAAAAGACTTCTGCTTGATACCTCAGAAAGCCATTACCAGCCAGAGAAAACAGCAGTAGTGGGCTTATTTTTTAAAAACAAAACAGTAAGGACAAATTGCTCTATAATTTAAATAGAAATACAATATATCTGACCATAGTTGAGAAGGCTGTCCAGGTGACCTGCATGCTGGCTCAGTCTGATATTTAGGTGCTAACTGTTCATGGGCTACATCAAGGCCCCTGTTCTCCCTCCGTATGGTTCTTTGACTTTAAACTAGACTTGGACTGGACACGTCTTCAAACAGAGGATGCCTTCAAATAGAGGACTGCCGTCTGCCAGCTCTCCAAAATGAAGTAGGCCACCTAGAACATGTAGCTCTCCCCCCCCAGCAACTGTTTATCATTCCCTTCAGATAACAATCTTACAACTTGAGAGACACAGTGGGGCTATTCAGAAGTGCCCCTCCGCATGTTCACTGAATGTGTGGAGCTGGGCGGGGGCAAGCCCCCAACAACAACATGCACGCTGGCTCCCCCTGTCCCCCGGCCATCACATGTTCTCCAGAAGGTCTGAACCAGGAGCATATGCACGTATGCATGGGGCCCCGTCGGGACAGAGCCAGTGGGCATACTGACATTGGGGGCAGGATGCCACTTTTCCCTCTGTGCATATAATGATCAAATAGAGGGGCACACATCTGAATAGTCCTAGTGATTTTTTTGCATCGAAACACATTCCTAGAATGAAAAGATGGAGCTGGAAAGGACAGGGGTCACATTTATACCAGCCTTATTCTGAAGGAAATGCTACATTAGGGTAGGATGCTTGTGAAATAAACTCTGCAAACTGTAATCCTAAACAAACTTATTGAGCTCAATGGGGCTTATATTGGAGTAAATATGTTTGGGGTTAATTGTGTTAGAGCATGGGGTTCTCAACCAGGGGGGAATTCCCCCCAGGGGGGAATTTTAGGGTTTCAGGGGGGGGATTGGGACCACAGACTCAAACTGTTGGAATACTGACCTTTCTACAAATTACAATTCTACAGATTGTACATAATCTACAGGGCATCACACCTTATTGTATGGCACAGATTAAGTCAGACAATCTTGGAAAGGGGGGAATGACATTCTGGCATATGGTGAAAAGGGTGCATGGGGCAAAAAAAGGTTGAGAACCACTGTGTTAGAGCTAAGCATAAATGGCCTTTCAAAATTCTTCACCCTATATGTGGACAAGCTTATTGGGGGACCATTTCACCATTTTTTTCCAGGGGGAAGGAGAAATTCTTCAACAGATTTTGCGGGGCAGGGCTCACCATTAGCAGTAGCATAGCCTCCCCCCCAGTGGCAGTAGCAGCAACTGCACTGGCAGCTTCACCACCATTTTTGCATCTCTACAATACCCCAGATCGCACATCCGGGTGGAGAATACTTGGAGAAAATTGTGCAAAGTGCCCTTTTTCTAGAGAGGTGAAAAAAGAGAATTCTTAGACACATTCCCAGAAAAATGTCTTCTGAGAAATGTTGGCTCAGCTCTGGTTTGCGCTGCATTCCCCCTCTGAAGAAGGGTGGGTTTTGTTTTTTTCCTGGTATGCCTGTCGACATCACAGTTTCATTTGGAATGTTCTGGTTTTTTGTTTTAATTATAGACTGAAAGCATAGAGCTCAGCCGACACACCACTTGAGGTCACACAGTAAGTTAGGGGCAGAGGCAGCCAAAGGGGGCTGGTTTCCCAGCTCCTTGTCAGAAAGGCAAGACAAACCTTCCTTCAGATGTGACTTATATCTCAAGCAGCGGACAACAGAGATTCATAAAAGGCAGAGCAAGTTTGACACGTCTGCTTGAGATCCTTTAAATGCCTTACTGAATTAGGAGACAATGGAGAAGTTGTGCATGATACTTATCTAACTTTCCCAGGGCATAACAAAGAAAGGAGGGGACAAAAAGAAGATGGATCAGCAAAGTCAGTGAGCATGACAGCAGGGGAAAGTGTCTGGTATGGATTAAAGATTGGAGCTTAGTGTGTGATAGGACAGATGGGATAGTGGTAGAAGATAAGCTAAAGGCAGCCGGCTGAGAGACACTCTTAACTTTACTTTGGCTAGAAATGAGCCGAGGAAGAAAGTCATTACAAAGGGCTGATGTTCCAGATGTCTGATAAATATGGAGGAAGCAGGTCAGCTCTAATAAGCAAGGTGGAAAGGGAAAGCCAAGGTTCAAAGCTCTTTAACATTAACAGCTTTAAACAAAAGCCTTTTGTCAACCAACAAGGAAACCACAAACACGTCGATTCCTTTAGATGGCCACGTGCATTCAGTTGTGAAGTACACCACTAACATCTCTCTTGTCTCTCCCACAACTGTCATCCCATGCCTTACAACTGCTTCTACATTTCTGATATGTTAGCACAATAACAACACAACTGTCTGTCAACCCTGATTTAAATAATGCTAATACTCTGAGCACGTTTGCATTTTAAACCCATGACATCATCATGACTACAGGTATTAAAACTGAGTTTGCTTCTGATTACCTCATAACCTGCCACTCTCAGGGTGGCCACCAGGGGGCAGTGGGGTCTGGACTGCGGAGCCCTGGACTTTAGCCTCAAGGTCCAGCCCTAGCTGCACCATTCTAGTTGCTCCTATATGACTTGATTTGACCCTTTAAAATTCAAAAATAATTTTAGGGGGGGGGAACCAACACAATTGAACAGATATTTTGGATTGGACAATAGCACTCATCAGCCTTGAACCCTGGCATTTAGCTAGAGGGAAGAATGATTATTTTATTATTTGTATTTGTTATAAGTAGTTTTATATTGTCATCCAGTTATATCCCCAGGACAGTTTACAAAGAAGAATAAAACAATTAAAATGAAAATTATAAAAATAAATGAACTAAAAGCCACAAAATCATAAAAGCAGCATAAAACAGTCAGCAGGAGGTTATGCCTGAATTTAGTAATGCACAGGGGTATGGAGATTGTGGTGCAATGGATAGAAAAGTTTATGCTGCATTAGCTCATGAGATATAAATAATATGATATCATTGCCAATGACATGGTGCTATATAGACCCCTTCAGCTGGGTGATATCATAGACTCTAATCACACTCATATACTCTGCAATAGAATGGAAGGAATTTATTGGTTACTTCTTAGCTAGTTAGCCTGCTCCTGTAGGCTCCCAGTTGCTGGGGAACATGGGCGGGAGTGTGCTATTGCACTCATGTCCTGCTTGTGGGATCCCGTGGGCAACTGGTTGGCCACTGTGTGAACAGCATGGCTCTTCTCATGTTCTTATGCACAACTTAGAACCCTTATTTTCCAGGGTTCTAAGGGCCAACATAGATATTACTTTAAATCCATATCTAGCAGCGGCACCTCCCCCCTCCATTTTTATACTAGAGTAATGTAAATAAAGCAACTGACATCTAAAATCAAGAACATATCTTATTTAAGTGTCTGACCCACTTAAGGAATAGCCTCAGAAACTACACTTGCCCTTTAGTGATAAATAGTTTAAGCAGCTCCAGTGAAAATGGACATCTTTACTCATAGGGGTCGTGCCAGAATCAATGGGTTGACACGGAAGATTTTCCCTAGACAACTGGTAACTTGTGCTCCCTTTAAGCTGCCCCTGGAACCCAAGAAAACAGTGTCCAAAAGTTGCAATATGTTGCTTAAAAAGACACAGTCCAAGTGGTAGTTACCTTTCCATAAACAAAACCCAGGGGGCATGTCTTTAAATATGTGCTCTCTGTGAATTACGTTTGCTAGTCGAGAATTTGTGGCAATTCTAAGGGCCCACTTACTGAGAGGTCCTGGTGTGCCAGAAAAGTTTAGCAAGAAAGCATTTGCTCTCAAAAGACACCCGAGTACAGACAAAAAAGTTCCATAACCCAAATGCTCCTGCCCGGGGCAGGAGAGCACACATGCCAGCACCTCCTGCCATTGTTGCTGCCCCATGCATCTCCCCTCCACCTGCTGCTGCCCAGTCCTTCTCTTCCTGTACTACCTCCATCCATCTCCCCACCCTTCTGCTGCTGCCCAGTCCCTTCTCCTTACTTTCAGAGCAATCCTTTGGTGGTGTGGGGGGAGACAGGAGATCCTGTGGCAGAGCAACCACAACATCCCCACCTGCATGCTCACCGGATCTGCCTCCCTCCCTCCCCAGCCCAGCCAAGTCCAGGGTGCTCACCACATCTCCCACTCTATTGCCGCTCTCTGAAGACCTCTGTTGGCCAGAAAAACAGCCAGCGTGGCTCTTCAGAGACCTGGCCAGTCCCAAATGCCTGGCTCAAGGGGTCCTTCCTCCGACCTAGGAATTGTGGGAGGGAGTTGTGTCCCTGGAGTTTGTCTGTACCATGGGTAGTTAATTCCCTCCCATTGTGGTCAACGGGAAGGAGAAAAAGATGAAACAGAAGGAAAAAAATTAAGAAGTCCCACCCTGGCTGCAGCAAGCCAGCAGGGCTTGGGACGTTGTGGTTGCTCAGTCACAGGGCCTTCTGTCTCCTCCCGCACCACCCAAGGATTGCTCCGAAAGTAATTTCGGGAGACTTTCCCCTGGTAGGCACAAATTAAATTTCCCATATTATTTTAAGCTACGGCATGTAGGTCAATCCATTGAATAAAGCCCAAGATGCCATGGCATCAACTCTTAGTGCTCACGTGCTGTCATCCTCAACTGCAGTTGGTGTCAGAATGAGCCCCTTGCTGAGAAGTTCAGTCCTTCAGGGTCATGAGTGCACTGTGAAAACTACACTCCACCTCTAATACCAGAGGGGGTCACTCAGAGCTGAGTAGAAAATAGCTGAGCCGACATAGGACCCTGCATCACACTCATTTTTATCAATCAAACAGAAGGGTTCATTTTTCAATGTAACTGGTCTGGTTGCTTTTTCTAGTACCACAGCTTCGAAGTAGACAAATTAAATGAAAATTGCATCCGTCCCTTTCACGTGAGGTGTGAGCTCATTTGGCCATTGTCATGTATTCTAATTTATTTCCAAGATACACACTCTTTCTTGTGGTTGATCCACCCGTGCCCTTTCTCTCGTTTATAAAATAAATGACCATAGCGCAGTACTTATCTGTGGGTTGGCTATTTGTAGGCCCAGCCCCCCCTCCTGCCATAGTTTTCTTCCCTAAGTCTGGTTTTCTTTTCTTTTTTTAAATTCCCTATGGCAAAGCATTTTAATAAATAAACCAGCAGATAAAGTGTTGCTCATAATTGGAATGGACATTAATATTTTCTGATGCAAATTACCACTTCTGGACGTCTCTGTGCAAGTCGCTCCGACCCACCATCAAATTGGGCTGTTGGGATTGCTGTTGCTAGGCAACAGTGCTAAGCCGTACTGTGGAGACAAATATTCCGCCTTGGCCCATGCTTACTTTTAAGTGCACATGTGGTTTGTCGGTGCTTGTTCTGTAAATTTGTGTGAGGCGTGGAGATGTAGATCCACCAGAGATGATTGAGCCATTTTTGTGACAATGGATAATGGCAGGAGCTCTTCGTTTTGTTGTTGGTTTCTTTGTCCTATATATATATATATATATATATATATATGGGTGTATTTGCCGTAGGTAGTGACATCTGAATCGCTTTACCCTGTGAAATCACCTCAACAGGTGCTTGCCTCACATCTCACAAGTTTTAAGAGGTTACGCTTCAAGAATACAGTACCTACCAGGAAAGTACATTGTGTATAGAAGAATGCTAGTGACTCTGCTCAGTGTGAAAATGGTCAGCTTAGGCTGTCACCAGGAGGGGCAGTGCTGCAAAATGAATGCGTTCAGTTGAGATTTAAAAAAGAGGAAGAGTTGAGCCATTTGTGGAGGTGGCGGTGGTTTGTCTGTGTGTGAAACAAAGAAGCCACTGAAAATCAGTGGAGGAAAGAACTTTCCCTAATGATTTTCGGGATGGGCGGGCTGGATACACTTAATCTTGCTTAATGTTACAAGGCGGCTGAGCGTTCCTGCTCCCCCCCCACCTTGCTTCTGTAACTTAAAAACCAAAAGCACAAAAGCCTTGCAGCTACTTATAGTAGTGTGAATTGAGGCTGCATGTCCCTGGAGGCTGGGGCAGAATGCCCATGGGAACCATGTTACATTATGACATGGCATGGCTCCTCGGGGTGCACTTAAAGCAGCAGGAAGTGCACTTTGAAAGCACATTGAGAGCTGCATGGCGCACCCTTTCAAAACGCTCTGGCAGGGAGAGCAGGGCTGGCATGATCCAAACGTTCAAAGTGCTCTCCCTGCTGCTTTAAGAACGCCCCTAGGAGGAACCACACTCCTTCATGATGTAGTGTGATTCCCACGGGCATTCTGGGCCAGTTCCCAGGAAACGTAGCCCGCCTCACACCGCTATGAGTCGTCACTATGTTTGGTTTTTCGTAAGTGAACAAAGCAAGAGGGAACCCTTGGCCACCTTGTAAAGTTAAGCAAGGTAAATGTGGACAACCCACCTTGAAAATTGTGGAGAAATTTCTCCCACTCTCACAAAAGTTGCAACGAAAACACTCCCTGTTTTCACGGGGATGGATGTGAAGTGATTTTTGGCCCACCTTTACAGGGCTGCATATATTACAGAGTAGACATGGCTGCAGCTGAAAGCAACAATCCCACATCTCTTTCTCCGTCCCTCACTGCTGTAATGTTTAATTCAACAAATCATGTGATGTGATGCCATTGTGCTTCATGTTTCCCTGCTTTGTGGAGTCAGGGAAACACCGTGTGAGGATGTCATGTCACTTGATGTATTGCATTAAGCCATGTGGGCTAGGTCAGTGTTCTCCAACCTTGGGTCCCCAGATGTTTTTGGCCTACAACTCCCAGCATGCCCCAGCCAGCTATGCTGGCTGGGGCATGCTGGGAGTTGTAGGCCAAAAACATCTGGGGACCCAAGGTTGGAGAACACTGGGCTAGGAGACTCAGAGGTGGAACTACTGCTTTTGCGGGGGGAACTCAAAATGTTTTGGCCAGAGACCAGGATCAAGGCTGCAGTTCACATGATATCATCATGTGTGGGTTTGGGGCTGGAGACATTACCACCTCTTGTGCCTCTCCTACTGTGGATTAAACCCTCCCTACCATCCCCCTACTCCTCACAGCACCATCTGAGGACTGAAGAAGTTCCCAAACAATACAAAGCAGTTAGTGAGAGACCTCTAGGCCCTGACACATTCTCAGTGATATCGTTTGGCAAGCAACAGGGCCTAAAGGCCTACATGCCTGCTGCTCTCCTCCAGGCATGGATCAGGACCTCTCTGTGGTCCTGTCACTGGCGGGGAGGGAGAATATAGAAGCCAGACTATTCCAGCAAGGGGCACAGCAATTGATTAGGACATGTGTTTGATGATAAACTAGGGCCTCTAGAGGTCTCTGGATAGGCCTGGCTACTTTCTTTTTAGGCACCATTTTGTACAATCGGCAGTCTGTACAACAGGTACCTCAAGTGTGTGTGTGTGTGTGTGTGTGTGTGCATGCATATAAATCATGTGGCACTTTGATTATACAACAAATACTTGACAGCAGCAATCTTGAAAATGTAGCTGCAGTGTGTTTCCCCAGTAACTGACAAAAAAAAAAAGCCAGTGTGGCATAGTGGTGAGAGTGGATCCGGGTTCTAGTCCCCGCTCGGCCATGAAACTCACTGGGTGACTTTGGGCCAGTCACTGCCTCTCAGCCTAACCTACCTCACAGAGTTGTTGTGAGGATAAAATGGAGAGGAGGAGGAGGATTATGTAAGCCGCCTTGAGTTCCTTGCAGGAAAAAAGGCGGGGTATAAATGTAATAAATAAATAAATAAAATAAATTTTAAAAAGCCAACAACAACAACTAAGGTACAAGATTTCAGTTTCTTTGCTTTTTCAGCCATCTTGCCATGTTTGGGGCTACCATACATTTTCACTGTTCAAGTTCTAACGGTTTAAGTGGGCAATACCAGATGTATGGAGGCTGCATGCTAACTGTCCATTGCTATGATTTAAAAGGACTGCATCTACGAATTGCCCCCAAGATGGAAACAGTAGTATGAGAAGGATGTGTATTCATGGTTTGGATGCAGGCGCGCTCTGTTCCTCAGGTTGCTGAGTCTACTACCTGCGGTTTGCAAGACTACACAGATACTCATCTTCTTCCCACTCCAGTAATGACCATGAAGAATTTAGTCCACAGACTGTACGTGGGGAAGACTGAGGGAGAGAGTGTTCTGAGGGAAAGGAAGGAGAGGATATGCGTGCATGTGAGAGACAGTGCATATGCAGAAAGAGTGTAGAGTAAGATTGCACACACAGAGAAGTAAGCCAAGTTCTGTATTTTAATGCGAATGGGTAAACAGTCAGTGCTATAATAAATCTCCAAGGCATTTGATCCCTGTAAACCATCTTAATCCTCAGGGCTATTCTGGCAATGAGAGATAACTGCTCTGAAGCAGAAATGTTCTTAGCATAAAACCCGCACTATGTTTACTCTGTGTGTGTCAATTTTCCCCTCTCTTAAAAAAATTAATAAATAAATAGAGGGTTTTAAATGCCTACTCTTTCCTAGCCCAGAGGCCACTCTTGAGAGCTTCATCTGCTAGGTCTGCCAGCCCCTCACTTCACTAATGAGAACATTTTAATTTATGGTTTATGATTACCAGTGAAGGTTCAGGCGAAATGGAGCTGCATAAGAACACAAAGGGGTTATTCATCCCTTGCAGCAGCTTTCCAGCATGGGAAAAGAAAAACCAACCTGGTCTTGGATGGCATGGAGAAAATTGCCTGATCTGCATGGTGAATTTGGTGCATGCTAATATGGCTTACCCCACTGATGCAAGCTGCCAGGTGGAGCAAATTACGGTACACGTGGCTGTACTATGGATGCTTGAGAAATTTGTTCTTTGTGAATTCCGAAAGGCCCTGATCTGTACCTCTCGGTCTCGGACTAATGTACAAACAGAACCTAGTTGTTCACCAGACTTTGCACTTTTCCAAATGCTGAGATGCAGTTATCAGCAGTTTTCAACAGATTAAAATGCACTTTTAAATACTTATTTTGTGATAAAATATACATTTAAGTACATATTTAAATACATATTTACATCTGTATATTGAAAGGATTTTTTTTTTTAAAGGAAGAAATTTGTTAATAGGGATGGCCAGATCTGTCAATCTTAATCTCGCCAAGATTGTTGGTTCTTTGAGATCAAACTTTGGTTCTTTGAGCCAGTGTGGTGTAGTGGTTAGAGTGTTGGACTGGGACCCGGGAGATCCGGGTTCTAGTCCCCGCTCGGCCATGAAACTCACTGGGTGACTTTGGGCCAGTCACTGCCTCTCAGCCTAACCTACCTCACAGGGTTGTTGTGAGGATAAAATGGAGAGGAGGAGGAGGATTATGTAAGACACCTTGGGTTCCTTGCAGGAAAAAAGGCGGGGAATAAATATAATAAATAAATAAATAAATAAGCTCATTTCATCCCATTTCTACACAAGCTTGCAATTTTTGAAAAACAGACTGTATCGAAATTTGTACTTTTTAAAATGCACATTTTCCTTAATATATGCATTTATATGCACATTTCTAAACATACATATTTTCCCAAGTACCTTACATGGCTGAAATGCCAGGTTGTGGTTGTTGTGGTTGTTGTTTTTGCACACTTTTCTTAAACACACACATTTTGTGTGCACTTTCCCCTAATACACACATTTTCCTGAACATTTTCCCTGAGACAAGTTGCATCAGAAAGCTCACAAAAATGCTAGATTTCAGAACACAACTCTGTCTCGGCCCTCTGAAAGGCTTGGAAGGTGTGAACTGGGTAAACCCATTAATTCCCTCACCCCCATCCCTATTTGCAGATTTAAAACAGAATGGAATTCTGAGTAAAAACAAGCAAAAGTGACCTATACCAGAAATAGACAGATTCTTTCATTTCTAGCATATACATCACACAATGGGCTGGTTCACACGACCCAGGCTGCCGGCGGGGGAGGAACCACGGGGCCGTCCGCGGGGTCCGGAGGGGCGCTGCACACAACCGGCGCCCCGTGCACGTGGGCAGACCCCGTAGTCCCTGCACCGCAGTGCGGGCCTCCCGGCGCTAAGGGGTGGGGCCCTGGGATGCCCAGAGGGGCCGTTTGCCCCTACAGGCTGGAGCGGAGGCGGCTCCGGCCGCTCTGGGCTGCCGTCTCTGTGGGGACCCAGCGGGACGGCCACCCGCTGTTCGGACGGCACGGTGACCACACGTGGTAGGGGCTTATCCCTCTACCGACCATGGTCACTTTGCGTGCGTCCCGCCCGCGGCTGTCCCGAGGGGGCACCCCCGGTCGGCGTGCACATGACACGGGAACCGCGGGGGACTTGCGGTTCCCGTGTCGTGCGAACAAGCCCAATGTCTCATCGCTGCATAACGTCTTGACTCACAGCTGGATGTATGACTTCAGTGAAAAGCATTGCAGCTCAGGTGATAGAAAGCAATGTGAAAGTTTTGTTTTTAGTGTCAGAACTGTGGGGGCCTGTTCATCACACATACAAGACATCACTTGACATTGCAGACAATATGTGATGAACATGCATGTGGAGTCCTCAGAGACTAACCTCTAAGTGGCAGCCATAATGCTCACGCTGTCTGGAAGCAGGAATGAGCCTTGTCCTATCTTCCCATATTTCTTCGCCTGCAGGAGGAAAGAGGACTTTCCCCATGCACTATTCCAGTCCATCATTGCCTATTGCTGGAGAGTTTGTGCCCGTAAATTTATCATTTGAAAGTATATGTGAGTCATTGTATGAATAGGAATGTGAGGAGGAGAAAATGGGTCTTCTTTGTCTCTCAGCCTATATGATATTATCTACGTGACACTTTGGATGTGAACGAGGTAATGCAAGGGAGTACATTTTGAGATGTAAGAGAAAGAGTCCCGCCAAAAGGAAAAAAAGATTGCATATACGGCTGAGTCAGAACAGGAGCACGCTGTATGTTCTTGCACCATCTTTGCCTCCACTGTCTGCCTTTGCCTCAATGTGTTTTTTTGAAGTATTGTATTGAGCTGAAGTCATAGGTTTCTTTTAAAAATACATCTACTGGAAGCTTTCTGGGGAAATATGTGTTAGCCCCTTTAATGTGTGAACTGTGAGAAGAGGGTATCGCACACTTACTAGGAGTGGGAGCAGGCCACTGGTCCTGCCTTGCATATCTATATGTTGGTGTGGACTATCTGCAGTGAAGGCTACATGTGAGTAGCATGTGTGAATAGGTTTCCACACAGTCAGGACTCCCAATTTCATGGAAGTTTACATGCAGCTGGTCACACATAGGTTTCTTCAAAGTAGACAATCCATGCCAATGTGTGGATCCAGCAGTGGGCCCAGCAGCACAGCCCCACTCCTGGTAATTACATGAAAGGGACTGTCGATAGGTGGACCTTGGACAAGCCTTGAGATAGGTCTGAAGACCAAATGCAGAGTGTTGTTGGGAAAAAGAAAAGGAGCAAAAGGCCCTTGGAGAGAAGACAGAGTGAAGTCCTTTCCAAGAGGTTCTCAGTATGAGAGAGAAAAGGAGGAGGAAAGTCACAGGTGTAAATAATGTTACCCAAACACATCAGCCTCTTGAACATCTTTCTTACATGCAGTGAAGCGTCCTCTTCATGGTCACCCAGGAGGAGGTGAATTACTTCAGGTCTAAACAGGAAGCAAGTACCGGTAGCTTGTGTGGGAAACTTAATAATGCAGTTATTCGAAAAGTGAAATTAAAGAACCTTCTAACTCTTACCTCATCATATTGCCTGTGGTGAAGAAACCTGCACTAAACCAAAAAGAGCTAGAGGCAGCATGCTCTTTGCCACACATGCTAGTCACACAACTGAGTTGCATTCCCTGTATTGATCTGAAGTTGTGAGGTATGAGTTGCAACTTAGTCCTCAGCAGTGAATCATCCCAGTTACTGAGGAGATCTGATGACAATATATCTTGTTTCTTCAGTCCATGTTTTTGTTACACCCAAGTTTTTGAAGAGGTTATGGCACATGAAAGTGACGATGGCTGGGAATGTTCATAGGGTGAACCCTCCTTTTGTTGTTTTCCCTTATGTCTGGCAGAATTGTGGCTTGGGAACAATGATGCCAACGAACACTGGCATTTGCCTGCTGCTGATCAAACACAGTGGTGTATAGCCAATTGACCACAGATACGACTCTATTAAGGGGAAGGGGGGGACAAACTTTTGAAGATTTACTTGCTTCTTTACACCAGACAACACATACATTTTTATCCTCAGTAGCACTGCATACTTTTTAAGATTCAGATGAACTTCCATGAAGGAATTCTTGGGTCAGAACTTTCATCTTCCTGCCTGCTTCTCAAGACTTCCTAGATATGGATTTCACCAGTGCCTTATTAATATGTGGTGTCATATGCCCTAATTTGGCTTTGTCATACCACTTGTGACCAGTCTGCTGAACTATTTACAGCAAAGAGAATTGTGGCACTTCAAGGAATAGCTGATCTATTGTATACATTTTTCATGAACTAGATCCCACTTCAGCAAATGCTTGAAGTGTTATACTCAAAATGGCAGATAGATAGATAAATAGACACAGTGAGTGAGAGAGAGGGCCGGTTCACACGACACAGAAACCGTGGGGGAGCAGAAGCCCCCCGCGGTTCCCGTGTCGTGCGAACGCCAGCCGGGGGTGCCCCCGCAGGACGGCCGCACATGTGAAGCACGCAAAGTGACCATGGGTGGTAGAGGGATAAGCCCCTACCGTGCGTGGCCACCCTGCTATGTGAACAGTGGGCGGCCGTCCCGCGGGGGCCTCCCGTGGCCGCACAGAGGTGGCAGCCCGGAGCGACCGGAGCTGTGGCCGCTCCGGCCTGTAGGGCCAAATGGCCCCTCTGGGCATCCTGAGCCGCCGCCCCCTAGTGCTGGGAGGTCTGCATTGTGGTGTGGGGACTTCCAGCTCCACCGGGGTCTGCCCACGCGCACAGGGCTCAGGTTGTCTGCGGCGCCCTGCCGGACCCCGCAGATGGCCCCGTGGTGCCTCCCCCGCTTGCCACCCGGGTCGTATGAACCGGCCCAGAGAGTCTCACACACATACACATATACACAGTTCACCAAAAAATGTAAAAGTACAGTAATACCTTGGATTGCAAGTAACTTGGTTTGAGAGCATTTTGCAAGACAAGCAAATTTTTAAATATTTATTTAATATTTTTTTACTTGATATACAAGCGACGTCTTGCAATACAAGTACTGTAGTACGGCTTAAATTAAAAATCTCTGTACAAATTTTTTTGGGGGGATTTCGTTTTGATATAAGAGTGTTTTGGATTATACAAGCACTTTTCCGGAATGAATTATGCTCTCAATCCAAGGCATGACTGTACATGAAATGCAAGTAGGTCTGCCACATTCTCATGCAGATCCCAGATATGTACAAGATAAGCACTAGGCTGCAATGTTTAATATATTAATAGGTGAGATTGATTTCAAACTTTAAGGCTGCAATCCTATACACTCATCTGGGAGAAAGTGCTATTGAACTCAGTGAGACTTCTGAGTAATGCATTAGGATTGCAGTATTAACTGATGAAAAAGGTGACACCAATTAGTCAGGCAGATTTTTTAAAAAAAGAAGTTGCTGCTGCTTCTGCTTTTGTTATTAAAAACAGATGGCAAGCACCATCTTAAAAGGGTAATTCTCCCTTATCTCACAAACAGGAGAATCGGCTCTTCCATGACACATGTGTGCATCACCTAAAAACAAAGGAAGTATACTTCTTACTTCAGAAATATTGTTTCTATCCTTATGCAAAAGTATGCAAATGTAACTGATTGATTAATTGACTAATCGTGCAAGCCTACACATGTCTATCCAGGAGTAAGTCCCATTGAGTTCATTGAGTGCGTATAGGTAGGACTTCACCCTAAAAAGCTCACATAATAATTAACTCATTAAAATTTATGTCACTGTGTTGCAGCTCTAGTAAGAACTATGATATTATCTGAGGTGGGGAGCACAGACTGTACCATTTCAGACAACAGATTTTTAAATGGCCCCCATTTATTTGGAATATTTATATTACCACTTCTCATTTGAAACAAATCCCTTTGTGAAGAACTCTGCAAATAGAAAACTAGAACAACAGGGATTGAGCAAGCTAGATCCTCGGTCCCTGATGTGCAATTTTTAGTTGAAGGGACTTATTTTTACATAGGTGAACCTTCAAACCTTCAAATAAATATTATTATTATTAAAGCTGGTGATCTTATGTGTAGCCTGAAATAGTACCGTACTTTCTACCACCTCAGGAGTCAGGATCCTCACCACCTTTTCTGTTGCTTGTATAGACCAGGCCTTAGAATGGCCTGGGAGACTGAAATGTTCTCCCACTTATTTCTGAATATTGCCATATTTGAGAGACCAGATTTGTACCCATTTATTCTTTTGTGTAGAAACTGAACTGTTTGTTCTGTCTAGACAGCAGGAGGGAATTGTTAGCAAGTTAGCAACTCTTTCTGTCTTGATTGCGGATGAACAGGTGAATGAGACGTTGACAGTATGGCTGTAATGTTACAGTTTTGTAATAGTATTTTGTGAGTAGATTTGGGGACCGAGTTTGCAATCTGGGTTTGATTCAAGATTTAGCCCCTGAATTTATGTCTCTGTTAGTATTGCATCTGGTGAGTAGGTGTTTTAAAGTAGGGGCTTCCTGTAGACAAGGCCTGAGGTATTCTTGTCTAGGATGAGTTATAGGTCACTGATGATACTGTATGTGAGTAGTTTTATGTGTAGGAACAGTAGCTGACAAGTTACGTTCTGTCACTTCCTTGTAATAAGCAAGTTCTGGGTACCACTCCAGCCTTACTTATTAGGGTTGGTAGTGTAGTTTTAAGAATGCCTGATGTAAATCCTTCAGGTTGAAAATGGAATCCCTGTCTGAGGTACTAGAACAAATGTGGCTGCATTATAGGGCTTGGCTGTAGATTATGGATTGTGTGATGGGCTTTGGGTGGTGTTGGAAGTGTGCATAGCCGGATTAACCACAGGGCTAAGGGGGCTGCAGTCTCCATCCCACAATCTGAGAGGGCCCACTAGCTAACCCAGATTCCCAGCTTTCAAATTAAAAAAAAGAGAGCAAATCTCTAGCCCATGTAGAACCTAAGATATGAGATAAAATATTCAGGCACATTCCAGTTGTTCTGTGACAAATGGACAGTCATTTTGTCCAATTGTTTTGTGAGAAGTGAGCCTGCCACCACCTTTCTGTGCAGTTCAGCCAATGAGTAAGTCACTGTTATGATCAACATTTGGCCATAGAGAGAAGGGTAGAATGAACACTTACCTGCAGAAGGGACTTCCTGGTTCATTTTGACCCCCCTTTTTTTTAAATCCCAGGAAGCTGTGTGTGGACAAGGAATGTGAAATGGTGGTCTTTCTGAGCTTTTTGCTGGCTCAGCTATTGGTGATGGCAGAGTTGTCCCCCTGCCCTGTCGGCTACCCCTCTCTGGACTCTCTTCCCCTCCCACCCAATGCAGCAGGAAACACCAACACACCAACTCCCCAGTAAGTGAGCCTGTTTAGCATTTCAGCCCAAGTTTCTTAATCCCATGTGTTCTTTCTGTACCTTTCAGTAATCTGAAAGAAAGAAGGGCTGGTGGGGGAGAAGAGGGATTTAGGCTGCAATTTTATATACACATACCTGAGAGTAAGTTTTATTGAATAGGGACTTTATTCCAAGGGGACATGCACAGGATGGAAGGCTGCAATCCTATACACATGTACCTAGGTGTAAAACCCATTGAACACATGATACTTCCTTCTGATTAGATAGGGTTGTGTCATTAATAAACACTAGAGCAGGGCTCTCCAACCTTGGGTCCCCAGATGTTTTTGGCCTACAACTCGGCTGGGACATGCTGGGAGTTGTAGGCCAAAAACATCTGGGGACCCAAGGTTGGAGAGCCCTGCACTAGAGGGTAGCTGAATTTGTCTATTGTAGCAAAACCGACAAGGAGTCTTGTGGCACCTCACGGTTTACAACCTCCCCCCTTTTACTGTTTTTTGCTGTTAAAAAGGTTTCTTTGAGTTGATGTTCATGCAGGTGGGGCATATGAGAAGCCAGAAGATGTTCTTCATTTTAAAAAATGTTTAATATAGTTAGAAGAGTTGGTGTCAGACTTCAGGCTTTCTTCCCAGGATCTCTATAAGATAAATTTCCAAGTGGGGTATTGCTGCATGCATCTGGTCTCTCACACAGGCAGTGCACAGTTGGCAATTCTACATACTAGGGAGGCTTAATATGAACATAGTTTAAGACAATTTAGGTTTTTCTAGTATACAATTATTTACATATATTACATTTATGATGACCTTGGCCAGTCATTTCCTCTCAGCCCAACCTACCTCACAGGAATGTTGTGAGGATAAAAATGGGGAGATCTTTAGCTCCTGGAGAAAAGGCAGAACATAATGTTCTGCCTTTTCTCCAGGAGCTAAAGATCTCCCCAGTTTTATCCTCACAACATTCCTGTGAGGTAGGTTGGGCTGAGGAGGAAATGACTGGCCCAAGGTCATCCAGTGAGAAATGGGAGGCATTTACTGGTCCTCCTCAGGCAGCAAAATCTTCTGTGTGTCAGTCCTGTTTGGCTGTTGTGTCTGAATGAGGCAGCCAGGCAGTGTGTATTTTTTCTGTGTGTATGTGTGTGTGTGTATGAGAGAGAGTGCACTTCAAAGTGTGTTTATGTTTTCTGAGTCTGTGTGCTGCCTGTATGCCTGTAAAATGTAGGGATGTATTCGAAGTTCGGGGGTGGGGGAAGCTCCAGCGAAATCGCGGAGCTCGACCCCCCCCCCGAACCCCCGCACGACCAACCTACCTCCGCTCACTGCATCCGGGACACTGAAGTGACGTGATGGGGATCCCGTTGCGTCACTTCCGGGTCCAGGAATCGTGGATGAGCGGGGGTGTGATCGAGAACACCCCCACGAAAAATGGGGAAGCCCGATGGACGCGCTCACACGCACATGTGCAAAAAATCGGATGTATTTGTGTTTGAGTTCTCTACCATGGAAGAGATAGTAGTCTTTTGCTTGCAGATTGTCAGAACCTGACTTCCAGGAGTCCAGGCACATGTCCACAGTAAAACCTTTTTATTGCAGTAATTCCAGTAATTAGCTATAAGCCTTTACAGTCTCAATAAGGATCCACAGTTAACAGATTACAGTGTAGTTCCTTGACAAGAATCAGTTCATGAGCATCACAACAAAAGACCAATCAGCCCTGGGGTTCAGCACACCGAATAAATCCAAATAAGTTCACCATTCCAGTGAAAGCAAGAAGCTTTCCAGGTTACCAGTGCGTTGCTTCCAGCAAAGTCTACTGCTGGTTGCTCTGGTTTAAATACAGGGGAGTGGCTGCTAAAGATCACCATTGGACATTCAGTCTTGGCAGGGAAACCTGGCTCTCGGGCGGTTGCTGCACCTCACTGGATGCTTCTGAACTGCCCTCTTTAGTTCATGACACACCAAAGGAGGCACCCCCAAAACACCCTCTTCTGCAGAGACCTCCTCCTGCTGCCCTGTCCCCATGGAAGACGTCCCTGGTCGAGAAGCGGGAGCCTCCGTCGATGTCAGGTCTCCCAGCTGTGGAAGACAGGCCATATCAGCGTCCTGTGTCTCATCCCCTCCCAGCTTGTAAGCCAGTGGGAGGTCTGGTAGAACTGAGTGCTCAAGCATCTGGCTTCCCATGGCTGTGTCTGACTCTACACCTTCTCCGTCTGACTCAGAATTGGTGTCATAGGCTATAGCTCCCCGCGGACTGGGGCAGCGTCTCACACAGATGAGTTCTACTAAAATATGTAGTAAAAATATTGCTGTACATGTTGACTGTGTGTGTTCCTATATACACACAAATGTTGTGTGTGAGTTCAGTAATGGGGGCAGAGTAGGGGGTCCACTACAGAAGCCTAGCCCTGGGGCCATTCATGACCTTGATCTGGACCTGGAAGTGTGTAGATATTTGTAGTGAGCAGTGCAGTAAGGTGATATTTATATTGTTAGCAAGAGTGGCTGAATAATTGAGTCCACAAAGTTAAGGCTTGGCAAATCAAACTTTACTTGGTTGCAAACAGTACTCACAAACACACCGACACAAGAACTGAATTTTTTTTCTGTACAAAAGAAGCCCTGGTTAAAGTAGCAAAAATTTCTTTGGCTCTGCATTACTAGAAGGCAGTGTTCTCTGTGCATATATATAGCCAGCTTGAGTGCCATTTGTTGCTAGAAAGGCAGGGTACAAATCAAATCAATCAATAAATTAAATATCCAGGGGAGCTAATTAGCTCTGTCTGCCGGCTGGGTGACCCGTTATTACATCTCTAACACCCTAAGAGCAGATTAACCCTTTGTGGAAATTGTCTATTAGTGTGGTCTCCTGCCAGCACTATTCCAGCATATATATCCATCACATAGTTGCACTGTGGTGTCCAGAAGACTTGATTGTGGGACTAGTCCAGATTCAGGTTGATGGTAGAGTGGAAGTCACTGAAGTTAGTTTCCGGGTCCAATTCAAGGTGTTAGTGTTAACCTACAAAGCCCTCCATGGCATGGCGCCACAGTTTCTAAAGGACCACCTATTCCTATATGTTCCTGCCAATGCCCCAACTGAGATCATAATTGTTGTAAACCGCCCAGAGAGCTTCAGCTATTGGGCGGTATAGAAATGAAATAAATCACCACCACCACCACCACCACCACCACCATAATCATCATCATCATCTGAGGCCCTGCTCCAAGTGCCCCCACACACTGAGATTCAGTGGGTGGCTACTCATGGGCAGGCCTTTTCTGTGGTGGCCCCCAAATTGTGGAATACCCTTCCTAGAGAGGTCCACCTGGCACCTACTTTGTTGACTTTTTGGTGTAAGGCAAAGACCCTTTGATTCTCCAAGAATGTTTAAAAGTACTTTTAATCACTGCTTGCTTTATTTTTAATATGTCTAATGCGCCACTAGGTAATCATCTTCTCTATTTTTTAGCTGGTCAGCTATTTATCTCTTTTAAATGCTGTATTCTTGTTGCTGCTTTTAAAACAATACATTTCAATCTATTTTATTATTGATTTTATCATTTGTTTTATTGTTTTTGCTTTTATTATGTACTCCACCCTGAGAGCTTCAGCTATAGTGTAACTCATAAACTGAAACAACAACAGCAACAACGTTCTGGTGGAAATTCTAACTATGAAGAGAGGCTGAAGAAGCATTGCTCTGTCAGAGACTTGACAATCTACAGCAGAGCAGTAGCAGAGTCTACTATAGAGTCTACATGGCAGTGCCATTGACCTGAAGATATCAGCTGATCCCCAAAGCTGAAATAATTGTAGGGGAGGATAAAGTGGCAAAGTTTGGTGGCCAGATGTACTGCGGTGTACTCAGGGATAACATTCCTGTCGGCTTGTAGCCCGTCTTTATGGGGGATGTTGGTGTATAGAGCATCTGTATTAACAGCTGCTGTGATTGTGTTTATGGCAATAATCAATGGACTACACTTTCCTCTCAGAGGTTGTGAGTTTTCTCTTTTCCCATGTGTGTAAAGAGGAACCAAACTGCACACTCCTAATTTTGCCATGTCATTTGCACATGGCAGTATTAGGGAAAACTAGGGTGATTTGGGGGAGGTAGGGTGGGCAAATAGGGTATGTGGATGAAACTCACCCATAGGAGTGTGATGCTATAGCATCACTCTGATGGTGACTTCTGGGTTAAAAAAAAAAAAGGCCCCTATATCCTGCTTTAAAAAAACCCCAAAACTCAGAACACTACGTCATCACACTGCTGTGGATGCGTTCTACCTGTATATATATTGTCTGTCAACTGAGGATTGCATGTGATGCATCTGACAGAGGGGCCTCTAGTATATAAAAACTTATACCATAATCAATCTATTTATCTTTAAGTTGCCGTGAGACTTTTTCTTTTTGCAACAGACGTATATATGGCTACTCCAGTGGAATGCATCACTTACAGTGCAATGCTATGCATGTTTATGCAGATGTAAGTCTCACTGAGTTCAAGAGATCTGCTCCCTGGTAAGTATATATGGTATTGCAGCCAAAGGGAATGAGACCTGGGAGTAACTCCCATTGAACAAAACTGGGCATACATCTGAGTAAGCATGGGTAGGATTGTGCTGTGAATTATTTACTAGATGTTTATTTCTTAGAAACGTATTTCTCCGAAGAGTTTTTTTTTTTAAAAAAAAGACATGGAATTTATTTACCTCATTCCTTTCTCTGCATAAGCATGGGCTGGATGACATCATTGGGTGTGGAAAAGCACACTGACCGCATTGCCCTACTGCCCCGGAACCCCCATTTTGTCTTTCTCTGTGCTGAGAGAGGCACGGAGGAAGGGACTTTGCCAGCATTGGGAGCTGCTCCTCCCAGCATCGGCTGAGTCACCAGTTTCAGGCTGCAGGTCTCATTCCCATGAAGGTGGCACACAACATGCGGAAACACTTGCCTGCTGCTGGGAGGAGAGGCTGCTCTTCCCAGGGTGAGACAAGTCCCTGGCTTCAGCTGGCACGTGCCACATGAAAGGACTCAGACAGTGCCTGCATCCCCAATTTTATCCCAGATCAGAAATTCGGAGAGGGAGTGACATGCAGGGGAATCCCCACTGTTACCTCTGATATCAGATTGGAGATAACAATCCAGGGGGGATTGCTCCAGGTCCAGGAGGCGATCCCAAGGAGGCACTGCAGGCTGGGGCTTCTTCTGCACTCCTGCTCTAGCATGACGTGTGTTGCTTTTCATGAAGACCTGTGGCTTAATAGGAGTGTACTCTAGATTCTCTCTCCCAGATTTTGCTAGATTCTCTTTATATCATAGAGCCTCTCAGAGAAAACTGCATTCATTGGAACCCCTGAGGGGGAAAAGCAGTGTTCCCTACATGGAACGTTCACTTTGAATAATCTTTATTCATGCATTTATTTACTTAATGTCCCATTTATTAAAACCCTTCGAACATTAGATTTCAACTTACCTTAGAGTAATTTCAAAACGTTTAGTTTTCCTTCATTTGCATAAATATATGCATTTCCTAAGTCTCTGCTGGTAGGGAAGGTGGGTGGGCACATCACATATATAAGCAAGCTTCTTGGAAAGTGGACAAAACAAAGACCTAAAGATTGACCATATGCTACGAACAAAGCTTGGCCAAAAGAGTCAGATTAAATCAGAGTCTCTTACACCATGTCTGAATGAACTTCCCCAAGCCAAGAAAAAATAATCCTGCAAGCCCACCTCTCACGCTCAATGAGACAGAGCTTTCAGGCTGAGATGGCAGAACTTCCACATGAGTTACAAAGGACCACAGCAGGGTCAGGGAGGAGTCAAACAACCCACAAATTGGAGTGAGGAAGGTCGGGAGGGGTTCTCATTCCACCCATGCCTCTTTCAAAAAAAGATGACCACACACTTTCAGAACACCTCAGCACACAAACACTGGGTTGAGGAACGGCAGGTGGAAGATCATTTCTCCCCTAGTACCTGTCCTGCACGAATTTCATTCCTAATCTCCCACACACATACACACACTCTCATCTTGAGATTGGATGAAAGTAAAGACCCTTTTCCATGTTAACTTTATCAGTATGGGAGCTGCTGCAGTGTGACACATTCCTGTGCTGCTTCCTCACAGCAGAAGTCTGCAGTCATGCAAACTCCATGCTGCAGCTCCTCCTCCTCCATCCCCCATCAGCACTGCTCCTGTTGGAAGAAGCTATTGCACAGAGTTCACCCAAGTGATCATGTTACTGAGGCTCATAGGAAGGAACCATGCCATAGTGGCTCCAGTGCCACTGAAGAGAGCAATAAAAGAGACCTTAGCGTGTATTAGGTATCCATTCAATCATTATAATTTGGACATTCTCTAAAGAATAATGCCGTCCAGGTTGCATATAGCTTGAGCATGGTTTCCCATTGCTTTTTAGGATGCCACATCATACTAAATTAGACTATTTGTCCATCTAGCCCAGTACTGTCTGCTCTGACCACCAGCAGCTCTCCGAGTACCTAGGCAGAGGTATTTCACATCACTGGCTATTTGATACTACCTGATCCTTTTAACTGGGGATTGAACCTGAGACATTCTACATGCAAACTGTGCTCTGCCTTTAAGCTATGCTCTCTTAATTATATTTAAGAGATAATTCCCCAATGCTTTTTTTCTGTACACTAATTTATTATTTCTGGTGGGTTTTTTAAAAATAATGTTTTGGAAGATAATTCTGCATCCTTCAATTCACATGTTGATTCTCCATGATCTTTCTGCAGCTTCCAATATAATAAGCCATGGTATCCTTCCAGAACAGCTGTCTGAGTTGGTTGAGGGTGGGACTGCTTTGCAGTGGTTCTGCCCATACATGGATGGCCATCTCCAGAAAGTGATGCTGGAGGATTCCTGCTCAACCTATGAGATCTTAGTTTCAGGTTCTTGCAGGGTTCCATCTTATCCCCCATGCTGTCTAACATCTACATGAAACTGCTGTGTGAGGTCATTGGAGGTTTGGAGTGTGTTGTCATCAGTACACTGATGACATGCGCGACTCTGTTTCTCCTTCTCTTCAGAGCCAGGTGAGGCTGTAAGTGTGTTACCAGTGTTTTGGAAGGGGTTACACTCTCCCGGAAGGATCAGGTTTATAGCTTGAGTGTGCTCCTGGATCCATCATTGTTCTTAAAAATTCAAATGGCCTTAATGGCATGGAGAGCCTTTTAGCAGCTTCAGGCACAATCCTATGCATGTTTAGACAGAATTAAGTCCTACAACCCGCAGCACCACATAGCACCCCTGAAGATGGATTACTGAAGATGGGTAACTTGGCTGCAGTGATCCATGCTCTGCCTCCTGTTTAGAGTACTATAATTGTATGTGAGGCTGGATTTGAAGGTTGTCTGGAAACCTATAAAATATGGCAGCAAGAGTTTTAACCAGGACCAGGCGATTTGAACATATTATGCTGGTCCTGCCTCATGTGCACTCATATGCTGCCTGAGCCTGCCTCTGCATTGGCTTCCATTTTGCTTCTGAGACAAATTCAAAGTGCTTGTTTTGATTATAAAGCTCTTCGTGGTCTACCTATGTCTCAAGGTCATCTACAGAGATCCTCTGTTTCTGGAGTTCAGAAGGTGGCCACTACAGAGAGGACCTTTTTGGTGGTGGGCTCTGGTTATGGAATTCTCTACCCAGGGAAGCTAACCAAGCACCAACATTCTATTCCTTTTGGCACCATTTAAATACTTTCTTGTTGTTCTTCTAGGCTTTTAAAACCTCTGTTATTTTAATCTCTATTGTGTTTTGGTGGTTTTAGCTCCTGCCTTTATTTTTACTGATGTTTTCTGTCTTCTTTTAGATTTTGGCTAGATTTTATTGTATTACTGTCTATCTGTCTTAGATAGACAGTTGTTTTTTTTTTTAAAGATGATCCTATGACACCTAGATAATTTATTTGATAGGCATCCCATAAATGCAAATAATAAATTAAGAAATATACTCACTATCTTTAACTGTATATATAATACTAAGCATAGGTTTTCTGCTTTGAGCACAATATAGTGTTCATAATCAGGAGAATTTGAGAGACACTCAAAATGTGTGATGTATTGGTTAGAGCGTTAGATTTAGATGTGGGAGAACTAGGTTCAAAATCTGCTTAGCCAGGAAACTCCCTGAACTGCACACCCTCTCAGCCTCACCTTCTGCAAAGGGTATTCTGTATGATAATCCCATATATGCTGTCCTGAGCTCACTTGGAGGAATTCACATGATAAATAAATGGAGTCTTCCTATAACCAGATTTCCTATGAAAAAGGAATATCCCTTAAATCTTTTGGACAGAAAGTGACAGCAACAAGCAGGGCTTTGGGAAGAACATTTTATTGCTAAGCATATCCTTGAACAAAAAGGCAAGTATGAAAAGAAAATAACAGGAGAAAAAAGAACAGGTAGAAGGAGGGGGGAAAAAAGAAAGCAATAACGGCACAATAATGTTAAAGAAAATCTTCAAGGTTCTGTCCATAAAACAATAGGAATATGATAGAAGCCTACATACAGAAATGCACATGTTCCCAAAAAACTGTCCAATGGAAACAGACACCAACAAAAGAAGAAAGAAAGAAAGAAAGAAAGAAACAAGCAAACAAACAAAAAAGTGGGTTTTTCCTAAATTAAAAAAAAGATAAAGAAAGAAAGCAGAAAATCATTTCACAAGACTCCAAGACTCCAAGAACAGCAGCAATCTTTTACAGACATCAAGATATAATCAACTCCGTATATGTTCGGCCAGTTAGGTTGTCTAAAGTCGTGCTTTCATACCTTTTTTAAAACCTATCTTTATTTTTATCCTCTCTGTTGTAGTGTAAAAAAATAATTAAAAAAACAAACAAACCTCACACACACTGAAAAGATTTGTTAGCCAGGTAAGCCTCTTCTCAAACCATATGAGAAGGCTGCCTTTTTTATTTTGTTCCCATGTGCGGGTGTGTGCATTGGATAACACTTCTTCAAAGTCAAAGATTCATGCGACTTATAAACACCAGCAAGAGTAGATTTCTAAACCTAAACAGCTGATTAGATTTCATCTGTACACAGAAAAATTGTACATTTCTAATATTCCAGAGTCCTCTAAGATATTTTTTTTTGGTGTGTTTTTCACCTGTCTCTTCTCTCTGTCTCTTTTTTGCTTTAATTTTTTTTTTTTTTTTTTGCACATGATTTTTGTGGCCAAAATAACACCCAGTTTTTCCCTGTACAGTAAGTTGCTCTCTTTCAAAATAATGGAAGAAAATAAATTAAAAAAACAAAATTAAGTACATTGAATTTTAACAACCCAGTAAAACCTCAAAGCATTATGTACATCAAGTACCCATCTAGAAATTACACCAGCCAAAAAAAAAAAAAAATTGTAGTAAAATATGTAAACAAAATCTTATTTTTTATCTTAAAATCTTTTTGTCACAGATAACTGTGACAAAGTTTAAATGCACACTCTCTTCACATTTTTAAAGTTTAGCTTTTTGTTGTTTTGTAAAAACATTTTTTCTTTACAACATTCTCATTTCTTATTAAGACTTTAACAGCATTTCTGTTCCAGTCGTCCCATCAAACATACCATGATAAATATATCTGTATATATATATATATATTTATATATATTATACTATTAATAAGCTCCTTTAATTTTTTATTTCTGTGTGTCATAGTGACTTTTAAATTTATCTTCTTTCATATAAAAGAGAAGGGAAAGGGAGAATAGGGCAAATGGAAGGACAGCGAATCAGAAATGTCAGTCTACAAAATTAAATCATTACATAGGAAACACACCTTCATGATTAAAAAACAACAACAACCCACCCCTATTTTGTACTTCTCCATGACAAGTTTTTGGCTTGTGTGACATTTTGTGGTTCTTGTCACAGGCTGAACTCAATATAATCTCTTTTCCCCAAACAGTGGGTTCCATTGCATGCCATCAGCCAAGGAGTCAGAACCCAGAGAATGGCTCCCTTATTTTTGCTTGGTCTGTTCAACTCAGAATGGTGAAGTATTTTTGTTTTGCTTGGTTTGGTTTCTAAATCCTATTAGCTGTGCTAATGTATATACTAAATGGTAGTCAAATGCAGCCTGTGGCCCCTAATCAAAGAAGAAACAGTGTTATCTCCTTATGACATCACTTACAAATACCAGAGCCAGATCCTGGGGGAGTGGGGTGTCCAATTTTCCATGACCCTCATTCTCAGCAGCATCACTGCCACCCCATCACATTTTTTAATGTTAACAACTTACTGCAGACAACAGATTCAAGAGACAACACAACCTGATATGTAGAGCAAACACCGTGGTAGAACTTGAGTTCATATATGGCAATAGTCTCTCTTTATTAATTAATTTTTCCCCTAGGATTTCCTCTTGACTTATGTCCTGGCTGATTCTCCCAAAACCTCTCACAGAAAATGAAAAAAACTCAGACAAAAAACATAATGAAAACCCCAAACCATTTATTTTTCTTTCCCCCCTCACATCTTGAAAAATGATACGTAGGCTGGACATGGCCAGATCAGTTGTTCTGTTTTGTTTATAACATTTGTATTTTTTTTCTTTTTTCTTTTTTTTTTTTTGTGTTATTTTTTAAAATAATTAAACTGAAAAAAATTAGCGTACAGTCAAAGAACATGAACATCATTAAAGACTCACTTGGAGATACGAAACAAGTAAGCCATGAAGTCTTCTGCCCTTGCAGAATAGTTCAGCTGAGGAGGAGGTCTGAAGGCTCAAAAGTCCGCCAACATGGTAATGCTGCATAGGCCTTCTTCAGAGCGCTAAGTGTGCTTTATAATACAGTAGGGCAGAGTTTGGGGACTCCAAGCAATGACTGAAAACTTAGCAGTCAACGGCTGAAATGTTTATTCTCAATATTTGTTTTAAACCACAAACTGTAGCTCCCAATCTCGTTAGCTGTAACAGTTTCGATTCAGTTATATCTCAGTAAGTATTTATATATTTATATATATAAATAAGTATTTATTTATTTTTTACACGTAATATTCTTTGTCCTTGTTTTTCTGTTTCTTGTGGCCGCTCTTTGTGCTCTGCTGCTTTTCCTTCATAGCGTGCCGTTGCTCTGGGCCGAGTTGCTGATGTAGTTCCGCGTCTCATCGACCTGATAGGACCCCTCGTCCCTGTTCCTGTACTTGTACATGGCATACAGGAGGATCAGGATGCAGAGGGCGGCAGCAGCCACAATGCCGACGACCATCCCCGTTGTGCTGCTCGACTCACGGACCACCTCTGAGGCCCCCGGAACCCGTCTGATTCCTGGCTCCGTGGGGTTTGCTGTGGGCACATTACGGAACATGGGGGAAGTTATTAGCGGGCTCTTCAGTTTTGTGCTGTCTAGCTCATAGGCAGTGGGCAACGGAAGCAAGACTATGTCAGGCTGGGGTTTGAGGTCACGGTTATTCATGTTGCCGGCTGGCAATTTGGGCACCATCCCAGTCGAGGACGAAGCTGTGGAGCGGATCAGCTCAGGGGACAAAGCTGTGGTAGTAGTCCTACCAGTATCGGAGACTTTGTTAGGTCTAAAGTCCTTGGCTTCCCACTTGGGTGCGTGTGCTTTGTAGCCACCTTCGAAGATTGAAGTGGAAAGACTCTTATCTGTTACCAAGGAGAAGGTGGTGTAAAAATCTTCATCATCAGTAGGGGGTAGGTTAGAGTCAAAGGTTTCCCCTGAGCCATACCCAGATATCACCAAGCCATCATCATCACAACCATCGCTGCCTTGGTCCGACAAGCAAGGTAACCCCGCCTCAGAGGTCATGGACAGGGAATCTTTGGTGGTCTCAATAATGGTGAGGAGGGGGCGGAAGGTAGTGGGGAGTGTAATGAAAGGTGCACGAGTAGCAATAGGAGGGATATCTAAAGGGTCTTCTACAAGAAGAGGGATAACTAATTCACCTCCTGGACAGAAAAGAAAAGAAAAAAGGTTAGTACATCTTGAATACAGTGCAACATGTATTTACCTGAATCAAAGGGTGTGTGTGTAGTTTAAAATATCAAGCTAGCAGGATTTTTTTTTTTTTTGTCCTTCTCCATCCCAGTAAGCACAATCTTTCTGGGGTTCTCTGCCGCCTTCTTACCCACCTTGTTTTGGTGCAGAAGAGACCAATTCTGGCCTCTTCTAAACTTGGCAAAGGCAGGGTCTGTGTCACTGTGTGGCTTGGCTTTTGAAGATACTCTCAAAGTGACTTGCAGAATTCAAATGTATGTTTCTATTTAACTAATATTTGAAGGTTTTTTGGGGAAATTGATACTTCATTATAATGTCTACTTAGACTGTGGCTTACTCAATGGGGAAATAGCATGGTCTTCTGAAGTGTGTGGTTTCTTCATCACTTTTTTTTTTTTTTTTTGTGCATATGTACATATTTGGTTTCCTCAAATGGGGCAGAGCAGGAGGGCTTGGATGAAATGCAACTCTACTTCCAAAATTTGCCATTTGCAGCTGGGGTAGGAATTTACATCAGTGTAAAGTGAGTGTTTGGTTTATAGTGTTCTTTGAAGAGCGTGTTCGTAGAGAATTCTTGTAACATCTCATTCACAGCTGTTTGATGCAATTCGTGTTGAAGCCTTATTGAAAGGAATAGGAGCTGTACTTAGTGGATTGTACTGAAACTGCTGGGAAAGGTGGAGGGAATTGGGCCCCACTTTGAAGTTTGTATGTTCATTCTAAATCATGTTGCCTATATAATTCTTACTCAACATCCTGATACTGCTGATATTATATGCTGTGGATTTGCCTCTTTCAAACACACCTTCGACACTCCTCAGAACTGTGCATGACCAAAAAGAAATGAGCAAATATTGAAAGAAAATAATCCTGCCCCAATTATCATTGACAAGCTGTTGGCTGATCTTCTGGAAACAACACCAGTTTAAATTATATATCTTTGGGCAGCAGACATCTTTAATAATTCTTTGTGGGGGTGGAAGGTGAAAATTGGATATAGACCGTGGGCTATAATTATCCCATAGCTTTCAGTATGGGTCAAATGGAATAAGGGGAGTCAATGAAAGCACTTGTACTGAGTTTAGAAGACAGCCTAACGAGAGGAAAGCACCCTTGTACACAGTTGCGTGATATGTTTGCTTGATACACTCACCAAAGAAGGCTGGTTCCAATGAAGGACATGGATAAGGCCTTTTGCAAATGCCATTTATGAGTCAGAAATAATATGTTGCTGTCAGTTTTGAAAGAAACAATGGAGCAATATTGTGAATGGTCAACTGCTCACAATAAATGAGGATGGAGATAGTGTTAATTTGAGAGCAAATATTTATATGATATTTTGTAGAGGTTTGTGGTCTGCCTTCTGACATAGAATCATAGAAAAGTAGAGTTGGAAGGGGCCTATAAGGCCATCGAGTCCAACCCCCTGTGCAACGCAGGAATCCAAGTCAAAGTATCCCTGACAGATGGCTGTCCAGCTGCACCTTGAATGCCTCCAGAGTGGGAGAGCTCACCACCTCCCTAGGTAGTTGGTTCCATTGGCTTATTGCTCTAACAATAATTTTTTCCTGATGTTTAGGGGAATCTGGGTTCCTGTAACTTGAGCCCATTGTTCCGTGTCCTGCAATCATCTGGGATGATTGAGAAGAGATCCTGACCCTCCTCTGTGTGACAACCTTTCAAGTACTGGAAGAGTGCTATCATATCTCCCCTCAGTCTCCTCTTCTGAAGGCTAAACATGCCCAGTTCTTTCGGTCTCTCCTCTCCACATGCTGTCTAGTCTTCTAGACCATCTCAAAGGCTACTTGACAGAACAGATCAATTATAGAATGAAATACTCAGATATCTAAGTGCACCTCAGTGCTTGCTTAATCCCAGCCACTAAGGTTAGCCCAAATAGGGAACAGAAGCTTTGTTCTGGGGTTTATCAATTTCTGCAACTGGTACGATGGTGAACGAGAATAGCTACTTAGGGCACAATCCTATGGCCACTAGATGCTGTCTAGCTGCCCATAGCAAAGGTTGGAGTTCCAGATCTGGCCTTGGAAATGCGTTCTGAAGTTGGAGCTGGAACTCCGACTTTGAAGTGCCCTCCCAATGCCCTAAGCGCGGTTCTTTCTGTGCTGGCTGCAGCTCCACAGTCGCAAGTGTGACTTTGGAACTGGCACTGGGGGGGTGTTATGGGTGGTGGGGAGGGGATAGGTGAGGCTCTACTGAGGTACAACGTATCCCAGCAGTGCCTCAGCCCCTTCTCCTCGTGCATAGGGGCAAAACACTTAGACGGTAAGTGTTTTGCAGGGTGGAAGAAGCATGGAAGTGACCTTTGCCTCCGCACTCCTTCCATCCCCAAACAGGATGCCAGGCTGTAATCCTCTGAGTTTGGAGGGTTACGAGCAGCCACATTGGATGGCGCTCTTAAACTACTTACAATTTAAACTTTTTTTTAATTGATTGATTCATTTGTTTGCTGGTTGAATAGTTGTTATGCTTCTTATTTTGTAGTTTTTATTGCTGTTCTTATATGGTTTTTGTTCTTTTATAACATTATTTACACCAACCTGGGATCCCTTGTAGATGAAGGGCAGTTTATACATTTTTATTAAAAATATATATATATTTATTTAAGCTCATTGTGTGGGCTTGGCCACAGGAGATATACTCAGCCAGTCTTACTGATCATGTTGGAACATACATAGGACTGTGGATTTCTGAAAATAGTACCCACAGATGAATGATGGATGATAGAAATTGTCACACATGGGACCTTTTTGGATGTCCAATCAGGTCTGGTAAGGATCTGGAAAGTTACTTCCATATGGACATGTGAGACCTGGCCAAGTACCACTTCTGTTGCCTCTGCTACCTCCGCTGCCTCTGTTACCTCCTCTTCCACTGTCGCCTCTACTTGGAATCTCTTGGTTCAGGCAGATGGTCAGATCCTGGTGTAAGTTAATGATGTCACTGAGTTGCATTGGTCTGTCAGTATGGGCCTGTGTCTAATGAAGTCTCTGCATTGTTGTTGCTGCCAATGAGGAGGAGAGGAACTGGAAGTGGCAGTAGCAGCAGTGAATCCCAGGACTGGCACATGACAGATGAGATGGTGGTGGCCCAGGGATGGCCAGTCACATAAGGAATGGGCTTTGAGAACAGCCCAGACATTGGAATATAACACATTTGGTAGACAGACCTAGCTAGTTACCTAGTCAAGTAAAGGCAGATTATTTCCCTAGAGTAGCTAACAGGTTTTGCCTATCCCTAATACAGGTGCTCATTCCAAGACAGGGAGATAAAACAGTACATTTCTCCCCAAATCAATGTCAGTAGTGTTTTAGTAAGGCCAAAAGGATTATGAATGGAAGGTTGTCTGCACACTGCTCTCTTGAAGGAAGATGTTGCTAAACATCAGCTTCTCCTATCTGATTTTACCAACCAAGACAGGCATGGGTCTAACTTGACTGAATTTCTCCAAACATTCTCTATGCTACATTTTTTAAATGGGCAATTAAAAAAAAAAAAACCTCAAGTGGATCAAGATGGGGAAGAGAAGAATGGCCCCAGTTCAGACATTTTCTGGGCACTGGTCCTCCTTGCATTGTGGAGCAGCAGCTGTGTGCCCCTCCACCATGCACATAATATAAGATGTATGCAAGGATTTTGAGCCTCTTTTAGCCCAACCCATGAAAGCAAGCAGGAGGGAACCAAGGTTAGTTCACTACCCTGCCATCTCAGAGCATGAAGTCAGAGCCTCTCTGCCTCCTCGTCAGCAAGCTCCACAGCCAGCCTTTAGACTTAATGCCAGAGCCCTGTCCTCACTATAAAGGCAGGAGACAACTTAGGCTCCCCTGTGCTCTAACTCCCCTCCTACCATCACTTTCAGGGTGGACATGGGCACCTGACTTGGTGAACAGCAGCCTGCTGCCCCATATTGTGAGGCAGGCACTCTATACAGAGGTCTGTTTTCAAAATGCCTTGATTAACATGATCTCTCTAAGAAGCACACCGATCATGATGCCACCTGTGCAAAGCAGCTTGGAGCACCAGCCTTAGATGTTACATAATGGCCCCAATCTAACAATCAGACATCATCATGAGTGAGGCCCAATGAAACTACCGGGATTTAAGTTAGTCTCAGCCAACTTGTTCCACTTGTTCAATGGGACTTGGTCATGAATAACTTTAATTGGATTGGTGTGCAGTGGCAGGGAGGAGCATGTGCCCATTCATCCATTTTGCGAGGAGAATCAGTTCAGTAAGTGTCTGAACTTAGCCTACCCTGAAATCTGTCTCTGAAGTCAAACTAGAAGTCCCCAAAGCAAACCAATTATATATGATTTTATCTTCAAAACTGTTGGTATTAAACAAATTACCTAAACAGTCCATTGAGTGATACAGTTAGCAGCTGCATGCATTGAAAAAGATGCATAAGCTCTTCTTGCTGAAAACACAGTGGCCATGGCCATATTAGCCATGTTGTAGCTCTTGGAATAACCCAACACGTAGTTCACAGTAGCAGAAGTCACAACATAATCTGACTATTGTGTTGTGACTTCTGCTACTGTGAACTATGTGTTGAACACATTCTTGTTTGTACCCGTAAAGTGAGTACCTTCACTTTTTTTATCTCGTTCTTTCGACCCACAATTCTCTTATTTTGGTTTTTACTTTTTTTACTTTTTTTAATTTATTATTAAAATTGTGATTATTTATATCCATATACTTTTTGAAGGCAGAACTGAGATAAGCTTGTAAGCAACAAGAATAATAGAAAAGTAGCAGGGTGAATAAATCAGAAAAATGTTGACATGAAATCAAGCTACCTTCTGAGTGGGGAATTCAACTTCCTGAACATCATGCAAGGTCTGTTGAGGATACCGCTCAGCCACCATGACATAATGGCACTCATCTGCCATTTTGCTATACCATCTGTGACTCACAATTGGAGTCATAGGTTTGGCAGGTTTTAATTGCCCATTTAGAGGATTTGAAGTGCCTTTGTTATTAAAATCTCCTCTGCTTACAAATGGATTTGGTGTGCAGCTGATCTGCCACCTACCCAAGGCAACTGCCTTTGCCAGGGGGAAATAATCTAGGCTATTTTGCAGGATGTGGCTCCTCCTGAACACAAGGACACAGAAACCTTCAGTACTAGAAGGCAACATTTTCATTCTAAGAGTTACTTGCATTTAAGTTTGATATACTTTTCAAGGATTATTTTTCCTTTACCTTGAAATTAATGTTCACAGCCAGGGCATTAGCACAGCAGGCTGAAGGAAGAGGAGTAGACTCCATGATAATGGGCCGGGGAGGGGGGCACATTTGTTTAGAAATGTCTTTATTTGTTCTAAAATGTAATCTCAAAAAATATTTATGGAAGAACTTCACACAAGGGAGAGGAGGCTCAGCTGTTAGCAATGAAGTGAGGGTAGGTAAAAAAAAAAAAAAAAAAAGCCTCTCAGGGTGGATGGAAGCCAAGAGGTAATGCCAAGAGAAATCAAATTAATGTTAAAGTTTCGGGCAAGGGTCCAAAGAGGAGTTCCACCATGCATTTACAGTTGCTTGCCCTCTTCTAACTGTAGATATTTGCAGTGTATGCAGGATCCTCTAACGTTTGAGTGCTGAGAGGAAGGGGAAGTGGCAGAATCTAGGTGGAGCATGAAAAAATGCCCCATGCATCACTGGTATCCTAGCCTATGATTCAGCACTAGCATGGGCAATAAGATTTTGTTTTGTTTTGTGCTTCATTTGACATTGAATTAAGAAAGACCTTGGACTCACACATGTTGACAAGGAGCCTTTCCCTACGTAATAGGCTCAGTTCTTGCTACCCTACTCATCATTCTCATGAATGCTTATTTAGTCAGAGCTCTTCTGGGAGTACCCAAAGGAATGTAAGGAGAACCAGAGGCAGTCCAGGAAAATGTTAAATAGCTGAACCAGGGTGCTAATTAAGAATTTCTGGAATGGAAATCAGTGAAATGCATGTTTGCAAACCATCCAGAAGCTGAAAAGGCCAGGTTGACTCTGTAAGTCAACTACAAAAAGGCATTGCAACCCACCCCAGTCCATAAGAATTCTGCTCTACAGCAACTAGGGAGTGACAAGATGAACTGGCCAAAAATAATAGTAACTGTGAACTAGTGAGGTTTTTGTGGGAAGGATGGAGGACCCAATCCCTACTTGCCAGGCATCAAACTGTGCATACTCCCACTATCTGCCTATATCACAATTTTTATGTATTTCTGGAACAGTGTGGTGGTGATATATCACACACCAGTCTGGTAAAATGTAAGATTTCCACTGTAATCACATGGTGGGAATTACCAGAATAGCAACCACTCCAGTCAGGTGATGTGTAAAGCTGGTCGTAGACATTTTGTACTTGAAGTGAAAAGCAAAAATCCCCCCCCCCCTACCTATTCACCTTTTTATGACACAGAGAGAGGTTGCAGCTAGGAAAATGGTCTCTGGAATCTGCTCCCAGAAGCAACAACTGCTTCACCTTGCTTCATGGTAAGACCAGCCCTGCTTATGGTTTGGCAGCACAAGCCAATCCTGAAGATCTGCATAGACACCTCTTGTCTAACTCCCAGAAAGCTTAACATGAAAATTTCTCAGATCATCTATTTAATGGTTTCCATCCTTGACTCAATGAAGATGAGTTTCCTCCACCCACCCACCCCACTTCCAAGCACCAATGGCCTCTTTGGAAGAGTGAATGGAGGTTTCAGAATATATTTTAAGATCTCCCAGCCCAGATCCAAATAAGGCACAAGAGCTCTTCTAGGTTTTGTTCTAACAAAACTCTTAAATCTAACCTCTTCCCTTTCCCTGCCTGGTTTGTACTTCCAGCAGAAGGTCACACATTTACTGAAATGATTTGTGCTGACAACAGAGTGCTTCAGGATGAAATAGAAAAGAGCAGTTAAAATGGCTTCTTCTGCTGCATTAGTGATGCCAAATCAGCTTCCATTTGGCCAGATAAAAATGCAACAGATATAATGAGCAATCCATTCTGAGAGGATTGAGATTTGCCTGGTGACAAACAGTAGTCCAAGAAAACACAAATATCCAAGATTTGCTGTGCAATTTATTTCTTTTTTCTTTCTCGGAATAAGCACTTCATCCATACTCTTTAAAGTTAGCATTTTAAAATCTGGGGCATATACTTGTTTGATAGGGTTGTGCTTTCCTTCAAATTAGCAATATCACTGGGGACATAAAAGGTCCATTTTAGCCTTGAAGGCTTCCCTGCATTTTGCTTTATGAGTGTATTTATAGATATATAATTCATACCTCTGGGGCTGATCTCCAAGTAAGGGCCCTTCTGACACTGGAAAAGATGGAGTGCTGAAAATTTAATAAGAGCCTTTCTGAACTGTGCAGATGTTGTGGGCGAATCATGAATCTATAGGGCACGAAGTGACCAAAGTTGGGTGCGGGGCAGGATGAAGAAGAGAAGTTGCATCCTCTCCATTGCTCATTTTTATGACCAAGATAGTTTCATTGGTTTGCCATGCATGAAAGAGATATGGTATCGATGATGATGATGATGATGATAGGATGTCCTTCAAAGTCTCATGATAAATATAAAGGGACATACAAAATTCCACTCTGTCTCTTCCAGATGTGGCAGAAAGTCTTTTAAAATACCAGCCAAAAAGCCCAGCACAGTGTATCTGCATGGGTATTTGAATTTCAACATCTAAAGACTCTCATTTGCATTTCATGTTTATTTCTTTTCACTGCAACTCAGGTGCACTTTTAAGGAGAAAATATTCTGCTTTGGAAAAGAACTACAAACACTCCTTTTTCTTTTCTTCTAATTTTTTTAAGATAAAAGTTTGTACGCAAACTCTCTTCCCTCCCCTCTTCTTACCCCACAAAAAAGAAAAAGAAAAAAAGGACAGTGCATTTTTAAAGTGCTCCAGAGATTTGCTTCCTTGTCAGTTCATTGTGGACAAAGGGGGAAATATTCAAGCCACAGCCCTTGAGCTGCTGGAAACATGATGCTAATATGAAGCTGACTTAGCAGTTAAGCATTTTTTAATATTCTCTCACCTCCTTCCTATCTCATTTAATTGAAACTGACAGGCAATACTACAAGGAAGGGACCTTGCTCTTCCATTGTGGAAAACCTTACCTTACTGCTTGATAGATATTAGGTCCCTTGACTACCTTTCCGGAAGACATTTGTTCCCATATAAACTCTACAAAATCACATTCATTTCAAATGTACTGAATTAAAGGTGTAGCTTCAAAGGGACCTCTCTAGAAAGCTGTTGGAAGTATGGAACCAGGGAGCAAAAAGATTTTAGTAGCTTAGTCCACTTCATAGGCTATAGCTCTGTGTTTTTCACCCTAAATCTGTAGCCAACAGAAAACTGAACATATAAATACCATCAGTGAAGGAGGTAAGGTTTGTATGGGTGCAGCCTATGTACAGCCCTACCATTAGCAGTGTGAAGAAGTCACTCAGGTGGCAGATGCTAGGAGGTGGCAGCAAGGTATTGGAGAAGGTGTGCTATGTGGCCTGTTCTGCGCCCACTAAGTTAGTCTGTTGCCTTCAGGTGCATGGGAGGATACTCTCCCATCTTTCAGTGTTGAAGACATTCATCCAGTCAGCTTTGTACAAGGAATGGGAGGGAACACCATCTTGTTATTCACTCCAGGCAGCAAAATGTATTGGGCCGGCCCGGCCCTGCCTATGGATGTGTGCACCTGTTCTTTGAATACCATAGATTTCTCAGCTTTTCTGCTCCGTAGTCTTAGATATCCTTGTTTTTAGGAACTGCAAGTGTAAACTGGATGTGCATCTGAATGTACAATGATATTGCGGATGCTCTCCATTGCTTTCATTTTGGCGAAAATAATATTTTTCCTGACAGAAGGTAAATTAGGTAGAATCAGACACTGTTCACACCAGCAGAACTACAATACCTGCATTGGAAATCAAACTTGCTTTTTATTATGGCATCCGTATTGGAGCCATTCTTAATCAAAAATTACTGGGAGTAACTATGTGGGCACCCTTAGTACATCTTGACTCAAAAGGTGTCCCATAACACATAAGAACATAAGAAGAGCCATGCTGGATCAGACCATGGGTCAATCTAGTCCAGCATTCTGTTTACACAGTAGCCAACCAGCTGCCCATGGGATCCCATAAACAGGACATGAGTGCAACAGCACCCTCCTGCCCAATACGCCTGGTGTGAGACCGCTTACAATCTTTTACAATGACGGATGTCTTTATACAGGGGCGGGGCAATCATATAGGGGTGGGAGAGGAAGAATGTGAGATGGAGGAACTGTAAAACCCCAAGGCGGCTGGTCTCACACTGACAGGACAGGAGGGGACAGTGGGAAGGAAAGTAAGTATGCCAGCTCCAGGACTGGTGTACTTCCCCTCCCTCATTCCAGGGGCATGCTGGGAGAATAGGAGGGCTTCAGATCTGGTGGATCCAAAGCCTCCTCTGATGCACCCCTAGAATACCCCATTTTTGCTGTTACTGCCGTTGGTGCACTGGTGGTGGAGCAGCAAGGGCAGCAGAGGTTTCTGCACTCATAATGGGAGGTTTGTGAGGGTGGACCTCCTTTGCCACTGGTGGACCTCCTTCTCAATCCTATGGCCCCTGGGACACCCTTCTAAACATTATAGGATTGCAGCAGACACAATCTATCAGGTGAATGTGACTTATGTACATATGTACTTGTAGGATGCGTTGCCTGGTTAGCTGAGTTAATCAGTGAATATTCATCTAAGATTGAATTGGCAAATGTATGTAATCTATTCTAATGTGGAAGACTTTAAATGGTGAGGTATCATTAATGTGCACCTTCAATAATGGATTTTTAAAAACTTTTCCTGAATTTTGGTGAGCATCACTGATAATTTAGCCCATGTTTAATAAAGAAACATCTCATTTTATTGCATTCCTCATTTAATTTGGTGGTGATGATAACCCAGGTGGTACTTTGTCGGCGTAATCTCCAAATCTAGTTGGAGTAATGGCTGGTGTCTTCTTAGCACCATGAATGAAACAGCTGTGGTGCCACCCTGGTTTGTCACTCTTTCTCAATGTTCAAATATAGTGGTTACTCCCATTTTCAACATCTGCACTGTTGGGGTGGGAAGTGGAGGTGTTAGGATATGAGACTGCTGTGCCAAATTCTGTCTCACTGTCCTCTGCCCCATAGTTATGCTAACAAAATATATATTGGGATGCTACTGTATACTTGCCATTGTTGAATGTGCTTGGAGTAGATGGGGTGGACATGGCTGTCCATTAGTAGCTCAGATTCCTGAGAGTGCATAGGCCTTGATTTGAACAAAAGCAGATTGCTAAGGTTCATGAAACATGCTTTATCTGATTTGAATTAAGCTCTGCACATTGGTTGTGGGGACAGAGGAGAACTCAGAGTTTAATTCTATCATGTTTGATTGTGTACACATAGGAATAGAGGTATAAAGAGAGGGTTCTGCGACTGCTACAGGTATCCCATCAATCCAACGGTGTCAGCTGTGTGTAACAATTAGATTACACCAACCTGATGGCTAAATGGAAAGCATTTTGGTCTTCAATCTGTTCCTCTTTACCATTTTTTTTCTTATATGCCATCATTATTCCCCCCCTCCTTCTAAAAGGTACTTAGGTGCAACAACTACAGCTTACTAACCCATGTGAATTACCTTTGCCAGATGATTAGCATTAGTTCTTCTGACCAGTTTTCCTTATTGCATCTGATGCATGCTATTGTTCTCAACTTTAAAAAAAAACTCCATCAGTTTTGACTGAAGGAAGTTATCACTTCTCTTTTGCTTTACATAAATCCATGCAGGAAAGAAGACTCTCAATAGCATAGGAGTCTGGACCCAGAGAACTTGAAAATATTATATTGGTGAAATATATTATGGTGCAATCTTCTACTGTCATCATGGTGTTGGATGCATTTGCAGAATACACTTGAGAGTATGTTCTTGACCAAAATAGAAGGAAAATTTAGGAAATGGGGTATATCCTTTTGTAGGAATGCAACAACTGGATTTTAGGTCACGGAGGCCTCTTTGCCAAATGTAAGTGAAATTTCCTTTGTTCCTCTGTGCATAGTTTACCCACCAGTCAAGCAAAGCATATTGGTTAAAAACAAAATGACTCTACTTGGGAAGGATTGGTCGTGAACGGAAAACTACCACTGATTCTGTTACCCCTCCTACAAAAGTACAATCATGTAATTATCAACAATACACATTGAATGCAGATCATAAAAGCCAATATTAAAACAAACATCTTGCAAAAATTAAACGAAGAAATATATCTATAGAAACAAAAATAACTGTATACTCAAAATTAATAAAAATTCACAGCAAAGGTTAACACTCTGAACTAAAAGCAACAATAACAAGTCATTCACTATACTGAAAAAGAAAAAGAGAAAACCCAAGAAAACTAAATATAAATCATACAAGAAAAAATCACCGAAAGCATAATTTCTTAAAGAAAATTACTAAATACACATATAGAAGTAGTCAGAAGAAAGCATCATACCACGTTGATTTCATATCGTCAACTTACATCAACAAATTGCCCGCATGTTTTTTGGCATGAAAGAAAAATTTATAAAAGAAAGTTGTGTAAGAATGTTCTTGGACAAGCAGAATTGCCACATTCGAGAAACTTTTTCTTTTTTGTATTTTGCTGTTGTCGTTTTTTTTTCTTTTCTTTTTTTTTTTTAAAAAAACTTTTTTTTATTATCAAAATGTGTATTATTTTCATTGTTTTTAAATATAATATTTACGACAAAGGGTGATACAGGGAGGCAACAACACATACATCCACACCACATAACATGAAAAGAAAAAATAATAATAATCCTGCACTGTAACGAATTGGAACGTTTTTCCTACTGTGTTTTTTGTTCTTGTTCTTGTAAATTCAGAATTTTGCTTCTTCTTCTTTTTATCAATAGTTCTTGTGTTATGATTTTTAAAATTAAAAAAAAAAGCTGTACACCTCATCATTACAGAATTTGTGTTTGATTATTTTCATCTCTGCAGATCAAAGGTGTAATTCCCTATCCACTACTTACATGCAATCCCAACATCAATGGGACTTACACAAAAGCAGTGTTCAGCGGATCACAACGGTGTTTGAGAATCAACTCATTTGCCTTCACTTTCTTTTTTTCTTTCTTTTTAAAATTGTTTGGATATATATATATATATTTAAAAAAACATTTTCTTTTCTTTTTCCTAGAATTTGGAGTGTGTGTGTTTTAAGGAATGGATGACTGCACATAAAATTTTAAACAATGCTAAAGAAAGGGTGGGCGGGAGAGTGAGAGGGGACTTATGGGAAGAAAAGATGCCTCAGGTGGATGGAGTGGGGTGTACGATCTATGAGTGTACTACACAGATGAAGATGATGGGAGTGAATGTGTAAGTCAGTTGCCATGTCCATGTAAGTGCGGAACGGAGTGATCTAGCAGCATTAGAGCTTCTGGCTGTAAGGAAGGGATGGGCAATATACAAAAACAAATGAGCATATTCATGCCCATCAACAAAAAGAAAGAACAGAACTCTAACATTGACAATCTCACAAACCCTAAGCTGCAACTTCTTCAACATGCAAATTACAAAAAAATTACTAAGAAATATAATAATAATTACAGTTTCATTAAAGTTCTCAAATTATAAGAACAGTTCAAACTTTTTCCCTACTTAAAAAGCAGTAAAATATACAAACTAATAAGAAGAATAATAACCAGATTAAAAAAGGAAAACAAGAAAACTAGATTTTATGCATACGAATTGGAGCAACTTCAACTGCAGCTCTGCTCAGCTTCTTCTCTTAGTCTTAATCTCTTCCGGCGTCTATTAAGCATTTAATATCTGGGTATTAGTTCAGTTTGAGATATGAGAAATTCTAGGACATACAACCATGATTGTTCAAGAGTAGCAGGCTTTTTGTAGTGCTTTCATGATCCTTGGCCCCATCTCAAATTTAAGAGATGTTACAATTATGCTTTAAAAAGGAGCACTTTTTTTAAAATAAAAAAAGAGTAAGGCTGTAGGATTCTGCAGTTGAGGTAGTCCCTTATTTAAAGAGGGAGGTAGAAGGGGGAAAAATCAGAAAACAATTCAATAATGTTTATGTTGTTAGATTGGAACAAACCAAATCTAAGATAGAAATCCAACATTTGAAAAGAAAAGACATCAAAATAGGCATACTTAAAAAAAAGAAAGAGGGGAAAAAAAGAGCACTTTATCCCAACTAGAAGGGATAGGAGAACAACGGTTTGGGTTTTAATATTTTTTTGTTTAATTACTTGTAAAGAAAAAAAATATCCACACACTTTCAAAGATGAACAAACCAGATGCACACACCAAAAAGGAACAGACAAAGCAGTCTAGGGACACTTTTATCATTTCGAATTCTTTCTCATTTTAAAAAATGGATTTAAGTCCCTTTTTCTTTTTCTTTTTAAAATTGAAACATTTGGCAGGAAAAAAGTCCACTAAAAACCACCCCTCCCTTTACATTTGCTTTTTTAATTTTTTTAAAAAAGCTAGTTGTCATTACTTTAAAAAAGAAAATAAATAAATATGGGGGGAAACGTGCAGTCTGGATGTACGTCATAAATAGACATAGGAAATATATAAGAAATTGGCTGAGATTGACGAATGGGTTATAAAATAGCTTCATTTTACTGTAGGATGTTAATATTAATATTAATAATAATAATAATAATAATGCATGCTTAAAGTAAGTTGCATTTAGGGAAAGTAGAAGAAACAACAGCAAGCTAGAAGTGGAGGATGTGGGAGGGAAAAGGGAGGTTAGCAAAGGAGGAGGCAATTCAAGGAAGAGGGTGGTTGCTGGTATGTGGTATATCATTCCATGACTGTCCAGTAGGGGGGGCAAAGCACATTCCAGAGGGCTCTGTGCAAGCTATGGGAGAGATAATAAGGGCAAACAGGTAGGGTGGAAATTGGTGACAGCACTGGAAAATCCATTTGCAACTCTTTATAACACGACAGTTAGGGATTAGGGCCATATGACCCAACCTTACAGTTATCAAAGCTTTATTGATAAGAAGCAGCACTCTACTGGACGGATAGTCCTATGGGGATTATTTATTTTGTTACTAATACTTTTTTTTTTTTTTTAAGGGCTTTTGTAACTCGTTACTGAATAGGCGATGTGCAGCTCAATCCTATGTACGTTTACTGAGAAGTCCCACCAGTGTACAATTGGGATTACTCCCAAGTAAGCATACTTAGGATTGCAGCCTTAGTAGCATGAGTGGATGCTCTTCATGCCCTCATATCCTGGAGTAGTTTGTTAATGTGCTTAAGAAAGGTAGGATAAAAAGTATTGTCCACCAGGACAGCACAAAGCAATACATTTCCCAAGAGTGTTTGTTGAGCACTGGGTCACAAATTAGTCTCAGTCTCCAAAGGAACAATTTGCCAGACAATAAAAGAAGGCAACTCTCAGCATGTTCAGATTCTGGCCACAAATCAATATACAGGCAGGGCTAGAGGACAAGGGACTGCAGGGATGAGTCTTCTGCATATTATAAAGAGCTGCTATTAATCAGCAATATCTTAATAAGCCATTGGGCTTTGTTAATATAGAAGCCAATGGAGGGCAGGAGCCTTGTGCATAGAAATATAACAAATAATTTGAAGAGCTCTGCTTCCTAGGTACCTTCCACAGCATGACCAGCTGTACTTTCAGACCCCACTGAGAAAGCAAGGGCAATTGCCAAGGGCACGAATTTAAAATTTACAATACAGAAATGTGTATATAGAGAAAGAATCAATAAGTCCCCCAACATATTCTTGGATGTCTTACTGAAAAAAAGTGTCCCAGGCTGGTTGAGATTGAGAAGGGGATTGGAGTGCATGAGAACTGCCCCATCTCCATGGAAGAGCATAAGGTGTGAGGCCATACTGGCCATTATGAGGCCATCCATGGCAAGAACGGCCTCTGCCTCTACTGGAGGTGTGCACTGGAACTCTATACTGCTCCCTTTGGGGGGAATGGGTTACATATGGGAGAGGTTCAACCAGGGCAAGGAAACCTGGCTGGCTTAGCTTCAGGGACAATACAACCAGAATAATTTGCTAGTGGCACTCAGCCCAGATGATTAATTGTTGGGATGCCCTTTGGAGAATGCTTGTAGAATACAGAGAACAGGGAATATTAGTCTTAATGTAGTGTGATGTGGCTCTTTATTAAAGCTTTGAATGGTAAAGTCCCTGAGTGCTATTCCTTACCAGGATTCCTAGCCACTGGTCTAACTGGGTCTCATGAAATTTCACAAATGGGCAATCGTGCCTTGACTTGACTTCCGACTGGAGATTTGCGTTCCTGCACAATAGCTGTACCACTCCATAATCTTTCCCACCAGGCTATTCAGACATTTCAGTCAGAATTCATTTAACTCACAAGTCCATGGCACTATCACTTCACTGGAATACTATTGCTTTCCATCTAACACCGCTGATCAATCCCACAGCAAATCTCTAACACTTCCTTTTAATATTTTTAATTGCTTTGGCCTTCAGACTTCAGACAAGAGACTGTGGTGCTGCCATTCCTGTCCCAATTCTGCTGCCTTACATGCTCCAGTGTGACACATAAGAAAATAAATAACCAGCACTAAGTGAACAAGGGGCTTATAATCATCAGCAGAGGGGGAAAAACTAAAATAAAAAACAGAGTGAGCAAGCCCTCTGGTGGATGCTATGCTCCACAAAAGAATTTTTAGAAATAGTTATTATAAAACATATATCCCTAAATCTTAGAAAACAAATATTGAGGTGCTACCAATGTGCATGCTAATTGTTACATGACGATAACATTTCATTCTCTAAACATTCATGCTATGGCATTCTGATGACTTCCTAGTTACATGGTTACCTTTCATTGTACTTGCAAACATAATGATGTTCAGGCTGCACAACTGGTTAATCTCTTCCTCCCCCCCCCCCCTGCTTTCTCCCAGCTTGCTTGGTCGTGAATGAAGTATTTATTTTCATTGACTACAGAACTGAATGGATGTTGAGAATATTTGTGAAAGCAATCAGGAAAGAACACACAGTCTTAACTAGCATGGTCATTGCTCCAGGTTCTCTTTTATTTAGTAGCAACCCTCTTTTATTTATTTATTTATTATATTTATATCCCGCCTTTTTTCCTGCAAGGAACCCAAGGTGGCTTACATAATCCTCCTCCCCCTCCTCCCCATCTTATCCGCACAACAACCCTGTGAGGTAGGTCAGGCTGAGAGTCCGTGACTGGCTCAAAATCACCCAGTGAGCTTCATGGCCAAATAGGGACTAGAACCTGGATCTCCCGAGTCCCAGTCCAGCACTCTAACCACTACACCACACTGACTCTCTTTTAATGTCTCTCCCTCCCCCTCTCACACACACACACTTCAAATAGATTACTGTGCTCTTGCTAGGACATATTTCTCTTTCTTCATTTCCCTCCTTTAAAGTATGATTGAAGCTGCTTTTGCTGCTTTTCAGCAAAATGATCCTTGTTTGGTTTGACTTGCAGAATTGCCTTCCAGACCCAATACTTGCTTTCTTTGGGATAGAAATATCCAGTTCCAGGGGCACTATTGTCCTTTCTCTTTTTGACATCCCCTTCACTGCAAGGGCAGAAAACGTTTCCCCCACTACTTTGCCATTCCAGCCTAGTTAGAAAAAGGACCCTTGAGTTTGCAAGGACCATTTTCTTGTCCCTTAACCAGGGATATTTGAGGAATCCGATAGGGGTGTGTGTGAATTAAATCCAACAAATTTTCTCGACTCAGCCCACAGATTCTATTCTGTCAACCCTGCACTGGCACTGACTCAATCTGATGTGAGTCGAGCCAGCTCATGGACTTCCATTTTCAAAACAGGCCGCAATTTGCGTGTTGTTTTTTTTAAGCCGGGGAAATTTGTGCAAAATTCAGGCCTCCGCTCTGCAAATTTGCACAAATTGCATAAATCTGCACAAACTGCAGAGCGGAGACCCAAATTTTGCACAAATCTGAAATTAACTGTCAGAAAATTGTGCATATGCAGTGAGGGGAGGATGCTTCCATACTTCCAGAGTGGCCGGTTTGCCGGCCAGATGGGCGATTCAGAAATACAACAAATAAATAAATAAATACTTCTCATGTTAAATGCCTTGTGGCACCTTAATAAATCACACTGCGCTCCTATGCATGTTGACATGGGAGTATGCTTAAGGCTGCAATCCTATGGAGACTTACCTAGGAGTAAGCCCCATTGAATACAGTGGGACTTACTTCTGAGTCAACATGCTCAGGATTGGGCAACATGGCAGCAATCCTATGCATGCATACTTGCAGTTAGCCCAATTCAACTCAGTTGGTCTTACTTCCAAGTAAACATGCAAAGGATTCTACTACACCAGTGTTCTCCAGCGTACACCAGCATGCTGGGAGTTGTAGGCCAAAAACATCTGGGGACCCAAGGCTGGAGAACACTGTACAGTAATACCTTGGATTGCAAGTAAGTTGGTTTGAGAGCGTTTTGCAAGACAAGCAAATTTTTAAATATTTATTTATTAATTTTTTACTTGTTATACAAGCAACGTCTTGCATAACGTCTCTTCTCGTTCATCCCAGTTTGCAGGACACGGAATAATGGGCTCAAGTTACAGGAACCTAGATTCCACCTAAACATCAGGAAAAATTTCCTGACTGTCAGAGCAATAAGACAATGGAATCAACTACCTAGGGAGGTGGTGGGCTCTCCCAGTCTGGAGGCATTCAAGGTGCAGCTGGACAGCCATCTGTCAGAGATGCTTTGACCTGGCAGCCGTCTTGCAATACAAGTACTGTAGTACGGCTTAAATTAAAAATCTCTGTACAAATTTTTTTGGGGGGATTTCGTTTTGATATAAGAGTGTTTTGCATTACAAGCACGTTTCCGGAATGAATTATGCTCTCAATCCAAGGCATGACTGTACTACATGGATGCAATGGAATACCGCTACATTATTCAGTAGCCTGAATACAATATGGGTAATAAGTAATATTTGAATCATCCTTGAGGCCTGATTCTCACATATTTCTGAGGTAATGTATCCCCTCCCCCATCAATCTTCTTTGGTGTGAACAAATGCATTTCCCCCCACATAGCTCCACCCCTATCATGTGGAACATCCCATGGCAGCATCACACACTTCCCTGGAGATCCCTGGCATTGGCATAGGATCGTTCTAGGTGATAGAGGTGGAGGGATGAAGTTAACAATGCATGTCTCTGTATAAAATGTCTTCCCTTAAAGAATGCAGGAGCAAGTACACACACACACACACACACACACACGTAATGTTTGCTTGCTTTCTCCCCTAATCAAGAGCTACTGCCTGAGGGAGCCATGTTCTTTTCCTGACAGTTTACACTGCAGGAAGAAGAAGGAGAAGAAAACCTAAAGTCATTAATAAAACAAGTGCCACATAGCTTGGGGCCAGGCACACTAAAATACATGCCTTTTGTAAATAACCCTCAGCACAGCTACAGCTTTTCATCTTCAAAGCAGTCTGGAGGCACTGAATATTTAAGCCTTGGTGCATCTTTGTGAGACATAGAAGAATCTCTCCATTTCACGGAAGTGCCGAAGGGGTGGTGGCTTGACTGAGGTCATTAAAGGGATCAGTGTCAGAGCAAAGGCATAAGAAATAAGGTCTGGAGCTAAATATATTAAATCAGGCATTGTTCAGGCTTAAAAATATTTCACTTTTGGGCAGAAGTATTTCACTTTTGGGGGTGTCTGCCCATGGAACCCTTCTCCAATTTGGCTTTCAAAGTTCTCGTTCGAATATTTCCTACTACAGTACTACTAAACCTAATTCAGCACCACAGACATGGTCAAATACACAGGGACTCACCCCAGATTTTTAAGAGCTAAGCACTCAAAGCTCTGGGTACGGATGGAGAAATCTGTCAGTTTCAGTTTCTCATTCAAATGTTTTTAATCTCACATTCTTTTTGTCCTGAACATGGAGAACTTTGGGATTTTGGCAAATTCATATCAAAAACTGAATTGAAATGTAATGCTCACCCATTCCTCACCCATAATCCTCACTCATGATGGCTGGGCTGAAAGCAGGTCTCCAACAGCTAACCAGGGCGGTAGGCTATTCCCTGTCTTTTCCACTAGCCAAGTACAGGCATCTCCCCTGCCCCAGGGGAACCCCTGTCTCTGTACTATTACATATTTGTTAATATAGGGTGGTATATAAATGTTTTTAAGTCAATATATAAATACTTCCCACTTATGGGCCTTACTTCTCCCCCCCTCTTACTGTCCTACCTGCATGGTTGCGATAGTCATAACAGCAAGGATGCCATGAAAATTGTACCTATAGTTACAAAAAGCCTAGGCCACCGTGATCAAAATAATTCCAATAATTCTTTAAACTTTACAAATTTCTATTCATTACAAATGAACATTGAATACAATGTATATAATTCAATTATTTCAATTTTACAATTTTTTCTCAAAACAATTATTTCAATTTTTTCAAAAGTCCTGGCTATCCAGAATAAAGTTCTTCCTATAACCAGCGTTGTTTTTTCTTATTTCTTTTTTCTTCTTACCAAATGTAATTGTACCTAACAAAATGAAGTTGAGAAATATGCCCAATCAGGACAGCATGGGGGGGGGGGAATCCTTCCTGGCCCCACAAAATAGAGATCAGAAAATGTCTGGCTTAAAAGTATTATGAAGGGTGGCAGGGTGGATAGGGCAAGGCCTTTTATAGCCTTGCCTCACGTCTCACCCTGAAATCTCTCAATAGGGCTGAAATCCAGGCCTTTGTGAGATTTCCCTTCTCACTTGTCCCCCAATAGCCAGAATCTAGCCAGAAGCTACTGTGAGACTGACTTCCAGAGAGGCTGCAATGCACAGAGCAGTCTTTCTTGGCCACTGCAACCCTCTCCCTTCCTGACATCAAGTGCTGAGGGTCGGGGATGGGGTGCTATCTGTCAGAATTAGGGCCAGTGATTGCGATGCAATAATAATAATAATAATAATAATAATAATAATAATAATAATAATATTTTATTTATTACCCGCCTCTCCATCTAGATCGAGGCGGGGAACAACAGAAAATATAAAATACCTAAACTCCCAATGGCCTCTGGGAGTGTGTGGGGCCACTACATGCTTTGTATGCTGAAGGTCCCAGGTTCAATCCCTGGCATCTCTACGTAGGGCTGGGAAAGAACCTTGCCCGAAAACCTGTAAAGTTGCCAGTCAGTGTAGACAATACTGAGGGAGATGGACCAAGGGTCTGGCTTCATATAAAACAGCTTCCTACATTCCTGCTTACCAGCTCATGACATAGCCAGGATTATGTGAGGGCACCAATTATATGAAACTGTACTTCCATATGGAGGGTGCCTATGTGGCAAGTATGGTTTGTGTGATTGTCAGAGCTCCTCATGGGGAGGACGGTGGCGCAGTTGCATAAATTGCCAGCAACCATATGTCCATGCAATTCCAGCCAGCTTATCTTTCCATGTCGGAAAGCATCTGTGTAGAATGCTTATAGGCCTGTGGCTCACGCTGGCTCAGCTTGTCCGAGTGTGGAAAGCTAAGCAGGGTCAGGCCTGGTTATTACTTGGATGGGAGACCCCTCCTCTAGTTTCCTGCATTGAGCAGGGGGTTGGACTCGATAGCCTTGTAGGCTCCTTCCAACTCTATGAAATCTATGAAAAATGCGCCCATTCAGGGTGGAAGGCTGCCATTGGTGTAATACAAATTGGTCTGAAATGTGTCTGAGCTTCTGCCGTGGTAACCACAATGCCGATGTAACATGTGAAAAGGGCCAGATTGTAATAGAAGCAAGAATAATGGATCGTTTAGCTCTCCTGATCCATTTGAAAATATATTCTAACTATGGTCTGGGCTACAGCCTGACATGAACCTCAGCTACAAAGATAACAGCGAGCAAGACAAAAGAAAGGGCTGAAAAAATGTTCCTTTAAAATGGGAAGGTCAACAACAACAACAACAACAACAAAAGAATAAAGTTTTGATCACTTCAAAAGAAGACTTCTAACCCCAATAGGTCTGGTCTTTCATCTGAGATCTTATGGGTTGTTGGCTTGCATCGATCCAAGAGCCAGAGGTATTCTTTGCATTTGATTGTACTAATGTTTAGATGCACTAGGGCTCCAAGACAAAAGTATCTGGTGACTAAATTGCACTCATTATCAAACTGTACTGTGAACGCAATTCTCCTGGTAGACAAGTCCTTGTAACTGCAATGGAAACACAACAGGAGTTGCCTGATGTATAAATAACTGGGTTCTCTGAATTGCTGCAGGGAAACTTTTTTTTGGGAGGGGGGTTGGAGCTCTTAGCTTGCCACCTCTTGTCATTTACAAGAGCGTGGGGCAGAAAGTGTGTTTCCTGCAAGTTGCTCTTTGAGGGGTGGGGTGGGATTGAGGTGGTCTGTATCAAAGGTAATATGGAAGATTTTGTTGCTGAAAATCTGGCCAGCAATTGGCCAGCGATGCTAAACAAGGGCTTTCTTGAGGGAGAGTAAATGGGCCCAACAGCTTCCCATCTTGTAGGACCAGGTGACCAGCTGGAGTTAAAGCTAACTGTAATTTAAAAAGTGATGATTTTAACTGGGGTGGGCAACATACATCCTGTGGGCTGCATCCAGCCCACAGGCCTGTTTTGCAGTCCTCACCACCTGTCAAAGTGCTGCCGCCATGCTGCTGAGATTCCAGGTCTTCTGAGATCAGGATTTGCCTTTAAAACAAAGTGCATGTTCACGGTGCACCTTTCTTTAAAGCAGAAATGAAGCGTTTTTGTTTCTGCCTCTGCTCAAAAATCTGGCGGTCATTTGGTGATGGTGATTTCAGCAATGGGAGGAGATGCAGTCTCCAGTGGGGTCAGGGGTGAAAATTGGCCCCTGGGCCTTCTGAAGTTGCCCACTCCTGATTTAAACAGTTTATCATAGATGGAAAGGAAAGTCCTGGCAAGAACGCTTGCTTATACAACAGGCTGGATAATATGAAGATCAAATGCTGGTAATGAGAACTTTACATAGCATGACAACCATTCCTTATATTAGCAATGTTCAGGGGTAAGTGCTGACCCTTATGTAGCCAAACTACAGCATCCATGCGCAAGAGGGAGGTATCCGCAGACTTGCGGAAAACCCAAGGTTTGCAGAAGTACAAAACATCTTAAGCAAAAGAACGGTGGTGGTGGTGGTGGTGAGGGACTGAGAAGCAGCTCAGTGAGGACTGGACATCCTCAGCAGCCATGGAAATGGTGGAAGATGTGAAAACAGATGTCTTGTTCACTCTACAGAAGTTTCAGTTTGCAGCAGTGGGGAAGTTGTGTTTAAAATAAATGGATAATTTCAACACCAGTGCTTAAAAGGCATAGGTTGGTTCTGTGTGTGAATACGAGTGTGTGAAATAACTGCTGAGTTTCATGATGCGGCTTTATGTTTTAGAGGTATGTGAACAGTTAAGCTTCTCTCTGTCCATTTTACTTTAGCCTGCGTTCTCAACAGTTATTGGGTGGAAAGCATCTATAGGATGGCTTTTGGGTCACTAATAACCATTACATTCTGAGCTTCCTGAGTGATTATTAATACACAGTAGCATAATAACCACCAACAAAATGAAACTTAACAGTGAAGCAAATCTAATGGGATAGAATGTTAATTAACAGGAGCAGAAAACTCATCACTTTAGACTTTCTTCTATTACAGGCTAAGATGTTATATGGCTGGATTTTAATAGGAAAGGCTATTAGTTTCTCATAGACACTAATTTCCTTTATCTCTATTACTTCAGAATTGCAACTTTCTTTCACAGTGATGTGTTCATTATTCCTATTCATGGTCCTTAGCTCATGAACCTGAAGATGAAATTGGAAAAAGGTTTTGTTAAAAAGAGCAAACAGTTTATCCACATAATCCTGATGTTGGCACACAACCCAAACCTCTAAGCTATGTAGGTTTCCATGTTCAGATCAGAATGGCCTAAGGCTTTAGTCTGTGCACATTTTGACAATGGATGAGTCGTGTTTTGCTATAAGAGACCTGAACAGTCAGCCCACTCTCAAGTATTCCTTTAAAAAAAGCACATGGCAGGAGCTTCCATGTTTGAATGCTTCTCCATGTGAAGAAATTCTTGGATGTGTAAAGGTAGCATGTTGTGTAAAAGGCACAGGGCCAGCCCTACCATTAGGCAGAGCGAGGCAATTGCCTCAGGTGGCAGATACGGGAACAGCAGAAGCAGCCTCCTGGCTCTTCCTCCTGAACTCCCAAGCTATTCCCTTCTGTTGGAAGACAGAGTTGCTTATGTGGCACAACCTGTCCTGCCTCAGGTATGGTGGACATTATCCGGTCACCAGTGTTGAAGTAAGTTTCAAGTGCTAGTCCAGCCAGCTTCTGTACATGGAATGGGGATGCGGCACCATCTTGTCCTTGCCTCAGGCAGCAAATTAACTTAGGCCCTGAGAAGGCAGGCAGGAATCATCGAATCATAGAATTTTAAGAGTTGGCAGAAGGTAGCTTGGCAGTTGTAACCAATCCAATCTCCCCACAACTCTTTTCTGGAAATATCTTTGAACAAAGAACATGACAGGCCTGCCCCCAAAATCTGCATTTGTATACTCCTTCCAGGCTAACTCACCCTCCTGCTAAGTAGGTACTAGAGAAATTACCTGGAAGATGCATGACCAGGTCCTCCCAGGTTACTGATTGGTCAGTTGGATTTCCCTCCCTGGGAGCTGCCCAGCCCCTCAGAGAAACACCTGTGATTGTGAAACCTTTTCTTTGACTGGATTGTCACATCACAACACGATAAGCCATAGTGGCTTGTAAGCCATGTTTGTTTCAGAGTGGCTTACCATGTCTGAACCCAGCAGCATGGTTTGTTAACCACACACGTCACTTTGGCCAGGTTCAGACAATACAACAAGCCACTCTGAAATAAACATGGCTTATAAGCCACAATGGCTTATTGTGTTGTGCGAACCCAGCCAGTGTCTTCTTTGGGTGGTTGGCAAATCTCTTACATGCTCTGGAGTCCCAGGTCCTATGCTCCGGGCCTCATCCCTGCCCTCCCCCCCCTTACACTGCTTTGGTGAATTACTCTTAGGAACCTGATAAGTAAGGTTTAGTGAGGTAGTCTGATGTTTCATTTTATTTTTAAAGGCAACTGGCTATTTCTAAACTTCCTCTGCTTGATTGGCTTCACTCATGCACTGGCCTGCTTGGCAAACACATTGACCCGGTTTTAAGGAGCTTAAAGGAAGCTCTGAAAAAGTGGTCTATCCTTCTGCACATATAAAAGCCCTCTCATGTGGGTAGGCTAAGGAATATTAAAAATACATGTGAGTGGTGGTGACGTTATCTCTGAGGAAAGTAGGCAAAGGGTATCTTGCAGCCGGTTCTACCTTGTAGGGCCGGAGGTGCAAACATACCAGCTTGTCACAGAGGTCACTGGTCCAACCCTCTTCTCAATGAGGACCTGCAATGCAGGATCCCTGACAGATGGCCATCCAGCATTCTGCCCACCCGAATATCTCTAGCAAAGGAGAGAAACATTCTCCCCGATGTCCCTGAATATTCAAATGTGTGACCCTTCAAAAGCATTCTGAAGTGCAGTCGTAGGATAATTGCACCAGCTGCTTTTAAAAATTTATTTATGTATTTATTTATTATATTTTTGAATCGCCCATCTGGCCAGTCATCCAGCCACTCTGAGCAATGTACAGTCCAATAAAATACACGAAAAAACAGAGTGTAAAACACAATTAAAAACAGTACAAAACTTAAAAATCCTAACCCACCCCATATTCCCGCCTGAAAAGCCACGTTATAAATGTTTGAATCAGCTCTATACAGAGGTCTGCCCCATTTGCAGTAGAGGGTTATATCATTCAGCTAAGGAATAAGAAATTATTGAAAATTTGGATTGTTTTAATTGATATTTAAAATGGGGGGGGGATATTGTAAGCTGACTTGGGCTCTCTATGGTGGAAAGACGGCATATCAAACTTCCTAACAAATAAGAAATCTGTCTTGTAAACTGCCGATAGAGCTTCAGCTAATGGGTGGTATAGAAATATAATAAAGTTAATTAAAATTATTATTATGTAAATAAATTGTGCATTGTGAGGGAGCATTTCAAGACTTGAAAAAGCTGCCATACGTTGACAAAAGCATTCAAAGGAAGACTCCAGCAAGAAGCTGCTGGATTGGAATCCATTGGGCAGATGTGCTGCTATCATACCTGATTTCAAGTGGGTGTGACCAGTTCATTGCAGAAAGTAATTATACTGCCACAGTTGTGGCCTTACGTTAAGGGTAAGTTGGATGGATCACATTCCGCCATTATAACCAGAAACAAATCCAATGGGAGGGAGGATGGGCAGTATGTTCTATGGCTTATATTGAGAACAAGGCTCAATGGACTGACCTGGAAATGAACGGTTGCTTCCAACTCTATCATTTTGTGTGGATGGTATTCACCACCACAGCCACTCTGTCTATCATCCATGTACACACACACACACACACACACACCAATGTAGGGTAGCATTTCATAAGTATATGAAGCTTCTGCCACAATATGTACAATAGTCTTCTAACACTTGTGGCACAATGACTCTTGATTGTTTTTGCTGCAACAGGATACCCCTCTGACACTGAAGGAATTGAATGCACAAAAAATAATGTTCAGTCCTTCTCCCAGGAATGTACCACTTCGTGCTTGACATAGGGACGGGGCAAATCTTTTCTTTATGCAGTGGAGGCTGGTGGCTCCAATGTCAGAAGGGCTGTGTATCCACTCCGGGTTTCCACTCTGAGCTTTAAAGGAGCTATCCATGGTGCTGAACCCCAACCCCCCACAAAATTGGTTCAGCACCACGGATAGCTCCTTTAACATTCAAAGTACAATCTGGAGTGCATTCACAGCCCCACTGATATTGGAGCCACCAGCAACCACGGGCTTTCTGTATATATTTGTGGTAAAATAAAAGCATGTATTCTTCACATTTAAGCATTCTCAGTGCTCTTGAGCTAATTCCACAACTGTATTTAGCACAGCGCACAATCTGCTGCTTGTGCACCAAGCATCTGCCCAAGAAGAACCCGGTATTCACATGTCAGTCGAGTACATATGTATGTTTACATACACACATGTGACTGAAGACACATGGTAACAGGGTCAAATCACCCCCTGATCTAAATCCACTTGCCTTCAAACTCAATTTGCTCCACAGGAGAAAAATTACATGCAACAGTATCACACCTCACCCCCCCCCCACACACACAATTGACTGAGCCAAAGAGCAGCTTGCGTGGGGGTGCAATACAGGAAAATTATGCAAGCGGAGCATGGGACAAATGCCTTGTTCCCATGTGTGTTCAATCACACATGCATGTAAACATGCATCTGTACATGTGTACTCGACTGAATTGTCTTGGGCAGGAGATCCTGCACAACTTCCTCAATCAAATGAGCTGCAATCAGTGGCTTTATTCAGTTTTTTAAATGTCAGGATCTCAATCCTGAATCTCCCAATATGACATGTAGTTTGTCCGTTAGGCTAAAGAAAATCATGAGCCCAAACTGAATGTATATAAACTGTCCTAAATAAGTGTAAGTGAACAGTTCTGGTCTCCACCAGTCCATAGCATTAGGTAAGAATTTCCTGGACAAAAATATGATATGTGAACAAGCTCACAGTGAATATAAACCATTATGATTTTAGTTACCTAGAATCACACGTGTCATATGAGGGCAGTAATTGTTCCTCGGCCTCACAATGGATTGGCAATCTCTCAGTTATCAAAGACTAAAAAGCCACTAGAGCAGTGTTCTCCAATGTTGGGTTCCCAGATGTTTTTGGCCTACAACTCCCAGCATGCCCCAGCCAGCTGAGGCATGCTGGGAGTTGTAGGCCAAAAACATCCGGGGACCCAACGTTGGAGAACACTGCACTAGAGAAAGAAGCAAGAGAACTGGAACCTATCATGCCTGTAAGGGAATAACCTTTCTGGCTCTCTCCTTTTGTGCAGGGATGCAAATGCAGAGGGATGGCATGCAACAGATTTTTCAGATATTAGTAAGTCTCATCCAAAAAACATTTCCCATTAAATGAGCATGTAGGAGAGAACTATAGCAAAGGCGCTTGGGAGAAATTCTGGATCGGGTGTGGGAGAAGAGCTGCCTGAATTTGGAAAACCCTCAAGCATGTCTTATCCATTCAGAGCATGTGGAGTGGAGCAGAACATGGTAATAAATACAGTAAGTAATGGGTGTGATATACACCTTAATCAAAGCAAGCTGGAGGATTCACTAGCACAGGGAAGCTGAACACTGCGGTGCTCCTGATGTAGCCTGCCAGCTCTATTACAAGAAACAGAAACCCACTAGCTTGTCTGTTTCAGGTGAAAACATTAGACACAGCTAATTTCCAATGTGATCCCACCCCCCTTTTCTTGTTCTCACCTATACTTCCATGACATGGGTCCTAATAAAGCAACGAGCAAAGCAATCTCCACATTCTCTGATTCTTGCAGGAAGCAATGAAGTTTGACAATGTGAGGATGAAGCTATTAGTTATTGCATCTCTCTCTCTCTCTCTCTTTCTCTTTCTCTCTTTCTGTGACCCTTTAAAATTCCTGATACATCCCAGCTCCTCATCTTCCATCACCCTCCACCATCTGAAGGACTCCTGCTTCCTCAAAAGGCTTCACCCTTTCTCCCTTGCTGCCCCATATGCTTGGGTCTGCCTCCCAGATGCCACCTTTCTTACTTCTTTAAAATCCCTCCTCAAAATCCAGCTTTTCTGTGAAGGCCTTTGGCTCAGCCCTCCTAGTTCCCATGCCCTACTGCAACTGCAAGCCTATAACCCAGCATAAGGATTGAAAAAACACAAATTCCTTCTCTGGTTTATCCTGCCTTAATTTTGGAGGAAAAGTAGGGATGGGCAATTTTACCCCTGGTTCTCATTTTTTTCACTTTTAAGCTTGTTCCACTTGTTTCTACATTGGATTTGCGGGGGGTGCTGCTGTTTGTTTTTTTGGTAATCTACATGAAGATTTGTACAGGTCTCTGTACACATGTTTTTGAATGCATATTTGTGTGCATTATTAAAAATTGCACATTTTTTGTGAACCTTTGTAAACATATGCATTTTTAAAGTGATTTCCCAATGAAGAAAGCATTTTGTGCTCCCCCACCCAAATGTATGCATTTTTAGTGCATTTTTAAAAATGTACACAACTTTGTGCACTTTTCTTTTTGGAAACTATCACAAACTTTGGAAAAGTACAGATTTCAATGGTAAGCTGTCTTCTGGTTGGTGTTCAGGTTTGGGAGGTATGAATTTAGTAAGTTCACATTAAAATACAAACCCAACAAATTGAACATCTGAACAGCCCTGAACAGCCCAATCTCGTCTGATCTCAGAAGCTAAGCAGGCTCAGGCCTGGTTAGTACTTGGACAGGTGACCACCTTGGAATACCAGGTGCTGTAGCTCAGTGTGGCAGAGCACATGCTTTGCATGCAGAAGGTCCCAGGTTCGATCCCCGGCCTCCAGGTAGGGCTTGGAAAGAATCCTGTCTGAAACCCTGGAGAACCGCTGCCAGTCACTGTTGACAGTACTGGGCTAGATGGACCAATGGTCTGACTCAGTATAAGGCAGCTTCCTATGTTCTCACCCATCCCTAGCAAAAGTTCTACCTTGTCAAAAGGCCAAATTCTGTTACAAATATAGAGATGTGTGGCTATTTAACTCAACCCCACAAAGTACTAAATGAGTTCAGAAGCTGAATCTATGAAACTCCATCATATCTCAGGAAGACTAGTGGACCATCTAGTCAAGTACAGTCATGCCTTGGATTGAGAGCATAATTCGTTCCGGAAGCGTGCTTGTAATCCAAAACACTCTTCTATCAAAACGAAAACCCCCAAATAAAATTTGTACAGAGATTTTTAATTTAAGCCGTACTACAGTACTTGTATTGCAAGACACCGCTTGTATATCAAGTAAAAAATAAATAAATTAATATTTAAAAATTTGCTTGTCTTGCAAAACGCTCTCAAACCAAGTTACTTGCAATCCAAGGTATTACTGTACATCCTGTTCTGTTGGCAGTGGCTCTCCATGGTCTCAGGCAGAGACTTTTCCCAGTCCTGAGATCCCTCCAATGGAGATGTCAGGCAGGGACAGGGTGTGAAACTGGGACATTGTGCATGAAAAGCATGTGTTCTACCGCCAAATGAGCGATGGCATCACCCCAGCTAGGAGACCACAAAAGGAACCAGCTCTTGTTTATAGATTCATAATAGAGTTGGAAGGCGCCTACAAGGCTATCGAGTCCAACCCCCTGCTCAGTGCAGGAAACTAGAGGAGAGGTCTCCCATTCAAGTAATAACCAGGCCTGACCCTGCTTAGCTTTCCATGCTCAGACAAGCTGAGCCAGCGTAATTGTTATATACATCCATCATTTACATTTCCTTGAAGATAGTAGATACCTTGAGCATCCAGTTCTTTGGGCATGCAACTGAACCGTATCTATTGAGGGCCAAAACAGACATACTTAAAACCTGTGTCTAGCACCTACATCTTTTGTTCATTTTTACTGTACAGTAGGTGTAGGAGACCTGATCCAGATCCGGTAGGTCCCCCTACTCCCCACATTAGGGTCCTGATCCGAATTGGGGGCCCTGCTCCTACTGATTTGGTCTAAGAATGTGGTATTTAATCAAGTACAATTTTTTGATATTTTTATTGACTGAAAACATTTATGAGTTGCCTATCCACTCAGAAGCCGAGAACTCATGAGGTCACTACAATATAGAGACCAATCAATCACTAGCGATGTTCACTCAGGTTTGCATTTTTTCCAATGCTAAGTTGGTTTTGTCATGATTCTGTGTCGGACTGCAAGGGTTTTGTTTTTTTTTAGTCTGCATGAAAATCTATGTATTTCTGTGCATATTAAAACATACACATTTTTGTATGCATTTTATGTGGACTTTAAAAAATATATGCAGTTTTTCAGTGAATAAAATCTTTTGTACACATTTTGGTAAATATACATCATTTTTGTGCATTTCTGAAATATACACATGTTTTGTACACACAGTTTCAAGCATACTCATTTTTGTATGTGGTTTTCTTTTGCAAACTGAATCAAACTACGACACATGTCTTCTCTTAGCGGAGGAGGAACAGTAGTTGGGATACAACAACAACAACTACAACAACAACAACAACATAATAATAATAATAGCTGTGCAGAGCTGGATCAAAAGTTCCTCTAGTACAACATCCTGTTTCCCACAGTGGCCAATTCAATGTCTCCAGAAAGGTCACAAGGAGGGCATGAAGAGAACAGACTTTCTGTGCTGTTGACCCCAGCAATGGGTACTTAGTGGTATACTATTCCTGAAGAAGGAGGTTCCACTATGCCATCATAGTTAATTGCCCCAGACAGCCTCTTCTTCATGAATGTTAAATCTGTGTAAGTCCACTGGTGTCATGTTCCCCAACATCGATCCCCCTCTGGCTCCAAAGGGGACTCAGATGCAGAGGAGACTTCCCCCATTAACCCATCCCCTGCTATGCCAAGGCTTTCCAGGCCAGAAGATGTGGCTAGGGATGTGTGAGGATTTCATTCGGGGGGTGGGTGGAAATCTGGTGGACTGGCTGGGCTTGACCCCCCCCCCCCAATTCCATCCCACTTACTGCTTCCCCGGCTCGACTCGTGTTCTCCCGAGTGTTATCCCGCTCCCAGGGAAGCGACTTCCGGGTTCCTGGCGGGCCACTGTTTACGTAGAAAATGCCTTAAGATACACCCAAAGCAGCCACAATTTGCATAATTTGCGCAAATTGTGGCCACTTTTGACGTATCTTAAGTTATTTTCTACTTAAACAGCGGCCCGCTGGGAACCCGGAAGTTCGGCGAGCGGTGGCACAGCAGCGGTGTCTGCTGAGCCGGAGGAGGGTTGGGTCCCGGCGGATCACCCACCCCTCAATGTGGCTCTACCTGACTTCTTGGATGCAGAGGACACTCCCCCATTACAGCCTCCCCATCCCTACACCTTAGGAGCCAGCAGCTACAAAATTGTGCAGTGGCCCTTTAAGAAACAAACAGCTTCTCTGAGGGGCTGGGGCCAACTGCAGGTCTAGATCTGCTGACCTTTATAAGCCTTCAGAAAGGCTAGTTTAACTGTTGTTGAGTCAACAACTTGTCCTGACTGAGCCTTAGCTAGTTTAGAGTTGTCCAAGGTTCTGAAAGACTAACCTGGCCTTATAGTTCTGCAAGTCAGATCTGACTTGACCTGAAGAGACCCGATGTGACTGATTCTGCTTTCTTGCATGTAACCCTGCCTTGTTGGCTTTGGCACCTCTGGGTGCCTTGAACAGAGCTAGACAGGACAATATGCACATTTATAGAGCATGTAGTGGTGATACATGGTGAACTGGGCTCCTCATTTTTAGTCATGCAGAAAGCACAGTGGGTCATCTGCTGAAGCTTCCAGAGATTCATTTAGAAATCTACATTCCTTTTGTTGTTGTTGCAATATACATCTTTCCTGGTAATAGAGGAAGCTGAATGCAACATACTTTTATTGCTGTAGGGAGTCTCTATTTCTCTCAGTCTCCACATACATACATATCTGTTAATATATTCTACCTTATACAAAATCCCCATTTCTATTACCTTTCCCACTGTTGCAGTCATTACTGCAGAACTGTAATTTTCAGGATTTTATAAAGAGGAGCTAAATTTCTTACCCTTTAATCCCCTGATAGGACAAACCTTTTCCACCTCTTGTGCTTGTTCAGTCTCCTTATTAAGCTTTCCTCCCCGTGGCTGCTGCTTTCAAATGGCTAGATATTCAGGGATGCTGCATCAAGAAGAAAACAGCCCCTCCTTATATTGCTGTGGCACCATCTGAAACAAAGGGGCTGCTTCCAAGTGTGCCATTCAAGTATAATAGAAAATTGGATCTGGTTCATGGGAAAGGCAGGAATCCATCTTATCAGCCTCACCGTTGGAATTATTTCCTTGCAGAAAGATTGTATGGTGCGTGTGTGTTTTAAAAACACACACATACCTGTAAAAAATACAGGTGAGAGGGTTTGGGGGAGGAGAAGTGAATGTGTTGTGCATGCTGGTGCAAGATGTCATGGCTCTAAGGCTGTGTGCTTGAATAACCCCAAGGTGGGCAATTCTCCTAGGTTACATGGATGATACATAGAGTAAGAAGAAGGAGTCGAGGAAGCTGGAGTAGGCAAAAGAAACATCAGGGCCTGCTCCAGTTGACTGGACTGCCCCCCCCCCCGGGCTACCTGACATCAGTGGCCCTGTGGGAAAGGAGGAGGAGCAGGCAGAGGAAACATCACGGTCTGCTCCAGTTGGGCTGCCCCCCCCTCGGGAAATGAGAGGGGAAGCAGGCCAGGGCCATTCCACCAGCCCTGCTGACAGTCTAGTTAATTTTTCCTCTTCCATCCCCATCCCTTTTCCCTTGTGTGTCACGTCTTTTTCTGATTGTAAGCCTGTGGACAGGGACTGTCTTTTTTTCTTTTTTGCTATTGATTATAAGCTGCTGCATGAGCCTTTTTTGGCTGAGAAGCAAGATAATAATACTTTAATTACATAATGACTCAAAGTTGCACGGCTTTATACACATAGACTAAAGTTATGGTTCAAAAGGAGATGAAAGATTAAACAGATGCAAGAAAGGTGATGTTGATCCCAATTTATTTATTTTTTTGCTCCATTCATGGAAGAGGAGTTGCACTCATATCATAACTACTCCTACTTCTGGATCCTATTCTCTTGTGAATAATAAACACATAAGGAAGGAAAACTCCTAGCAGAGTGCCTGTCTGTGACAATGGACTGGAATGAGGGCTAACAAACTGAAGCTCAATCCAGACAAGATTGAGATGCTGTTATTGGGTGGTTCCTCTGTCCAGATGGAGGGTTCTGGACAGAGAACCACCTGTTCTGGATGGGGTTGAACTCCCCTTGAAGGAGCAGGTTCGTAGCTTGCGGGTCCTCCTTGAGCCATCTTTGTCACTTGAAGCTCAAGTGGCTTCAGTGGCATGGAGTGCCTTCTGCCGGCTCCGGCTGGTGGCCCAGCTACACCCCTATCTGGACAGGGATAGCCTGGTTTCAGTAATCTATGCTCTGGTAATCTCTAAGCTTAACTACTGCAATGCACTATACGTGGGGCCACCCTTGAAGACTGTTCAGAAGCTGAAGCTTATGCAAAATGCAGCAGCCTGATTAATAACTGGGGCCAGAAGGTCTGAGCATATTACACCAGTTCTGGCCTGCTTGCATTGGCTGCCTATATGCTACCGAGCCTGATTCAAGGTGCTGGTTTTAACCTATAAAGCCCTACATGGCTTGGGACTACAATACCTGATGGAATGCCTCTCCCAACCACAATACCCAGACAGTACACTCAGCATCTGGGACCTTCCTCCAACTGCCACCTCCAAGGGAGGCTTGGAAGGCGGCAACAAGGGGGAGGACCTTTTCTGTGGTAGCCCCGCAACTGCAGAACAAGCTCCCCACTGAGGCCCGCCTGGCACCGACTTTACTATTCTTTCAGCGCCAGGTTAAGACTGCCCTCTATGCTGAGCCGAGGCATTTAACAGCTCCAAATAGTACATGGGATGGTGGCTATGTCACCTTTTTAACCAGTCTACTTTTTATAACCTTGTTCTTAGCTATTTAAGTAATTTTTAAATTGTTTTAAATGTCTAGTGAAATTTTTACGATGTTTTTATTGTTTGTATTTTATATTGTATTTTATTGTGTTTAATAACTGTTGTAAACTGCCCAGAGAGCTTTGGCTATTGGGCGGTATAGAAATGAGATGAAATAAATAAAAATAAATAAAAAGAGTCAAACTACACTTTATGTTAATTGCATACTGTGTGGCTGAGGATAATCTCTTTACTTACTCTAGTGTAAGTGCACGTGGTCCCAGTTTGGATTGGGACCACCATGCACCGGGAGGGGAGGATTACACCTCCCCCCCCGACCAGTTTTTTCCCCCAGAATTCCAATAATGGCCACTTTTTCTTTTTCACACCCTCCCCCCCCCCACCAAGTTTTTTGGGGAAGTGGTGGTGATGGGGAGGTTTAATCCTCTCCCCCCCCCAGTGCACAGTGGATCCAGTCTGAATTGGGCCCACACACACATACTCTAGAGTAAAAAAAAAAAGATGATTATCCTCAATTACATGCTACACAGTTAATGTAATGTGTAATTTGACCCTAAGGAGCAGTTACTGGGAAACAGTATGAGGTCAATTTGTAAGTGCAGGGAAATGAACTTTTCATATTAGATCAGTATCCAGTCAGTTTATAAATACACCCTATAGCAGGGATAGGTAGCCTGGTACCCTCCAGGTGTTTTGGACTACAACTCCCATAAGGTGGAGTCAGCTTACCCAATGGTCAGGGATTATGGGAATTGTAGTCCCAAAAATCTGGGAATGGGAAGCAGATTTAGTCAAGCTTAAAGCAGACCCATTGAAATAAATGGGGCAAGGAAATCATGACTAACTTAAGTTCCATTCCATTGCTTTCAGTGGGTCTACTCCAAGTCTGTTTCAGCTCCTGGAGGGAGCCAGGTTGTCTGCTCTTGTCCTATAGTGTAGGCAGACTGTAAGAAGTAATGTTTTTTTTTAATTAGTTTTTAAAATGTGAATTACACCAAAACAAAACAAAAACCATATAAAAAAATGAATGGAAAAAAATACAATTTTCTTACAGTATTTAAAATGAATCACTTACAGTAAATATGTATTAAATATATATCCATAACATCTCCCCCCGTGGGATGTGCGTATGTATGGAATTTTGGGATGAAAAACCAGATGGGGGAGAAGCCTACCTTCCTTCCTGGAATGCCATAGTCCTGATCTGAATTGGGGCCGTGTGTACTTTCTCTGGAGTAAATAAACCAGTCACGCTCAGATATGCCTGATTGGAACAGCGTTTGGTTTGGCCCCCAGTCCTTAGATTTTATGGCTGTTTTACATATCATTATATTTATCTGTTCCTCTACTGTTTGTCATTTTGTATTGTATTCTTTTAACTGTTTATATTGTATTTTATTCTTTGAATTGTTTATACTGCATTTTATTCTTTTAATTGCCTGTAATCTGCCTGGAAAATATTTGTTATTAGGCAGATTAAAAAGTTGAAAGGCACCAGTGCAGTCCAGCTTCTTGGTGGCAAAAGTTATCATTATTCAAGCAGGCAATAGTTTCTACTACATTTATTTGAGAGCCAGTGTGATGTAGTGGCTAGAGCAGTGTTTGCCAACCTTGGGTCCCCAGATGTTTTTGGCCTACAACTCCCAGCATGCCCCAGCCAGCGTAGCTGGCTGGGGCATGCTGGGAGTTGTAGGCCAAAAACATCTGGGGACCCAAGGTTGGCGAACACTGGGCTAGAGTGTTGGGCCGGGACTTGGGGAGACCTGAGCTCTAGTCCCCACTCTGCCATGAAGCTCACTGGGTGACTCTGGGCCAGTCACTGGCTCTCATCCTCCTAGCCTACCTCACAGGGTCGTTGTGAGGATAAAATGGTGAGGAGGAGGACCATGCATGCTACCTTGGGCTCCTTTGAGGGAAAGGGCAGGATATAAATGTAACAAACAAATAAATAAATACTTGTGCCCTCTGCTCCATGTTTGTTATAATTGCTTACACAGTCCAGGGAACGGTCCAAACCGCTGATGGGCAAAAGCGAACGGGGGTGCTGAAAGCTCCCACCAGGATTCTCTAGTTTTCCTTTGTATATGTGAAAGTTACTATGAGCACTGCAAAAGCAGAAGCACCAGTGGCTGCTTTCATCTTTAAACAAGCCTGTTAGAATAGATATGCTGCAGGCGTAACATTTACCGGAGTTTGTTTTACCAGCTGCTTCTAAAAATACCTCTACGTTTCTGTCTCCTTCATTTTGAATTGTTTTACTTTTAGGGGTGTTTCATGCTGGGGGGGGGAATAACAACCCTGATAGATATGGAAAATAGCATCTGTTGGAAAGATCACACAGCTTCAGGGATGGACTTTTAGTCTCACAGTCGCTGTTCAAAAATAATAATGAAAAGCTATGAATGAAACAACTGAGAATGCTGCTGCATCCCTGTCTCCCTTTCCGCTTACTTTTTTTTTTTTTTTTACAAAGCTAATCAAAGGGTTTCTTCTGCTAATACAATCATTGTGCATTTTTGTGACAGATGTTCCTGTGAGGTAAAAAAAAAGCTCCACTAATCTGCAGATGGGTTTAATTTTCTGGATGTCATGTCAAGGGAAAAATAAAAATGGAAGCAAAAAGAAGGGGGAAAGAAGCAATGATAATTAAAATAAATTAATTGATGGTGGCAATTGATTGCAACTCAAATAGCAGAGCAAAACATGTTGCACATGGTTTATATCTTTTCCCTTTTTGAGAGAGAGAAAGGGTTGGGGGGAAAGAGAGAGAGAGAGAAAGAGGTTGTGCAGAATAATTTCCATTAGCTGTTCTCTGAGGCTTTATTTTTTAAATTGTACTTATAAATAAATAGATATGAAGCTAGTCCACGATTCTCTCACAGATCTCCTTGAATATAAATAATTACAAAAGCCCAGGAATAATATCCACCATTTCACGCATAATTACACTGTCCTCCTTGTACAAATACAGAAAGACAACTTCCCATCTCTTCTTAAATGTCCCACAGATTATTTCACCAATCTGAAACTTTTGATGATGAAGGGAATTTCCAGGACCGCGTTTTGCCACAATCAAAAGATCTGGTAAGAGGTTCCTGTCCTCTAAAAGGCACTGCACCCTTCAAACAACCAAATGAAAAGGGAATCACAGGGCAGCTCCCAACTGCTTATATATATATATATATATATATATGAGAATCTTTAAGTATCTTCCCATGGTTTTTATCACGTAGCATTCCCATCACATATGTATGAAGCTTGCACCTTGATTATATTTCCAATAATTACTCGCCCTCAGTTTTTAAATCATCTTTAGTCCATTAGGTGCCAATAGAGGCTTTAGTAATGGTTTTCTTTCTCAAATTTGTTTGCACAAGTAAAGTTGTGGCACAGTTCTTTACATACTCCAGATAAATACCACATGGCCAATTTCAAGTCTTATGATCATTCCCTTTTGTATACCATGCACATTTAAGAATGTATTAGAAATCACTAAAATCACCCCCGTCAAATAGTAACATTCTTTGATACTTGTCCACTGAAAAAGTCATCTAATTATTTATAGTGCAAACCTATACATGTCTACTCAGATGTAAGTCCCATTGAGTTCAATGGGGCCTAGTCCCAGGCAAGCAGGACTAAGCCCCATTGAGAGCCAGTGTGGTGTAGTGGTTAGAGTGTTGGACTGGGAATGGGGAGACCCTTTTATCAGCTTAGACTAATATACCAACTACATCCTTATCTGGACAGAGATAGCCTAGCTACAGTTATCCATGCTCTGGTCGTTTCCCATCTGGGTTACTGCAGTATGTTATACACGAGGCTGCCTTTGAAAACAGCTGGTCCAAATCAGGCAGCAAGATTGTTAATAGGGGACTGGCCAATGTGATCATGTTATGCCAGTACTATTCCATCTGCACTGGCTGCCAGCCCATTTATGGGCCAAATTCAAAGTTCTGGTATTAACATCCAAAGCCCTAAATGGCTTGGGGCCAGGTTACCTGAAGGATTCTCTCCTCCCATATATGCCTGCCCAGACCCTAAGATCATCCTAAGAGGTCCTTCTTCGGGAGCCCCTGCCAAAGGAAGTGAGGTGGGTGGCTACTAAGAGGGCCTTTTCTATTGTGGCACCCTGGCTGTGGAATGAGCTTCCCAGAGAGGCTCACCTGGTGCCTATATTATACTTTTCCGGCGCCAGGTGAAGATCTTATTTTCCCAGGCATTTTAGTCTTTCATTTTCATTTTCTGTTGTTTTAAATCTGTTACTGTATTTTAAATCTTTGCATTGCTGCTAGGTTTTATTTTGGTTTTTACTTCTATTTTATACTGTAGTTTAAAACTTTTAAACTTGCATAGTGTATCTTATGTTGTATTTTATGGTTGTAATTGTTGGGAACCACCCAGAGAGCTTTGGCTATTGGGTGGTATAGAAATGTAATAAATAAATAAATATAAGAATATAAGTCTCCACTCGGTCATGAAGCTCACTGGCTGACTTTTGGCCTGTTACTGACTCTCAGCCTAACCTACTTCATAGGGTTGTTATGAGGATAAAATAGAGAGGAGGAGGAGGAGGAGGAGGAGGAGGATGTATGCCCCTTTGGGTTCCTTGCAAGAGAAAAGACAGGTTATAAATTTAATAATACATAAAATAAATAATAAATAAATAAACAAACTCCCATCAGCCCTAGCCAGCATAGCCAATGGTGAGGGACTGAACATAATAAGTACCTTGCTGGATTGGCTGAATGCCCGCCCAGTACAGGATTCTCTGCACGAATTCCAGCAATCAGCAGGTACTTGGTTCTCTGCAGGAAATTGGCTGATGATTCTCTACTAGATTGTGGTCTGGCTTCCCTGCCCAATAGTACTGACAGCCATAGCTAGATCTGTTAACAACAGCCAGATGTACACAGTTTGCTAGATAGACTGTTCCCTATATTCCTGCTTCAATCAATCAATCACATCAGGCCTGTGTGAACCTCAGGCCTGTAAATTTGAGCTACCTGGGGTCCTAGTGAGGCCCCCTGGGGTTTCCCATAAGCCCACACCCACTTCCCCAGGCCCCACCCCTTTCCCCCAGCTGCCAATCATTTGGTGGTTACCTGGGTTTTCAGTGTCCCCCCCCCATTCTAAAAGATTGAAACTCCTCTCGTAAGGCTTAATTATTGGCAGTAAGAGCTTTCAGCTGAAATATGCTGGTGTTTTTGATATTTTGACCCCACCCCTTTTGCCTTTGGCCCTGCCCACCACTGGAAGGCAGCCTCTGAGAGCTTCTCAAAAATTGAATTTGGCACCTGGGCCGAAAGAGGTTCAACGCCCCTGAAGTACATGATCACTAGAGAAAAGGTGAGTATGTACTGCTCTCCCACAATGCATTTGTGTACATGAAAAAAGGAATCTCTCTCCTTGTCAGATATGGGAGGGCAAAGTGCCCATGGAACTCTATGTGACAGAGCCAGCAGTGGTAGCTCAGTGCAACCACTGGGATTTGAACCACAGCCATATAGGGATGACAGAGAAATCCGCAACAGACTCAAATGAGTTCAAATTTCTGAGAATCCAACCCGCAGATTCTGTAGCGGACTGGTTTTTCCTGAGTCGCATGGATTCCGCAAAGTTGCGGGCCATTTTTTAAAAATAAAATTATGTAATTTTACTTAAATTTAATAATAGAAAATATGTACAATAAAATAAAAAACCACCGACAACAAATACGCATTTACCTCATAGGCTAAAGCTTGAAAATACACATCTTTAGGGGGATTTGCAAATTTCGGGAGTACGAAATTGCGCAACTCCAAATTTGCACAAACACATATGAATGCATTTGCACCAAATCTGATTCTGTCAATGAGTGGATGATGGAACGAAAGGCACCTGACAATCCATGAAACATAGATGGAACAGATTTTACAACATCCGTACATCCCTACAGTCATATAACATGCAACAAAATCAACAGCAGCATCTTTTAGTGGGTCTGACCTGTCATTCTCAACTGAAATTGCCCTGAACTGCCTGATGACCTTCAGGTGACTCCCACTGCAATGTTTTAGATTAAGTCTTCCACTTAGGTTCTTGACATGTCCCCCCCCCCCCCAGTTATGCACTTGATAACCTGATTGTGTGAAGCCATTACAAACAGCTACCGCACACAATCTGTGATTGCATGCCATTCTCTTATCAATCCACTAATAATGCAAGCCAGGCTGGGAGGGAATCATCCTATCAAGGGTTGTCTATCACCAAAATTGCACATGGGAATTCACCCTTACAGTACAGGAGATAAAGCAAATCTGCACACCTCAAGCCATTCAGTATCCCGAAGAATAGCCTATTCTGCTTCTCCCCAGAGAGAATTTTCCAGTACTCCCATAGGTATCATATAAAACACAAACATTACAAGTTTTTTTTTAAAGGACTTTCAAATCTTCTTCTAAAAGTCACTATCAATGAAAGCAAGCACTGGTTTTCTTTTAGCAACATGACACAACCTGCAATTTACTGCGGGTGCTAGGGTATTATTATTTTTTTCCCTTTAGAAACAAGCCTTCTGCTTTTCTGTTTGGCAGCTGGTAGTCTGTTGCCCTACATACTTAACGCTCTATCAAAAATGCATTTGCTTGCAATGCAAAAAAAAAGAAGAAGTTGTTTTTAAAACATGTGCTGCTCTTATTTACTTTTCCCCATTCACAGCATGTGTTACATGATATTTCTTCCCCCCCCCCTTTTTTTTCCTTCCACCTACTTTGTGGCAGGTCAGAATCAAAGCTAACAGGCATAAGGAGCTGTTCATGGTGGGGTTATAATAAAATATCAGGCACTGGGACTTTTGCCCGTTTGATAACACAGTCAAAGCTTCTGGTGGGATTGCCAGGAAAGGGAATGGAGTACACACAGACTGAAGTCCAGCAGCAAACTCTGTTTGCTTCTGCCGCAAATTAATTCTGTGATTTTGTATTGTTCTCTTAGGGCCCAATTCAATGGGGCTGCCCGTAAACCTCCGAACTCAGCGGATTACAGACATCCCATGCAGGGCAGGAGGAGCACAGAGGTGATCTTTGCCTCCGCATTCCTCCTGCCCTGCAAATCAGCCAGATGGCTGATTTCAGCCATCTAGCTGAGGTGCTTTGGACAGGTAGGGAAGGAGGCTGGAGCGCCGCCAGGATATATCATATCCTGGCTGATCCACTCTCCTCCTCTCTCTGCCACCCTGGAACGCCTTCTTCACCCCTTCTCCAAGGTCACTCTTATGACTTCAGAGACACAGCCAATGTGATTCTTTCTGTGCCAGCTGTGGGGGTGGGGGATCCGAGCATGGAACCCCAGCTCTGAAGTTGGAGCTCTTTTCCAACCTTGGAGCTGGGAATCCGAATGATCCTAACACTGTCTAGAGGGCCATAGGATCGCTCTGCCCCCGAGTTTTATTGTATTTGTTTTTTTTTAATTATTATTATTTTAATGTGTACGCTGCCCCGGAAGTCTTAGGTTGAAGGGCAGTTAATAAAATCTAAATATATATATAATAAAAATAAATAATAACAGCATTGGTGTCTCTTTTTAATAGGTACAGCAGGAATGGGCAGACTTCACACTTGTCAGATCTACTTTGTTTTTTAATAGAAACCCCAAGATCCACCAGCTAGAGCCAGGAGGGAAAGAATGAGGTGCCTCTGAACCTGTTCTCAGCATAGGAATTAGTTTTCAGTAGCAGAACAGGAGTGAGCTCAAAGTCCTTTCACACAAGAATGCACTCCTGATTATCCCAAGCATTCTTCGTTTCAGCAGCCCAATTGAGGTGGGGAAAAATCATGATGCTGTTACCGATAAACAATTGGGAGCCATTAGCTCTTGGTGATCTACTCCAAATCAGCCGGAGATCTTGATCCTGTATTTCTTGATCTACCTTCTGCCCACCCCTGATGTACAGCACAGTTAACCGAAGAAGAGAGCACAGGAATCTGCTATTTGTATAGAAGAAATAATAAACCCTACCCAGTTTTGTTTGCCATACTAGAAGGCCTAGGTTTAAGTGATAGGCCTAAGCTTGCAGACAACAGGTCAGCTCGAAGATTTACTCCCCCATTGATTCCTCACTCTTGCTTGGACTAATGCATTGTTAACAATGAGATACCTCTTAACCCTCCTAGCTGAAAATCCCCTTGGTTCAGCTCAGGTCCAGCACGCAGGCCAGTTTGTACTGCAACATGCTATTGGTGAAACTGTGCACCTGTAAAATGTGAGACCAGCAAGGTCCTTAAAAAGGTGAAGACGAATAACACATTTGTTTCTTTCTTCCTCCTCTTGTAACCTTTCTTCTTAGAGAAAAAGTAAAAAATCTCAGTGGGAAAGACCTTCAGTCTACATAAGTAGAAACACTTTGAAGTGCACCTTCAGTGACTCTCAGCTTGCCCGTCCTTTTCTGTTAAGTACAACTGAAAGGCCTCTAATTAAGGGAAGTCTTCCAGGCTAATATAGTCAATTCCAAACATAGTTTTGATTGGCATGATTAACTCCTGTTAGACCCCATTTATTTTAACAAAACCAAGAACGGTATAAATTAAGTAATGCACCTGAGAATACTGTTCTTTTTTCTTCTTCTTTTTGTTTTAAAAACACCTTAACATAAATGTTACTGATTTATAAGCCTGCTTTGGATGTTATCATAATCTATACATGTTATGGAAATGAGCCTGCCTGCGCCATGGGCAAGAGGGCCCCCCCCCTCCCATCTCCTCCTCTGGTTTTGCCACCAAGATGGGATTGGAAACATCCACTTTCTGGTTTAAACTAACTAACCACAGTTTATTGTTACATCTGAACTGGGTCAAACTATGGCATTAGTTTTGAAGTATGGTTTATTGCAATGAGACAACTGCAAAACATGATTTCTAATCTTGGTTTGTTTCAATAAACCATACTTTCAAAGTAACAGCAGTTTCTGGTTTGGATGTAACAACAAACTGCGCCAGAGGAAGAGAGTGGGGGGGGGATTACATGACCCAAAGGCTCAGAAAGGATCATTCCCATAATGCTAAAATAAGTGTTAGCTTTATGGGTAAAGACTTTACAATCTTGCTGGTCTTTACAATGTCCCTGCTGCTGGTACCAGTCTTATTCCTATGTTTGCAAGGGATCATGACTTAGCCAAAGCCACCCCAAATCACACAGAGCTTCTATGACTGGCAGGACTATGTTTTCTTTCTTTTTTTTGTAAAAGAGAGACATTTCTATTTTCATTTTATTAATTCATTGACAACATACCTACCTAGTCCCTCCCACAGCTCAAGGCCCCTTGCAATACGATTTGCAAGCTAACAAATACAAATCTAAAAATCTTTTGTATTTCACTTTGAGCAGTAATATAGGTTGGCAGACCAATTAATTTTACAATCAATCAGTTAATGAATTTTAAAACCAAAATTCATCTATCAGCAGCAGCCATAGCCTTAAAGCATGTTAAAGTAGCAGAAGAAAGTTTGGGCTGGGGGCTGGGGGCTGGGGGGGTTGGTTTGTTTTTTTACGCAGAAGAAAAAAAGATGAAATGGTTACTAGAGCAGAGCAATTAAGCCTAAAACTGTGCACTTTGAATTGAAATTATAAAATCTGGCACACTTATACGTTCGCCCATACTATACATTTTTTGACATGGACCCCAGTATATAATGTCCCCTTGGGGGCAGGAGACTGACAAATGTGCTATCCTGTCTTTTAGTCCATAAGCCAGGACACTCGGTGTGATATGACCTCTTTCTTTGCTTGGTAAGGTAAAAAGTTAGTTTGGGACATATGGAACATATTTCCTGAAGTCACTGCTACATTTCTGAGACTGGCAGAAGCCCCAACACACATTCCTGACAATACCACGGTGCTACTTGAAAGGATTGTGGTGGTACTTCTGTATAAGAAGAGAACCAGAGGATTGTGCAAAGTCAATGGAGCAAAGTGGCATCTCTTTTCAAGAAGGTTACAATCTCTGGAAAATATTCCACCAACATAGGTATTTCTCAAAAGAACACATAACTTATGCAAACTATCAGAGCCAAACTACAAGTTATGCTAATTCCGTAGTGTGTAGCTGAAGCTAGTCTTAGTTTTTAATCTCGTCTAAGTTCATGCAGGCCCAATTCGGATTGGGACCATTGTGCTCCAGGACATTCCCCCACCATTTCCCCCCTGAAATCCCCCCCCACATGCAAGGGAGGGGTGTTAAAAAAAAAAGAGAAGAAAGCCTCTATTGACTCTAATGGATACTTTCCTCTTTTTTGACACACATACCCCATGTGTGTGGGGCTAATTTCAGCGGAAAATGGTAGTGGTGGGAAGGTTTTACCCTGCCCTGCCAGAGTGCCAGAGTCCCAACCTGAATTGGGGCCATGTGTGCTTACATGATAGTAAAAAATAAGACCAGCCTCCACTATACAATTAGTGTACCATGTTCTTTGGCCCACAGGGAGGGCATGTTTGGGGAGAGGTATTTCAGAGAGATCCACAGTTGGGGGTGGGCAAATCTGTCAGTTTTGTTTTGTCCCACACTATTTATTTTTTAAATAAATCTCAAGTTCTTTCTGTCCTAAACATGAAGAAATTTGCAAATTTTGGCTAACTATGATCAAAAATGAACTGCAGTGTAATTCTTACCCATCTGCACCATCTAAATGCAATAGGCATATAGAGGAGCGCGTCGTACCTGCCCGCCATATACCTGTTAAAGCTGAGGAGCCTGAGGGGAAAAAAATGTGGCAACCCGAAATCAGCACTGATATGATGTTTAAAACCTAAGCACTCAAAGCCATGGGCCTGGATGGATGAATCTGTTAGTTTCTGTTTCTCCCATATTCACATTTCTTTAATCCAAGTTCTTTCCATCCCAAACATGCCACCGTAAATGAAACTATTATTTTCAGTTGTGGTGCTAATATTAGGTCAGTGTTGGATATATGCAGTGGAGGGTGGTGACTCCAATGCCAGTGGGGCTGCATATCTGCTCTGGATTTCATTCCTTCCTTTAAAGGAGATATCCATGGGGCTGAACCCTACCCCCAAAATAAGGTGGGCACCATGGATAGCTCCTTAAAAGTTCAGAGTAAAATATGGAGCAGATATGTAGCCCCACTGACATTGGAGGCACCAGCCTCCACTGGATATATGACTTTTCAGAGACAGTATCTTGCACTGTTTAACAATATTTTCTAGTGAAGCACATAGGTATATTTATTTAAAGGGACGATACAGGATTTTATATTATGTTGTGAACATGCACACTCCCTGTTTTGTAATTTTTGTCTGTACATATTTACGTAACATTTGCCATCTAATTCTTTTGGGACCTTACAATCACCACTAGGGGCATTCTCTCAAATGTAGAGAATACTTGATTATAAGCGAAAAGTATAAAAATTAAAACATATTTATTTCACAATGGGAGTTGATGTGTGTGGGGGGCGGGTGGGCAGGATCCATGGCAGGAAATGTTTAGGCATTATCACTGCATGTGCATGGCAAGTTTAAAGTTCATGATTTAAATCCCAAATCCTGGCTTTACTGCTTGGCTGCTATAACTTCAGGCTAGCAACCTTGAGAACCTCCAGCAAACTATGGAATAGATTTAGATGTTTCACCCAGTGTTTTACCTGCCCTGTAGACAAACTAAATAAACTAGAGTCTCCATTATTTTAATTAAACACCAATTGTGTAAACTTTCTGATTATCAGAGTTTCACTGGATGCCCTTAATTTAGCCCTGCAGTGACACTGTTACATAAATAGCACTCCTGTTTATCTGAACTTCTGATGACTGGAATAAACTGAGACAATTCAAATAAAGGAAGTTGTGCTGTATTCCCCATAGCCCTTTTGGATTACACTTAAAATACAAGTTCATTGCTTGCAGCTTTTCCATAGAGAAAGTTTTCTTTTCTTTTTGTTTTTTCTTAGCCTCAGTAGCAGAACTCTTACTATGAGCTGTCCACACTGGGGAAACCTGTTTTACTCTTTTCCCTACCCAGAAGCTGCACTTTCAATAGATGAGTAATACAGTTCGAAGTTATTTAAGCATTTGGAAGTACTATACTTTTTTCCAGACACAAACTTGCTCTATAGTTACTGGATTCTTAATGCAATTCAGGCATCAGTGTTAGAGATATTGCTAAACGTTTTTGCCCTTTTGTGGAATTTCCTCTAGGGGAGACTGAAAGGGAAGGAGGAGGTAGGAAGAGGAGTGCGGAAGTGAGAGAGTGCAAGGAATTAGAACATCTTACGAACAGAGAACAGAATCACACAACAACACTAGAACGATGGATTCCAAGACACAGTAATATGACAGATGGACACAGACAAGACGTAAGATTGCTACCCGGGGAGGAGGGGTGGGGGAGGGGTGGGGGAAAGCAAAAAAGACTTTTTAAAAATCAACAAAAATGTAAATAAATATAAATATTGGGGCTGCTGAAGTAGCCAATGGTATTTGCACAAATTATCCAAAAAGAAAGTCAATTGTAACAAACTAAAATGGCTTTAAAAATAAATAAATATTATCCCCACCTCCACCCTTCAAAAGTACACTATAAAATTGCTGGGTTAGCCTGAATGCGTCACTCTGATGAAACAAGATGGCGTCACCACTGCTCATGCATTAGTCAATGGAGGCCATAAATGGTTAGTTATGTCGGCTAATAACTACTGCATGCCACAAAAATGGTCTTGCACTGACCCCAGAAGAAATAAAAACCATACAACAGATAGTCTGCATTTGCAATAAAATTCTTTTTATGCCATCAGCCATTGGTATGTAAGGAATGCGCTGGGGACTCAAGGAGGGGTTTTAGGGGGACTTTTTCCCTGTTACATTTTTATTTTTTTTAAAGCAAAGTATGCCTACAAAGGAGTAAGGAGAGAAAAAGGCACTCCGCAGCAGCAGAAGGGGAGGGGGGGAGGAAGGAGGGGAGAATAGAGTAAGGGAAGGTGGAGCAAGAATCTTCATTCTTTTGCACACAACTTTCTCAGGTGAATTTATTTCAATATGGAAATTTGGAATATTTAGGATGGCAAGAAAAGATTTTGTTGCCTTTGTTTGATTGCAGATCTATATCTCTCTTGAGTTGACTGAATTATTATTTCATTGGATTACTCCAGAAATAATGATTATTTTTTTTAAGTACAGCAATGGCTTCCAAATTAAAAAAAAATGGCAATATGGTACCACCATGATCCAAATAATAATAATAATAATAATAATAATAATAATAATAATATTAAAAAACAGAACTATCAACCACCAAAAATTCATGCGGCACAAGATGAGGTGAAACGACAGAAAATGTTCTTCAAATATATACAATGAGTATATCTATCTATATGTACACAGGGCTAATCGTGGAATTATTGATAGATATACATGTATAATTTTTTTATTCTCCCTGCCCCAGCCCTCCCCTAGGATAACTGGTAGATGAAATTATCATTGAAAAAAGCTTAACATTAAAAAAAAAAAACACTCTAAAAAACTTAGCATGCTTTGTACACAAATAAACAACAGTATCATGCATCTCTCCACATTAGTGGATGACAGGATTAGATGAGGACATGGATTTCTGTGTAAACATGTGACTGGATGATGAGGGCTACTACTAAAATTGGTTTTACATTATTCCATCACATATGTATATATATGTACAGACACACATACATATACACACACATATATATATTGTACATAGTGTACAAATCCTTGAGAGGGTCTTCTGGGGCGTAGACAGGAAAAGGGTCAGTACATTAAAAATAAATAATCAAAAATACAAATTAAATAAAAGGAACCCTATAAGGCATCTGCATGAAGAATAAGTAAAACTTGCTCTTTTGTTTTTCTTGTGGCGAAAAAGAAAGGGGGGGGGGAAGAAAATGCACACGTGGCTAGGAAGTTCCATCAAACAGCCTTTGTTGTAACACAGCTCGAGCTGTGCGCAACGCAAATGGCTTCTCAAAGTTCTCCACCCTTTTTGTGGGCAGAGAAATTAGGAGGACAATTTTGCCAACTTTCTCCAGGGAAAGGAGACATCCTCTGAAAGTTTCTCACAGATAGGATTCACCATTGGCAGGGTTTCTTACACTGCACAGCTTCTTTCTTCCCCCTCCCCCAAGGGTTTTTGCACTTCCACTGCAAGCAGCAGCAGAATCAACTGTGTTGGCAGTCTAGCCCCGTGAGGCAGCTGAGGGCGTTGTGTGTGTGTTTCCCCCCCTTTCTATTACACATCTCTCCATTGCTCTGCAGCCTCCCAAGCTGCCTTCGCTTCCTGATCTGAAAAGGCCCTATGGGAGGAACTACCTCCTGATGTCTTCCCCTGGGCTTTAACTGAGGTGTGGGAAGCTGAGGAGGCTACAGGCTGCTGGAGAGATGATTGTGCAATGAAAGACATGCACCCTCTTTGGCCACCTCAAAAGTAAGGCAAGCACAAGAGCCCCAAACCATGAGATTTTCTCCAAATTTTTCTTCTCCTTTGAATCGCAGAAGAAAGTTTTGGCACAGCAATACATGTAGCCTTGTCTTTGCAGTTCTGTTTTGCAAGTTTGGCCCTCAGTTCAGACTCTTGTACATCGCTGGAGTCTGAACAGGCACACTGGCTATCTCAGAGAGGCACCAGAAATGAAAGGAAATGATTATATAGGGTTGTTTTTTTTTAAATTCGACCTCTTATGTATCAGCTACATGCCCATGGGCATTCAAATGACACATATTTGCTTGTGCAGATTGGGTATGTCCAGTTGTAACTTTTTGTTTGTTTGTTTGTTTGAACAGCAGACTCTCATGCTATATTGCAAACCACTTTGGGAGGTTCCCACTGGGTCAAAAGTTGTTTGACATATTCTGTGTTGGGCATATTTAAGAAATACAAGCCCAAAGCCCCTTTGGGCATGCTGAGCTAGTCAAGTGGTCTTTTGGATCCTGACCAAGCCTTTCAGTAGAACGCAGCCGGTCACAGAGAGATGATACATGTTGCTTACGTGGCCTGTGCATTCTAAAAGGGGGAATATGTGCACATGTGTCAGCAGCTTGCATATGTACCAATAGGGGTGGGTGATCTGCCAGGACCAGACCCACCTCTGGCTCAACGGCTGCCACCACTGCTGCTCCCACCAAGCCAGGCTGAAAGCTGGCACACGCCGCACTGCTTGCTGGACTTCCAAGTTCCCGACGAGCTGCTGTTTATGTAGAAAATGCCTTAAGATACATCGAAAGTGGCTGCAATTGGCACAAATTATGCAAATTGTGGCCGCTTTGGGCATATCTTAAGGCATTTTCTATGTAAACAGTGGCCTTTCGGGAACCCGGAAGTCACTTCGCTGGCTTGACTTGGGAGAACACGAGTCGAGCCGGGGAAGAGGTAATCGGGATGGAGTTCAGGGGGTTGAGCCCAGCTAGTCCGCTGGATTTCCACCCACCGAACAAAATCTTCACACATCCCTATCAGTACCAAACATTCATTTAATTTTGCTGGCTACACACACACACACACACACACTTATATATAATGCATACTCATGCTGTAGTATGTATGACCTCTAGTATTACTGGTGTAGTATGTATGACCTGTAGTATTATAATCTAGGCATGCCTCTTTAAGAGGCATGCCTAGCTTGCAATAGCGACTCCCCTTCCTCTTTGGCGGGGTGTGGCTTTCTTCATGATCCAGCTAGATGTGTGTTTGTCTGAGTACAGCCACCCTGAGCTCCAAAGTTGTTGAGTTGGTGTCTGTGTTGTTCTTGACGTCCTCCTGACACTTGCTGCTTTTTAACATTAAGGCAGGCAAGTTGGAAGGTCTTCCCACACTGTTTATACTTGCCTCCATACCCATAGAGGTAAATACCACACACACCAGGACTGTATGTTTTAATGCAATACCGTTCAGACCTTTTTATTTCTATAGAGCATTACTATATGCAAACTCTTTTAAAGAAAAGCCTGCTGGCTTTATGCAGTGGTGTCAGCTTCATCTTATCAAGCTTCTTGGAAGAAGAAAATACAGTGGCATTTGTATTCTGGAATTTTTTAAAAAATGAAGACAGGAATTCCTGTCAGTGTAATAAAACTAGAGTTGGCATACATGAACTGAATGAACCTCGGGGGCAAGAAGGAGGCTTAAAACCATAGCTAATGCTATGTTAGAAGTTTTTGCTTCTGTCTTACTGTTTTGAAGTAAATGCACCAAGGTGCATCTTTAGCTAAGTTTCCAGTTACAACCCACAGGGGGTTCGGAGGATCTGGGGGCACATGGTGCTTCTACTCCACTCCAGTTCACTATTCACCCCCTCCTCCCCAAATCACTTTGCATACAACAGAAGGAGCAATTCTGCACATGGTGTGGATGTGGAGCTGTTTCATGCATTGAGATGAATAGGGGAAGCACATAGTTGCAGGAATATTTGTGTATCACACAGCAGCGCACATAGGCTCTAGATCAGGGTGATAGCCTTCCACACATGTACACTTGGATGGCTTGGAAGCCAGACAATTACCAAGAAATGTTTCTGTGTTTAAGGCTGCAATCACAGGGATGTATGAGAATTTTGTTCCTGATCACTAATCATGCGAAAATGTCCCATTCACAACCCTGAATGCAAGCAGGAATGCAATTAATTCTTGGGATATATATGTGTGTGTGTGTGTGTGTGTGTGTATTACAATTTCCCAAATGTTGTGTTTGTGTTTGAAAGTGCGCACTTGCACAGGTGTGCACTTCCAAAAATGTGCACATGCACAAATGTGCATTCCCCCCCCATCCACAGTTCCACACTTTGGCCTATAGGGGGAAATGCACATTTTTTCAATTGGGAAAATGTGCACTTTTTAAAAAAGTGCACATTTCCCGATCAAAAATGTGGATTTTTCCTGATTGAAAAGAAAATGCCCATGTACGGGAAGGCAAGCAAGGTGAACTGAGCTTTGAGGAGGAATTTGGAGAACCTCAGTGAGCCCATCCCTAGCCCTTTCATGTTCCATTTTAACTCTGTCTTGCTCTCAGAAACATCATACAGGGCTTAGCCACGAGACACCCAGAAGCAACAAGTCCAGCTGGACTGTACAGTGTTGCCAGTCATCAAGCACCTTTGATCAAACAGATGGCTAGCACAGCTGCAAACAAGCAAAATTTCTAGGTGGGGCCATCTTCCATTTCTATAGTGAGAGAATAATGATATTTGGATCCAGATAAAACACATTCTGGAAAGCAGCTCAGATCTGACCTTGCCAAAATCCCATGAGTGCCTATCACAAGGATTTTGTTCTTCTCAGACAATGACATCTCACAATATTGGGTGAATTTTCTGCTTATTTTTGAACACAGCAAAACTGAATGGGAACACAGAGCTTCTGCAGAGATTATATTTTAACCCCTTGGTTTTTGTGTCAAGCAATAACTGCCATCTTATCACTAAGTAGCTGCAAGCCCACCTCTAAGTCATGCAGACACAATGGATAAGAGAAGCAGATTGATAAAGAGGGAGAAAGCCTTCTAGTTTAAATCCAAATTGATTGGCAATCAGAGAAAGGGGGGAAGCCACTGGAAGATTGATCACAAGTCTCTTGGTGTATTGTGTTTTCTGATCCTGAGCCATGAAGGAAGGAGGCAGGCTGCCACAATTCCCATAGCAGCATGGGTAACATTAGAAGGGGTTCTAACAATACAACCCTATACTTGTCTACTCAGAAGTAAGTTGCCTTTGGATCATTGCAACTTACTCCCAGGTAAGCGTGTATAGGATTGTAGCCTAAGTCATGCTTCCTCTTTTGCAGCTTACAATGTAATACGTGATGGCAGAACTAAATAATCTCTCCCAGATAGAGATGTGTAAGCTGTTCCATGTTTATTGCTCGTGCATCTCACAGCAGAAGGGGAGGGACCTTGGCTCAGGGCAGAGCACATGCTCTGCATGCTTTCCGTGCAGAGAATACAATCCCTGGCATCTCCACCGGAAAGGATCAGGTAGCAGGTGACTTGAAAGACCTGCTGCCAGTCACACTAGACTATACTGGACTAGCTGGACAAATAATCTGACCTGGTATGGCAGCTTCCTATGTTCCTATGATGGGAGCATGAAAGGGGCACAACTCACATGAACATCCCCTCTACAGATTTCCTTGTATCATGGGAAACCATCTCTTAGTGCTGACTGAAAGGTGAGAATGGCCACATGGAGGATGCTGAAAAGCACAACTCACATGCACATCCTCGTGACACATGTGAAACCATCCCTTGTAGTTGACCAAAAGGTAACTTTGTGGCAATGTGGAGACCACCGAAAGGCCCTTAGCCAGAGTTAAGCTTGGAAGCCACAGCAGCACGAAGCCCAGAACAATGTGGGATAAGCTTCTTCATGCCAGTGTTAATCCAGTTTCCCATGGGTTGACATTGGTGTTGGGAAGAGATGCAGCATGGGCTCCTCCTCCGTGGGCTAGGACTCCTAACAGATCCCAGCAACATGAGAAAGAGGGCCACTGCAACTGCATTGGCTTTGACATCACCAAGGTAAGATGAGTGCCAGACCTTACCTCTCTGGGTGCTCCATGCTGCCGTCACAGCACTTAAAAGGCCCTTTGACCTGTTTCATACATTTTAACATTTAGAAAACAAATTTCCCATGTGAGTGCTCTACCATCAAAAGTAGCACCCCATCAGACAAGGGGACTAGATCGTGGTTCATCCTCTTTCACTAGAAAAATCATACAATCCGATTTTTCTAAAGACACTATGAGAGCTGCAGCCTAAAGGACATCCACTCCTACAGTGTCACACTACTCATAAGAGTAAGCCACTTGCATGGGCATGTTTCCCCACCACATCTACAAACCAGCTCTTAGCCCCTGCACCTGCACTGACACATTAATGGACACAGCTGACACACACTTGTGGCTGTGCAAATGTTGTGCATGGGCAAAGGACCTTTTAAACATTATGCCAACCAGGAGGAGCACCTACATGGGTAACAGCTTTCCACTGAACTTCATGCTGCTGCCATCACATTCCAATAGGCCCTTAGTTCAGATGAGAAAATGATGGAATATATAAGGAGCTGCCATGCTAAGTCAGACCAATGGTCAATCTAGCATCATTCTGTCCATTCTGGCTGACAGCAGCTTTCCAGGGTCTCAGCCAGTGGTGTTCCCCGCCTCCTTGCTATCTGAGACCCTTTAAATGGAAATACCAGGGGTTGAACTCAAGGCCCTTTACATGCTAAGCAAGTACCTTGTCTCTAAGTTGTGAAATAAAGCAGGGGGCTTGAGGGGAGTTGGTTGTATTTATCTTAAAATCAAAAAGCAAGGTAAAAAAAAGGAAGTGCTAACAATTTTAAAGGGTTTAAGAGAGTGCCTTCCAGAAAAGAGAGAAGACAGGAGTTTCATCACCTAGGGAGTAGTTAAGCAAAGCAAAGCATGCATTTGTGGTAAGCCTGGACTCATTTAAAGTTCCTTTGGGCTCTGTGGTTCTATGGCATGACCCTTGTGTTTCTAAACTATATCTTTATGGATGAGCAGGCACTTCTTCCTTTTGTAGAAGCCGGATTCATTCATTGATACCACATCTCAAGTTTCTGTGCCATTGCAATTCATCACCACGGACGTAGCTGTGATATTGCCTTCACACAACATCTCTGCAGGCGATGGATAAGAGGAGCAGGTTGATAAAGGGGGAGAAAGGCTTCTGTTTTAAATGCAAATTCCTTGGCAATCAGAGAAATGAGTGAAAAAAAGTTTAATGAGGTCCTAAAAGATTAGCAGTAGAGTTTAAATCAATGATTCCTAACTGCTATTTAGAATATATCAACCCTGCAGTTTCTGCCCTTTATAAATGAAGTTCACAGTCTAATTGTAAGTTCTAGGGATGTGTGGATCAGCCAAGCTCGAGTTCATCGAGGTTCTCCAATTTCCACCTCAAAGCTCATTCCGACCTGGGTCCATACTGGTCCGCAAACTTTTTGTTGCCCTGCACAGAAATTTGTGCACATTTTTGTATGCATTTTTCAAATGTATGCAGTTTTCTTCCGTTGACTAAAGCATATTTGTGTGCATTTTTCATGTGTATTTTCTGAATGTACGCATTTTTGTTGTTGCCCAAATCACATTGCAAGCTCAGAAATGTACTGACATCTGACTGCAAATTGTGTTTGAGTCTGTGTTCGGATTCTTCCCCATCCTTAGTCATAACCTCCTTGGTCCCTACAGTGAGCATCAGATCTAGATCTGGTGGTAGCTTCAGATCCATTATGAGTGGCCATTCTTTCCCACTTCCCTTGCTGACACCGCAACATGTTTGTGTAAGTGTGATCAAACCGGCCTACAATAGGAGGGTCAGGAAACTCTGCAGAGGGGAGAAATGTCACTGGGGGGAAAGGAGAAAGTGAAAGGCCACTGTCCATGGGGGTACTTCTCCTGCATATGCCCCAATGAAGGAGCTGTGCAAAAGCAAAGCTCACAGATCTCAGCCACTGTGACATCTGTGATCCCTAATTCGCCACCTTGCTTGAGATGTCAAGTTTCTATGTTATAAGTTTGATTGCTTATTTAAGTAGAAAAATTCCAGGAAGAAAGGAACGTTATGGAGCTAACATTTTGAACTGCCCAACAGTGTAGTCATAAGGCACTGGCTACCACAAGACTGTTGCCATCACTGATTGAACAGGCCAAAATGTTTGGCATAAAGGCTTCAATAATGTACGATGGAGGAGAGCCACTCTGCCATTTCCTTTTAGTGATCTGTGCATCAAAATGTTCTCCAGTTTGTCAGGCCATGTTGCTTTAGCTTTATCATGGAACTTCCCAGGTATATGCAAAGCCACAATGGTTCTCATTACTGCCAGAGCAAGTCCTACCCCCAAAATGCAAGCAGAATATGAGGGGTGGAAGAGAAATGTGAAAGCACTAGCCTCGGGTGACTTTTATTATTATTAATGTATTTATCTGAAACGCTTCAGGAAACTACGAACATAACCAACTGATGTTTGGTTTTTAGCAAACAAAACAAAACAAAACAAACCAAAACAAAAAACACCTCTTCAAAATAATAAAATCACCCCCTTTTATGAAAAATACAAACAAAAATAAAACAAAAGAAATAAGATTGTTTATGTGTTTCACTTTTAAGGACAGATTCTCATAAAACTCCATTTTTACAATGTACACAGAAATTCGATGAAATTCTGTTCTCTATTATATAAATGCTTAACTCATGGCAAGCCTCAAAATTAAAATTAAAATTTAAAAAAGACTTTGAAAAAAAATCAGTTAAAAATAAAATAGACTGCAGTTGCCTGCTGGATATTACACTGTCATATCTATCCCACCAGAAAAAAAAGCCATCAAGCCATCAAAATGTATCTAGGCTCGAAGGGAGAAATCGAGTCTGTTTCAAATTGCCACAATCAGTTTTGACTGCTCAGTAGATACATTTTGAAGCATCACTGCTGCAGGGAACATGGCACAGCTTAATATTTGTTTTGGACTGACTATGGTTTAGTCCTGCTCAAATTGTTCAGGTAAATAGAGAACAACATTAGTATGAATCCACTGCCATGTTAACTGCATTCAAAATCCCATGGACAAACGGAACCTTTGTGGCACATTTTCACATCCATCAAGAAGGATTAAATAATAGATGTGATCACAGCTACACTTTTAAAATTAGTAGCCCAAACTTTTAATATACCAGTATAAAAAGGCCATGCCGCTTTCTTTCTCCCCACCAGAGCCAGTTCAGACACCACTACAAATATGTAGCACAAGGGTTCGTGATACACTGAGCAGGCACTGGTTCAACAAGAATGCTTAGTTTCCTTCAAAGATGGCTTCCCAAAATGACAACATATTTGTGTTTTGCTCCTGCCAACTCCATGGGATTGGATGCTTGGCTTTATGCATTTATACTGGATATACAGTTCTACACATATATACATATATCACATATACATATATAAGCGTACATATATATGTATACATTCACACATATATATATATATGTAGGCATTGTTTATTGCAAATGAAATAAGAAAGCAAGCAAAAAAGAAGACTGACCTGGCTTACCTACACTCTGCTCACATTCAATGAGATCTTCATCATCATTAGAACATTCTGCTGAAGAAACGAGGTCATCTGTTGTCTGACATGTGAATAAGAACAAGGAAACAAAAAGAAAAGGACCGGTGATTAGATAAAGGGAATGATATTAAAAAATAGATAAAGCCATTGGCAGGGCCACAAACAAACATAATGACGATGATCACAAAGACAGTAGAGGAGGAGCACCAACAACCTCAAACCTTGAACCTAAGAAGAGCCGTGCTGGATCAGACCAAAGGCCTATCTTGTCCAGGATTCTGTTCCCGCAGTGGCCAACCAGATGCCCTTGGGAAGCCCATCACAGGACGTGAGCACAATAGCACCCTCCTACTTATGTTCTGCATCAACTGGTATACAGAGACATACTTCCATAGTTTATGCACTGTCTGAAGAAGTGCTTCCTTTTACCTGTCTGGAATCTACCACCTTCACTGGATGACTGCAGGTTCTAGTATTACTTTGTCTATACCATGCATAATTTTATACATCTCTGTCATGTCCCCCCTTACTCAGCTTTTTTCTAAGCAAGAAAAGCCAAAACATTGTAACTTTTCCTCATCGCGGAGTTGTTCTAGACACTTGAGCCATAGAAGAAGAAGATTTCCCACTTACTTTGTCCCTGCCATGGATGTTTTGCTGTGACACATACCTGGCTTCCTATGCCTTTTAACTGTTGGCATTATTTACCTACCTACCTACCTACACACACACACGCACCAACATACATGCATGCACACACATACACACTCACAACATCTTTTTGGAAATTATCACGGTGTAGTTCAGTGCCCCCAGTTTACATCATAAAATTTAACATTTATAAAGCATACCTTGACCATTCAAAACATTTCCCATACATTCTGTTACACCAGTTAGGACAGCATTATATCCCCAGATTGCACAATTTCAGGATCAACAACACTTCTTGGGAAAAGGTAGAGAAGGTTGCACATTTTGACTGGCAAATGAAAGCACCACCAGCAGTCTGATTCACTAAGGGTGCAATCCTATGGCTGCCAGACAGAGTTTAGCTGGCCATAGGAGACATCAGAGTCCCAGCTCCCACCTCAGGCACATGCTCTGAGGTCGGAGCTGCGACTCCAACCTCAGAGCACCCTCCCTCTGGCAGTGCCTCAGCCTGTCCTCCTTGCGACCCAGGGTAGAAGACTTAGATGGCTGAAATTGGCTGTCTAAGTCTTTTTCAGGGTGGGAGAAGCATGGAGGAGGCAACCTTCGTTCCTCTCACCCTCCATTGGATGCCCATAATTGTCTGAATCTGAAGGGATACGGGCAGCTACATTGGATTGCACTGCCATGGCTTTTTGTTGTTCTAAGGAACAGCAAAATAAGATACTAGGGGTATGCTTTGGCTTTGGCTTTGGATGAAGCCTGATGCTCAAGCAGAATTGGGTCCCTTTGGACTATTTCTGGTGCTTCCCAAGGTGAAGTGGGCTTCCCTCTGAGGCAACCAGAACCAAAGCTGGGCCAGAATAATGCTTTGTTACTGATTAATGCTCGGAGAAGCAGACATTCTGTCTCCTCTCCAAATAGCAACTTTTGGTTTTGTTTCTCTAAAATGGTGATAAGCAGGGCAAGGGGGCAGTGCCAAATTGGGGGTCCTAGTCAAAGCTCAGAGTTGGTGCACACCTGTATACTATACTATGCTATTAGGACATAGCCCTCTCTTACTCGGTAGGTATGTGTGTATCCTGTGGAAGTAAAATATGCTTCCAAGTTATACAGATACGATATAATGCTGAGGGTATCATTTACAGATGGACAGAACGTATCTTTTGCACAGCTAATCATTCTGGTCTGATATACAAATGTGGACGATGTGGTTAAACGTCCAGGTATACTTTGGATAGGAGGACAGGTGTACCACACTGTTAGATGAGCCAGACAGAACGTTTCCTTCTTCGTACATTCACATAATTCAAAACACTCGGCCCTACTAAATGCACAGGGATGGATTCCAGTGGAATATTAATGGAATGGTCAGAGCACAGCAGGTTGGGTGGAAGGTCTGGCTCCGAAATGCTGAGGCGACATCAAGAGCATCTGTGGCCCCACTGAATTGCAGCACATGTTCCTTGCACTTTCCAGCTGGTAATTCATGTGTGTGTGTGTGTGTGTGTGTGTGTGTCTGCTCTAATTAACGAGCAGCATGTACCGCAGTGTGTTAAGGAGCAGTGTAATGGCTTCTCTCCCCAACAGCAACCCCTTCATGTAATTGCTGCAATTAGTTGAATTACTAATGGAGACCATTAGGGAGATTCTGTGGAAGCCTCTGGACACAGGCTGTATTGCTCATGCACAAGAGTAGGAAATTACCCAGCCCTCAGCAACATGAGCTCAACAGAAGTCTCTGACACCAAATTCTCCCTTCTTCCTTATTTTTCTCTTGCATGGGTAAAAGGGGGAGATCACACAGACAGGGCTGTAGGGTCTGTATAATCAGAATTCCTGCATGATACTCTGGAGAGAACCCATCTAGATGTGGCACATGCTGGAGCTGCCCCAGACGTGCTTTTTACCTGACAATTTTCAGAAGCTGCTTACGGTGGTCCCCACAGACCTCCCTCCTCTATTTCCTGCCACGGGCCTTATACTTTCCAAACTGGATGCTGGGATGAAAAGGAAAGGTTGTACTGGTTTGAGGTCAAGCACATCCCGCCTTTCATCTTGGCCCATTGGAAGGGCCACCTTAGATTTCATAGATAGAGTTGGAAGGAGCCTACAAGGCTATCGAGTCCAACCCCCTGCTCAATGCAGGAAACTAGAGGAGGGGTCTCCCATCCAAGTAATAACCAGGCCTGACCCTGCTTAGCTTTCCACGCTCAGACAAGCTGAGCCAGCGTGAGCCACAGGCCTGTTTCCCTGGACACCGTTGTTACAGCTTCAAATCTCCCAATGCAGTGGAAAATAAAGGAACTTCCCTCCCTCCACATTCCTGCCATCTTTCTCTCTCTCTCTCTCTCTCTCTCTCTCTCCTGCTTAAGATCACTGGGTGACTTTGGGCCAGTCACTGACTCTCAACCTAACCTACCTCACAGGGTTGTTGTGAGGATAAAATGGAGAGGAGGACTATGTAAGCCGCCTTGGGTTCCTTTGAAGAAAAAAAATGGGTGGGATATAAATGTAATCATCATCATCATCATCATCATCATCATCATCATCATCATCATCATCATTTCAAAATGTTGATTTTTTGTTGCTGGGCGGATTAAAGATATAAGAAAGAAAGAAATAATTGGTCCCAAGCTGTATGATCCCAGTAATTGATTTTTTTTGCATCAAAATACTATGGGAAGCCTGCCCATTTGCCAATTTTAATGAGAACAACTTATCTGTGAACACTTACACTAACCATATAAAATATCAAAGTAGCCGCTTGTCTGGTATTTTAAAGCAGGACCTCTTGCATACAAAATAAGACTCATGCTTCTAGACCAGAGGTGCACAACCTGCAGCCCGTGGGCCACATGTGGTCCGTGGCTGCAGGTTGCGCAGTCCCCACACACTGCAGATTCTAGCAGGGGAAAACACTGCTGCTAGAATCTAGAACTTTTGCATGTGATGGGCTGAGCCTTTCTATGGGTTCTAGTGGAGGGTGAAGGAACTGTACAAGGGAGTGCGTGTCATAAGAGAAATGCAATTTTGACAGCTGCCACTGCCAGGTTGCCACATTGCTTTTCCACCACCCACCTTTCCTCCTTCAGCTTGACAGAAAATGTGTAGATGCAGTGATGGCCACCAATATGGATGGCTTTAAAAGGGGACTGGACAAATTCATGGAGGATAAGGCTTTCAGTGGCTACTAGTCCTGATGGCTATATGCTACCTCCAGTATCAGAGTCAGTATACCTGTGTACACCAGTTGCTGGGGAACATGGGGTGGGAGGGTGCTGTTGTACTCATGTCCTGCTGGTGGGTTGCCGGTGGGCATCTGGCTGGTCACTGTGTGAACACAATGCTGGACTAGCTGGACCCTTGGTCTGATACAGCATAACTCTTCCTATATTCTTATGCGTATTCTTAGTGCACTGGATCGGAGTTCAGCAGCCTGGGTTTTTGTGTGCATATGTACTAAACAGCTGAAGCAGGCATTTGATGTGAAAACGATTATGGCTTTTTAATCAGAAAATTCCGACAGGTGGCCAGAGGTTCAACAACAACAGCAAGGCGACTGCCCCCCACTGACTGGTTGGCTACCCGGCTTCATTTGCAGCATGGCTTTTACAGGGAGCATTAGAAAACCCATATGCAGCCTTTAGTGATATCATCCACTCTACCACCTTAGGATTCTACTCCCTGATTCCCCTATATGTGTAGACCGGGCCCTCAGCAATGGAGGATATAAAATTTGGACACAAAGGCCCAGTTTTGTGAGGTCCCCACCCCTCCATGATTTGGAATTGGTGATCCTAAACACGGCATTTCTCATTCCTGCCCCCATGACTCTTCAAGCCAATTTTCCTGTCACCACCCCGCTCTCCTCTTGGCTTGGAATGAAGATGGACTGACATTACCTCTTCTCGTCTGTGCTGTGAAATGGGCACAAACTTGCCTGCCGCCCCCTCCTCTTATTGGTTAAAACAGAGGTGGATCTGTGACAGTATTATTCTGCCTCCACCTACCAGGGAAGGGGGATGTGCTGTAGCTCAGTAGTGGACCACATGTTTTGTATGTAATAGGATGCAAATTCAATCCCAGGCATCTCCAGTCAGGGCTGGAAAGACTGCTGCATAGATATCTGGAGAGCTGTTGCCAGTCAATGTAGAGAAAACTAAACAAGATGGTGGACCACTGGTTTGACTCAGTATAAGGCAGATTCCCATGTTCCACTTTTAGTCTGAACTGATGAGCAGAGGAATGAGGCCTGTTTTTAATAGGTGATATATTAGTTTCTTTATAATAAAAAAAAAGTGGGGGGAGCTTCCATTTGAAATGAAGGGAAAGAGGCAGAATATATTTATCTAACCTGTATATTAGCTAGAGAAAATATAGAGTCATCACAAAAATATTTCCCAGTATCCTATTCTAAAATTCGTGTTATTTTTTTTAAAAATTCACAACTAGAATTACTCAGCCTAGTATTAATGGCTGTAAAATTAAAGGCAGGTATTATAATGACTTTCAATAACATCTCTCTCCAGTCAGAAGACTTTTTTATTTGTCCTCTGAAAGAACTTTTATTGCATTTATATCATTATTACTATTATTCTCCCTCTGCTTCGCCATTGCATTTAATGAAATTGCCTTGATATCAAACAGGGGCAGTAGAAAGCTCAAACGTCTGCATCTAACCTTGACGATTTATGAGCATATTTACCTTCAAATTCCCTCAGTTTCACATAAGTGCTTCTAATGAATTATTGTTTCTGTAATCACCATCTTCTAATTATTCGCTCCAGGGTCTAATCAATCTTGCTTTGGGCGAGGGTCTTACATCTGTGTTCATTACTATACATCATGGGTATTGAGGGAGAATTCTGGATAGCATGGCAAGATGTGGTCAGGACAATTACAAACCTTCCCCTTTCTGACAGCCCATAGTTGGAATTTACGCTCCAAACCCATATCCTTTGACCCACTGTTCCACATAAAATGGCCGACTCGAAAATCTTCCACAAAAAAGTCCCCTTTCACTTGCTGTGCCATGAGTTGATGGGCATTAAGCACAAGATAAAATAAACCCTGCCATGGAACAGCTTTATGAAATTATAAATAACACATCCAGTGAATGATGGAGTTCTCATTCTTAGTGTGAATGAAAAGAGAAAGGCCTATAAATATTCCCTTCCAAAGTCCAGCAGACAAACTGTGCCACACTATGTTCTTGATAGCTGCCTCACTTTTTTTTTTAGTCACATATATTTTCTTAGCTACCTGGAGATTTTTTCTCTCTAAACCAGTGCACATACCATACCCTTCCTCCAATTCACCATCTAAAGTACATCTTTACAGTGCATTGGGACAAAAGGAATCCTAGTCCTACTAAGAATCTACATGTTACATTTAATTTAGAAACTGGGCTCAAGTAGTTCTCCAAACAGGAGGTATTATGTCACATCATCTGAGCTTTCCAGATGCTCTGCTCTCCCCACGGTGGAAAATATAAAGCTCTTCCTTTAAACATCATAAGTAAGGTCAGAAGTCTACTGGAGTGCCAGTGTGGTGTAGAGGTTAGAGTGTCGTATTGGGACTCAGGAGATCTCAGTTCTAGTCCCCACTTGGCCATGAAGCTCACTGGGTGACTTTGGGCCAGTCACTGACTCTCAGCCTAACCTACCTCACAGGGTTGTTGTGAGGATAAAATGGAGAGGAGGAGGACTATGTAAGCCTGCCTTGGGTTCCTTGCAGGAAAAAAGGTGGGATATGAATATAATAATAAATATAATAAATAAAATCATGCATGTCTAGTTCTAAATCTTAGAGATCATGCTTCCGAAAAAGAATTAAATTAATTGGGGCAGCAAAATTTGGTGGTAACACTCATGCTGGCTCAGCTTGTCTGAATGTGGAAAGCTAAGCAGGGTCAGGCCTGGTTATTACTTGGATGGGGGACCCCTCCGCTAGTTTCCTGCATTGAGCAGGGGGTTGGACTCGATGGCCTTGTTGTAGGCCCCTTCCAACTCTATGAATCTATGGGGATTCATAGATCTATGAATCTATGGGGATGTGTAAAAGTTCCGCTAGTCTTATACAGCATTATTTTTGCCTTGCTCAGAATTCTTCAGATGCTTTACCTGAGCAGGGGACTCGAAAATTTGCTTCCTAATATATGACATTTGGTGGCAACACTACTGCCCTTCACTGTCACAGTGCACTGCTGATTTTAGTTTGATTTGACTTCTTTTAAGGTTTCTCTCTCTCCTCCCTACCTCCTATACTGTAGCACATGTGTTGTTCAAAAGCATGGAATGTCAATGAGGCAATGCTCATTGCATGTGGGAAGGTACATTTTACCAGATCCTAGAGATCCTGGCCCAGTCTGCAACCCCATTACCATGAGGAAGTAGAATAAGACTAAAGTGTAGATCATGCTTGAGGATATTTATGGAACCTTCTTTCTCTGTATCTATGTACACATTGACCAGATCTTGTGAGCTTTGCTGAAGACAATCAGAAGCAGTGCTAACATAGAGCAAGCAACATTCTGAGCAGTAAGTTGCTGGTCTAGGCCTTTCTCTAGGACAGAGAATGTGTGCTTGTGCAGTTAAACTATGACCTACAGTTGGAGAGACAGAGACATTTGTGCTTCCATATGTAACATGATCTCCCAAGAAGTACCAGTCCCAGAGTTCCTCATGCACAGGCAGGGGGGTGGCAGCTGGTGGGAGGGACAAAACCACATAATAATCAGGGAGATTGATGCAAGGCACAGTGGGAACTTTTGCTGCTGCCTGCTGGTAGGATTTGCAGGCACACAATATATGAGTAAAACTCTAGTTCACACACACACACACACACACACACACACACTATACTGCCATGTCTGACTGGCAGGTGACAATTCATGATTTTGCAATGATGAAGGCAAGAAAAATAAAGCTTTAAAGTGAACTGGTCTCTTTATAAAATGTTTGCAGCCACATTGGCCCATTCGGATTAAAAATAAAATCAAAACCAAAATATTGACAGGATAGTACCTTTATTAGGGCCAACCCAAAAATTACACAATATATCGGCAAGCTTTGTAGGATACAGGCAGTCCCTGAGTTAAGAACGTCCGACTTACCGACAACCCATACTTAAGAACGGACTTCTGGGTTCCCCTGGCGCTACGTCGTTTACATAGAGTACATAGTGTAGTATACTACGCAATTTGCATAATTTACGCAATTTGTGTAAATGCAGATTTTAACATATAGAACGCTATGCTGTTTCGACTTACATACAAATTCGACTGTCTGTACTTCTTCAGGCTGGATGCTAAACAAAAATAGCAAAAGGTGGGTGGGTGCTTTGGGACATGGTAGAACAGTGCGTAGGCCATGGTGTAATTTCAGTTTCATGACGCATGAGATATGGGATAGGACCGTTGTATGTGTGTGTGATGGGCGGGGGGGGAGGGGGAAGTGCCCGTGTCACAAGTTTGTACTGGGCCTGAAAAAATGACGTGTGGACCCGGCCTCCTTCCACTTATTAAATGAGAATGTGGTGGTATCTACTGACACTGGGGGGAAAGAAGACTTGTGGGAGACTTTCACCGAGGCTAATATATCGCTGAAAGGCCCTTTGATAAGGGTGGCCAGTTACATATCGCAAAAAAAAGAGGACACAAGGTTGCACAAAAATTGCAGATACACATATGTACAAATTTAGCAACAACTGCTGTATTTTAAATTCAAATTCAATATATCTCATCAGAATGGGGAAGACTGTGACCAGGTGACTGGGGTGTGCCTCCTCAGTCTACTGACCAGGTGCCAACTGTTGATGGGGGCACCTTCCAAGGCTCCTGCTCTCCCTTCTTTATGGTTTCTTATAGTTCTTTATCTTTAAACCTGATTTGGACTGGGCAGCCCTTCAAATAGAGGAGGACTGTCCTCTGTAAAGTAGGAAACCTGGCCACCTAACCCTTTGACCAATTGTAGGAAGTCAGTTAGTGAAAGTCACATCTAACAAAATGTTGCTGCTCCCTTGATTCCTGCTTCAAATACAGATCGCCATGCCATAAATATCACCTCCCATGTTAAAGAGGCATAAGTAATGGCACTGATGCGTTATTTAACCCTGTTTTGATATAAAGAAGTGACAGCTGCTTTGGACTTTCTCCTGGGAATCAGAAGGAATTAGCCGCCAGAATTTGCCATGTGAGTGATGTTCTGCCAGTTATATCGGAGGGTTCAACATTCCACTTGTACCAGTCATTCATTCTCCAATCAAGTAAAAATATAGCCGGGGACTTCCAGCCTTAATTATCATGATGGTACAGGAAAAGAGGGTATAGAGAGAACAGATAGAGATCATCTTTTCTCTTTCTCTCATCAGAACTCTAGAACGTGGGGTCACCCAATGAAGCTGATTGGGAACAGGTTGAGGACAGACAAAGGGAAGAGCATTTTTACACCAGGAATAATCAACTAATAGAATTCACTGCCACACAAGCTGTGGTGATGACCACTAATCTAGATGGCTTTTAAAACATTTTAGACTATACGGTGGGCAACCTGCGACCCTAGCAGTTCAGACGAGTTTCATGTAGCCCTTATCCTAATTTCAATAGCCCTCTGCAAGCAAACATTGGATATCATATCATAGGATATCATAACATATCATAGGATCATAGAGTTGGAAGGGGCCTACAAGGCCATCGAGTCCAACCCCCTGCTCAATGCAGGAAACTAGAGGAGGGGGTCTCCCATCCAAGTAATAACCAGGCCTGACCCTGCTTAGCTTTCCAGTCCCCACGCTCAGACAAGCTGAGCCAGCGTGAGCCACAGGCCTGATGCATTTCTGATATCTGGCAAGAGCAATCTGTCCTTGCCCTGGGAGACCACTGAGTGGGCAGGAGGAGGGAGAAATAGAGAAGGGGATGTCTGAAAGAGAGAGAGAAAAGGGGGGGGACCAGCCCACTTTTGGCTCTCACTCCACTGCTGGCATGCAACCCCCAACAGATTTCCCCAAGAGAATGTGGCTCGATTAAAAAAATACCGGTTCCCCACGCTTAGATTAGACAAAATAATGGAGGGCAGTTTGATGAATTAGGATTGTATGACGATTTTATTTTGATTCATTTTTTTACCTGAATTTGCCCGTTCACATCCCTGAATGTGAGCGCATTTTTTGGGCAAGGCTTGAACATTCCTGACCTTGTGATGCTTTTTCGAAAAATGTGTAATGCAGAAAAATGCACCCTTTAAAAATATGCATTTCATGCCTTCTTCAGTGGTGGGGCAAAGGGGTACGTATTTACAGGGCTTTTTTTCTGGTGGAACTCGCCGGAACTGAGTTCCAGCACCTTTTCTTCTATTAGTTGCATTACAATTTAATCGCCATCTACTCCCGAGGAAATGTAATCCAAGAGTTCCGGTACCTTTTTCTCCAGAAAAAAAACACTGCGTATTTAGCTGCAGACTTTAAAAAAAATGCATGCCCAAATGCACACTTTTACTGTTTGAATTAGAGCAAAAGCTTGCAATCAGAAATGGAAATGAGTCAGACCAACCTTCGAGGTGGAACCTGGAAAACCTTGATGTGCTTGAGCTTTGCTGATTCTCCCCTGCCTGCCTACTATTTCTTTATTATATTTATATCCTGCAAGGAACCCAAGGTGGCTTACATAATTCTTCTCCTCCTTTCCATCTTATCCTCTCAACAACCCTGTGAGGTAGGTTAGGCTGAGAGTCAGCGACAGGCCTAAAGTCACCCAGGGAGCTTCATGGCGAAGTGGGGACTAGAACCCGGATATCCCGGGTCCCAGTCCAACACTCTTAACTACTATGCCAGGCAGGACCGGTGCAAGGCAGTTTGGTGCCCTAGGCAAGATCAGATATTTAGCGCCCCCCCCTTCCCACTTGAGAGCGCTGTCTTTTTTTCAAGGCGTTTCTGGCGCCCCCTTTAGCCTTGCGCCCTAGGCAGCTGCCTAGTTGGCCTAATGGTAGCACCGGCCCTGATGCCACGCTGGCTCTCTATCAATGGCTATTATCCACAATAGCTAAATCAGTGTCCTCCAACCTTGGGTCCCCGGATGTTTTTGGCCTACAACTCCCAGCATGCCCTAGCATGCTGGCTGGGGCATGCTGGGAGTTGTAGGCCAAAAACATCTGGGGACCCAAGGTTGGAGAACACTGAGCTAAATGGAAGCACTATACCCTTGAATACCAATAACTGGGGAACGACAAGCAGGGAGGGCTTTTGCCTTCATGCCTTGCCTACACACATTTCTCAGAGGCATCCGGATGTGTCCACTGTTGGAAATAAGAGGCTGGACTAGACAGCCCCTTGGTCTGATCCAGCGGGTCAATTCTTGTGAAAAACAAATCCCTTCCCCATTTCTCTAGCTCAGAGGTAGGCAACCTTTTTGGGCCATGGGCACATTTGGCAATTTGAGAAACTGTCCTGGGCACCACCACAAAATGGCTGCCATGGGAGGTATGGCAAAGGACAAGTAATCTGTCCAAAAGACAGTACAAGGTAGTGGCAGGGTCTGAGTCCCAACACACTAAAAAAACTCCTTTGAACCCAGTTTTCAGCATCAACAGAAACCCAATCCCAGCTGCTGGTAAGAAAATGTGTTAATTTTTTAAAAAATTTTTTAAAGTGGCAGGGTAGAGCACTTTGGTGGGTGCCAAGAAAAGTGTCCGGGGGCACATTGGCGCCCATGGGTGCCACGTTGCCTACCCCTGCCCTAGCCCCTCAAAAAAGTAGCCAATAAAGATACTGAGGGCAGAGTTCCAGCTATTCATGTTTCTTTTTAAGGAAGAAACCGCAAGAGAGGTCTCATCATAGGAACACGTTCTTCCTTATAAGTCCTAGAACCTGATTAAGTGGGAGCTAGTCATTAATCAGCATGCCCTTTATTCTCCACATCAACCAGAGTTAACAACAACAAAGAAATGAACCCTCCCTCCCCTGAAAACCTCCCACCCCTTGCATTTCCTGCATATGTGATCCCTGTTGGATGTAAAAATGGAAACCATGCTCACTGCCAAATTATATCATTAAGTAGGGTTCACAATGGGGCCACCCACTGTAACAAAATCAACCACTCAATCATTACCACAGCGGACGAGAGATTAAATAACTAGCCACACAAGTTAAAAATGGGGAAGTAAATCAGCCTTGGTTCCCTGAACTCCACCTGTGTATCAAGGAAGTCTAGTATCAAGTGTTGTTTTTAAAAGAGAACAAGAGAGCTTGCGCTAGAGAGTGAGGGTGAAATGAGTCTTTCGGAAACACAATTGCTCCACAGAATCAGTCGTTCATTATTGCCATAAAATAAAACCAGCTGCTTTTGGACCACATTCTGTGTCTTACAAGTACTGGAGAATTTTGATCTGAGCCCTAAGTATTCGGAGGACAATGGGAAGGTGGGCTGGAGCAAGGAGGAAGTCAGGCTTCCTGCTGTCTGAAATATCCCCCCTCCCTCCCTCCGGCTTTAGCAGGAAGGACAAGGGAATCTAAATAAGCAAGGGGCTGCAAAAGAGGAAAGAAAAGACTAGGGTGATTAATTTGTCTGTTGTTCAAAGCACCCTGACAGAGGAAAGAGGAGTATTGAACCACGGCAGCTTAAACCAAACTTCAATGTAACTTCCCAAAAGCAGGGGGAATGTAATGCTACGTGGTGTTCCACTGATAAGCAAATCCCTCTAAATCCTTTCCATTTATTTCTTGGCCTGGAGAAATTACATATTATTTAGGAGCTAAATAAATAAATAAAGCATACATCTCTGGGAATCTAGATTGCTTGTTTATTGATCACACAGACTCGCTCTGCATCTAACACACACACACACACACACACACACACACACACACACACTCACTTCAAGCTTCTTTGTTTTCGCCAGACAAAGCTTACCAGTTGCTGTTGTGATATAGAGCTGGATCATATGCCACCTAGAAGTAGGGAAACAGGCAGCATTGCTGACTTGTGTTCCTTCTTTCTCCACAACTGGTGTAATGTGCGAATCGGGGCTTCCGGGGTGCACAGATTTCAGTGCAGTTGATAACCACAAATCCTGTGCTGCACTTTAGTAGCAGAAGTATGAAAAGAGGAAGTGCCATGAACTTATTCACACTTCTGCTATATGATCTTAAGTGTGAACTTATTCACACTTGTGTGAACTTAAGTGGGAACCTAAGTCTGAACTTATTCACACTTCTGCTTGGTAATGCATAAGCTGGTTCGACGATGTGTGAACTTATTCACATTTATTCACACGTGTGTGAACTTAAGTGTGAACTCATTCACACTTCTGCTCGGTAATGCATGAGCCAGTTCAATGATGTTTCATAGATTTCATAGATCATAGAGTTGGAAGTGGCCTACAAGGCCATCGAGTCCAACCCCCTGCTCAATGCAGGAAACTAGGGGAGGGGTCTCCCATCCAAGTAATAACCAGGCCTGACCCAGCTTAGCTTTCCACGCTCAGACAAGCTGAGCCAGCGTGAGCCACAGTGAGCCACTATGTAGTGGGTAGGTGTCAGATTTGGAACAGGTAAGCACAGGGAGATGCCGGTTCAAAACTTGGCTTGAGATAGGGCCACTCTTTATGCATCCAATACAATTCTTTGGTGTGACTGAGCCAGGGTTCTCCGTTGTGTTCTCTATTGTTGCCCATACATCTTTGTTGCAGGGAACACTGGTGTACCCTAGGTAAACATGTAGCAGTCATGTTTGCTGAATAAAATGTGGAGCTGCCCTCAGTCATAAAGCTCACTAGGATGCCACTGTTAAGGCAAAGGGCAGTATCCTACACTGTTAAACTGCTAATACAAATTCCATTGTGCTAGGGCAGTGTTCTCCAACCTTGGGTCCCCAGATGTTTTTGGCCTACAACTCCCAGCTGGGAGTTGTAGGCCAAAAACATCTGGGGGCCCAAGGCTGGAGAACACTGTGCTAGGGTAAAGGACTTGTAGCAGAACACCAATCACATCAGCTTGCGTGATGGGTTTTCCAGGGAACACCATTGTGCAAGCTAACACTTGGCATTGTTCTAGAGGGCCCTTACGCTAGTGCAAAGCAATTTGCGTTAGCAGTTTGGCACCATAGGATACTGCCCAAAATATTTATTTTATTGTTATTATTTATTTATTTATTTATTTATTTTAAAATACCCCACACTGTACTACCAAAGCTAGGCCTCCAAGGTGGCTTTCAGCCTAAACTGACAGGGCTGTAGTAAGAATCACTTCACATGTGGTGGTGGGGAACTCCGTGCACATCGCATGAAGCTTCTTGGAAGAAGGCTAGGAGGTGGATAAAAAGATAGACGTTTCAAGCAAGACCTTGGCACAGTTCTGTTCACCAACAACAGCATTCTGCAGTTGAACACGACAGAGATGTACTCCCTGGCTAGGAGGCAATTCCAGCATTTCTGGTACTGTGACCTTGAGGCTGCCGGCCGCTGATCTTTAAAATCTTCAAATATGAAAAAGCCAAAGCCCCAATACTTTAGCCTTAGGGTGCAATCCAATGTATATTTAGGCAGAAAAAAGGCCTACAACTCCCAGCATGCCCCAGCCAGCCATGCTGGCTGGGGCATGCTGGGAGTTGTAGGCCTTCTGCCTATACATGCATAGGATTGTGCCTTTTTTCCCTTAGCAAAGGGTGGCATGGATCTCCGAAAGCTCATCTGGCCTGGGAAACATCAGCTGCCCTTTCAGAACTCAGCCTCTAGTCAGAGGAAACAGCCTCTCTGCTTGTGGCATCAGCCCTGCACTTAATAATTGTGTCAGAAGAATATTTTTCATTTACAATCTGCTCCTTTGCTGGAAAATCAATATGTCGTTTTGCTGGCATGTTTTGCGCCAGTCTCCTGGACATCTTTATTTAACTTGTCTTTTCTCTCTTTGAGACGAAGGAGCTGTGTGTTTGATTTTGTTCTGGTATTGATTAGATCATTTGGAGAGAGAAATAAATAACTAAGTACCGCACAGTGGCTTTAATGACAATCTTTTAAGGCTCAGGAACTCTGTGACGCATTGCCTCTTCTTCTAACGGCTGAATTAAAAGGAAACAAAATCTATAAATTTAGATTACTGTGCATTAAAAAGAGAAAGGTAGTCACATATACAATCCAACCTGTGTGCCCCCTGTGTCTTCATTAATTCCTCTTGCGGTTCTATTTTCAAATAACTGTTCTACCATCCGAACACCACTTCATCTCCTGCAACTGAGCTGTGATTATATGGCTAAGCATACCATGCCCTGTCTTAATATTGGCATTTGAAAGGCCTCCAGGGAAGAGAGACAGTGGCTGAATTCGGACAATCATATCTTGCTTAATAATCTGAGATATGAATGAGCTTTATTACTGTATATGCAGCTGCTTTCCTCCTCAGCTTGCCTGAATGCAATGTGAAAGCCTCCAGTTAACCATAGTTTCCCATTTCGTCCAAACTAGGAAACTGTGCTTACCAGGTTCAGAAGAAGCCAGGATCTTAAACCACAGTTTGAAGTTGGTTAAAGATCCTGGTTTGTTATGAATCTAGAAGCCATAGTTTCCTGATTTGGGTCACAAGATCCAGGCTTGTTCCAAAGCTGGTAACCATAATTTCTTGGTTTGGAGGAAATGGTAAACTATGGTTAATCAGAGACTTCTCCATTGCATTCATATGTATTGCAAAGGGAGGGAGAAAGGGGTTCCTTGCATGAGCAAAAAGCAAGACATGCTAGTCTGAACTGCTGTTTGAAAAACAAAAATGAACCCACAACTCCACTATGCATTGTGAAAACTTTCCTAAACCTTCATCCTGCATCTTGGGGTGCTTTTCTTACCCCAGGCTCACATTCCGTGGTGTAGTTTACATATAAGTAGACCCACGATCCTATCCTGGTAGGACTTTGCCTAAAACAGGGTAGTAAATAATATTACCAAATTTCAGCCACCTGCCTTTTACAATTTCTTTCTATACCCAAACATGCCTGGGACATAAAATGACCCCCCCCAAAAAAATCTGCATAACAATGCTGTATCTGGGGTGCTTCAGTGTCCCCAGGCAGTGGGGGAACAATAGAAGCCATCCACAGGTCATTTCAGTATCTTTTTATCACCAAGAAGGACAGAAAACACCTTCAAAAAGAAAAAAAATCCATTGAGGGAAAGCATTGTTATGATGATTTAAAGTTTTATAGGCCTTAGGTTTTTCAACTGCTAATTGACTCTTAATAGCTCTGATTAGGCTTCACCTTTCCACAGGTCATTATAGTATATTTTTTTGCCAGGAAGAGCAGAAAAAACCCTCCTTCAAAAAGAAAAGAAATCCATTGAGGCTACATACCAAGTAACTTTGTGATATTAGCGCTGGAGGGTAAACTTTGAGCGTAGTAGACCAGGAAGCACTAGCCACATCGCTATGCAAGTAATTAAATCTTAGATGTTACACCTTCCACAGGGTAGAAAGTAATCAGTTTTTTAATCCATTCAAAGAACGGGTCCTTCAGCTAATCCTAAATAAATGAGTACAGGATTACAGCCCTAACCTGAAAAGTGCCACTACTTGTTTCTGTGGGTGCCTGAGTATGATTTTGAGCATACACAATCCAGAGAAACTTAGTGATGCTGAAGTCCCATTGAAATCAATACAAATAAGTTAGTCATAACTAATTGTCCTCAGTTCAGTATATTTTAAGCATAATTACATTTCCTGGATTGGGGCCAGTACATAAGGTGTTCTGAAAAAACCTTGTCCAGTTATTGCTTTATTATACGTATTTATTATGTGTATATCCCATCCTATCTCATGGGCTCAGGATGGCTTCTTGCAGCAGTTTCATCAATCCTGTCTACCATTGGGCAGAATCAGTGCTTTTTTTCTGGAGAAAAGGGTACCGGAACTCTTGGATTACATTTCCTCGGGAGTAGATGGCGATTAAATTGTAATGCAATTAATAGAAGAAAAGGTGCTGGAACTCAGTTCCGGTGAGTTCCACCGGAAAAAAAGCCCTGGGCAGAATCCAACGGGGTGCTTGTGCCCCAATGATTGTATTGTGCAAGCGGCCCCTGCTGCTTGTGCAACAGCACTTTAGTGCTTCTGGGGCAACCCAAAATAAGTGGAAATGCTCATTTCTGGAAGGAGGCAGTTTGGTGGAGCCCACATAAAGGAGCTCAGCTGACCTGCCCCCTTACAGAAATGAGTGTTTCCGCTCATTTTGGGGCTTCCCCTAGGAAGTGATAAATCTCCCTGGCTTAAGCGGTGGGTTCCACTTGTGCAACACAGTCAGTGGGGCTCACTGCTTGTGCAACAGAATTAAACAGAATCAGTAGAGGCATAAGCACCCTGTTGGGTACTGCCCACTGTCCTCCAAGGGACTCATAAATGAAATGCCTTCCAGGTAAAACTATTTAAAACAGCACCAAGCCATTCAACAGCAGAGAAAAATAATATAATAAAACAAGCTCAGCAATGGAACTCAACTGCACTCACAACAGAAAACACACAACTGCCTCGCCATCCCCGTCAACTCGATAGCCCTCTGGAATGAAGGGAAATTCTTAACCAGTCTTGAAAAATAGCCAAGATGGAGCCAGCCTGATGAGCTTCTTCAGGCAGGGGGTTCTAGAACTGGGGGTGCACCCTGGAAATGGCCCTGCTCCCTGTAACCATCAGCCTTGCCGTGGAATGCTACCAGGTGCAACGTGAGTGCTTTTCTGGAGCAGTGGGCTCCAGTTAATGCCTGAGACAGGACATCTGAGGCAGGGGTATTGAACCAGAGTCCTGGGGGCCAAATCTATCCCACCTCAGGTCCCAATCTGGCCCTCTGGGATTCCCCAGAAGGCCACACCACTTCCCATGGCCCCACCCCCTTTCCCCTGACCACCAATCATTTGGTGGTTTCCCAGCATTTGCATGGTTCCCCCTCCCCCTATAAAAGGTTGAAATGCCTCGCCTAAGGCTTAAATAGGAGAGCTTTAAGCTAAAATATGCTGGTATTGTTGGTATTTTGACCCTGCCTCCTTTTGTCTGTGGCCTTGCCCTCCACTGGGATGCACCCCCCCCCCCAAGAGCTTCTCCAAAATGGAATTCAGCCCTTGGGTTGAAAGCAGTTGGATACGCCTGATCTGGGGAGCGCCTTGCAAAGTGTTGTGGTTAACTCTCTAGCCCAGGCTTGCACAAAAAGGAGGCTGCCTGCCTGTGACCCCCTATGCTGAACACAGTCCATCATCCATGAATGCTGGTCTATCAGAGGTTTTATAAACCTTTCTGTTGTCACATGTCCTGGACAGTAAATATCAAATGACTTTCGGGTGGTGGGGAGTTATGTAATTCTTACTGTCTATGAGGTGGCTGAGAGGAGTCGTCGTCCCCCCCGCTGCACGGCTTTCTTTCCTTTTAAAATGCAAAGGTGTGCACCACTCCGAGGATTGCATTGTTCCCAGAGGCATTTTTGGCCCCCATTTTGAAAGTGTTTCTTGGCAGCAGCAGGGCTACCAAGAACACTTTGCAAGTTAAAAAAAAACTAGTGTGTGGGGGGGAATCCACCCTCGGCCACCTTGCAAACAGGAAGTATTACTAAACTCTCCCCCAGCTGAACATTTGCCCCTCCCACCCAGACTTCCACCACCCCCACCTGAATTTTCAGAGATGTTGCCTGCCCCCCCCCCCCATGTGGCAAAATTTGTCTGGGTGGGATGTTCAGCTCTGGCATACAATTAAAACATCAATACAATTACACTGCAGTGGGGAAAACACATTCTGAATGTTCTCAAACATAAATAAAGTTCCTGTAAGTAGAAAACTAGCGAGGAGACAGGCTAGAATCTCCCTGGTGTAGTCTACCATCTCATTCTGATGTACATGTAGACTGGACTTTAGGCTGGGGGGGCAGAGGCAGTGTTACTGGGCAGCCCACTAGGACTGGAGCCCCGAATCTTTCATTTGGAGCCCCAGATCTCTGGGAGGCCACCTGCCCCACCACCCTGCTGTTCATGGGCACTTCCTGAAATAAAGGTACAGGGGCCCTGATGATCGCTGTTGCATCTGGCTTATGCTGGCTCAGCTTGTCTGAGCGTGGAAAGCTAAGCAGGGTCAGGCCTGGTTAATACTTGGATGGGAGACCCCTCCTCTACTTTCCTGCATTGAGCAGGGGGTTGGACTCGATAGCCTTGTAGGCTCCTTCCAACTCTAAGATCTATGAAATCTATGAAATCTGATGCCCCTGGACTAGCTGGCTTTTTGCCCACATGTGCTTCACCTGCTGCTGCCCCGCCTCGAATCTTTCTGCCTGAGGTTTTTTTCTGGAATCAAATGCCCTCCTTTCCCCTGTCCATAGATCCATTTTTACAAATAGGGGTGTCCTTAGGAGACAGGGTCCTTTAAAGACACACACACACACACACACACAGAAAGACTTTATAGCATAATGTAACTTAGCACATGCAAATTTGTGCTTTTTTTTTTTTTTTTTGTCCTGTGGGCCTGAGCCCCAGATCTTTTCGGTACCTAGCACCACCCTTCAGTAGGGGAATAAAAAAAATGTACAGGTTTACCTTACCTTGAATATGCATACCTCATGTATGTTAATGAATGCCAATGAAACCTTGTAGTTTCAAAATCACACAGTGAAATACACAAGAAAGAGTTGATTAGAAGAGAGCTGCCATAACCTCTTTCGGCAGTGGCTACATTTCACTTTCTGTGAAGTGATCCCTAAAATGTGTGTAGCACTTTTCCCTCTCACGAGCAGGAAAAGAGATATATAGTTTCCAACATTAATGGCTATGATGAAGTATGCCATCAGTCTTGTGTTTCTGTGTAGAACATTTCATCCAGGTAGGCTAGAGGGACTGAGGAAGACATTTCCAAAGGTGGAAAATAGTTCCCACTGCCAAGACTATTTTATGTAACGATTATGTGGTAAGGAATTTTATTAATAAAGCGACATAAGCACAACAGCTTTTAATAAATGTGCTTTCAGATGCCTTTTATAAAATTATAGTGTGTAGAGGTCCCTCGGGATACAATAAGATAAACATCTACTTTTGAATATTCACCATAATGCACTAAGCTGCTTCTTTCCCAGACTTTAATCTTAAGCAGAATGATGTGCTATTAGCACAGTTTATCATTCTTTCTTCTTGCACTTCATTCGCTTTCTCTGCACACATTAACACACTTGTGAGAAATGGTGTTTAAATTCCTTTACTCTGAGGGAAGACACATTAAGCATCCAAGGCAGGTCTCCTAACACCGTTAAATGCAGAATAAATCCTTCCTAACTCTTTGCATGTGGGGGGCACATTAACAGGTGGAACTAGTCCCTTAATACCTTTACAGATCACACCCTCATCAACATATAAAACATACACACACGGGGGGGGGGCGGATCCCAAATCCATGGTCAGGAAATGCCTACATTAGGACCAACCAAAAATGCACAAAATTGTGAGCAAGCTTTTGAGATCCTGAGATCTCTCCACCAGGAAAGGAGTTACAGAAAGCAGGTGTGTGTGTGTGTGTGGGGGGGGAAGTGGGGAAGAGAAGCTTCTGATATTGAAGACATGGGGTCTGCATGGTCAGAGTCATGAGATGGAATGCAGGTGGAAACACAAGATTTAAATGGGTTCATATCTACGAAGGTGTTATACAGGTTTCAGAACTGTTGGTGTAACCATAATAGTTAATGACCCCATTTTTGAAGATATAAAATCCAATTGTTAGCTAGATTTGTCTCCAACAATTCTGTGCATTTTTTGTTTGGTCCTGATAAAGGTATTTCCTGATAGTGGATATTGGAATTTTTCATATGGACCCACATGACTTACTTTGATTTATGTGTAATGTTGAAAAAATGTCTCCATCGGTAGTTTAGCTATTCATTAACTGAATGGCAACAAAATGTGTTTACTTAGCCCTGAAGGTGACACCATTCCTGTTTTATTTTGAGCAAGGTGGCAAATTCTAGGCTCCGAGCATTTTTTTTCTCATTTGGGTCCATGATTGTGGAACTCTCTCCCTTTACACCTTCAGATGGAATCGGAGCTGAGTAAATTCAGGTGTGACCTGAAAACCTATCTGTTGAACTCGGAGCCATAGGTGTTAGACTTAGTGAGAACTGGTTAATTGCTGTGATTTTGGTATTGCTTGATGGTTTTAATTATTTGTTGTTAATTTAAATTTACTTGGATTGTAGCCTATTTAAAGTATTTTAATGTATTTTTAGTTTAAATTGTAATGTTTATTGTTTGAGTTATTTTGTATACTGTACTGCGCTCTGGTGTAGAGCACAATATAAATTTGTAATATATATATAAAAATACATATATTACGAAGAACAAGGAATAACCATCATCACCCAGGCCAAAAAGACCTGGGATTTCTCAAATGGAAGAAATGCTAGGGTTGAGCTGAAATTTCTCAGTAGAGAATTTTCTGAGAATTTTCTTTTTCATGCCACTGAAAAATAGAGCCATTTTGCAAAATATTCTCCACCAGTATTTGTGGTGGCTGCCATCCCTCCCCCCTCCCACAATGTCCTGGAATGACACTACATCCAGGACATTGTGGGGGCTACAAAACGGTGTCAGGGCTGTCAACACAGGATCTCTGCTGTCGTCGCTTGCAGTGGCAGCAAAAACAAAACAAAACAACACCTTTGAAAAAAAGAGGTAAGTTGTGTCAGCTAATAATGACTCCTCCCCCAAAGAAAGTGTTGGAGAACCCCTCCCGCCCGGGAGAATATTAATTGACCCCCCCCCCCATTTCACCACCCATGGATAGGGTGGAGAATTTCAGGAGGCAACTTTTTCCCCACCCTAAAACAAAACACTATTTTTTGCTCTTTCTATGCTTTATCATGGAGCAACATGAAGGAGTTCCGTCAAGCAGCAGGTTCCTGAAAGTCAGGAATTTTCCTGCCTCCAATCTCCATTGCTGTGTGCCATTTAAAAATGAAGAAAAAAGGGCCTTGCCTCGATCAGAGGGGCAGCACTTTAACTTTTTTGCTTCAAACATGAAAATGTCCAAAGCTGGCCCTGCCGCACCATCACATTTGCTCCTTGTCAGCTCTGAAATTTAATACTCTAGTATTCCTATTTTGTTACATATATTCTTAGTTGCTGAGTGTAGGTATTCATGCAGGCAAGGTAAATCAATTTGGTTTGCAGGGGAAATAGACACACAGATACAAATTATTCACAAATACATAAAGCAAGGAGTAGAGTGGGGGGGGGGAGGTGGGATAAGGTTCAGCTGAAAACCTAAACAGAGCACCGTCTTTATTACATACATATCTATTTTTTTACTCCTAGGAATTCTAATGGGATTTCTGTAATAACAGTGGCTACAACATTTGGAGACTGGGATGTCACTTTAATCAGCGATTCAGTAAAAGTGTTTGGTGTGCCTTCCACACTGTAAATATTAAGACAATGGATTGTTTTTAGAGCTATCAGCCAATTAAAGAACTTTAGGACACAATCCTATCGGGATTGCAAACTCGGAGGCTCATGTACATCCAATGCAGAGCGGGAGGAGTGGCAGAAGTGATCTTCACCTCTCCATTACTCTGGCTCCCCCTCGCCGGATCGTCACCTTGAAGTGGTGAGTGGGCTTGCATGTTCCGATGAACCCTGTGAGCAATGCCGTCGGGAGCTATGTAAAGGCGAATGAAGGCTGCAGCAGAGAATGGTTTTCCAATCGTCAGGGTAACCGTGACATTGGATCTTTGCTGTACTCTGTCAAGTTTGTGTGGTGATTCGTTGTGCACTGATCTCCCCACATTAAACAGTTTCACGCACAGGCGTCTTCCAACCCAACCCAACCCAACCCAACCCAACCCAAACAAACAAACAAACAAAAAAGTCCCATGGCGAACTGGCGACTGGCGACGGGGGCAGGACTGTGAATCTGGAAGCCCCTAGTCATGGACCAGCACATGGGCGGTGGATGCAGACTCAGTTGCCCTGTTCAAGGAACGAGGTAGTCGAGCAGCTCGGCAGCTGTATCCATGACTGAGCAGCCCTATTTAGGATCAACTCTGCTCACCCCGTATGGGGAGGGGGCTAGAAAAGGTGCCCTAAGCATAGTCTACCTCTTTTTTCCCTGACTGGATTACCGCGTCCAGTGGGGTCACCACTTTAGCGGTCGAAAAAGACATTTGAATTTTGGAACATGGAATATACGGACATTGATGGATAACATAGATAGTGAACGCCCTGAGCGTAGGGCTGCTATTATTGCAAGGGAGCTGAAACGGTTTAAAATTGACATAGCAGCACTTCAAGAAACTCGAAGAGCAGGAGAGGGACAACTGAAGGAAGAAAAAGGAGGTTATACCTTCTTCTGGAAAGGACTACCCGAGCAGGACCGACGAATACATGGAGTAGGCTTTGCCATCAAAAATGAGCTAGTGAACTCTTTGTCAGAAGTTCCTACTGGCATCAACGAACGCCTAATAACTCTTCGATTAAAGCTCGCCAATAACCAGCAGGTAACCATTTTGAGCGCTTATGCGCCAACATTAGATGCTGATAATGACATCAAGGAAAGTTTTTATGCCCAGTTGGACACTCTCTTGTCAGAGATACCCACGGAGGATAAAATTATCCTCCTGGGCGATTTTAATGCAAGAGTCGGGCGTGAATTTAATTTTTGGCCAGAAACTATTGGAAAAGACGGAGTTGGTAATAGCAACCCGAACGGGCTCTTACTTTTGTCTACATGTGCAGAGCATAATCTCACTATTACAAACACGCTCTTTAGACAAAATAATAAGTTTAAAACATCATGGCAGCACCCATGGTCAAAGCACTGGCATCTTCTGGATTATGTAATTGTCCGTGTTAGAGATTGCTGCGATGTACTTCTTACTAGGGCCATGGTGAGTGCCGACGACTGCTGGACAGACCACCGACTAATCCGGTCCACAATGGTTATCAACATTGCTCCCCAACGTAGGCTTCAAGGAAGGAAACCAAGGAGTAAAATGAACATCCACGCCCTTCAAGATCCTATTAAGCAAACTCGTCTTCAGTCACTTCTTAAGGAACACCTACCTACGGAACCTCCTGACAACATTGAGGACCATTGGTCTAAGCTGAAAACCTCCATTACTGCAGCTTGTGAACAAACTATTGGATATGAAACGAAACATCAGGATTGGTTTGATGAAAATGATAATGAGATTAAATATATAATTGACCAAAAAAGGAAAGCCTTCCAAATATGGCAAAATGATATTAACTGCACTGCCAAGAAAAAAATCTACGCTAGCGCAAAAGCTGAGGTCCAAAGAAGAACAAGAGAACTTAAGAACGCTTGGTGGAAAAAGAAAGCTGAAGAAATTGAACAACTTGCAGAATCTCATGATGCACGGGGCTTTTTTAAGGCCACAAGGGCCATTTATGGACCAAAAACCTATGGTACAAACCCTTTACAATCAAAAGATGGCACCAAACTCTTAAAAGACAAAGAATCTATTGCACTGTGTTGGAAAGAGCATTATTATGACCTTTAAAATCATAAATCTAAGGTGGATAAAGAGATTTTCTCGCAAATCCTGCAAAAACAAATTAGAGAGGAACTTGCAATACTCCCGCTGGCTCAGCTTGTCTGAGTGTGGAAAGCTAAGCAGGGTCAGGCCTGGTTATTACTTGGATGGGAGACCCCTCCTCTAGTTTCCTGCATTGAGCAGGGGGTTGGACTCGATGGCCTTGTAGGCCCCTTCCAACTCTATGATCTATGAATCTATGAATCCCCACTTTGGATGAAGTAAAAAAGCCATTAATCAAATGAAGAACAACAAAGCTAGTGGACCAGATGGGATTCCTGCTGAAATCTTTAAAGAAGGGCCCCCCGAACTTGTACAACATCTTCATAAACTCATCAAAAAAATCTTGATAAGAGAAGAGATCCCAGAAGACTTCAGGGATGCCATAATTATCACCCTCTTTAAGAAGGGTGATAGAACAGACTGTGGAAACTATCGGGGGATTTCTCTCTTAGCTACCGCAGGTAAAGTATTTGCTAGGATTCTCGCAAACTGTCTTCTATCTATTTCAGAAGAGATCCTCCCTGAAACTCAATATGGTTTCCGCCCCTCTAGAGGGACAGTAGACATGATTTTTACTGCACGTCAGCTCCAAGAAAAATGCCGGGAGCAAAATCAACCCCTTTATATGGCATTTATCGATTTGGCTAAGGCCTTTGATACTGTAGACCGTACAGCTCCTGGACTATCCTTATGAAAATTGGATGCCCCAATAAATTTGTGAATATCTTGCGAACTTCTCCATGACAACATGACGGCAATGGTTTTGGACAACAACGACTCTCATGGTGCTCCATTTAAACAGGTGTTAAACAGGGATGTGTTATCGCCCCAACATTATTTGCTATTTTCATCGCCATGGTTTTACATCTTGTTGAGGGGAAACTTCCCACTGGTGTGGGAATTATATATCGAACAGATGGAAAGCTTTTTAATCTCAGCAGGCTGAAAGCAAAAAGTAAGGTAATTAGAACCTCCGTTGTGGAACTTCAGTATGCTGATGATAATGTGGTCTCCGTACATTCAGAGGATGATCTCCAAACTATCCTAAATGCTTTTGCAGAAGCATACGAAAAACTTGGTCTCTCACTTAACATCAAAAAAACTAAAGTGCTTCATCAGCAAGTGAAAGCTAACCCTTTGGTGATGCCATCTATCCAGCTTGGCGGGACAATACTGGAAAATGTCGATCATTTTCTCTATCTTGGCAGCTATCTTTCTGTTACAGCTAACATCGACAGTGAAATCCAGCATCGTTTGAGCTCCGCAAGTGCCGCGTTTTCTCGAATGAAACATAGAGTGTTCGAGGATTGGGATATTTGTAAGAAGATCAAAACACTGGTTTATGAAGCCATTGTATTGCCAACTTTATTGTATGCCTGCGAAACATGGACTATCTATAAACGTCACTTCCACCTCCTTGAAAGATTTCATCAACGTTGCCTCCGGAAAATCCTTCCCAAATTACTTGGGAAGATAGGCGAACAAATGTCAGTGTACTGGAAGAAGCAAAGACTACTAGCATTGAAAAAATGATCCTTCAACGCCAACTTCAGTGGACCGATCATGTTGTTCGAATGTCTGACTGCCGTCTCCCAAAGCAGTTACTTTATTCCCAACTCAAGGATGGAAAGCGGAATATCGGTGGTCAATATAAGAGGTTTAAAGATGTTCATAAGGCTAATCTAAAAAAATGCAATATAAACATCGAAAACTGGGAAGCTCTGGCCCATGAACGATCTAAATGGAGGTTGGCCTTTCACAAAGGTTCCATGGACTTTGAAGAAGCCCGAGTGCAAGGTGAAAGGGAGAAACATGCTAAGCGAAAAGCACGTCAAACAAATCCTTTACAGGACCATCTTCCATCTGGTAAGCTGTGTCCTCACTGTGGGAAGCTGTGTGGATCTAGAATTGGCCTCCACAGTCACTTACAGACCCATCGCTAGAGTCTACACAATCCTCTTTAGAATTTCCTCCTTTTATCCTGGAAGACAATCTTACTCGGTCACGAGTGATCGCCTGATGATGATGACTCTGGCTCTGCATTTTTGCTAGACGATGGCATCTCAGAAGGGGAGGGAAGGCGGCTGGAATGGCTTCAGGATACCTCATATCCTGTCTGCCATAGGCTGCTTGGGCCATTAGGTGTGTCCACTGTTAAAACCTATATTTTAAAAAATTACTGGCACGCCATGATATTTTCCATTCATTCAGTGGCCAAGGAAGTGGGATCTCACTTGTCCTGCTCTTCAGCAGTGCACAAAAGGACCGTTTGTGTAGAGAGCCTGGAAAAGAAAGGATCTTCTCCTGTGTGTCCAGTTGTGTCCTGACCACTCTAGTCTTCTCCCCTCCCTGTCCCCCTGAAATGCCTCATTAAACCCCTCTCCGAGGTCACTTTCCTGACCTTGGAGTGCAGCTGGCAATTGGCATGGTTCGTTTCATGCTGGCTGCGAAGGGGTGGGGGAGAGGGATCAGAGCTCTGATTCCCAGCTCTGAGGTCAGGGCACTGTCTCCAACCTTGGAGCTGAGAATCCAAATTCTCCTAGACAATGTCTAGGGGCCATAGGATTGTTCCCTCCATTGATTAATCATTTTTCTTCCAACCAGTCAACTAAATTTAACTGGTAATGGACAAACAGTATATGTGGCTTCTTGAGATATTGAAGGAAATGTTAGATACCATACAGCTGAATGAAGAACAGCTACCAATCACTGTTAGGTAGGAAAGGCCACCTTTAATTTCTTTTTCATTCCCTATTTACTGTAACGCATGAGAACCAAAATAGGTTCAAAAAAATAAACGAAGTTGCCCTTAACTTGCAGCCCAACTGATTAAAAGTTGCTCTCCCCAGCTCAAACTGGCCCCACTAATTAACCTACAGACTAAATCAGTTAGTTTTGCAACTGCAAATTAACATCACACAGTTTTAATTTATTTAAAATAATTGGTTTTCAAGCGGTTCAGTTTGCCCAAATTAGGATTTTGCAAAAACTCTGCAGCACTCAAGGGATGCCCCGGGTCACAACTGGGCAGTGGGCACACAGGAGAAGATCCTTTCTTCTCCAGGCTCGCTATGCAAACAGTCCCTTTGTGCACTGCTGAAGAGCAGGACAAGTGAAATTCCACTTCCTTGGCCACTGAATGAATGGAGGATCTCATGGCGTGCCAGTAATTTTTAAAAATATGTTTTAACAGTGGGCACACCTAATGGCCCAAGCAGCCTATGGCAGACAGGAATCAAATGTTGCCACTGGATAAATCAAACTCCATAGGACCTTTATTTCCCTGGGCTTTCCCATGGTCCCTACATAATCAGAACATGTGCCCCACTTGTGATGGTTAACAAGGCAATTTTCCTTGCTTATTTATTTAGTCCCCATTTGGATTTTATTAGGTGTAGTAAAGGCAAATCAGTCCCTTTTGTGTATGTGCATTAAAAAGTGTGTGTGTGTGTGTGTGTGTGTGTGGGAGGGAAGAACTATAAAAAGAAATGAAATTGATTTTAATGACCCAATAGACACTCAGCTGGAATGCACTTTTCGAAGAGAGCGTTAGACCAAAAGAACTTGAGTGGCCTTAACCACCATCTGGAACATGCTGAGCTCATCTGAGACTTTTCTTCTTTTTTTTTTTTAAAGAATCTGTTTAAGAAGCAAAAGCTCAAAATGCACCCAAGTGGAGAGATTTGTGAGTTCTTTGGAGCCTGCTTCAATGTGCCATTAGATCCGGATGTTGCTCCATCAAAATGGTCTTGCAAATGTGTTATCTTGCCATTTGTTTTGGGGGAACATGTTGATTGGGTGACTAAATGCAGTGATAGGTAAAAAAAGATCAGAGGACAGGAAAGTTTCAGCCATATGGGGATAATTTATTCTGCTTTGGTGACATTGTTTCTAAACTCATCCGTGCAGTGCAGCAGTTTGGCTGTCATTAACAGTGATAGATAAGATGCACGCATGGCATAATCGAGTGTGGTGTAATTTAGGGAGAGCTCAGGGGCAGCAGTGGTCTCCAACTGTGCTTCATAACCACGTATGATTACTGATCAGGAACGTCTGTATTTCTGGCCGGATCACTGGTTCTATAAACTGAAGAACTGCTATGGACTATAAAAATAGGCCTGCGTTAATTGCATTAAACGATGGACTAAAGCAGCATTTCCTAAACAGTGTGAGCATATGAAGCTGCCTTATACTGAGACAGACCAGCAGTCTATGTAGGCTCAGTGCTATTTACCCTACACTGACTGATTTCATATTGGAATCTTTCCCAGCCTTATCTGAGGAGATAGCTGGAACTGAACCTGGATCTTTTTTATACAAAGCATGTGCCCCAACACTAACCTACAGCTAACATGCCAAAGAAGAACTGAAAATGGGCTGAAAGGAATACATGCATTAAACAATTAGGGACAGATGGGACCTCCCTCCCAAAGCAACTATTCACAAAGGAAGGTAATTGCTGCATGATTCACTGTTCTAGCCTTGCTCTCTTCCACTCTTGGCTGAAGCTGATTGGGTGATTCTACATCAGGTGTAACTGGATCATCCTATCACTCACAGTGCAGAGATTGAGCAGAATTACTCTCTGCCTGTTGTGTCTCTGTGTGAGTTATTGTTCTGGACATGCCTCTTTCTAATCAAGAATTAGAATAGCGACTCATGTAGCATGCAGTGTGGACTAGACTCCTCAAAGGGTGCCTCTTTTACAGACTAAAAGCATCTCTGATTTATGTGATTCCAGTTGTAATGAAATTATATAAAAAATGTGCTTCAGCTTTATTTGATGTTTGGGAAACACTTAAAGCTAATGAAAAGGAGCCAATTCACTGTTTCTGGACAATACTGGGTTGATAATGGAAAAGGCCATTACCGAAGTGCCTCCATCACCAGTGGCAGGCACTGGGATCACAAGGGAGTGTGAATTCCATGATGCCAGCACGGCCAATGATCAGGAATGCTAGGAGTTGCCATCCAAAACATCTGGAAGGCACCAGGTTGGGGAAGGCTGCTTTAGGGTGCAATCCTATACATGTCTAGACAGAAAGAAGTCCTACAACTCCCAGCATTCAGCTGGGGAATGCTGGGAGTTGTAGGACTTCTTTCTGTCTAGACATGCATAGGATTACTCCATTAGGGAGTTTAAGCACTTGTGAGATTTGTTCTTATTCTAGGGGTGAACGGATCAGTCTAATTCTGGTCCATGCCATTTTCACATGTATTCATTCATACATCTGTTCCATCCTATTTCTGCATCAATCTGTGATATATCTTATTTTTAAAAGAAAAGAAAGAAAATGTGCATTATCTTAATGTATTTCCCCCACAAAATACACAGTTTTGTACATATTTTACACTACAAGACAGATTCTTTTATGCATTTTATCCTAAATACACATTTCTGTATGCATTTTAACCTAAAATATGCAGTTGTATATGTTTGTTGGTAAATTTGTTGAGCTGAGCACTGTATCATACGATTCAAAGAAGTGCAAAAAACCTGAACAATAATTGTGTTCTGGTCCGCATATTAGTCCAGGTAGTACAAATCAGGTTGTTTTGCTTTAAAATGCAGACAAAATCTTTGAGCATCCCTTCTCATAACTCCCATCAGCCATTGCAATTATCCTTGTTCTACCACTGGGAAACAAGAAAACAAGAAGCTGGATGAGTTGTCAGTCTGCAGGAAATCCATCTTACCTCCATTAGAACTGGGCATGAAAGACCTGTCACTCCCCTCCTCTCCACTGCACTGGTTCATAAAACCTAGTTGACTCATGAAGTAGAATATAACAGTGATGGTAGAATAGATTGTGCCATTTCAGGCTGCAGGTGGGGGAATCACATTTTCTAATGTTCTCCTGTTGCTGCTGCTGCTGCTGTTGTTGTTGTTGTTGATGATGTTGTTGTAAACTTACTTTTTTAAAAACAGGGAGTGGCATGGGATAGGACTTTACCACTGATATGGTAGGTCCCCCTACTTCAGAGAGTTTTGTACATGGAACACTTGAAAATGGTATCTCCTACCTGCAGCTTGAAGTGGTACAACCTCAGGATTCTACCACTTCATCTGCTGCATGTGTAGAGCAGGTGAAGCAAAAATGGATCTAAGGAAGTAGGAAGCCCATTGCATGACTACCCTGTCCATCTATAAATGGTAGTAATGATAGCGCGTGTGTCCCAAAGTAGATGTCTCTAACAGTCTTTATGTCATTCCTGGGGAAAGAATCCTTTATAAATGCCAAGGATTATTATGAATGAACAACAGCTCTTACAAGTTAATTTTACAATGTGAACAGAACAGCAAGATTATCGCTGCTATACCGTTGCCATGTAAAGCTAAATTGGAAAGCACAATAGAAGGAATGACTGTGTAATGTCCAGGTGTGATGGATTTGCCAGTCTCCAACCGTGCTTTTCTTTCGCAAAGTGAATAGAACTGTACATTTCCTGGGTGAGGTACTTCCATAAAACTATAAGCAATTCCTGTTGTAATTTGTTAACCATGGAAACGAAAGCCAGCACCCTCTTCCTGCCAAAGGAAAACAATACTAACCACCACAATCAAATCTATGCAATTGAATGCCAAAGGTGAATGGTGCTAAGAAATATCAGGGAAGCCATGGCGGATTCCTGACTTTCGTCTATTCAGAAGCCACACGTTGGGTTGGATCACACAACGCTCAGCATTCGACAAAGAAGAAACTCTGCATTTTGCATGTGCTGGGATGTCTTCATGTCTCAGCAGTTGCAGAGAAAACCAAACAAATTGGATGGCGGGCCCAGCCTCTCCCCTCTACCTAAGTTTTCTACTTACGCACAATGTGCAAATGAGTGAAACAAACGCTAATATCTGACACTGCAGAGTTGTCGACAGATGTCAGCTCATTAAGTTCCACTTGCTGGCTCCCCGCCACCAAGCCGACATATTACATAAATTGCGTTTTATCTGGTGCTCTCCTTCCTGTGCCTCAAAGCAGCTTGGGGATGATAGCAATATTTTTATCCCCTCCCCCAGTCATTTGGCTCACTCTGTAAGGTGCCAACTGCTTGAACAAGATTCAGGATGCTGTGTAGTTAGCTGGCTGCAACTGGAAATGAATCATTGAGAGAAACATACTTTTGTCAGAAACAAAGAAGAAAATGGGTGGTGGGGTGGGGGGAGGGCAATGTAAGACCTAAAATGAGTACAGAGGCTCCAGAGTGGAGGGGAATGTTGGATAGTGTGAGGTGTTTTTAGATGTACATAGTCTTCCTGATGTTCCTGTTTTCCAACAGGCCAACAGAATGACAATTGAAATGTGCAGGATAATGACCGTGGGTAGATACAAGCCACCATTATCCAATACATTTTACATACATTTTACCATCAAAATGCATCTCTTGTGTGGTATCATTCTCCATACCACTTGGTAGGATCAAACAAGATTAGGGAAGTGTGAGGAATCTGATGGGGTGTGTGAAAAAATCCAATGGATCTCTTTGACTTGGCCCCGCGTATTCCATTCTATCAACACTGCACTGGCACTGACTCGACCTGATGTGAGTCGAGCCACTGCACGGACTTCCATTTTTAAAATGGACTACGATTTGCATATTTTTTAAAAAAAAAACCTGGGGAAATTTGTGCAAAATCACAGCCTCTGCTCCACAAATTTCTGCAAATTGCAGAGTAGAGGCCCAAATTTTGCACAAATATGGAATTAACTGTCAGAAAATTCAAGGTGGCCAAGGTGGAGTGTGTGCAGATGCAGTGAGAGGAGGTGGCTTCCATACTTCTCATGTTAAATGCAGCAACAAGACCAATGACGACTCCTCTAATCTAACGTAACGAGTCAGCCCTGATTTGCGCAAATTGCTCTAGAGATACGCAGTTCCCGGCTCCAGATTTGCGCAAATATTTTGAGCAATTTCACGGAAACCAACCAACCAACCAAACCCACCCCCCCCGACTTGGCCTGCTTTTGGCCATCAGGCTGGAAATGTGTTGAAAGTCCATTGAGCTCAAACAGAACGAGTTTCCAATGTCGCACATCCTGATAACCAAGTTAACCCAGGGCAGCTGGCAAGCTATAGGGAGTTCAGGACCGGGTGTGTGGCACACAGAGTTCTGTTATTATCTAACACCTTGCTGTTGTTGCTCCCTGGCCCCGATGGTGTCACCAAGGCAGGACTTTTTGGCTGAAGTCTGGGGCCCCACTCATAAGAACATAAGAAGAACCATGCTGGGTCAGGCCAAACATCCATCGAGTCCAGCATTCTGTTCACACAGTGGCCAGCCAGCTGCCTACGGGATCCCACAAGCAGGACATGAGTGCAACAGCACCGTCCTGCCCATGTTCCCCAGCAACTGGAGTACATTGGCATACTATGTACACTCAGCAGAATGGACAGGAGGGTCCTCAAGTGCAGCAGGGCTGGTTTATCAGATTTTGCAGTAAGTGCAGTAATACACATTCCCTTCTAAAAGGATGGTGGTGCATAAGATCACTGCATCCGAGTCTAAAATTCCCTAACTGGTACCACTGCCTGCCCACCACTATCTGCTGCGGAAAGCAACCACCTCACTCTGCCTAATGGTCAGGCTGGCCCTGCTTCTTCTATATTTCCCCTTATGTCTCTTTTCATGCCTTTCTCTTAAAACAACAGCAACATCAACACCCATAACAAAGGAAATGCCAGCGGTGCCAGCTGGTCTGATCCACATGGGGTTGGGGCATGCATGACCTGCCTCACTTTCAGAGTCCTGCCTCACCCATGGAAGTCTCATGCTTCAGAGTACATCGACTGTGGATTGAAGCAGGAATATAGTTTGGTATTTAACATCGATACAGAAAGAGTCTTAAAATAAGTGCCAACATTTTTTCTTTACACTTAAGGTAGCATAGATCTTTATATAGTTCGGTATGCCATGCAAAACTAATACCCAAATAATTGAATGTTGGGGAAATTGACTATATATACTGCAAGACGGTTTATGAAACTAATCCCATGTTGGGGAAATTGATTATATATACTGCAAGACGGTTTATGAAACTAATCCCATGATCAATATATACATAAATAAAATAAAGGGTTTTTAATAAATAAATAAATAAATAAATAATTAAATAAATGTAGCAGTATGTGTCCCCAAATGCTGTAAATGTGCCCCTCCTCCAATCTTAAGCTGGTATGGCTACTAGGCTGCCAGAGAGAAATAAACATTTGAATTAAGGAACTTGTCTAGTGTGGCAGCAGCAGCAGCAGCCTAAGTTGACAAGATAGTGATTTAATAATCTGCACAACAGTGCCTAAGAAAGAAAAATCACACACACTGATGCTTGCCCTGGCTTCCAGGAAGAACAACCTCAGGATAGCAAAAGAGAGAAAGTGAGAGAGAGCGAGTAAGGAGAGAACAAAAACGTAATTGCCTGCCTATCAGCTCCACTATCATAATTACTTTCAAACTCTGACACGGGTTGAATCAGATGAACAAGCAAATCAATTTTTGGAGTTGGCAATCAGTGCATTCTTAGCTCATAAATTAAAATGTCACTGCTAGAGTGAGTACAAAGTGAAGCCTGCTTGGCGGTTTTCAAGTATGGAGCAAACAACTCCCTCTGCTTCCCTTCCCAGTCTCTTACTTTGGCCTTGCTGGTGCATGTCCTTGTAACACTGTATAGCACAAAAGACGGAGACACGTTGCTAACTGCAGGCTGTGTGGGGAGACGGGAGGCTGGTTAAGCGCCTGACACCAAGTGACTGCATCTCTCTCTACGCTAGCTCTGTACCAGTGCTATTGCTTGTTTGTTTGTTTTTATAAAGGGCAAGAGAGCCAAAGCAGGGATGTAAAGGGATTGAAGTATAGAAGTGTCTCATACAAACCTCTCCTGTGTATTATTATACTGTGTTAGCAGAATTAGGGGTGTGTGTAAAAAAGAGGGCTTGGAGAAAGAAAAGGCAGATTAAGTTCAGTACTGCTAGCATAAGCTCCTAAAGGTATGGACCGAAGTACCCCCTTAAGCCCCTTGTGTTCCACCTGCACTGAGATATACAGCTGCCACCTTCTGCAGATTTGTTCCAACAAATCCTCTCTACTCTGTTAGGCATGATAGCATAAAGGAATATGGACACAGAGGTGCGAGCAAAGAGCCTCTTGAAATTCTCCACCCTATTTGTGGGTAGAGAAATTGGGAGGACCATTTCACCAGATTTCTACATGGGGTGGAGCTCACCATTAGCAGCGGCAGCAGTACATCTTTCTTTCTTTCTTATTTTGCTAAGGATTTGTTTGCTGCTGTTGCAAGTGCAATAGCAGTAGCAGCAACTGTGTTGGCAGCCTGGACACCATTTTGCATCCTCGCATTATTGGGTGGGTGGGGAAATGCAGGCCGCCACAAAAAATAATGGAGAATATTCAGAAAAATTTCTGCACAGTGGCCTTCCTTTTCTGGGGGGGGGGGGATGATGAGAAAAAGAATAATCTCAGAAATTTTCTCAGAAAAATGTATTTGTGAGCCATGGAGTGCTTAGCTCTCCACTTTCCTCTTGCATCTGCTTCCTTTTCCAAAACAATGGGAAGAAAGATAGTTTTGTAAGCCATTACTCCATGTCAGTATGCCACATCTTGGCACTCATCTAGCGAGTTCCTGAACACAGGAAGGGGCTTAGTGGACCCTTTCTACATCCATAGCAAATGTTTAGTCTTCCCTAAGATTTGCAGAGGCAGATCTCAGAATTTACAGTTGGATCCTCAGTACTTTAGAATTCAGTGGCAATTCTAACTGAGTACTGAGTACTTTAAGACAGGGGTGGGCCCCTATTTATTTATTTATTATTTATTTATTTATTTATTATTTGAATTTATTTATCGCCCATCTGACCGGCAAACTGGCCACCCTGGGCAACGTACATAAAATAAAAACAGAATAAAATACATTAAAACAGTATAAAATTTTAAAAGCTTAGCCCACCCCATATTCCCGCCTGAACAGCCAATTTTTAGTGAGCGGCGGAAGCTAAGCAGAGAGGGGGCATGGCGGAGGTCACTTGGGAGAGAGTTCCACAGTACGGGGGCCGCCACAGAAAAGGCCCTCTTCCTCGTCCCGACCAGTCTAGCTGCTCTAGCTGAAGGGACAAGGAGAAGGCAGTCTGTGGCAGATCTTGTTGAGCGACCCACTTGGTGTTGCTGGAGACGCTCCTTGAGATAGACTGGGCCAGAGCCGTGTAGGGTTTTAAAGGTCAAAACCAACACCTTGAATTCGGCTCGGCAAGCAACTGGTAGCCAGTGTAGCTCCTTCAGCACTGGCGTGATGTGATCCCGCCGGCGGCTGCCTTTAACCAGGCGAGCCACCACGTTCTGTACCAGCTGTAGCTCCCGAACCGTCTTCAAGGGTAACCCCACGTAGAGCGCATTACAGTAGTCTAGGCGAGAGGAGACCAAGGCATGAACCACTTATGGGAGCAGATGATTAGGAACTGAGTACTGAGTACTTTAAGACAGGGGTGGGCCCCTGCTGCCCCCTACAATTGTAAAATAAAATAAAATAAACAAATAAACAAAACAAAATGGCATCCATGTTGAAGTCTTTTTACCCTTTTAGTGCTTTGTAGCTACTAAGGAGCTCCAAAAGAATCAAATGTAGCTTGAAAACAAGCTAATTTTGAGCTTTTTGGAGCTCTGTGGCCACTCTGGATGCCTTTTTTCTTGTTTGCCATGGGGGGAAGGTGTGGCCCATGGGGCTCCTGTACCTCCTGAAGTTGCCCACCGCTACTTTAAGGAAACCAATGGATATCTCCACTGACTACAGCTTCAAAAATCAGGCATAGCACTTTTTCTTTACTCAGCATTGGATCTCCAAATCCATCTAGCTGATATTAGCAATTCAGAAACTTTAGCACTACTGACCAATCTGTCTGAATATTTACATCAAACACTTTCCAGCTCATAATAGACCTGTGGCCTATGCATCAAATAATATATTTAGAGAGCTCAGGGTTGTTGCTTCTTCTATTGTTGAAAGGCTCACCTGTAAACTTACTGAAATCCCAGCTGCAAAATGCTAGATCAGTGTTCTCCAACCTTGGGTCCCCAGATGTTTTTGGCCTACAACTCCCAGCATGCCCCAGCCAGATATGGGAGTTGTAGGCCAACAACATCTGGGGACCCAAGGTTGGAGAACACTGGCCTAGATATATATGTATGTGCACAAATACACTGATTTTTATTTATTTATTTATTTAATATCTAATATTTAATTATTTTTATTTATTTAATATATTTATTTACCGCCCATCAGCCAAAAGGCTCCCTTTATTTATTTATTACATTTATATACCGCGTTTCTGTTGAAGCACTCAAGGCAATTTGCAGTAGAGATTGGTGTCTTTGTCTATTCTGGTCCGAGTCACTTTCACATATTTTTACTCAAAATTCCATTCCATTCTATTTCCACATTAATCTACATCATGTTTATTATTTTGAATCCTCTCAAAATATATATCTGAATATATATTTTAAAACTTATTTAAATGTAGATTTCTTCTCAAACTACATACCTCATAGCGCAGTCCTGTTGTGTGTCAGCTCAGAAGGAAGTGTCACTGAGTTCAATGGAGTTTACTCCTAGGTAAGTGTGTGGGGTTGGTGGGGTTCTGTCAGCTTTGGGGGCCACACAGGGGGAAGCCCAGGCTGGCCACAGGTGGTGCACCCACCTGTGTATGATCCACTTCAATCCAGCTGGCAGCTGGTTGCAGCAAGTTGCATTCAGTGCAGTTCTCTTCTATCCTCAGCGGCTGATTACTGCATTCCAGAAAGTGAAATTGCACTTCTTCTTCTAATGACTGGGAGGGGGTAATTTGACCCTGTATGATGTAGCTAACCAAGTGAACAAAAGGTCTTGTGCATTATATCACTGAGTTCTCTGCTTTTTGTGTGCCACCAGAAGTTGCGCGTGCTTTGACAAATGCCTTTTGTAGAGCTACATTTGCCTGTGAGCTGAAGATGCCTTCCAGGTAAACTCTCGCAGGGCATGGGATGAGCTAATGGCTATTCTGATATGCTTACTAAAAGCAATTTGAGTTAGGCACATACAGGCCAAAGGCAGATGTAGAAGTGTCCTTTATAATTGGCCAGAGCTGAGGGGGAAACACTAGGGAGCAGTCTTGCTGGGAAAAGAACACAGTACATCCTTAGGATGCATGCAGAGGGTTCTAATTCCAGAGAACAGATGTACTTTTTGGCAATATTGGTTCCCTGGCTGCTGGATAATAAAATGGGTCACAGTGCTTTAGTCCATATATGTGCTGCCTGGTCCAGATGAGTGCTAGGGAACAGTGCAGGAGACATGCAGTCTGCTCAGCTGGCATCTTGCAAAGAATGGAGAGATCCTCCCAGTAAAAAGACACCTCCCTTTCCCTGGGACAACCTATGCTCTCAGTTGCATGCTGCACTACCCAATGGGGAGCTCAAAGAATTGGTTTCAATTAACCTGGACCTGGGTTTGTCATCTTGGCCGTGGGGAATTCCTATGACACTCATATGGCAAGAGTCCCACTTTCTACTATTTTTCCACTAGAGTGATGATGACTGTGAGATGGTGGATTTTTTTCCAAAGGCATTGGGGTCCTTTTGCCCAAAGGCTGAGGTGGCACCAAGGGATGGGTGACTCTTGCCTGTCTCTCGAGGGCTGGGAAAGCTTCCTCACCTTATATTGGTTCCTCCTAAGCTAAAGGGATATGATTCCCTTCAGCTCCTTGCAATTTATAGGCAACATCCAAAGCTGCCCTTGCACTAGCAGGAATGACTGCTAGCACAACGACTGCTAGCTTCCTAGAGCAGCTGGAATCTAGCTCAGACTAGCATTTTTGGAATGGAACAAAAATTGTTGTAGAACTGGCAGAAGGGGGCTCCACTGATGTGTCCTGTTACAGAAATGCTAGTTTCAGTTAGTTTCCAGGGTTGCTGTAGGAAGCGCTAGCGGTCATTCCAGCTAGAACAACCTTATGGACTGCTGGCTTTGTATACTGCCCTATTACTCCTGGGTAATTAATAGGGTCCAATTTGATCAGATGTGGCATCCAATCTATGAGTCTCCTCCTAAAGCATATATTGCTGTTAAAGGAATGCTATAAGTCCCTAAGTCGGGTAGGGCTTGAGCTGTGGAAAATCTATTCGTCAAGCAAGCTGTTTATTTATTTGACTTGTACCCCACCCTTCTACCAAAAAATGGCACGCACAAGGTGGCTACAGGCTTGACTCTGCCTAACTTGTCTCTGAAGGAACCTCCAATGCTTTACTCCTTGTACTGGGCAATATGGCCTTAGGAGGGCTGAAGAACTACCTCTGCAGACACAGTACCACCACATTGCCAGAGGCAAGAACTTCAAAGACCTGGGGCTATAATGCTCTTGTAAGGTGAACAATCAAGACTGGGAAGGCAGAAAGGCACTTGAGCCCAACTGCAGATAAAAGCAGTGTGCCTGTCCCATTGTGTTCATCCCCACCAGAACTCTGCTATGATTCCCACAATGGCAGCTGGCACTGAGTGAGCAAGAAGGCATTACAATTACAGTAATACCTTGGATTACGAGTAACCCGGTGTGCGAGCATTTTGAAAGACGAGCAAAAGTTTTGCAAAAATTTTGACTTGCTAAACGAGCGAGGTCTTGCAAAACGAGCACACTGGGTTACTCGCTGCTGCGTGGAGCCGCCCGGGAGCCGGCGCAGAGCAAGCGGCCGCGCCTGGCCTCCACGGCTCCCTGCCAGGGAGCCGGCAAAGCACTGCCAGCTCCATGGCAGGGAGCTGCGTGGAGGCGCTCCCACCGCTCCCTACCTTTTCTTTTCCAGCGGAGGCTCACTGAGGGGAGGCGAGCCGCCCACGCTGCCATACCCGGTCCCATCGCATCCTGAAGCGGCTCCCTTTTCTTTTCCAGCAGCGGCTCGCCTCCCCTCAGCGAGCCGCCCGCGCCGCCATCGCCAGTCCTGTTGCGTCACTTCCGGGGGGAGATGACGCGACGGGACCGCCGATGGCAGCGCGGGCGGCTCGCTGAGGGGAGGCGAGCCGCTGCTGGAAAAGAAAGAGGAGCCACATGCAGAAGAAAAGGGAGCCGCTTTTCCAGCAGCGGCTCGCCTCTCCGCAGCAAGCCGCCCGCGCCGCCGGTCCCGTCGTGTCACTTCCGGATGCGACGGGACCGCCGATGGCAGCACGGGCGGCTCGCTGAGGGGAGGTGAGCCGCTGCTGGAAAAGAAAAAGGAGCCACATGGCGAAGAAAAGGGAGCCGCTTTTCCAGCAGCGGCTCGCCTCTCCGCAGCGAGCCGCCCGTGCCGCCGGTCCCGTCGTGTCACTTCCGGATGCGACGGGACCGCCGATGGCAGCGCGGGCGGCTCGCTGAGGAGAGCAGAGCCGCCGCTGGAAAAGAAAAGGGAGCCACTTCAGGATGCGATGGGACCGGGTATGGCAGCGTGGGCGGCTCGCCTCCCCTCAGCGAGCCTCCACTGGAAAAGAAAAGGTAGGGAGCGCCTCCACGCAGCTCCCTGCCATGGAGCTGGCAGTGCTTTGCCGGCTCCCTGGCAGGGAGCCGTGGAGGCCAGGTGCGGCCACTCGCTCTGCTGGGGCCTCGCTCTGCTGGGGCCTCGCACTGCTGCTTCCCTGCCTGGGAGCCGGCACGGCAGCGCGGGAGGCGCCCGCAGAGCGAGTGGAGGTGTGGCGCAGCGCAGCCGCTTGCTCTGCAGGTGCCTCGCGCTGCGGTGCCGGCTCCCAGGAATTCATTCCACAAGCATTTAATCACTGCTTTGCCGGCTCCCTCCATGGGGCTCCCTGCCAGGGAGCCGGCAAAGCAGAGATTAAATGGTTGTGTAATGAATCATCTGAGTTCCCATTATTTCTAATGGGGAAACTCGCTTCGATATGCGAGTTTTTTGGATTACGAGCATGGTTCCGGAACGAATTATGCTTGTAATCCAAGGTACTACTGTACACAGTTGCAATTAGTTTTCAGTGGAGGGCAGAAGAACCAAGTCCCAAAATGCATCAAAAGTGGAATAAAAGAAGAAGGATTTAAAGATGCAACCCTCTACCCCCCCCCCCCTTTCAGCAAGAAGGTGGAGGAGCCCAGAGACTGACACATGGAACAAAACAAGGCAATCATGTTTATGTTGTATTGCTCAGGGCAGGGGAAACACAGGACCCCCTGTTGAGTGAGTGCTGCCTGGATAACGTAGCTCTGCAAGTCCACCCACAGAAATCCCAGCCTCTCAAATGAAGCCCAGCAAATAAACTGGGCAAGTTCTGCCTGCAATTTCAATTCCCCTCTCCTTATCATTCATGATAATATTTGAAAAGTAATTATTGCTCTTGATGATTAATTCTTTCCCCCTCACAAAGTGGCTGGTTTTCCTTTTGAAGTCTGCTGCATCACCCTAAAGGGAAAATCTATTTCTCAGCTGCTCCCCACTTCTTTCTGCCTCACCAGTAAAGGGGATTAAAACAAGCAGAATGGAACAGCAGTAAGAAGATGGAAGATGGCAAAATAGACGTGTGTGTGTGAGAGAGAGAGGGGGGGGTTGGCAATTGGCATTGAAAATTTCTTTAGAAATTGATTTAAAAAGTATGAAAAATATCAGCTCCTCAGTTAATATGTACACACACTCCCCTTGTGGGGAAAAAATCAACTTCTACTATCCTGTAGCTATTGCTATTATTATTATTATTATTATTATTATTATTATTATTATTATTATTTCTATACTGCCCAATAGCTGAAGCTTTCTGGGCAGTTTACAACAATCAATAAAAAGACAATAAAATACAATATAAATCCAAATACAAATATAAATACATTGATAGTATTTGGGTTGCAGCTTTCCACATCCCAATATTTGATGATGTTTCCCACTTTTCTCAAGATGCTAATGGGAAAACTTAAGGGACTTTTAGTTGGGGATGGATGAGAATTTCACTTCAGTTCATTTTTGATTGGAATTTATCCAGAATTCATGAAGTTCTCTGTATTCGTGGGGGAAAGAACTTGAGATTTATTTTTTATTTTTTTAAATGAATGTGGGAGAAACTGAAACTGATAGATTTGTCCAGGCCCAGGGCCTTGAGTGCTTAGCTCTTAAAAGTCTGGGTTTGAATCCCTGTGTATTCAACCATGATTGTGGTGCTGAATTAGGGTTGCCACCTCTTTCTTTCTGACAGCTTGTTCAGCTTTAAAAGCTACATGGCAGGCAGTAACTCATGGCCTTCTCCATGCTGGGTAATAGCTGTACCTGTTGAATTTGGCTGGTGCAAATCAGTGAGAATTTTATTTCTGTTTGTTTTTTATTAGCCACCCAGATTATGCGTACAATAGGGTGGTTAAAGGGTATTAAAAGTTGACTCACCCGAGCCCTAGTTCAGATGCTTCGCTGTGCCAAAGATCCTCTATGTTCCTGGTCTGGAGTTGTGAACAGGCCCACCCTCCTCTGCCAGGCTCATAATATGTGATGTGATTCAGGTGCTCTATGTCAGGGGTGGGCAAACTTCAGTTTTGCAGAATGTACTTTGGTCTTTTTACCAGAACGCTGAGATCCACCTACCTGAAGCCACAAAATAGTGGCTTACTTGGACTGATATATGCTTTAAAAAATAAATGCAGATCAGGGAAGAAGTATTTGATCTCTGTTGGGTGGGGTTCCACTCCCCTTGAAGACTCAGAGCCAAAAGAGACACTACTTAAAAAAAAAAAAAAAAGAAGTAAGCAGCAATGTCTTTTTTCAGTTTTACTCTAGAGTAGGCACAGGGAGCCCAATCCAAATGAGGAACCTAGCATAGGGGTGCTGAGGGCTTTACCCCTACCCCCTCGCTATGGGCCTGGTCCAGACTGGGCCTCCCCTGTGTAAGAATTAGAGAATGTTTCTTTCCCAAATTATATTAAATAAAATACAAAGGACAGAAATTAAAAGAAGCCAGAGAACTCACCCTGAATGGGCCCCCCAGTCTAGTAATAAATGAGGCCTAAAATATGTAAAGAACTCAATGCCCGGGTCATAAGGATGTTTGTCAGCATACAAGAGGGAACAGCTTTGGGAGTGCTCACCCAGAAATGGGGAGGACAGCGAAAGCCAGTAGCATACCTATCAAAAATTCTGGATCCAGTCTCCCGAGGATGGCCAGAATGTATTCAGGCAATATCAGGAACAGCTCTGTTAGTAGAAAAAAAGCAGGAAGCTAACTTTTGGAGGGGCACTAGTGGTCAGTACGCCTCATCAAGTTCGCACCATTTTGACACAAAGGGCAGGGAGATAGCTAACAGATTCTAGAATCTTGAGATATGAAGCAGTTTTAATGGAAAAAGAGGATTTAATCCTCACCACTGAAAATTGTCTGAATCCAGCCACGTTTCTGACAAAAGGGGAACATGAGTGTGAAAATTTAGAACACAATTGTCTGGATATCATTGAATATCAGACCAAAGTGAGACAAGACTTGAAAGACCTTCCACTGCATGAGGGAACTTGCCTATTTATAGATGGGTCCTCCCGTGTATTGGAAGGAAAAAGACACAATGGGTATGCCGTAATAGATGGTAACACTAAAGAACTAACAGAATCAGGAAGGTTGCCCAATAACTGGTCAGCCCAAACCTGTGAACTGTATGCTTTAAATCAAGCCCTCAAGGCTTTAAAAGAAAAAGATGGGACCATCTATATGGATTCTAAATATGCTTATGGAGTAGTACATACATTTGGAAAAATATGGCACGAGAGGGGATTAATAAATAGCAAAGGAAAAGAACTAGTACATGGAAAACTAGTACAAATAGTGTTAGAAAATTTACTTTTGCTTAGAGAAATAGCGGTGGTCCACATAATTGGTCACCAAAGAAGTGCATCCTTTGAAGCAAGAGGGAATGCATTAGCAGATGAAGCAGCTAAAGAAGCTGCTATGGGAGAAGAAGTAGTACAAATGAACATGCTAACCCCTAGGTTGCCAAAAACAAGAGAAAGGCCAGTATGGACGGAAAGGGAAATGTTAGGACTAAAAGAATTAGGAGCAACTGAAGTAGAAGAGGGGAAATGGATACTCCCTGATGGCAGAGAAATGGTCAACAAACAAATAATGAGAGAAATTATGGCTATTTTACATGAAGGGGGCCATTGGGGAGTCCAAGCTATGTGTGATTTGGTACTTAGAGAATATGGGTGTATGGGGATACACACAGTAGCAAAGCAGATCTGTGAATGGTGTATGATCTGCAGAAAAATAAACAAAAAGGTGCTAAGAAAGCAACCACCAGGTGGGCGCAAGCCAGGATTGCGTCCTTTCCAAAGTATCCAGGTTGATTTTACAGAACTCCCTCCAGTAGGCAGGTTGAAATACATACTGGTCTTAGTAGATCATTTAACCAACTGGGTAGAAGCATATCCAATGTCAACTGCCACTGCAACTGGAGTAAGTAAAATTATCCTGGAACACATTTTGCCCAGGTATGGAATAGGGGAACATATTGATTCAGACCAGGGGAGTCATTTTACTTCCAAGGTATTGAAAGGAATCATGGAGGGAGTGGGAATTAGTTGGGATTATCATACACCATGGCATCCTCCATCCTCTGGAAAAGTGGAAAGAATGAATCAAACATTAAAAGCCACCTTGCGCAAATTGATTTTGGAAACTGAATTACCTTGGACTAAATGTTTGCCCCTCGCTTTGTTAAGGATAAGGACCGCCCCACAGAAGGATATATGAGTATCCCCATATGAGATGCTGTTTGGTCTTCCATACATGGGTCAACTTGGAGAATTGCCCCAATATGAGACTAAAGATCAGTTTTTAAAGCAATATATACTTGGGCTGTCATCTTCTTTGTCTTTTCTTAGGAGAAAAGGACTCCTAGCGCAAATGCCACCCCTGGAATTCGCAGTCCACAATATACAACCAGGACAGTGGGTGTTGATCAAATCGTGGAAGGAAGCCAAACTCCAACTGGAGTGGGAGGGACCTTTCCAAACGCTCCTGAATACAGAAACTGCAGTCCGGACAGCCGAAAAAGGGTGAACTCACTATATGCGAGTAAAAGGGCCTGTGGAAAAACCTCCAAACGCTAACACTTAGACAGTAATTTAAACACAAACACCCACGAAAATAATTCTTAAGAAAGTTACCCATTAAATAGACAATAGCATAAGAGATTCTGTACCAGGGTGGGATGCGGGACCAGATAACAACTCGGATTGGGATCCAGAGGAAAGATATGCAACAATAGTAGGTCCATTAATAGACAGCTGGACTACAGGCCCAGAATCATCTGTGATCTGGGAAGAAATCTTGTGCCCATTCTGGGAATTAAGGATAGAGAAAGGGGACTTAGCGTTACCTAAATTAGGAACTAGGGAGCCAGTTCAGTTTTGGGTCATAAGATACCGACGGGTAAGGACCCAAAGACAGTGGCATGAGTGGTATTTTCTTAAGCAAATAGGTGTCTGAGAAGTAAAAGGATATGAGTTACAAGAAAAAATAGCAATTAAAAAACGAAGCATTGTTGGCCTCACCAAGTGATCCAATTACCCCCACTACTGGATAGTTTCCATTAAAAAAAAAAAAAGTGTAGACAGTAGTTAAGATTAAAGATCTGCGCCAAACATTTGAAGTAGAAACAGGGTATAGAGACACAAACACCTGGGTTGAATGGGTGAAGTATACTGCTAAAAGTTTAAACAATCAGGAAGGCCTGTAGCACAAGTAATTCCCTTTCCTCTGGGTTGGAGCAAGGACCCCCTGGGAATGAGTTGTATAATAGCTCTGTTCCAGCATAAAGATGCTTGGGGAAATGAGACTTGCAGGTCTCTATCCCTATTGTTCCCAGCTTTAAAGTCCAAAAGTCAAAGAATGCCTCCGACATTCTCTACTAGGCACGTCAATCACACTGCTTGTTTCTCACGACAGGTGGGGGAGTTGGCCAGGCCAATGGGAGAACTGAACACATGTAAGGAGGTATTAAACATCACATTAAGCAATGGGAATCACTCTAACTTGAGAGTGGCCAGAGCTGACATGGTGGTATTGTGGGGGAAAGTCTATAAGGCCAACCTTACCCGCCAATTGGACTGGGACTTGTGCTATAATACAATTAGCAGTACCATTCACCCTGGCCTTCAAAAAGGAAGTTAAACCCGAATGGCATAGTCGGAACAAAAGGAATGTACTAGTTACATCCTTTGATAAAGGGATATATATTGATGCCATAGGGGTGCCCTGAGGAGTTCCAGATGAATTTAAAGCCCGAAATCAAATAGCTGCCGGATTCGAGTCTGCTCTCTTTTGGTGGTCAACCATAAATAAAAATGTTGATTGGATTAATTACATCTTTTACAATCAACAGAGATTCATAAACTATACCCGAGATGCAATAAAAGGGATAGCGGAGCAATTGGATGCCACCAGTCGAATGGCTTGGGAAAATCGGATGGCTTTGGACATGGTTTTAGCAGAAAAAGGTGGGGTCTGTGTAATGTTAGGAGGACAGTGTTGTACCTTCATACCCAACAATACTGCTCCTGATGGGACAATAACAAAAGCTCTAGAGGGTCTCAATACCCTGGCAGCGGAACTTGCTGAAAACTCAGGAATAAATACTTCATTGACAGGATGGTTAAAAACATGGTTTGGGAAGTGGAAAACCTTAGCAGTCTCAATGTTTACTTCCCTAATTGTGGTAGGAGGAGTCTTAGTAGCGTTAGGATGTTGTATTATCCCTTGTGTCCCAAGGACTAACACAAAGACTTATTAAAACCGCCCTATCTAAGAAAATGCCACTGACTCCTCCGGCTTACGATACTAGTATGATGGTATTAAAAGACGAAACGTCTCCACCATACTATATTAAGATGGAGGAAATTGACTAAAGTGTTGGAAAAGAAAAAAAGTAAAAAGAAAAAAAGAGGAGGGATTGTAAGAATTAGAGAATGTTTCTTTCCCAAATTATATTAAATAAAATACAAAGGACAGAAATTAAAAGAAGCCAGAGAACTCACCCTGAATGGGCCCCCCAGTCTAGTAATAAATGAGGCCTAAAATATGTAAAGAACTCAATGCCCGGGTCATAAGGATGGCATAGGATTAGTAGATGATAAATTATGTTTAGATAGAGATGGCATTGAATAAGTAGGTAACAGATAAATAAGGAATCCTCCCTTTCTGGAAACACAGACCAGGCATAAAAATGTGTCAAAAGAAGAGGTGTCTGCTGATGGGAGAGTAAGAGGTCAAAGTTAAAATGAAGTTAAGGAATGTGTGGAAGAGCCAATAGGAAATTAGAGTAAGGGGATACAACACAACAAGAGGAGGGACTGTAAACAGGGGCGTGGAATAATGTACCGTATTCGGTTTAGGCGGTCGGGATAGGCTGTGAACCTCAAAGTACCCAGCCAATGGGGGAATTAGGGAGGAACCCTGCGGCCGGGCATAGGGAATAAAAACACGCTGCTTGAATGTTAAGGTGTGCCTACCTGCATAGCGCACCCACTCTTGCAAGACTGTATTCAATAAAAAGTGCTTTGCTTTCACCAATTTTCTTGTCCAGAGAACTCTTTCTTTTTACAGGACTTGAACAAAGTCACTTCTAACACCTGCCTGCAATGTCTATTGCAAATAGTGGTGCATAAAGCAAATGGATCACTATTTTGTCATAGAAATTGCAGATGCTAAAATCTTCATATCTTAATCCCCCTCCCAAGAGAATGGTGGCCAGCCCAAGGCTTGCAGGCCACTTGTGGCCCTTAAAAACCTTGCATATGGCCTACCACAGGTGCCCAAGCCTGTCACTTGGCTAGCCGCTGCTAGCCAAAGTACAGCTGAGATGGGGAAGAAGAAGGTGCGTAGGAATAGTAATTGAGGGTGCTCATGTCCTGCTTGTGGGCTTCCCATTGGAGCACCTGGCTGGCTACTCTGTGAACAGAATGCTAGACTAGATAGGTCTTTGGTCTGATCCAGCACAGCTCTTCTTATATTCTTAAGTAGCTCATATGCAAACATCCACTGAAACAAAGGTGAATCTTGTCTTGATTCTAATATATCTATTCCACTCACAGAACCTCTCAAATGCAAGCATAATAAAGAGGGGAAAGGCTCCATTAACTTCCACTGTTAGCGCACTTCTGTTTTTATGGCAGGTCAACCTGATTGCTCCCTGGGGCGAGTATGCAAGATAGCTGAGCATACACTACACAGCCATGTAGACAAAGCCATGCTTCTGTTGGGATCTGCACAATGGTGGGCAAATGCTCCATGCACTATTTATTTCGATGTTATTATGCTACAGAGCTGGGGCAGCATAGTGGTTATGAGACGGAGCTATGAAGCAGGAAATCCCTGGTTCGAATCTCACCTCTGCCATGAACTCGGCTCAGCTTGTCTGAGTGTGGAAAGCTAAGCAGGGTCAGGGCCTGGTTATTACTTGGATGGGAGACACCTCCTCTAGTTTCCTGCATTGAGCAGGGGGTTGGACTCGATAGCCTTGTAGGCTCCTTTCAACTCTATGATCTATGAAATCTATGAACCCCTGCCCACAATATGGGGATAATAATTCTAATCTCCTTACAGAGTTGTTGTTAGGATTTCAACAAGATAATGGAGGCGAAGCGCTTTGACTTTGAGCCCTCAAAAGCGTTATCTTATCACAGTTCAGGGCCGGCGCTACCGCTAGGCGAACTAGGCTACTGCCTAGAGCGCATGGCTAAAGGGGGCGCGATTCCTCGCCCCCCCCACCAGACGCCACCACCCCTTAAGGCACCTCCTCCCCTCTCCGGCTGCTGGAATCGCCGCTGGCCCAGGGGCTGTGTGCTACGCGAGGCCGAGGATCGGCCTCCAGGTAGGAGGGAGGGAGGGAAGCATCGTCTCCCCGGTGTGCCTGTGCCCAGCCCCAGCCCCGCACCCGCCCGCATTCCGGAGATATGAGCGCTGCAGACTGCAGTGCTCCCCCGAGCGGCGGGACGGGCTGCAGGCGGCCCTGGGAGAGGCTGCATTGGTGCCCGCGTCGCTCCTGCTGCTTGCTGTGCCGCCTGGCGCGGCGGCTGCACTCCAGCCCAGGCCGGGCGCGGCGGCCCCAGGGCGTGCGGAGGCGCCTAGCAGCCCGCTTGGCCAGCCGAGCCGAGTCCCGAGTCGCTCGCCACCCCTCCGCCTCCGCCTTGCGGCCGCCGGGTGCAAACCTCCCGCAGCTCCTCCGTCGGGTGGTGTGAAGGGGCTGGCCTTTTAGGTCCCGGCCCGGGGCGGCGTTCCTGCGGCGGCTGAGGGAGGCGGCCGAGGCCTTCGGGGACCTCCTGGCCCGGCCTTCCCCGACCTTGTGCCCCTCGACTGTGTGGGACTGCGACCCCCATCATCCCCAGGCAGCCCAGAAGCTGCGGCCAAACCCAACTGGAGGGCGCCGGGTTGGGGGAGGCTGTTCTAAGGGACTACGGCTCCCAGCATCCCTGGCTGGAAGCTGTAGTTTAAAGCCCTGGCTTGCCTGCCCCTGCTGAAGCCCGCCCCTGCTGAAGCCCGCCCTTGGAGCCCGCCCTTGGCAGCCCCCCGGGGCCCCGGAAAGAGAGGGGGCTTTCCCTGCCTGGACGTGCTGCCGGAAAGAAGTTCTCCCTTCTTGCCTGGACGTGCTACCGAACAAAGCAGGCGCCTTGCCGGGGGGGTCCGGTGGGGGCGGGAAGGGGGGCGGGAGGTTGCAGAGCAGGGCTGCTTTCCGGAGCCCCCCCCCACGGGAGGGGGGGTGCTAAATATAATTTAGCCTAGGGCGCCAAACTGCCCTTCACCGGTCCTGTCACAGTTATTGCTTCTTTCCTTCCTTCAGCAGATTTTAAAGTAAAAGTGTTCTTGGACACTTTTTTGGTGCTTTATGTATCATCAGCAGGTTTCATCACCTCCTGTTATTTAAAACACACACACGTTGCTTTTGAAGTGAATAAAATGAGAGGGTTTTTTTCTCTTTCTCTCTATGCAGTGTTAGAAAATTTGCATAATTATAAAGAGGGTTCATGGAACAGAGTCAATCAGATAATTCCCCTATGCAAATTAATGATTGTTCAATTAACATGGCAGGTTGTGTGTGAAAGCCATGCTAATGTGGATGTGAATATTCCTGGTGGCTGTTCAGCAGCTGACATGTTGGCCAAATCATGACTTCATCCTTCTCTATTTCTCTGCTGGTGGATTCATGGAGCTGAGGGGAAGGGAAATCTTTCTCAGTTTTACCTTCTAAAATTGTGCTAGCTATTATGAACAGACAAAGGGAGGGATGAACTTCAACAGTCTTGACCAGTGGTTTTTCCAAAATGAATTCCTGTGGAACGTTGGGGTTCCTCAATGAGGATATGAACACTGGCAGACAAGCTTCCCTAAAAGCAGGCCAGATGTCTCTATGGAGCATCCTAGGTCAGATGCTAAGGCCCACTGACAATGGTGAAGCCTGCCCATGTTGCTCAAAGGTTTGGGAGGGGGGCTTGGCAGGGTACTATCCAACAAACCACCGGTGGTCATGGTTGCAAGCAGCAGCATCTTAGTTTTTCCAAAATGAAACCCTCTAGAGGTTTTGTCATTTTGAGGCATCGTGTATTTATTTTTTTTAAAAGGGTACATATGCAAACTAGTGCCTATGTACAATATGGGCATGATCACAGATCCTGTGCAACAATAACTGGGAACAATTTGTTGCAATGGGATATTAACTGGTCCTTCATGGTTCTGTTTGGACAGACAACCCCCAGTCTAGCAGCTCCAGAGGACACACATAGGTGCTCAAATGGTACCACTGAGCTACTGCAGAATCTGCGGTTCCACATTCAATTTACAGTGCAATCCTATGTGTGTTTATTCAGAAGTAAGGCTCAAGGGGGTTTACTTTGAGATAAATGTGCATAGGATTGCAGACTCAGGGTCTGGGAAAAGATCTATTTGTGCATCTGGAGAAGTATACATGAAGTTATCCCTGATATTAAGGTAAAGGGGAAACATAACCTTATGTGTATACATAAGGTCCATCAAAGTCTGGACCTTTGGGCCACTTTTATTTATTTTATTTATTTATTCATGTCAGGAGCACCATAGAAAAAAATAAAAATACAAATAAGATTAGGCAACAGCCTATATATAAAAACACATATGAAATACATGCTAATTTACATGGACAGGCTCATAAAACTTAAATAAATATATCAAATAATTTTTGCCCAATAACGAGCAACATCAAGACCATTTGGAGCAGCCAGCATCAAGTCCTCCATAGTGCTTGTTGAAGGACATAGAGTGCACTGCCATAGATGTGAAGTTGTCTGTTCTTCTCCACACTCACAGAGAACTGTGTCAGTTTGAAAGCCCCATTTTCTTAAGGTCGCCTTAGATCTGCCGACTCCAGTCCTTAGCGTATTAAGTGACCTCCAGGTTATCCAGTTCTCTGTGTAACCAGGAGCTAGACTTTCCTCAGGCTCTGGCCATTCTTAGGAATGTGTGTGGAGCTCGACTGGGAGGGTGGAAGTCTGGCAAACTCACCGGGCTCGACCCCCCCAGAGCTCTGTTCCCCCTACCTTTTCCCCGACTTGACTCGTGTTCTAGTGAGCCGAGCCGGGGAATCAACTTCCAGTTTCCGGCGCTACATTGTTTACATAGAAAATGGCATAAGATACATTAAAAACGGCTGTGGTTTGTGTAATTTGCGCAAATTGTGGCCTAATTTGCGCAAATCACGGCTGTTTTTAATGTATTTTATGCTATTTTCTATATAACCAACGTAGAGCCGGGGACCTGGAAGTCCAGTGAGCCCTTCAGCTGGCGCTCGCACTCGGCTGAGCTCACGTGCCGCAAGTCGAGTGCCGGGCAGGTCGCCAACCCCTAGCCACGATTCTAAGGGGTAGCTGGTTCTTTCCTTCCACATTCTAACCCTTGCATCTTTCACTGTTTCTTCACTGTTCACAGATGTTCTGAAGAAACTTTCCCTTGATTTTAATCTGGGAGGTGCAGGATGCTAACCAAACAGTGGATGCACATTTGATTTAGAAACCTTGACTCTTTCACTGTTAGCTGCTACCTCTCTCCTTATGCTACTAGGAGAGTGTGTGTTTGGGCCACTGAGTGTGTGGGCAATTAATTTAGCACACCAAGGGGGCCCCTAGATTATGTCTGATTCCCAGATCTGAGTTCAGAGTCAGTTCTCTGATTTTGGAGCTGGGAATCAGAGCTCCAACCTCCCTCCCCCTCCCCCTTCACAGCCAGTGTGGAAAGAACCACGCCGGCTGCTCTCCAAGGTTGGGGAAGTGACCTTGGAGAGGGGGAAAGTGGGCATTCTGGTGGGTGGAGAGGGGAGGAGACTGGAGAGGCCAGGATACAAGTTTATTTATTTATTTATTATATTTATCAATCGCCCATCTGGCCGGTCACCCGGCCACCCTGGGCGATGTACAATTAAAATACAATAAAACAGAATAAAACATAATAATTAAAACAATATAAAAAATTCTCATTAAAAACCTAACCCACCCCATATTCCCGCCTGAACAGCCATGTTTTTAATGCACTGGCGGAAGCTCATCACGGAGGGGGCATGGCGAAGGTCACTAGGGAGGGAGTTCCATAATGTGGGGGCCACCACAGAGAAGGCCCTCTTCCTAGTCCCCACCAGCCTGGCTGCTCTGGCTGATGGGATAAGGAGAAGGCCGTCCGTGGCAGACCTTGTTGAGCGGCCTACTTGATGTTGCTGGAGGCGCTCCTTGAGATAAGCTGGGCCGGAGCCGTGTAGGGTTTTAAAGGTCAAAACCAACACCTTGAATTCGGCTCGGCAAGCAACTGGTAGCCAGTGCAACTCATTAAGCACTGGCGTGATGTGATCACGCCGGCGGCTGCCCTTAATCAGGCGAGCCGCTGCGTTCTGTACCAGCTGAAGCTTCTGGACTGTCTTCAAGGGTAACCCCACGTAGAGCGCATTACAGTAGTCTAGGCGAGAGGAGACCAAGGCATGAACCACTGATGGGAGCAGGTGATTAGGAAGGTAGGGGCGCAGCTGCCGTATCAGATGGAGTTGATACAGCGCCGCCCGGCTCACAGCTGCCACCTGAGCCTCCATGGACAGCTGGGAGTCTAGAATGACCCCCAAGCTGCGGACCTGGTCCTTCAGGGGTAGATGTACCCCATTCAGCACCAGGTCAACATCCCCTAACCTTCCCTTGTCCCCCACCAGAAGTACCTCGGTCTTGTCGGGGTTCAGTTTCAGCATGTTCCTTCCCATCCAGCCAGCCACTGACTCCAGGCACTTGGACAGGGTCTCAACGGCCAACCTCGGTGAGGACTTGAAACAGAGGTAGAGCTGCGTGTCATCCGCATACTGATGACACTGCACCCCAAACCTCCTGATGATAGCTCCCAGCGGCTTGAGGTAGATGTTGAATAACATCGGGGAGAGGATGGAACCCTGCGGCACTCCACAAGTGAGCAGCCGAGGGTCCGAAGCCTCCTCCCCGAGAACTACCCTCTGGTACCTTCCAGAGAGGAAGGACCGGAACCACTGCAATACAGTGCCTCCCAAGCCCAACCCCTCCAGACGGTCCAGGAGGATACCGTGGTCAACGGTATCAAAAGCCGCTGAGAGATCGAGGAGGACTAGAAAGGAGCATTCACCCCTATCCAAAGCCCTCCTCATATCATCCACCAAGGCGACCAAGGCCGTCTCCGTCCCATGTCCAGACCTGAAGCCCGACTGGCACGGATCCAAATAATCGGCTTCATCCAAGTGTGCCTTCAACTGAGCACCCACCACCCGCTCGATCACCTTGCCCAGAAATGGTAAATTGGAGACTGGGCGAAAGTTGTTTAAATCCTGGGGATCCAAGGAGGGCTTCTTTAGAAGCGGTCTTATTACTGCCTCCTTGAGGGCTGATGGCATCACTCCCTCCTCGAGGGAGGCATTCACCACCGCCTTGATCCCCTCACCCAGTCTCTCCCTGCAGCTCATGATGAGCCAGGATGGGCAAGGGTCAAACAAGCAGGTGGTCGGCCTCACAGATGAAAGCACCTTGTCCACTTCATCCTTTCCTTCCGCTCTGAAATGTTGTCACTAAATGGGCAAAAAAGCCGGTCTAGTGAAAATGCAGGGCGGGAGGACGGAGAGGTGAAGATCGCCCCACTCCTCCTGCCCTGCATAGGATGAGCGTAAGCCTCTAAGTTCAGGGGCTTATGATCATCACAATGGGATTGCACCCTGATACTTTTTTTCATCCTTACATTACCATCTTGTAATAGATTTAGGGTTGGCCCAATATTTGTCGCACATTCCTAAAATGAAAAGTGCTGCAAGCTATTTGTGTGTGTGTGTGTGTGTTTTAATAACCAGTACAAATATAGCAGTGTGTTCCCTGTGTACTATTGGCTTTGTAATTATTATTAATTCCAGACAGAGGCGTTATTAAAGCATTAAAGCAAAGCAAATTTTCCTTCTGACTTGCTCAGCACATTTTAGTTTTAACCGAGTAATTACTTGAGTCAAATTCATTTATCAGTTTAAGCAACTCATTGCAAGAAATTTATCTGAAACTTCACATTCTTTCTCCCTTTTTTAAATAGATGCACATAATAGACTCATTGTTGAATTAGTAATCAATGTGTCATTCAGAAAGTAATTATTTTATCTGAAACCAGTTCCAAGACTTTTCTTTTTTAAAAAGGGAAATGTAACCATCGTTGTAATATGCTATTATTCTTATTGCTTTTCATGGCATAAAAAGCCAAACTTAAATCATAAGAAATTATCAGCCATCTTACATCTGTCATTATCTTAAGAGATGTCATAGGAAAATGGCTTGATAATAACTAACTGACAAATGATGTGTTTGTTCATTTATTTAAGAAGCTTGGGGTTGTTGTTTTTTTAAAAAACATTTTACTATTTCTTTATTTGTTTGTGAGTTTTGTGTTCTAATTTTTTCTAAGCTGCTTTGGTTGGTTTGTGAAAGGTGGTATAGAAATGCAGATGATGATGAGAATAATAATAATAATAATAATAATAATAATAATAATAATAATAATAATGCAGTGCAATAATAATAAGGCAGTGCCTTGTTCAAGGCAGTGCATTTGTGTGTATGGGTATGTACCTGTATGTGTGTGTGCACATATTTGAATCTCTCATTATTTTTTAAGAAATGGTCATAAAATATAGCCTGATATGAGCAGCAGAGTGCCCATGTTCCTATCAGCCAGATTCACATTTGCCTGCTACAGATACATGCAACAGAGAGTGCCAAGTCATTTAAGTCTGAGTTAAGCCATAATATGTTGCGGTACACTGACACTACTGATAACATATTTAATACTTAAGTTGATTAGAAGTCTGAGACAACAGACAGGGATAGGGGTACTCTAAGAGAACCCTAAGCACCTTCTCCTTCTGGCTATAGCAGGTTACATGTGCTTTCTCCCATGCCTCTTGCATTTACGTTGCCAGCAGTTAAGGGAGACTTCTGAGAATGAGGACAGAACATTAGACAGACTTTCCAAAGGCAAATCAATATTTCTTTATTTAAAAAAATAGGAAAGAAGTCAACTACTTTTATTTTATGAATAAGTAAAGAAAAAAAAAGTTGTAGCCAGTTGTGCTGGCTAAAATATAGATACTGCTAGCCAAATTTAGGCTCAGAAGGCTTACTTAAAATCAATACAAGAAGTTTTAAGTTAAAACACATTCATGTGGTCAAAGGGTCAAAAATATCCCAAAATCAACATTAAAATAATGTGACCCTTTATGTTGAAAGGAAATAAATGCCCATGGGGTGGAACTATTTACGACATGACAGCAAGATACATAGGTGCCATAGAACAATCCTAGCATTTTCTTACAGACTTGAGATCTAATCTTAGCCACTCGGAGCTCCCACCGCCATGGGAGTGGTGAATCATATGGGCAGTTAATTCTCCACATTACACATACAATTGAAAGGAAGAAGCATAGTCAATAGAAAATAGCACACAAGCAACACTGGGGGACATAAGCAAATACCGTAGTCACATCTAAGGATCCAGAAGCCCTGGCAAACTGAAATGTCCAGGAATCTATGTATGGGGAACTACATATTGGTAAGATTATATGGCCTATTAAAGACCCAAGGTGCAGCTGTCTCATTCATGCATACACACACACATACACACACATACACACACACTGCTGGTGAAAGGTACATTTTTGAGAAAGGGAAGGGGGTGGGGGCTCAAGTCCTCATCAGGGAAAGCGATGGCTTTCCTGTAGCTGGTTGCCCGCCTTCTGATGCCCATTTTTGCCCTTCTTCATTCCTCAATTGATTCCAATCAATCAGGGATCTCAGATTGGACATGGAAATATCTGTAGGGACAAATGAAGCCCCTTGGGGCAATAGCAGTGCTTCCTGCAGTGTTCACATAAGCGATACTAGCCAATCAAGGATCAATCTAAGGATCCAAGTTTCCCAGCCATTTCACAAGGATCCCCCTAAAATCACCAAAATAAGACTTTTCAATTATGCTGAAGGCTTTCGTGAAAGTGCCGTCCTTCAGCTCAGCAGTAGTTAAGCCCTCCAAGAACTTTAAATAAGAGATTCTAGAGAAGCATAGCACAGGCATGGATATATATTTTCAGGAGACACAGCTAGAGGGAGGGTGATAGAAATATACATTTCTAAGATCAGCCATGCAGAACTCTCTACAAATACACTAAATCAGAGCCCAATGAAATGCAGTCACATCTGATTTGGAAGATGGCAGAGCAGTCCAGCACTTCACAGCAATGATGCAAGGAGTGAAAAAAAGAAAAAGACTCTACCATCCTTTGCCAATTTAAGATGGGAAATGAAGAACCAGCATATATTTATTCAAGGGTTGATGCTCAGGAACCTTTGAACCAAATAGGTTTGGAAGGAAGCTAAGGGTACATTGTTGCGAACCGCTCCGAGAGCTTTGGCTATTGGGTGGTATAGAAATGTAATAAAATAAACAAATAAACAAACAAATAAATAAATTTGTGTTGTACCCTGAGCTTCCACCCTATTGGATTGTGCATTAATGTCTAAGCAGACGTGCAGAAATACAGGAGAAGAAAAACGATGGTGTGGTGGTGCAACATGATTGCTTCTTATGTCAGCAATGTGCCTTTCATGCATGAACTTCTGTGCATAGCCAAAGATTCTTTGGGTGTGCTGCTATGTGGGCTGGCGGAGGGAATCAGTGCAGGCTATGCATAGGGGATGTTTTGCATGCAGTTGTGAGGCACTCCAAATGGGGGTCACTGAGAAGGCACATGCTGGGCTCCCCACCCTTAAAACAGCAACATGCAGAAGTGCTCACTGAAGTTTCCTGTGAAATCTCAGCAATGGAAGCGATCCCTAAAATAACAGTGAAGCAGCCATTCAAAGTTCTGTCTAGGAAATCATTGTGTAAGCTAAAGGCCTTACAGCATCTCATCATTCAAGGAATCATGGTAGGAACTAGCGTCAGGGCCAACTGCTGACCCACTGTCTGGCTCTCTGGGATAATTCAGGGAGCATGTGCAGCCAACATTAGTAAGGGAGGATACCAGATCCAAACTGGGGTGTTTATTTATGTGTATGCTATCCTTTCTAGATTGTTTGCTTCCAGCGTTAATGCAGATGCAGTTAATTTGAAGTCAATAAATAGCTCTTGGAAGAAAACTAATTTGTGCGCAGCTGCAGTTAATCAGAGTGCCGAGGAGTGCGCACCAGACCTGAACACCCGGCTGGAACAGATGGCTTTGCTGCTGCTGCTGCTGCTGTTCCTGCCAGCCTTCCTGTGAAGGTTATGTTGAAGCACTGAACCAGGGGGATTTTAGCTCACATACGGTCTGGCTCCTGTATTCAGGAGGTGAGAGCTCAGATTTTCACCTGAAATCTTCCTGAGGCCTACAGCAGCTACTGTGGAAGTGCTTAAATGGGCACTCGGAAGAAACAAATGAACCGTAATTGTTTAAAATTTCAAAGACCAAAGCTGAATCCGCCATTGAAAATTGTCACAGAACCATCTGCAGTGGGATGGGATTCACAAACCACTTCATACCTAAAAGATGAGCAGAGCGGCTTGTGCTGCTACAGCTCAAGAAGCGCTTTTTAAGAGTTTATTTGCCAAGATCATGGGTCTGTCATTTAAATATATATATATATGGACAGTGCAATTCTATGAGGGTGCCCACAACCCACTGAACCCGGAGAATTCCCACCCAGCATCCTATGCAGGGCGGGAGAAGCACTGTGGATAGGATATCCGCTGCAGTCCCCTCATCCTCAAAAACATCTGGACAGCTGATTTTGGCCATCTAGCTGTTTTTCCGCTCCTTGCGAGGAGGAGAGGGTGAAGTACCACCTGGATTCCTTGAATCTGGCAGAGCCTCGCTCCTCCCCAGGAACGCCCCCCCCGCGGGAACCAAAGACAGTCTTCCGTGTTCAGTTCCTTGCCGGCACAGAAAGAACCACGCTGGCTATGAGGTGGGGGGGGGGGCAGTGGCACTCCGCAGTGCTGTGACCTCAGAAGGGATTTCCGAGGTCACAGCCCCTTCCAGCCCCTACCCTATGTCTCCCCAGACAAGGTCAAAGGGACATAGGATTGTGCACTAAGTTACAAGCCTCATGATTCTCCAGTGGAAAAATGATGAATCATTTACAAATAATAATAATAATAATGTAGGGATGGTTGAGAAATTCGCTGGGTTTGCATTTTAATGCAAACTTACTGAATTTGCACTTCTTGAAATTGCACATGAACTGGAATGCCGTGATGCTGTGATGTTTGCACTTTCCAGAATTTTGTGATGAAGTCTGTTAAACAAACAAACAAACAAACAAAAGACTGTGCAAAAATGCATATAATAGGAGAAAATTATTCACAGAAAATTGTGTACAATGGGAACGCATGTACCCAAACATGCATATATCAGAGGAAAGAGTGCACAAACCTGCATTATATTAAGGGAAATCACTTGCAAAAGTGCGTATATTTAGAAAAGTGCATAAAATGCATATTTTTGAAAAAGTATGTACAAAAATGTGTACATTTATACAAGTGCACATGAAAATGCATACGAATTTTAGTGCGGACAAATTCGTACACTGACCCGGAAATGGGATTGAACAAACTTAATGTAGGAAAAGTGAGAATCTGAGCAGCAGTATTGAACTTGATAGATTCATCCATCCCTAGCCAGCCATTTTTACTTAGCCAGCTACTGAGGAAGAAGCCTTACATTGCCTTCTAAACCATCCTTGCCTCCCAGCATGATTCTATCCCTGCTTCTGAGGTGGACGGAGTCAGCCCTTTAAGCATTCCTTTTGAATACTAAAAGATCCCCTCAAAGGATGCTCTAATGGAATGCTCAAAGGGCCAGATCCATTTTTGGGGTGAGCACCAGGCTGCTCACCCAGTTCTACAATTTACATATATGTTCCTTAAACATCACATCACACACACATACACTACATGCTCATGGTCCAGGAAGAACCACACTGCTTAGTCCATACCTAAGGTCTGAGATCAGAACTGGTGATCTAGATTCTGTGTTTTGACATAATTTATTTCGTTATTATATTTATATAATCTGGCCAGACATCCGGCCACTCTGAGCGATATACAGTCCAATAAAACACAAGAGGGGGGGGAACACACACACACACACACACACACACACACACACACAGTATAAAGCAGAATTAAAAATAGTACAAAACTTAACAATCCTAACCCACCCCATATTCCCGCCTGAAAAGCCACGTTTTTAATGCCCTGGCGGAAGCTAATCAAGGAAGGGGCATGGTGGAGGTCACTGGGGAGAGAGTTCTATAAATTGGGGGCTGTCACAGAAAAGGCCCTCCTCCTAGTCCCCACCAGCCTGGTTTCTCTGGCTGATGGGACGGGGAGAAGGCCATCCGTGGCAGATCTTGTTGAGCGGCCTACTTGATGTTGCTGGAGGCGCTCCTTGAGATATACTGGACCGGAGCCATACAGGGTTTTAAAGGTCAACTGCCAACATCTTGAATTCGGCTCGGCAAACAACTGGTAGCCAGTACAACTCTTTGAACACTGGAGTGATGTGATCACGCCGGCGGCAGCCTTTAAACCAGGCGAGCTGCTGCATTCTGTACCAGCTGCAACTTCCGGACCGTCTTCCAGGGTAACCCCACATAGAGCGCATTACAGTAGTCTAGGCGAGAGGAGACCAAGGCATGAACCACTGATAGGAGCAGATGATTAGGAAGGTAGGGGGCGGAACTGCCACATCAGATGGAGCTGATACAGCGCCGCCCGGCTCACAGCTGACACCTGAGTCTCCATGGACAGCTGGGAGTCTAGAATGACTCCCAAGCTGCTGGACCTGATCCTTCAGGGGTAGATGTACCCCATTCAGCACCAGGTCAACATCCCCTAACCTTCCCTTGTCATGCTTCTAGGACCTGTTTTTACTAGAGCTGTGCACAAAAGGTATTTCAAAATTCCCCACCTATTTGTGGGCAGAGAAATTGGGGGGACAGTTTCACCAAATTTCTCCAGGGGGAGGAGAAATTCTCAGCAGTTTCTCATAGGTAGGGTTCACCATTGACAGAGGTTGTAGCAGAGCTCCTCTCTTTCTTTCTTTCTTTCTTTCTTTCTTTTTTCCTACTCCGAAGGGCAACAGCATCAACTGTGTTGGCAGGTTGGCCTACATTTTGCATCCACCAGAATGCAGGTGTGTGTGTGTGTGTGTGTGTGTGTGTGTGTGTGGCAACGCTGTGTCCAGAGGAGGAGCTAGTGCTGTGCCAAAATCTGGCCTCTAATTTCCTGAAAGTTTTATTCTGCCTCATTCTCCTGCCTCATTCTCAGGGTGTTCTTTCACTTACTTTTTGTGGGGGTTTTGAGCTTGAGCTTGCCACACTGCGAGGTGGCAGAGGGTGCTGTGTGTGTGGTTTCTTTCTATCACACATCTCCCCATTGATCTGCGGCCTCACAAGCTGCCTGCACTTCCTTAGCTGAAAAAGCCTTATGGGAAGGATTATGTCATGATATCGTCTCCTGGGTTTTAACTTGAAGTGTGGAAAGCTGAGGAGGCTACAGGTTCCTGGAGAGATGATTGTGCAATGAAAGACAGGACACGCACTCACACTTCTTGGCCATCTCCCAACTAACAAAAGCCCAAGAAACCTGAACCCAGTCCATGGAAATTTCTCTGCAATCTTCTCCTTTGAATTTCTGTTCTTCAAAAGCAATTTCTTTTCTATCAAATTGAATAAGAATGGTTGAAAAAAAAATGTGGGAGACAGTTTTGGCACAGCACTACTTTTTACCAATAAAGTGCTGGGTCAAAAGGATTGGGCTTACCCAGACTCTAACCAAGCCTGGCAATAGACTAGTAGGAAGAGGTACTGCACAACTTGTATTAGCTGTTAGTCTTCAATAGTTTTAATTCTGGACTGGTTTTAGAGTAAAACCTAGCATCTGTCCTACTGACAGCTGTAGCACTTGCACCTTAGCTTGTGGCACCCTGTAGTTACAACAATCAAATACATTTTTTTATTACATTAATTTATAGAAGAATGATTGACTTATGATGAGGGTCTTGCCTGACAATAGAGGGATGAACAGACAACCTTCACTTGGTTACAGCCTTTTACAAAGTGTAGCAGAAAATATCATTCCCTCTGCAATAAACATAACATTTTTAAAAAGAGGAGCGGCAGCTGGAGAGAGTAGGAGTGGGGAATATATAAAATTGGAAAGGTTCTTTCAAAGACGCATATTCATTAATCCTACCTGCCCCCTTCCCTGGTTGTTATTAGATGACTAATGTCTTGTGGGTGTCATTTTTTTTGAGTGAATCTTGAAAGAACCTGGGGCGGGACGATAGAAATGGCACAGTCATTATGGTCTGATAATTTCAGCTATGGGAATAATGGTCCCTTCTCATAAGTGCAATTTTATTAAGGCTGGTGGCTCCTAGTAAGAGCTCGTGTGCGGCAGATGACAGTCCCAGAACCAAATTTAATATCTGTTGCAACTTCATAGATGTGAATAGATAGGAAGTCCCCTTCAGTTATGTATAGCTCAGTTCAGCAATCTTGGCTGTCACCTCCAGAAACAGTCTCCTCCCTCCACTCTAGACTGTTTGGTGAAGACAAGATTGTGGCTATTAACCCATGGGCAAGCTCTGAAGATTGCAAAGGAGACATTCTTTCTGAAAATGTTAACATTGCAGACACTTGGGGGGAAATCTGGCATATGAATAACATCACTACTGAATATGTGCAAGGATTACTATTTACTGTAGACTGACAAACGTTTGGGGAGAAACTTAGACTGACAGAGGCTAATCGTAGAATTATAGTTTTCCTTTGAGCCTCGGGATTTCTCAGGGATGTATGAAAATTTCATTTCAGTTTGCAAATCTTCAAAACTTGACGTTTTCAACCCTGAATGCAAACACATTTTTTCAGGAAAAGTTCACACAATCCCAAACTTGTGATCACATTTGGAGGGGGGGGGGGAAGTGCCCTTTAAAATTTGCATTTTTATTTTTATTTTTTAAAAATGCATTTTTATGCTTCAGCCAATGTGGAGAAAGGGTACACTTTTGAAAAATGCACATGGAAATATGATGCACTTTCCCCATTTGAACGAAAAGAAAAGCAGGTCGCAAAGAAAAATGGGAATGAGGCAAACTGAACTTCAAAGTGGAGTTTAGAGAATCTCGGTGAGCTTGAGCATGCCTGGTTCTCTTATCCCTAAGATTTCTATAGTGGCTGATAATAATGCCAATAATTCCATTTGTCCTTCCCACCTACACATGCAGCCCTGCAGACTGTTGAATGCATGTTTCTCTAATTTGATTTTCAAAAGGGATTAGTGTGTATGTAATCTTTTTCCTAATAAGCACAATTTACATTTACAAGGATGAATTCACCTACCTAATCTGAAGCAGAGCTAGACCTGAGATCCAATTACATGCCCAAAGGTAAATGCAGTGTCACACTTGATAATATGGTTACTTAAGGATTGTTTGATATGTTATGCAGTGACCATCCTATTAGTTTAGAAATACTTCAGTAATTTAATCTTGGTGAATTCCAATACAAACTGACCTATATTGTAACTCATGGACTAATATTCTTTAGTTCTTATCATCATCATCATCATCATCATCATCATCATCATCATCATCATCTTTTATTTGTATGCCGCTTTTCCACAAAAAAATGTGCCCAAAGCGGCTCACAACATAGCAACAAATAACACCAAATATAATATACAAAACATCAAGGAACACTGAATATAACATTCAAAAAAATAATTTACAGAATATATTCTTATACAACAGCTTTTATTCTTTTGTTCCAACCAAGTTCTCTACTAAAAAAAAAACAAAAAAACATGTATCCGAATACATTTAAAAATGAGTATTTTGTGAGAAAATGCTTTTAGAAATGCTTATTTTGAGCGAAACTATGCTTAGAAATATGTATTTTGTGACAACATATATTTGGATATGTATATTTGAATATTATTTAAATGATAATTTTCATGTCGACATTTATAATTCTCAGACAGGCAGAAATGCAATGGGATAGACTTAGGGGTGAACACATGTGACAAAGACTGGGAATAGATCAATTTGTCCAGCCGTATTCAGGTTTGCCACCAAGTGCTTTCAACAAGGAGCTGCAACGAATCCTGGCTCTCTGACTAGTGTGCCAGCATTATATAAGCATTGTTAAAGCAGCTGGCTAATTATTCTTTTTGTTAGGTAGATTGGTGGTTAATAACAAAATGGCTGGATAATTAGAGCTAATTGTTAGGAGATGGTCTTCTGTTAGCTCTTGAGTGTTCTGAAGAAAGTAGCCCTCAGTGTTGGCGAAAGTGACACCTCCAACCAGCCAAGAAAAGGGGGTGAGGTAAGTTGCTGGTTGCCGGCCAGATGGGCGATTAATAAATGTAAATAAATAAATAAAATAAAAAGTTGTGTGTGGTTTGGTTGTTGTTGTTGTTGTAAAAACAAAATGTTTGAGTTTTTGAACAAGCAGAGAGATAAGAGCTGCAAGTTAGCATAAGGCTTGAAGCATCTTCAAGATGCAGGGCCTCTCTTGGAATCTGATGCAGGGTAGCAAATCTGCTGCATTGTAAGAGTGACTGTTCGCTTCCACCCTTGCAATATAACTCAAATATTACATAAATGGCATAAGTCTTCAGTGCTCTCTCACCCAAAAGAAGCTAAATCCAAGTGACACTAACCCTGGGAACATCTCACTGCTCAGGACAGGGAAAAGCATGCAGCAATATTTACAACCACTTACTTGTCATATTTGCACTTTACATTTTTAGGGTGACACTTAACAAAAATAAGTGTACAACTATAACATGCACTCTGTGAAGAGGCCCCCACAAAGAACTGCGCAGCTAGCCATTGGACTGAGGTGTGTATCCTTATAACCATCCTTTTAACCATCTGTAAATGCCTTTCCTCCTCTGCTTATAATTAAAATGTCTAACGCATATGCAAGATCATACTCCAAAACAAGTTTATGGTCAATCAGTCTTTCAGCCTTTCCTATTCCATTCATAGAGAGGATCTTAATACTGTAAACTTTGCAGGCAAGCGACCCTGCCCTTGTTGGAAATAGTGGAAAGAAGGAGTGGGGTGCCAATGTCAAAAGAAGGAATAGGGCTCTGTGCAGGAGACCTCACGTTAGCAGAGCAGCACTCAAACGCCTTCTTGTTGCAGGCTGAGAGATGACTGTGTAAATCAATAACACTTGACAAGGTGCACTGATACTTGTCTTCTGTTATTAGACTTTCTGGTGCACAAAGCTACAGGTCAAATGCTATCTGGAAGCTATAGTAAGAGGATGGAAGTCAGGACTCTGGGGTTCTATTTCTGGCCCCACCATTGATTTGTCTGGGAAGGAACAACCTCTCTGTGCTCCAGCTTTCCACTGAAAACCACAGGTGGCCAGAGAGATTTAATCTGCAAAGCCTTCAAAGTTGGAAGATGCTATGAAAGGAAAACATACATCTATAATCTTCAGTCACTAGAACCCTTCCATCTCTGGGGTGAAATTTGACGGCCACAACTTTCAAGACATTCCCACCTTACTATATCTAACTATGTGCAAACCCTTTTAATTTATTTTTGTGGATATTTCCATTCTCCTGATCACTAAGCATGGCATATTTGGGGCGCTTTACCAGTGGATATGTGACTTTCACAATTACTTGTTTTTGCAATTCCAAATTGATTTTTGCACTGAAGATGCACAATCCACTCAGTTGCACATCCTGTACTTCATTCAGAATCACAGACTTCAATGAGCAGAACATATATCTGAATCGTTGCTGTGCATCACATGCACAACTGACTTAATATATTTCTAAACTTTAATTTGGGAGGCTCATTCACAAAAGTGGTTTGCTTCAAGAGTATAAAATCATGGCTATATATGGCAAATTTAACTGCATCTGGTTACTGGCCTCCAATCCCTTTGCATGACTACCTGGCCAATCCCTGTGGTGCTTCATCTCCGCTGCTGTTTCCTTCAGTTCCAGGCTATGACACTGACCTTTTAGTGACTTCCTTAGAATTATGATTGTGGAAATACCTAGCCAGGCTTGGCAAATCTTGGCAATAGAACTCCCCTCAAAATTTCATTTTATTGCCATCTTTCCTTGCTCCCATGACAGCAAGTTAGTTTCAGATTAGGTGAATATTACAGTTGGATGTGGATGAGAAGTAGTGGAGAGGGTATAAAAAGGGGGATGCAGGTTTGCCTGCAGCGTAAAACAAATAATGAGAAATGGTCATGTTTTCCCAATACTCAGAAGCATCTAAACTGTTCAGTATTGCTGTCACCGCCTCTCAGATTAAGGTTATGTTCCAGACTAGTTCCCCATCCTCACAAATGTTTCTATATTTGCAAAAAATGGATCCTTGATCTGAGGTAGTTGCATGTATTATTTGGGAAATCTTTGGGGCATAACCTGGGAAAAGGAACTGCTTCTCTAGCCATGATCTCAAACACAAGGGACTGAGCTCCTACTCAGACAGGCATGTCAATATCCCTCTACATAATTCTGTGGAATTATCCAAGTCCACTCCAGTAACCATTCTTTGCCCACTGAGAAGCCAGTGCTTTCAGATGTTAGAAAATCCATCCAATTGGTTGGTTCAACATAAACAAAAATCTGTCTTATACCTAGGGATAGGTGAGGAAAGCTACAGTGTAGGTGGTGTAGATCTCCTCCTCCATGGCTGTAGACAGAGCTATGACCACGGAGGAAGAGATCCAATCATGGATCTTCCCCCTCCCAGCCACCATGGAAAGCTTCTCTTATGAAGTCACAACTGTGGCCTCATAAGAGAAGTCAGAGAGGGAGAAAAGGGGGCATGCTGGTGGGGCAGGAGGGGAAGGAACAGGAGAGGCCAAGATCTGCAGGATCCTAAATCCTCTCCATTGCCAAACCTCCCTTACCAAGAGGTAAGTCAGCTAGAGAGGCTTGTCTAGCTGTAAATGTAAAGAAAAGGAGGAACACCCTGCCTTATACTGAGTCAGACGATTGGTCCATCTAGCCCAGTATTGTCGACACTGACTGGCAGTTGCTCCCCAGGATTACTGGCAGGAAGTTTTCCAGCCCTACCTAGGGATGCCGGGGATTGAACCTGGGACCTTCTGCATAGAAAGCAGGTGCCCTTCCTCTGAGCCACAGACCCTGCCTATACAACGGGCGGTGTTTTTGCCTCCGTCCCCTTTCTGCCTTGCCTGGCTCCTGCCGGCTGGGCATAGGATAGACAGAGGGCTCCAATTTTGGAACATTCTATCTATCAAGTGGCAGTCCCTTAGGATTGTGCTCTAAGCCACCTAGAATATTTTAAGTCAGTATATACATATGAATAAATGAATGAATGTGTGGTTTCACTGGAATGTGAGATGATTTACCAATAAATTCCCATTAGATAAATGTGGTGTCTGTTAACTGCCTGCCTAGGATGTGTGAAAACACCAACTGGGACAAAACCTTGACAATCATGGCAACAGATGAATGCACATCATTCACAATCTAGCCTGCACTAGCGAATGCAGTTTGGAGTATGGGCTGTTTATTTTTTGCAAATGAGAAGCAATGACCTGGTAGCCTCAAGAGCGGTTGTAACTTGAACATGGTCCCTCTCTGCCTCTAACGAGTTACCTGTTTTGCAGCTTGCATCAGTCAAAGGCGGCTGCCCAGACTTCAGCAGACACCAGTTCTCCCAGGTGAGTTCAAGGGAAAATTCCCCCTGGCAGAACCAGCAGGAGTTGTACTTGCCCTGCCTGCACTGGAAAGCTGGAAGGCACTTTAACAATAATAAGAGTGGACTGCTGCTACCAGACCTTTCAACAGTTCTGGTGAACTAGCACATCCCGTCCCATCCCAGTAGAATGAACTAGCTCATTAAGAGCTTTTTCCATTAAAGCAATCATCACCTTCTGACTGCAATTTAAATGAGTGCTTCCCATCTACATCAGAGCTGAAAAGGAAATACTGTAAGGGGGAAATGCCCTGAAATGAGATAGCATCTACGAATAAAATCCTATATGGTATTCAAGAGGCTGCTACTACATCACGATTCATGAGCTCCCATTGTCTCTCCATCTCAGAACCCACTTGTTAAGAGTGTAATAAGCCTTTCATGTTCTTCTGTAAGCGACAGAGTGAGGATGTGCGTAGGTGCTATCTCTGCATTCGTTTGTAAATGAGAAAGCACGGGAGAAGGAGACAGACATATATAAGATGCAATGTGTAGTGCATGTACAATGGGGTATGAATGCAGGTGTGGGTGTGCAGGCTGATGGGCTCGTGCTTTGCAGTGTTGTGCTTGTCAGTGGGTGTATACCAGGGGTGTGGAACCTCAGGCCCATGGGCCAAATTCAGGCCACCTGAGGTCCCAAACTGGCCCTCTGCGGCTCCCCAGAAGGTCATGCCCCTTTGCACAGGGTTTCCCCCATTCTAAAAGGTTGAAACGCCTCTCCTAAGACCTGGCTACTGACAGTAACCAATGTGCTGGGTTTTTGGTCCTGCCCTTTTTGCCTTTGCTCCCCTTTTGCCTTCAGACCTGCCCACCACTGGAATGTGGCCCCTGAGAGCTTCTCCAGAACTGAATTGGGTCCTCGTGCTGAAAGAGGTTTGACACCCGTGGTGTATAGCAGAGGTGAGCAGAAAGTTCAGATATTTTGGACTTCAACTCCCAGCACTCAAAACCAGTGGCCATGCTGGCAGGGGCTTCTGGGAATTGAATCTAAAACATCTGGAGATCTACCTTCTGCCCACCCCTGTTGTATAGCATGCAAAATAGGTCAGTATATGCACTTATCCGCCTGTGTTGCAGTTTTGGAATCTTCTTCTCGGAGAGCCAACTTCAGTGTCCTTGGGCTTCGGGAACAGCCTACACAGTATTCACAGGGCTGGTTCGCAGAAGTCCATGGAGATATTTTTTCGTGAGTTATTGGAATTGCCAGCACAGTTTCAGCTGGATATTGAGAAAGCTTATCGTGTTCCTGGTTTTGGCCGTAGGTTGAGAGTGGGACCTGTTATTGTGCAGTTTTTACTAGCTTCAGCAAAAGAGTACAGTAAGACCTTGGATTGCAAGTGACTTGGTCTGAGAGCGTTTTGCAAGACAAGCAAATTAAAAAAAATTTTTTTTGACTTGATAAACGAGCAAGGTCTTGCAAGACAACCATCTGCTTATATGATATCACTGTGATTCCTAAGCCTGGAAAAGACCATACATACTTACTTTGGATCAATTAGTGAGTGTAGACGATGAGTTTTTGTCATTTTTGGCTTTGCGTACTAAATATAACTTGCCTGCCTCAGGTGAATGGCAATACTTGCAATTGCAACATTTGTTAGAATCTAGGTTTAGTCTGGCTGCTTTTACTGCTTCAGAGCCTCCTTTGTTATTGGATGTATTGATTGAGGCTGAGCAGTTATATCGACCTACGATTCATGTTTATAAATACTTATTATCAATGAATAAGTATGATACACAGAGTCTTAAAGATGAATGGAATATGGAATTAGATGGTCTGATGTTGCCTAATCAATGGAACATTGTTTTTGCGTCTGTGTCAGAAGGGTTTATGGATCTTAGGTTACATCTTATTCAGCAAAAACTTTTGTTTTGTTTTTATTGGACACCACAATGTCTTTTTAATAAGGGTTTGTCTAAGTAAGCTAACTGTTGGAGGTGTAATACTGTGAATGCTTTGTTTACCCATATGTTTTGGCAATGCCCAGTGGTTGCTTCTTTTTGGGTAGAGGTCATAGTACAGATAAATCTAGTATTAGAATGCTATTTAATATTTACTGATGCACACGTTCTTTTAAATTATATACCTGCTGTATGGAATTTATCACAAGGACAACACATGTGGATTTTCTGTGCCCTCTCAACAGCCAAAAGACTGATATCACAACACTGGAAAGATAAACACTCAACTCCTATAACACAATGGATTGAGGACCTAATAATGCTTTCAACATTTGAGCATTATTTAGACACCACCTGCGGATGGATAAATACATGGATATTTGGTCTGCTTTTTCTGAAGTTTATGCATAACTATTTTTATGGATAATTGTATTAATACATACTTTTTGATACTTATGGATATATATTTCATACATATTTACTGTAAGTGATCCATTTAAAATAATGTAAGAAAATTGTATTTTTTTGTTCTCCCCCCCTCTTCTTTTTTATGGTTTTTGTTTAGTTTAAAAAACTAATATATTTTTTTAAATGCACTTATTAAAATTACACATCTGCAGTGTCTGTGGGAACATATGGGGATGTGAGGTGAATTCATACTCGTTTTCACTGTGAAAGGTGACAAGGTGGCAGATATCCACATTCATGCTGGTTTTGTGAATGATTCAACAAGTGTTCAGTTTGCAAGATAATTTATGTATGAAAAATATGCCTTTTGACTCTTGAAGGCTTCAGAAAATTGCTTAATCCACAATCTGAAGACATATTGAACCATTCTTTTTTTGTGTTTGCCAGGAAAAAAATGTTGCATTTAAATTAGGTGAACCAATCTTGCATTTACAAACATATGTGTGTGTGTGGCCTGTATGGTAGCATTTAAGTTTCTATGGGCACAACCCGGCAACTTAGTGATGACACAGAATATAAAAGAAACCTAGGGCACAATCCTATGCATGTTTAGACAGGGGGAAAAAAGTCATACAACTCCCAGCATTCACCAGCCAGCCATGCTGGCTGGGGCAGGGGTAGACTCTATGAGAAAGAAGGCAACTTTGCCAGTCTACAGAAATTAATTCACTTTGCTACAGAGTTCAAAGCTTTTAAAGTAGCACATTCTTAAAGAGAGAGAGAGAGAGAGAGAGAGAGAGAGAGAGAGAGAGAGCAGTATTTGTGATTCTCAAGTTGAACTGACAGCATCTTACAATTTAGAAAGTGCAAAGATTCAGTTGCAGAACACAACCCATCTGTAAAAGTTTTTGAATGACACTCCATCCAGGTAAATACATTTCTCAGTATTAGGATGGAATCTCATGTACACTGAAGCATACAACACACTTCCAGGTTCTTCAGGGGTATTCCCTTAAGGGGAATCTGAAGGCAAGGGCAATATTCAAGCACCTGAGGCACTACTGTGGGGCTCCTGTCAAGGAACAAACAACTGGCTGCATAGCTTAGGTGCTCTCACCAGCAGTGCAAAGAGAAGCATCAGCACTGTAGGTAAAGGCTTGGTCTACACATGTGGTGGAATGAGGTGGTAGAGTTCTGAGGTGACAGCATGGACTGTACCACTTCAGACTGCAGGTCAGGGGCATTCTTCTGCCCCTTGCAGAGGCAGTGGTGATTGTGGGTTATGCAATCAAGAATAACATTCACATTAACAATAAGCTCTGATAGGTTCAAAAACAGCAACATATGCAACAGACATCACAACACACCTAGTTATTCCTGTGAAATAGCCCATCTGCAAGTGCACTTCAGAATCTATCCTTAAATACATATGTGTGGAGGAAAAAGTGAGGTCTAATTCAAGTTCCCAATGATTAGTGCCAATCCAGGTTTTTGAGAGCTCCTGGGAAAGACATTCTCAATGGGCCCTCTCCCTCAGTGAGTCTACCTTCTCACTGCCATTGTCACCAGCTGCTATTGCTCCTCATCTGCTTTCTCATCATGGCTACCACTTGCTTCCTTGATGATAGGTGGAGAACCAGTGAGTAAATAGGCAGTGACATCTGCTGGAGCAACTCCAGTGGGCTCTTGTCAATGGGCCTATGCTGGTGTGCAGGACCTTGGCAGGTGCCCAAGCATGCTTACCTGGCCAATGGCAGTACAAATGTGGCAATATAGCTGTGAACTCATGAAAGTGTTAGAACTGTATGACAAGGAAAACTTGTCAGTCTTCAGCAGTTATGCTATGGAATAGCCAAACTCCACCCCAAGTTAAAAATACTTACACAATAATTGAATTAATTTGGAGGGGTAGGGGGTGGGATTAAGTCTCTGCTTACCTCTTCCACTGAAATCAATAAGACTTAAATGCTTGACTTTGGCAGGATCACACACATAATTAAATTCTTACCTCAAGGAGAGTCGAAAATGCAGATTTGATCAGGAGGCATTTATTTGATTCAGTTCGCTAAAATGGGATGAGAATGGGAGGGACTGCTGGGGCAAGAGCTTGCCTTGCCCCACACACTGAGCCATCAAAATCCCTAGACTCTTCTTGAGTGATTCTACCCAGGTCATGCTAGAATTTTGCCTGGTCGGCCACAGTATCTACTTGTCCGGCTCCTTCGCTTTTGACTCCAGGCTTGTGATTCCTGGCTTCCAGTCCCAGGCCCTTGTGCCATACTTGCCTATGGCCCAAGAGTGACAGGAGCATAATTCATTACCAATGATGGTATTAGCTTGTTGGTGGTTCTGGCAAACATTACCTTCATTTGACCTTTTAGACATGAATCCCCTTCCTCTTACTTTTCTACATTGCCCTGCCAAAGTTTGAAGAAATTTCTTAATCTCGGAAATCAAAGAAGCTCTTACGCATGTAGCCCCCTCCCCCCATCACTCCACTCTGCACTGGTTGTAGTAGGGGACAGCAGATGAGCGCCACCCTTGAATCCCCTGTGCAACTGGAATTTATTAGACATTTACAAATCAGACAAGGCAAAAAGAGACTAAAGTGGAAAGAAGCCATTTTCAGAAGGGAGTTGAGCACAACAAGGAAATAAAAAGATGAATAAACCTGTCACTGGCCTTTTCTTTATGGAGCTCAGGCATAGTTATTAGGTGCCCAGGAAGAAGGCAGACTAGATATATGGCTCCTAATACATCGTCCATAATACAACATGGTGCAGAAGGCATACAACTTTTCAAAGAGTTGTCAGCATTGGAAATAAATAGTGTTTTATTGAGAAAAAAATGACCAGAAGGCTATTGAATGAACATTTTGGGTGGCATGTGTAAAGAACCTGCAAGTGCCTTTCTCTTTTCCTACTCTAGACTTGTGAGAAATGGAGAAATTATTACGTGTTTATTATTTCCCCCCCTAATAAGCTTGGTGAATTTTTTTTACAGCTCATAAAAAGTGATTGACTGTGCTAGCTGGAGTGAATAGTGCACAGAGCTTGCCAAGCGCATTTACGTCCAAATATAGATCCTCCCTGCTCCCCGTCCCTGACCTCATACAGGAGACCTACTCTAGTGTATTGGCCCTCCTGGCTTGGCACACTCGCTCAATATGCCCTTCCTTATGACAATATCAGCACTATGCATCTCTGAAACAGCAGGTATGTCATTCATGGGATCTGCCACAGCTTCTGTACTGTGCTAGGGAAGCTTGTCTGAATCTCAGAGTCCCTGCAGCGCCTACTGGGAAACTGTTTTGCTTTGCTGAACTCTATAGCTTTCCAATAGTTGTAGATCAGGACTGGTAAACAGCTTGATATCAGAGCAAGTTGGATTCCTTTCCAAATACACTCTGTTGGTGCATGCTGCTGCTGCTGCTTCAGTACCCAGAGCTTCCTTGAGTGCCTCTATGAATGTGAGCTATCTTTTTGAAAACAGGCCCTTTTTCAGGGCTTCATCATGCAGGCCACAAACCAGGTGATTTTTTTGTTTGTGCTCGCAAAACAGCCGAGCATGCCCCACTCAACCTTGAACGCGAGCATGAATGGGAGAGCGTTTTCTCTGAAAATGTTTGCAAATTCTTGAATATGAACTTGTGTTCCAAAATTGCTCAAATGTCACAGAAAATGCAGTTCATAATTGTGCAAGTTAAAAAAAATGCATAAAGTTGCACAATTTTGAAGAATGCTCAAATTTTTATGCCATTTCCCCCATTCAATCCCATTTGATTTGCGCAGTTTTCCCATTTGCGCAAATCGAACGGTGCTCGCAAGCGCTTGTGGAAATTGAAGGAGACATGAGCATCAGGCTGATGCTCAGAGAATCTGGGCGAACATGAACACCGCTTGTTCACCACTTCCTACATTTCACATCTCCTCCAAATTTGTACAATTGCAATGCTGTGCCAAATGTCTAAGCTCAGCAATATGCAGTGAAATACTTTCTGTTGGGTCTTGGTTACGTTTATAGAAAGAATCACAGTGTGCCATTACAGATAGTTTGGGGGAGAAATGTCATAATAAGAAAGCCAAAATATCCTCATATGATGCATTAGCAAGTCGTGCTGGTGTGAAGAGGGCCTGGATTAAGTCAAAAGTGTCTGCCCCACGGACACTGAATAATACAGCGCACTTCTCTGGATTTGTGATACCATTTGCTGCCTGGCTGCATAACTTTCCCATTTGCTGGGGAATGCAGGGTCGAATTCTTCAGTGTGCCCTTGGGTAGCCGTATTCCATACAATATGCACACAGGTGTGGAGTGCTTTATTGTGACTTCCACAAAGCTTAAATGCAGGCGTCAGCAGGACTGTGCTCTCTCTCCCTCTCTAGCACACGAGAAAACACACCACGTGTGGCCCAGAAGCATCCCGTCCTCATCACCCGTACAGTGGTTTGGGAACAGAAGGCCACACAGAGGATGCCGCCGTCAACTGAGAACAGGCCATGCAGCAGACCGCATGCACGCAAGGCTGAACAGGAAACTGAAAGCACAGTGCCTGAAAGCTGGTTCAGGCATTTCCTGGTATGGCAGGCCAGAAGGGCCAATACAGTACACCTATACCCTCTCTAGTTGCCCATTCCCTCATTATCTTCTGGAGATGCGCACCCCCAGCTATTTGAGAGAAGTCCTAAAGTATAAAGCCCCAATCCCTTTTGCTTTACTTTGTAGAAAAGATGATTCAACCCCCTGATTACTTAGCTGCTCTTTTCTGTGTCTTTTCCAGCATCTGCAACACTTTTTTTTAGAGATGGGGCACCCAGAACTACACACACTATTCTAAATGTGGGCACAACATAAATCTATATCATGACATTCTGACATATGCTGCTTTATTATTTCATTTTTTAAAATCAATTCCACAAGATTTCCTAACACGGAATTTGCCCCCCCCCCCCGCCCCACTACTGCAGCACACTGCACTGACATTTTCAGAGTGAAATCCTATTAGGGTGGCCAGTTACATATCACCCTAAAAGAGAAAATTAAATGCACCGCCAAACAAGAGGACAAAAGAGGACGCAGAATTGCATAAAATGAGCATATGTTCATGTATATGTAAAGATGCTCATTTAGAAATCATTGCGATAATTTATATAGAAATGCGACACACGTCTCAGTATCGTGGGGAAGCGTGTGAGCGGGTGACCTGCGTGCCTGCCTGCTCAGTCTGCTGTCCAGGTGCTGACTGTGGATGAGATCTCTCCCTTCACCATTCCTGTGCCCTCGTTGGCTCATCCGACTGGCTGCTATGGTGCCTCATTTTTTCAGTGGGGCCGGGAGCAGGAGGACTGGAAGAGAAGGAGCCACTGCCACTGTCAGGTTAAAATAAAGCAGGGAGGGAGGATTGGCTGGCTGATGTGGTGTGGCAGATGTCAGGTGGTGTGCAAACGGGAGGCCCATCAGCAGCACTTTGCCCAGAGGAGGCTGGTGTCGGCCCTGCTTACCTCACTCACCCACACGTGCCATTTCCACCCCCTTTTTAAAAGAGAGTAGCAACCATTGCTCTGTGGTACAGTAAACTGGCACCAATGGGGTCTTTCTTCCCTAGGGATGTCACCACGAATATCGGGGGGCTGGAGTGAGGCCGAAATCAGCCCCACTTGCAGCCCCCCGATAATTGCGGGCCTACCTTGCCGCCCGCTCAGTCCGCCGCTCGGTCTGCTGCGCCGCCCGCACGGGCACCCGTCACGTCATTTCCGGCTGTGACGCAACGGGCCCTGCGCTGATGCGGCTGAACCCTGCACCGCAGTTTTGGCATAGAAACCAGGGCAACAGGGCTTAAAACAGCTTTCTACGCCAAAACCGCGGCACAGGGTTCAGCCGCATCGGTGCAGGGCCCGTCGCATCACTTCCGGCCAGTGATGGGAGCCCGCGCGAGCAGTGCGGCTGCCTGAGCGTCACAGAGAGCCCCTCCGCGCTGCAGAGAATCCAAGGATCGCGGGGGGCCCTGCTCGCTGAGGAGAGGCGAGGTGAGATGCCCCCCCCAAAGGTACGAAACTCACCACTATTCTTCCCATTGCGAATACCAGGTTCAAGGAGAAGCAATTCCAACTGGGACCGTGACAAGGGCAAAAGGTTCAATCCCCCTTCCTCCCGCCATGGCCCTCCCTCACCCTGGAGCTGTTTGTTTGTTTGTTCATTTAATCAGTCATGCCAAGGCAATCAAGCATGACAAACAGCATGTCTAGTTTGGCCCTAAGGTACTTGTGATCTGTGTCACTTGGATGACTCCGTGTATGTATTGCTTTAAGCCAAGGGTGCAGAACCTATTTTAGTCTGAGGGCCGAATTCCATTTTGGAGACACTCTCGGGGTCCACATTCCAGTTGAAGACAAAAGAAGGGCCAAAATACCCCAAACAGCAGCATATTTTATCTTAAAACTCCTACTGCCAGTAACTAAGATTTCAGAGAGCCATTTCAACCTTTTAGAATGGGGAAAAAACTGCACAAAAGCTGGGAAACCATGAAATGAGTGATGGATGGGTAAAGAGAGTGGAGCCACATTAAGGGATTATGGCCTTTTGAAGTCCCCTGGATAGGGATATGTGAGGATTTTGTTTGGGGGGTGGGAGTCTAGTGAACTCGCCGGTCTCGACCGCCCAAACTCTGTCCCACCAACCTGCTTCCCTGGCTCGACTTGTGCTCTCCTGAGTTGAGCTGGGGAAGCGATTTTCAAGTTCCCAGCGGGCCGCTTTTTATGTAGAAGATGCCGTAAGGTTACGCCCAAATGGCCACAATTTGCACAAGTTACGCAAATTGCGGCTGCTTTTAACGTATCTTACACCACTTTCTACGTAAAAGGAGTCCTGCCAGGAGGAACCCGGAAGCCAGCCAAACGGCTCGGCACACGTCTGCTTTTGGCTTGGCATAGCAGGCGCAGCAGCAGCGTCTGCCGAGCCGGAGGCAGGTCGGGTCACTGGCAGGCTGCCCACCACTACCCCTGGATGCCAGGAGGGCTGCATTTGTCCCCCAGGCCTGAGGTTCTGCACCCCTGCTTTACACCATTGGTTTTTTTTTTAGCAAAGAGGTGGTTCTAGGAGAAAAAACAGGGTGGGCAGAGAAGGAGCAAGTTGATTCTGGGGGAGGGTGTGACGTGTGAGCTTTGCATTGTATATTATAAGCTTCCCAAAAGGAACACGGTTGGATTTTACACCCTATATTTCTAATTCAAATAGGGTAAGTAGGCAATTTGGAGCATTTGCTTTCTTTTGCTCTCCCCTGATGCTGTCTATGCCTCAATCCTGTATCTAATCTTTGTTCCTGTTCAGAGATGTTCTATAGGGATGGATGGATCAGACTATTTTCAGTTTCTGTCATATTCACGTGTGTTCATTCATAAGTCCATTCTGTCATATTTCCACATTCATCTGCAGGACAGTTTAAAAAAAAAAATCCACAAGAAGTGTGTACATTTTTATATGTACATGTGCATATTTTATATGCATTTCATGGTAAAGTATGCATTTTATGGGCAGTATCCAATGTGACACTACCACTAACAGAAATTGTGTTGTGCTCGTGTAAATGACCTCTAGCACAACCCCAATAACACTTGCTGGCACAGGGTTTCTGAGGAAACCTGTCACACCAGCAAGCATCATTGGCATTTGTGCTAGAGTTCATTTATGGTAGTGCAGTATAATTTATGTTAGAGGTTGCATTGGATGTTATGTTGCATTGGATACTGCCCTTTACATGCATTTCATCACAAAGAACACATGTTTATATGCATTTTATAGTAAAATAACACTTTTTATATGGCTTTTGGTACCTTTTTGAAGTAAAAAAACACATCACAAAGTTAGGAGACGTGCAGAATGGGACCAATAACTGTGTTCTGACATGCACATTAGTTTGGCAAGTACAGATCAGGTCCGTTCATTTCCAGATGCAGACCAAACAAAGTCCAACTCCAAGAGCATTCCTACTTACATCATTTGGCTACTAGAGAAGCTATGCTATATGGCTTGAGCGAGAGGTAGAGCAGAAGGTCTCTGGAGGGGAGTGGGAGGCAGACAGTGGGACAAGGGGTACCTCCTGCCCCTAAGAGAGGGCTGTGTGTGTGTATATGATCCTGACCCCTTTTGCGCTAGGGACCAAAGGGCGCTCACTCTTGCCACTGGAATCAGCTACCAGCACAATGCAATGAAAAGGTTATGGTGCCAATTACACAAGGGCATTCTTGACTTCATGGATTATGGGACATTTGAAAATGGTCAAACAACAGAGGGTCAACTAATCAATATGTAACTGATCAATCCTAACCGTAAAGGAAACTGATAAAACTCATTTGTGCATTTCCTTTCAGCATTCACTTGACAAAGCTTTTCCAGTGCGAATGTTTCCAAGAACAATAATTAATCAAGAGGATGTCATTTGTGGCCAGAAAAGGGTCTTACAGTGCAATCCTACACATGTCTACTCAAAAGTAAACCCCTTGAGTTCAATGGGACTTACTCCTAGGTAAGTATGTAGAGGATTGCAAGCTTAATGGTGTGCAGAGGAACCTGCCGTGGTTCCCAAACCTTCTCACTGACTTCATTCTCTTCACGTCACCTTGAAGCTATAATCCCCTGTCTTTGAATTAAGGCTGGCTGTCGTTTCTTCGCTTCAATGGCCTACCTGTATGACTTCACCGTCATACTGGGCAACATATAAATCTGCAATTCAGGCAGGTGGAAAAGGCCAGGGCGTCATGGCAGTGATTTGTCCTTTCAATAAGGGTGAGTTACATCCTCATTTAATTAAGCCTTCTATTCACTCTGCCGTTAAGCTTGGATTGCCTCTTTTTTTTCTCTCATGCTACATAAACAAGTTTTATGGATCATTACATGGAAAGGTGTGCAGAATCAGATACGCTGAGCAAGAAAGAGAGAGGCTTCTACGGTATGAGCACATTCAAATGGAAAATTCATTTGGCTCAGAAGTTTCTAAAACACTTGCAAGTTATACATTTTCATTTTGAAGTTGATGTAGATCCCAAACTGTCTTCTATCCTTGAACATGGATGGAAGAAATTGTGTGTGTGTGTGTGTGTGTGTGTGTGTTCTATTTATGTGTTTTTATGTAAATGGTTTTTATATTTATTATTTATTTAGTATGTTTATACCCCGCCTTTTTCCCTGCAAGGAACCCAGGGCGGCTTACATAATCCTCCTCCTCTCTATTTTATCCTAACAACAACCCTGTGAGGTAGGTTGAGAGTCAGTGACTGGCCCAAAGTCACCCAGTGAGCTTCATGGCCGAGTGGGGACTTGAACCCGGATCTCCCAAGTCCCAGTCCAACACTCTCACTACTACGCCACACCGGATCTCAATTATGTACAATATTGTATTTTTAAGGTTTATTAATCTTTGTAAACCACCCAGAGAGCTTTGGCTATTGGGTGGTATAGAAATGTAATATGTGAAATGAAACATGCAAAGGGAGCCTAATCTAGGGATGGACAAATCTGTCATTTTAGCTTTCTCCCAAATTCAAATTTGAGATTGTCCACTTGCCTTCAGATATGCTGTGCTTCTATGCTTGAAAATAAAGGAACTATTCCAAAGACCGGAAATCTCTAGTGCTTTCTCATTCAAAAGAAACTAAATCTGGCAGCACTGCACCTGGAATGTCTCACAGCTTGAAGAAGTAGAGCATCCATGTGTCCAGCTTTACAGAGGACAGTTTTCTAATCAAAGGGCTCTCAGTCCTCTATTAGAAGGTGTTCTCTGTTTGAAGATTCGGAACCATAAGAAGTGTTAACATTGGGGATTCCCCCACTGGATTTGCCCCCACTGGAGAAACAGTCACTCTTCCCATGTGTGGGTGAGAGTCCCCTACTCCTTCATGCACCCTGCCTCCTTCCCCCATTGTGGAAAGGAGGTGAGGCATGCAAAGCCAGTTGGGGTCCCCTCCGTCCCTCTGTCAGAGAAGCAAAGGAGACTCAGCCGCTTCTCAGCACACCCCGCCTCCTTCCCCCAGGAACGAAGTGGGGCATATGAAGACCAGGTAGAGCCAAGCTAGTCTCCATCATTCCCCATCAGAGAAGCAATGGGGGCTGGTTCAGCTTGGCTTTGCAGCATGTGCGGCTTCCCTAATTGGGCAAGCCAGAGCACAACGAAGACTGGCCTCTGGCCCAAGCACCAGGTGGAAGATCAACCCAGCATCTGGGCCAGGGAGCAAATGACATCAAGTGGGCATGGCCATGCCCAGTGACATCATATGGCCTGCAAAGGGCTAGGTGGGGTGCAGTGGGGGTCATCTGCCCCCTCACCGAAAATTAGTTCTGCACCCCTGTTTTAAAGTCTCCGCAGCAGTCTGCTGCCAAAATTCAGCAGCAAACTGCCCCCACACCAAACTGCATTTGGGTGGCCTGGCGCTGGCATTGGGGAGCTGCACCAGAGAGGCCCATGGCCTGCATGTTGCCCATCCCAGCAGTATATGGGGACACTGTCAAGCAACCTCCATGTGGCTGCCATATAGAGAGCAAGCAGCCTTCAATCTCAGCAAAATATTTGCATGTTAGAGCTGTATGTCACTTTCCACATTTTAAAAGCTATGTCATAGAAGAGCAGCTCCATTCTCCTCTTTCAGAAAAAGAAAAGCCATAAAATACCTTAGGGTGTGATCCTATGCATGTTTAGAGAGAAAAAAATGTCCTATAACTCCCAGCATTCCCCAGCCAGGACTTTTTTTTCTGTCTAAACATGCATATGATTGATTACATAAAAGGCTAGATTAAAAAGATGTGTCTTGACACCCTTTCTAAAAGCAAAGGGAGTGGGGACCAGGTATAATTATTGAGGGAGCACATTACGCAATTTGGGAGCTACACAGGTGAGGGCAAGCAAGGGGAAGATGGCTCTGCAAGGTGAGATTAAAAGCAACAACAGTAACAGTGAACACATACAGAAAGCAGAGATACCACATTAGTCAATCAAGGAAAGCAAACCAGTTCCAATTCATAATTATCCTCACAGAAGGAGCAAACAAGCCAATAGAAGGCTTTGGGCACAGTCATGGCTTCTAGGCTTGGACTTCAGCTGCATGACTCCAGATGTGATCGCTTCTCATCAGATGTTCTAGGGGATGATTACTGTTCGTAGTGAGACAGAACCAACCCGAGTCACAGTGAAGGCCTGCTGAAATTGTTTCAGATCTACAAATAAACTCTGGTTCTGCAGCCTCTTACTGTGTTGCTCATTAAACATTGTATTCTTTCGTGAGAGTATTGTGACCTTGAGGTTAGAGATGGAATGTCCTGATTATTATCATGCAGAAGAGCAAATGGGATTTAGAGATGCAGCTCATTTGAAAGACCTCTAATTAGCCTGACTATTTTTTTTCCTACCTCCTAACAATAACCAATGCAGCACACCTGATGGAGAAAGAACTCTGTTCAACCTCACCTCCCTTGTCTGTCTGAGTGTACTTACCCAAGACCACATGGTGACTACAGAGAAAATAAGATCCACTCACTCACATACACACACTTTCTTTAATAAGGTATGTGATGGTAAGCAATTATAGTACCTTTCACCAAGCATGAATAGAAGTAATCACAGAACAATCATACTTTCACCCCATTAGCAACAGAGATACAGATTGTTGCAGAAGTCTGAGCTGGCTTTTGCATCCGAAGGAGATAGTTCTGATTCCTATTAACATTACATAATAGTAGGAATGTTGAAATAAAGTGAGCTTTTTGGCACTATTGTTCATCTCATGAAATGATATGTTTTAATAGTGACATGATATAGCAATGACATGCTCTTGGTTTTAATGTATTCAAATGCCTGAGCCTTCATAATAGAGACCATCTTGCTGTGAGTATGGATGTGCGAGAATTTCATTCCTGTTCACAAATCATGAGGACATGTCCCATTCGCAACTCCGAACATGAGCGCAAGCAGGAACACAATTATTGGGAAACTTTCACAATTTCCTGAACTTGCATTTGTATTTGAAACAATGTGCACTTCCAAAAATGTGCACGTCTGAAAATGTGCACTTCTGAAAATGTGCATTTGCGCACATCCCCCCAAATTTGCATCTTCATGCTTTAGCCTATGGGGGGAAGTTTTGGGTTCGAAAAATGCACATTTAAAAAAAAAATGTGTATTTTTTCCAATTGGGAAAAATAGTGCACTTTTTTAAATGCACATTTTTCCTGACTGGGAAAAAAAAAAAGATGCCTGTCAGGAAAGCAAATGAGGTGAAATGAGCTTTGAGAAAGAATTCGGAGAACCCCAGTGAACTCGAACATTGCATGTTCATCCATCCCTACTGGAGTCAGTCCTTGGTCTCTGGTTCTCTGCCTCACCTCCATCTGGCCTGGGAACATGGGGCCCTGACTGACTGACTCCAGCTCCAAAGGCAGCTCAGGCTGCTGAAGGTGTCTAGAGAGCAACTCTCCATTTGGTGCATATTATGGGTGGAATTGGTGGTGGTGTACTTCTGGGGTGGGAGTAAGAGAAGGAAGAGCCCATGTTGGAGGGTGCCCTAGGTGAGAGCTAAGGACTGGAGCAGGTTAGCCCAGGTGTGAGATGGTCTGCCTAGTCCATCCTTGGCATGGGCTTTGTGGGTGGTTGAGGGGACTGAAGATGCAAGCATATCTTTTGCTGCTCTTACATTGATTGAGATTAATGTTCCTCAAATTTCTGCTGGTGTACTGTAATGTTGCTGCCTTGATAGACTTTGAATCTAATTGGTTTAAATTGTACCATTTTGATAGCAATGCGGGGTGTGGGGGAGCTTTGCTACTGATATCAGTGATTTGAAGGTGCAGTGAAGGGTTTGTTAACTAAATGTGGATGTTTGTGAAAACTGTTATTTATGAAAAATGTGTTTCATAACTAATATTTAGGGAAATTTTGATGGCGGTGACTTTTTAGCTTGCTAATGTGGACATGCTACTATATTTAAAAACGTATTTGATAAATGTAAGGTTCTATTGTTGTACCTACATATCGATTATTTATTTGCTCTTCTTGTTAGCCACTTTAAGGATAATTTGGAAAGGTGGTATACAAATAAACACAATGATGTACCATAATATATAGGGTTTTTTTTAAAACAACAACAACAACAACAACAACAACCCACAGGTGTGTGTGTACATACACATCTATGCATGTCAGTCTGTCCATATGAATGCAGTTCCCATGGAAATCCAAAGGCACAATCGAAATGAGCTGCAAGGTGGAATTAACATACTTGGCACTGAATACCAAGAACCCCTTTCCCCTCATCCAATGATCTTTTCCAGATATGGACACTCCAAAGTGCATATGGAACTTTTCTGCTCAAAATGGCTTCCCAGTTCATCCTAATGGAAGGAGCTCATCTGTGTGCACTCAATTACTTTGAGGACATCCGGCCCCATCATTGACGGGGCCGGATGTGACGCGACGGGACTGCAGGCGCCGCAGGCGCCGCTTGCGACGGTAGAAAGCAGCTCCATTCTTCAATTTCTATTCATCAAAATGAATAGAAATCACATGCACTTGCATGATACCTTTGAACTGGAACATATATGTATGTTTATTTTCAACATTAAAATAGAAGACTCTAGCAGCCTAAACTTATTCTTGGATGCGCATCCCACTAAGTTCCTGATAACTGACCTTAGGAATGGTGCCTCAGAAGTCTAAGAAAATAATTAACCAGCCAAAGAAAAAAATGATGCATTCCATTAGTAGCAAGTGCTTCGAAACCACTGGTTTGTATAAAACTATTCAAAGTATTGTTTGTACAGTAATACCTTGGATTACAAGCATAATTTGTTCCGGAACCATGCTCGTAATCCAAAATACTCGTACATCAAAGCAAGTTTCCCCATTAGAAATAATGGGAACTCAGATGATTCATTCCACAACCATTTAATCACTGCTTTGCCGGCTCCCTGGCAGGGAGCCCCATGGAGGGAGCTGGCAAAGCAGTGATTAAATAGTTGTGGAATGAATCAGCAGAGTTCCCATTATTTATAATGGGGAAACTTGCTTTGATGTGCCGGCTCCCGGGGTCCTGGCCGCGCCTCGCCTGCCTCCACTCGCTCTGCCAGGAGTGTCCAGCAGGCGGGGGCTTCCCTGGAGGCGCAGCGCAGCCGGGCTTGGCCGCCGTTCCCTTGAGACGCCCGAGGTGCATCTCCCTGCCAGGGAGCCAACAAGTGCTTTGCCACTCGCAGGGAGATGCGTGGAGCCGCTCCAGCTGCTTCCTACCGTTGCAAGCGGCGGCTCACGGAGAGGCGAGCTGCCCACACTGCCTGCGGTCCCATCATGTCACATCCGGCCCCATCATTGACGGGGCCAGATGTGACGCGACGGGACTGCAGGCGGCGCGGGCACCGCTTGTGACGGTAGAAAGCAGCTCCATCTTCGGCTCGCTGCCTCCATTCTTTCGGCTCCCCTGCTTGGGAGTCCGGCAAGCAGGCCAGGAGCTCCACGCACCCCGTGAGGTGAGCGAGAGCCCCGCCGTCGTCGCTTGCGTGCGGCCCTGCGGTTCTGTCCTGCGCCGGTCACCATGCGAGGTGCAAGCCGGCCTCTCGACCTGCGTGAGCCTCGCGCTCTGCCCTCGCCTGCCCTTTACCGGCTCCCAGGCAGGGAGCAGGCAAAGCGGCAGCGCGAGGCGCATGCAGAGCGAGCGACGGCCGGGGCTCCTTCGCTTCACCTCCACGGGGTGCTTGGAGGCTCCTGGCGCTGCTGCATGCCGGCTCCCAAGCAGGGAGCCAAAGAATGGAGGCGCGAGCCTAAGAATGGAGCTGCTTTCTACCGTCGCAAGCGGCGCCTGCGGCGACTGCAGTCCCGTCGCGTCACATCCGGCCCTGTCAATGATGGGGCCGGATGTGACGCGACGGGACCGCAGGCGGCGCAGGCAGCTCGCCTCTCCGTGAGCCGCCGCTTGCAATGGTAGGAAGCAGCTGGAGCGGCTCCACGCTAGCAAAGCACCCCGTGGAGGTGAAGCGAAGGAGCCCTGGCCGTCGTTTGCTCTGCGGCAAAGCGGCAGCGCGAGGCGCACAGAGCGAGAGGGAGCCGGCAAAGCGGCGCGAGGCAGCGAAGCGAGGCGCCCGCACAGCGAGCGGCCTCGCCTCCATGGGGCTCCCAGGTAGAGAGCTGGCGCAGCAGCGCGAGGCACCTGCAGAGTGAGCGGCTGTGCCTCGCCTGTATGGGGCTCCCTGCCGGCTAGGCAAAGCCGGGGAGCTGGCACTTTAAGTGCTCGTCGTGGCCACAGCGTGTGGCTCGTGTTGCGAAACTTGCTCGTCCTCCGAACGTTAATAAATGATAAAATTTTGCTCGTTTTACGAGTAGCTCGCATACCGAGTTACTCGTAATCCGAGGTATTACTGTAATTCATTCTTATGCCATATACAAAGGCTTCCATTGGGTGTGGCAAGATTTTCTTTTTCTTTTTCAAAACTAAGATATAATTTACACTAACAACAAGACCCATTTGGATGAGAAAAATAAGAAAGAAAATTGGAATAAGGTTCCTAACTAGTTTTTCACAATTTTTGCTATTTTGAATTCACAGAAGTATATCCCCTATCCTTTTGCTTGAAGAGAATACATGCTCATGCTTCTGATTCTACTGACAGAGAGAGCTCAGCCACCCCCATTCATGTGGCTGTCAGAAACTTTCCTTTAGCAACCTGCAATGGTTAAGAGGTGACTAATAAATGGTGAAGAAAAGTAGCCAAGTGGATTTTCATTTTTGATGAAACAGTAATAGTGGGATGGGGAGTGGGAGATCAAATTATAATGTGAGATCATTTCCTTCTGTAATCAGCAGCAATTACATATCCAACACATTTACAATTGTGGCATATCATTCAATACCTCTAAATTAATACTGCCTATTTTTCTTGGAAATATGCAAATGTCGGCAAGATGATGGATCCTTTTGGACTTATTCAGATTAGGTCATCACAGATTAGGTCGTTCAGGCTCCAGCATTATAATTTTTGTGGGTGAGTTCATGCAATCATGTTTCATCATGCAATAAGCGTGCTGTACTAGTAGGATAGCTTGGCTGCATGTGGTAGCTTTTGCAGAGTAGATATCAAATGGAGTTTTCTTACATGAGCACTGGACAAACAAGTCAGTGGAGGCAAACAGATCAAAGGATCGTTTGGATAACTACCATCTCAATAAGTCATTTGAAGGACAAGTTATTTATGCCTTCACGAAGAAAGATCCAAGGTGTTTGCAACATTTGTAAAAGAGTGTATGCTGAGTGCACAGTGTATGGTGCTCACCTTTCCATAACCTTTCTTCTATGTGTTTGAAATAATGTCTAAAAGCTCCTTCAAAGGCTCCTTTATCTTAGGTGTCTGGGAGATGCTCATGCCTCTGTCTTTCCTGCACTAGTCTAGTAATGTCAGAAGTCTAGGTGCCCACATCATGGCTTCTAACCATGCCAACCTTGCCCCAGTTTCTTGATGGTTGACGACACTGCCAAATTGCCTGCTCCACACAAGTGACTGTGGCCTTCCCTCTCACAGACACTCTTCCGCCCCAATACACATTCTCCCCCAACAGACACTCAGACACTTCTCGCCAGCATGCATATGGACTCCACCACCCCCAGCACACACATCTGGCAAGGGACAACTCACAGACCAAGCATCTGAGCTGAAAGTGTGGGGAGGCTGCTGACTCCTATTTCGGTGGGGCTCCTTTTCCATTGCAGGTTTTGCTGGTTCTATCTGGAGCTTCATAAGAGCTATCCATGGTGCTGGACTCCATCCCCAAAATAAGTTCACCACCATGGAGCGCCATGGATAGCTCCTATGAAGCTCAAAATAAAACCTGTAAAACCTGCAATAGAAAAGGAGCTCCACTGAAATAGGAGTGACCAGCCTCCCCTGAGTTTCCCTTGCCAGTGCTAACAAAGGAAGCCCTTCCCTTATCTCCAATAACTGGGGAGGGTCCTCACGGATCCATGGGCCAGAATGGGCCAAGGGCTGTATGCACCCGCAAGGGGGGCTGAGTATGTTCCTCTTTATCTGTGGGTTCCAACCTTGGAGCCCACAGGTAGCGGTAGGATCGAACCTGGGGTGTGTGTGTGTGTCCCGGTTCTCCGCCGCCTCGACTCTCCGTGGCGGTGGCACCCCTGACTCGATCTTCTCAGCGGCACGGAGCAGTTCTTCACGTCGCTCAAGCTGACCGCTCCGGTCCCGTCATGTCACTTCCGGCACCGGAGGTGACGCGACGGGACCAGAGCGGGCGGCGCGGGCAGCTCGCCGTGGAGAGGCGAGCCACCAACAGAAAAAGGTAGGCTCGACTGAGCCTTGTGTGGGCGTGAGCGGGCCGATTTCGGTCCGCTACGCCACTCGAGGCTCGACGCGCACATCGGTACCCACAGGTAAAGAGGAAATCTTATACAGTCATCAGGAATACAGTAATACCTCGGATTACGAGTAACCCGGTATGCGAGCTTCTCGTAAGACGAGCAAAATGTTAACATAAATTTCAATTTGAAAGATGAGCAAGTCTCGCAAAACGAGCCACATGCTCTGCCGGCGGCTCGCACTTAAAGTGCCGGCTCCCTGTCAGGGAGCCCCGTGGAGGCGCGGTGCGGCCACTCGCTCATCGCCTCCAACTGCTTGCCTAGCCGGCAGGGAGCCCCATGGAGGCGAGGCGTGGCCGCTCACTCTGCGGGCACCTCGCGCTGCTGCACCAGCTCCCTACCTGGGAGCCCAGAGGAGGTGAGGCGCGGCGCGGCTGCTCACTCTGCGGACGCCTTGCGCTGCCGCGCCGGCTCCCAGGTAGTGCGAGGCGTCCACCGCGCGAGCAGCTGCACTGTGCCTCCACGGGGCTCCCTGCCATGCAGCTGCTCGGGAGCCCAGAGGAGGTGCGGTGCGGCCGCTCACTGCGGGTGCTTTGAGCAGCTGCGCCGGCTTCCTGCCTGGGAGCCGATGCAACAGTGCGAGGCGCCCGCAGAGTGAATGGCCGCACCTTGCCTCCACGGGGCTCCCTGGCACAGAGCCCCGTGGAGGCGTGGCACGGCCGCTCGCTCTGCAGGCGTCTTGCGCTGCCACACCAGCTCCCTTCCCGGGAGCCAGCGTGGCAGCACGAGGTGGAACGAATCATCTGAGTTTCCATTCTTTCTTATGGGGAAACTCGCTTTGATATACGAGTGTTTTGGATTGCAAGCATGGTTCCGGAACGAATTATGCTCGCAATCCAAGGTATTACTGTGCATTGACTTGTGTTCCAACACCGTATGTTACATTAGCAGAAGATGAAGTTGTTCAAGCAAGTGTAGGCTTGCTCAAGCTGAAATGCCCTACTGATCACCTGGTCGAATTCTGTATGAGGGATGACAGCAACATTTCAGAACACAAGGTGTGCAAGGTACACAATAGATAAAATAGAAGTTTGGACTTCTTAATGAAATTACAAAATGATGAAAAGGATTTTTTTTTGGGGGGGGAAGAAAAAACCTACTACAATATGAAGCTTAGTATTAGATAAGCCCAGGATGATCCCAGGATACTCCCCCCCCCGTTTCTTTTCCTGGCTACATGAAAGCCAAATTGGAGTTTTAGGGTTGCAGAGATGTGGCATCTAGCTTCTTTCTTTCTTTCTTTCTTTCTTTCTTTCTTCTTTTTAATGAAACTGCAATTAGGAAACAGTTGAAAGAAAGAAAATGGTCTCCTTTCCCTTCTGGCCATATAATCCTGACAAAAATAGAAGCAGCAGCTGAGTTAGGCTTGGTTGGGCCTGGGACAGCTAATGCCACTGGCATTGGGAACTGACTAGCTGGCTGCTGCTGGAGTTGACTTGGCTGGAACAAAACTCCCTCCTCTCCCTTTAGCAAGCAAATATATGAGAGAATTTCTGCTTGGCTCGTCTTCTTTAAATTAACTGCTCTGTACAAGACGAATGCACTAAGGATGTCTGTGTGCATGCGAACAGTGCATCTTCTCCTGTCCTTCTATGTCATAGCCAAATCAGAGATGCCAGTGCTGCTGGAAAGGCCTCACCAAAGTCTTGATCTCATTTGTAAGAATATGACTATAAATTAATTCTATGCCAATGTAGAATGGCTACAATATTTTCCCTCTGAATGTCACCAGGAAGCCTGTGGCATTCAGTTTCCTTGTACCATGATATATGAGCTATTTAGGACTCCTATACAGGTATTGTCTTATTCAATACAATAATGCTAAAAATTGCACAAACTATCAGGAGGAGCAAAGATGGTAAACGAAGGTCACAGAAGCCTTCTTGTCAAAGCTAAAGTCAATGCTGGAAAGCCCATGTGATTTATCCGTGATGCTTTTCATATAATGCCCAATAGTGTTTATACAAAAGAACAAATCTTGCTGAAGGAAAATCAGTCTGGCCTCTGCAAAGTTAAGTCTGGCCTCTGATAGAGTTCCTTTGAGAGTGTTAACAGTCATATTGAGGAGGGTGATCTAGTAGCTTTTGACAAAGTCCCTCATGAAAGAGTAAACTTAGCAGACATAGCATAAATGGATGGGTCCTCTTGTAGATTAGTAACTGGCTAAAGAAAAGGAAGCAGAGAGTAGAAATAATAATCAGTTCTCACAATTGATCAAAGAAAGAGGTGGGGTTCCCCAACGTTTGGTATTGGGACTGGTGGTGTGTTTCTTTTTTACTTGTTCATAAACAGCATCATGTTAGGAGTGAGCAGTGAATTGGTCAACCGTCGTAGGGATGTATGAGAAATTCATATAAGTTCATTTCTGAATGGGATTTACCCAGTTCACACCTTCCAGACCGAACATGGACTCGGATGCAATCTGTGGTTGAAGTCTGAACATTTCCAAGCTTGCAATGTGCTTCATGGAACACACACACACACACAAAGGCATTTGACACCATGCGTACCTTTGAAAAATGTGCATGAAAAATACGTACTTTTTTAAAATGTACACAAATATGCTTTAATCAATGGGAGAAGAATGTGTACATTTCAAAGTTGAGCACAATTGATGCGTACATTTGGAAAAATACACACACAGGTTCATGAAAAAGGGGGGGAAGCAAAGCTCACAATCTGATATGGACTTGAGTTGGAACAAGCTTTAGGATGGAATTTGGAAAACTTTAGTGAGCTCAGGTTTTTCTGATTCACACAGCCCTAGATGACACCACATTGGTGAAAAGTAAAGCTCCAAAAGGAATTATCCAAAGCAGGTGAATGGGAATTTTTATTTCTAAACATGTAAACGATTGTGCCCTAAAATGCCTTACCCAGCTTCTGTACATCAGGCAAGAGATATGGATAACTGTGGTTCAGTTAATGGGGCTTCAAATGTATGTGTATACACTTGTCATAGGAATAATAATAATAAACGTTGGGAGGAAGAAGATAGATCCCTATGAAGCTAAAGATGGGAAATGTTTGGAGACAACAGGGGAATAGGATAAAGATACATATGAACAAGAGGCTTGTCTAAAGGGAAATGAAAAATTAATAGGGTGCTCAGCGCATTATAGGATAATGAGCATTTAAAGGCGCACTCCTATGCATATTTAGACAGAAAAAAAGGTCTACAGCATGCCAGGCTGGGGGGCATGCTGGGAGTTGTAGGCCATTTTTCTTTCTAAACATGCAAACAATTGTGCCCTAAATGCCTTACCCAGCTTCTGTACATCAGGCACTTAAACAGGGGGAATAAATGTAAACTGCTGTGATTATATTTTCTTTTGTAGATTTCTTCAAATGAAGCATATTGGTGGATGTGTGTTTTTGGTTTTTTAAAAAATCCTGCTGCTGCTAAAAATATATAGGGAATATTCTGTACGCAATAGCTATCAGTGAACTCAGCCAATTTGCCAGGGTAGACAAATGGATTGCAGCCCCACACCCCTTTTGGAGAGATAAAGGATTGCCACGGTTTGGGGCAGAAATGGACTCACTTCATTATCGCACGCAATAAAGGTTTTAGATTCACATTTCCCTTGCCCTGCCTGAAGGAAAAACCCGATACCCCTGATAACCAAGGAACATTATTACAGCTAGTTTCCAAGGAGTTTAATGATAACTAAATTATTTCTCCTTAAGAAAACCACACTGTGGAGTCTGTTATGTATAGCGTGCTTGGCGTAGCAAGTCTTTCTATTACTGGCCGTTAAATAGCAGATTGATTTAGCTTTCTTTATGAAGCAATGCATTGGATTAGTTCCCTGATCCTTCCTAGACTTGTGGAGGTAAAAACGAATCTTACCTACTTCTTTGTTCCTTTCTTTTTCAAAGTTTCCAGGGCTTTCTCTCTTATCATTACGGCAAGACATCTGGATTTAATTATTCATCTGCTGTGTATTTCACAGTTTGATCACATTAGTGATTTCATGACAGGCAGCAGCTCAAATGCACCACAGATAGCAGTTCCTTATCTTTGGTATATATTTTTCAGACAAACTTGCCGCTATGAATACGGTTAACTTTATGTCTAATTTCTGTAGCCAGGGACAACTTGTTAACAATTCTTCTTGGGATTAAAATAGTTCCTTCAAATTTAAGAGAGAAGAAAAATATATAGCATGGCATGAAATCTTTATCAGGATATGGTTTATGAATACATAGCTATTATTCTTATACTGTCACAATTACACTAATTTGTATGTTGGGCAGGCACTTAACCATGGCGAACAGATCCTAATACATGGATCAGGACCAAGTTGTGGGGCAGGGGCAGGAGCCCATCCCCTATTTTGTGTGAATTACACACACACTTCTGCAGCTGGGTTTTTCACTTGAAATGTCTGCAACACCACTAACCATGGTTAATACTAAATCAGCTTCAAACCCTGGTTTCAAACCTGAGGTGAACCATGGTTAATGTCTGTGCAGAAAGAATGACTAATTATTGTTAATGTCAGCAGGGGAATGGGGCAGAGGAAAATCTGCATGTGTGAGAGGAGGGACTGGAGTGAGGGAACCCATGATTTTACAGCCCGATCCCAATCCCATTACAGTCATGCCTTGGATTGAGAGCATAATTCGTTCCGGAAACGTGCTTGTAATCCAAAACACTCTTATATCAAAATGAAATCCCCAAAAAAAAATTTGTACAGAGATTTTCAATTTAAGCTGTACTACAGTACTTGTATTGCAAGACGTTGCTTGTATATCAAGTCAAAAAAAATTAAATACATATTTAAAAATTTGCTTGTCTTGCAAAACGCTCTCAAACCAAGTTACTTGCAATCCAAGGTATTACTGTATTACCATGGTCACAGCCTGGATGGGAGTCTGCCTGGGAGCCCTATGGGCACTACCTTGAGCTCTCAGGAGGAAAGGTAGGATATAAACAAACACATATATGCACACATTTGGAGGTACCTGCTAAATCTAAACACTGGAGGCAGGGCTGGTGTCTGGGGCTGGCATTGTTGGGCACCTGCCGAGGCTCACATCTCAGAAGGGGGCCCACCGCTGACCACTGGAAACCCATGATGACCCTGTTGCTGCTCCTCTTACCATCCACTGTAGTTCAGAGGGGAAGTGCCAGCAAGCAATGGAGTGGGCAGAAGGAACAGCAGTTGCCACTGCCTGCTTGCTTGTCTCTTTTCTTTCTGGCAAAGCAGTAGGAATGAGGCCAAGAGGCAGAGGGAGAGCAAGGGGGCAATTATAGGGGGGAGGAGAGAGGTCCATTGAGGGCATCTTGCCCAAGGACTACCGCAAAGCTGGAGCTGGCATTGCTTGGAGGAATGTCAAGGGAAGCACCGGGAATTTTGATAAGACAAGTAATGCTTGGGTTGGTTGGTTGGAATCCTCACAGCACGAATCCTGACTATTCACAGAACACAGCGATAAAGCTCCCTGTTTCTTCCAAATGACTTTGGTCCTTGGCTTATTACCACCATCCATCCACAAATGTAAGTACTTATAATCTATTGTATTAGCAGAAAAGAGCATCATTTTTTTTTAAAAAAAATAAGGAAACAACACTGAATTATCCCATGGGTGATACATTTCGTTATGATTTCCAACCTCATTCTTTATATAGCATAACATTTTGTTTTCACTATTTGATTGCCTCAGTACACTGAGCAGATGTTTCAACCAAGATATCTATAAGGGGCCTCTAAGGTCTTTTCCCTAAATAGCTCCAACTCAGTTGAGAACCCAGACATGTGTAGGGAAAAAATAAACAAGCCACAAATTCTTTCTTCCTAATGTTTGTTCGCATAATTATTGATACTAGACTTTGCTTCTCTTCAACAGTTACTCTAACTTTGTGAATTCCCTCTCAAATTCCTAAACAATTCCTAGGATTCATGATAATAAATAATAATCTATGAATGATGTTTTTTCATCCATCACCCCTTCTCCATATAGATAAATAAAGAATAGCAGTCATGGGATTGGATCCAGCATTTTATTCCACTTGTGTGAGTGTCCCCCAGTGGAGTTCCATTCAGAACACTCCTGCTGGCAGAAAATGGCTATATTTTCACCATTTCCCCTTCCCTCTGCTGCCCCCAGTTAGTGCCACCTCCCCCACTATTCTGGAGGGTTTCCCACCCTCCAGAGCAGATTTTAAGGGGCCATAGGGGACTGCAAGAGGAGAGGTGAATTGGTGAAGACCCCTGTTCTGCTAGTGGAAAACCTCCACTGGATAAAAAGCAACCCATTTATGGAAGGAGCCCTTCCATCCACATGAGGCTCGTGCTGGGTCCAACCCATAAAATATAAAATGAGGCCCTCTCTAGTCAACTCAGTCCTACCAACTGAACACCTTATGAGGACCAAACATTCTTCCCTTTCAGAATCTCTTAATATTCTTTAAAATGCCATAAATAGAAGACATCTAAGTCTTAAAGTTGCAGGGAAAAAACTTGAAATAGGTGTGACTTTGGAACAGAAGTAAGCTTCTGGAAAAATGGAGACAAGTTTTATTTACTATGTTATGTACAGAGAAATAACAAACAAAACAAATAATGATTTCTTAGAACCTCTTGGATGTATTTTGAAGAAGTTAGTGATGTTTTCTGTTATCTATCTATTGATATTAATGACCAAAAATGTGAATGTCTCCATGAAACTCTATGGCCACCAGCAGCTTCCAGCTTTATTCCAGCTTCCAATGGAAATAAATAAATGTGTCATTGCAGAATAAATCTTTGAATGAATCGAACCCTTCCAGTGTGTCATTAGAAGAGGATATCTCCTTCCATTGCTTATGCGGCACTTGGTTGCACTTTATGTGGCACAGTTCCACAAGCGGTCCCTCCCACTGATTCCATTGCACAAGCTTGCACAATTGAGATTAAATACTTCCTATAGGAAGCCCTGAAATGATTGAAAATGCTCGTTTCTGGATTGGGACAGGTCAGGAGAACTCCCTTATCCAAGCTCCGCTGACCTGCCCTGTTCCAGAAATTAGCATTTCCACTCATTTCTGGCTGCTAAATCTCTGTTTTGCAAGTAGTGGTTCTTGCTTGTGGGATGGAATTGGAGAGGGCACCATGGAATCAGCAGGGGCACAGCGCCCCACTGGATACTGCCCATAAGGAAGGTGATGGCATGATGGTAAGAAAGAATCAGTTATATGGTACTTTAACTGCTCTGACACTTCTAGTTAAATAAAGTATAGGGAGTGGAAGTTTCTACCACCCCATGTAGAATGTTACCCTAGAATGAAGAACATTCCATACCCTTCCTCAAAAAGAAGCTGAAATTTCAATTCCCTTGTAAAGTATAGTCTCATGGAAGTCTACTGCTACTATGGCCAGCCTGATTGAACCATGTGAGGAATTTCCATCTGTTATAGTATACAAAGGTATCTGGTTCTTTCTGAGAAAGTTGTTACCCTGTTACCGATGTGGGAATTGAATTTTTCTAAGCCACACTGGATAAGCAACCAAGTATTTAATTCTCCTTTAAAATAAAAGCAACACTTTTATATTATTCTGTACAAAGTCAACCAAGCCAAATAGGAAATCAATACAAAATAGATAAAATGCTGTTCTCCAGTTTATAGTAGGTAATTTCTTTATGTTACATTCCTCCGTAATTTACAAGACAGAGACCCTGCAGTCATGTTATCAGTTAAGGGAGTCCTCTTTTCCTCACTTTACTAGGATCTCTCCTTTTTTCCTTGACCCCAGCTTCCAGCTGCCCTAAGTGAAATTCTAAGCTCCCTCAAATGTCCAACTTCTCTCAGAACCTCACTGCCCAATACCATCTTAGACTAGAAGCTCAATCGTATTGAAGTTCTGTCTCCATAGACAATCAAAACAATATGATTGTCTCTTTCCTTCTTTCCTAATAATCAACACACAGTCAATATCAATATATTTCCTTCAGTATCAGAAGCAGTATGCCTCTGCATGCCAGTTTGTTTGTTTGTTTATTTATTTATTATATTTATACCCCACCTTTTTTCCTGCAAGGAACCCAAGGCGGATTACATAATCCTCCTTCTCCTCTCCATTTTATCCTCACAACAACCCTGTTGCTGGGAATCTCATCATATCCCATACTGAAGGAGCAAAATACTTATGAAAGGGTCTCTTGGAAAAGATACAGTGAAAACTGTATGGTCTAGCACAGGGATGGGAAATCTGTGTGGTCCTCCAGATGTTGCTGGACTACAACTTCCATCACCCCTGACTATTGGCTATACTGGCTGGGGTTGATGGGAGTTGGAGTCCAAGAACATCTGGAGGGCCACAGGTTCCCTACCCCTGGTCTTGCAGAACTCATTAGCAATACAACAAAAAACAGATGGCCCCATGTCAGTTTTCTGTACAGCCTGTTTTCTTTTCGCAGAGGGTCCCAACCATCTCACTTTGGTTGCCTCTTCTCTTCTTCACTGGAGGACTCTAACAGTTAGAGGGAGTTCTTCTGACCTGTCCCAATCCAGAAACGAGCATTTTCAATCATTTCAGGGCTTCCTATAGGAAGTATTTAATCTCAATTGTGCAAGCTTGTGCAATGGAATCAGTGGGAGGGGCCGCTTGTGGAACTGTGCCACATAAAGTGCAACCAAGTGCCGCATAAGCAATGGAAGGAGATATCCTCTTCTAATGACTTGTCTGGTCTCCACGTGCCTCAGTGCTGCATAACCCTGAGGCCATTGGCACTCAGGGATGTGTGTGCTCATAGAATATCGGGCCTCTATATGCTCTACCCTTTATTTAAGAGAAAAGGGCAAGATGACAGTTATGAAAAATGGGAACTGCGACAACAGCCTCTGCAAAGAGTAACACAAATTGTTCTGCCATATCTGACTGAGCTCAATCTAATTTATGTAGCCTATTTCTTTGGCCATCTAATCTATTTCTTTCCCTACTTGAGTTAAGTAGCTTGTAACATCTTTAGGAAATATAGTGGTTGGAGTGTCGGACTGGGACTCTGGAGACCCGGGTTCTAGTCCCCACTCGGCCATGAAGCTCACTGGGTGACTTTGGGCCAGTCACCGACTCTCAGCCTAACCTACCTCACAGGGTTGTTGTGGGGATAAAATGGAGAGGAGGAGGATTATGTAAGCCACCTTGGGTTCTTTGCAGGAAAAAAGGTGGGATATAAATATAATAAACAAACAAACAAACAAACAAAAACAGCAGATCCAGGGCCACATTGTCCATAGATTATACCTGAGGAACTGCTCACTCCCTTCTCCTTCAGCTCTGTTTCTCTCTTGTCCCCATGGACCTTGCCAGAACAGTTGCTTCTCTTATTCCGTAAGGTATTTCTTCAGCAGAGTTAAGTAAAGCAGTTGGCTTGTGTGTTGACTTTTGAAGAAATAATGACAAAGTGTACTTCATTGTATGTTAGTGATATTCAGTTAATTCTAAATCACTCTGAAACATGCCAAGAAGCTACCAAGTGATGCATCAATGTGCTATTTATGGCTCTGGAGAAGGCATAAAGGCATATTCAAGGAAGAATTGCTTCCAAGCACGTAGCATATTACGAAGGGCAAGAGTCCAGGCAAAATTAAGTGCCTTCATCCTCTTGGAATTTTCTAGTACACATATTTTACACATTCTGCCTTTCCCACTTTTCATCTCAGCCTGTAGCTGAGTCAATGCAATAATGATGATATTATTGCCACTTAGATCACGACAAACAACCCTGTTCTAGTGTGGATTGGACCTACATTCCACAGTCCATTAGCCACCTCGAACAGCTCTGGTGGTTAATAGTGAGCAGATGTATTTATTGTTTATTTATGAATAATAAATGTACTGCAGATGTGCTGGCAAAGAAAAAAAAAGGTATGGTGTTGCCCTTCCAATGGGCTCTCTGTAATTTTTGGTCATACTTGATACGAGGTTTCCGTCACCTGCACTGTAGCCACCTCTCCAGAGATCTCAGTTTTCCTAGCTCTTCTATAGACTTTACAGTGTAAACCAGGGGGTGTTCATGCCCATGGGCCAAATCCAGCCAACCTAGGGGCTCAATATAGCCATCCCAGGTTCCCCAGATAGACATATCCCCTTCCTTTGGCTCTACCACTTTCCCTCAACCACCGATCCTTTGGTTGTTGCACACTGTTTTCACCATTCTAAAGGTTGAAATGCCTCTCCGAAACCTTAGTTACTGGCAGCAAGAGCTTAAGCTAAAATATCCTGGTATTAGGAGGGATTATTTTTCGTATTTTTGCCCTGTCCCTTTTGCCTTTGGCCCTGCCCACCACTGGAATGCAGCCCCCAAGAGCTTCTCTGAAATGGAATTCGGCCTTCAAGAGGAAAGAGGCTTGGTACCCCTGGTGTAGACAAAGGAGATAATTGTCAACAATGTGTGTGTGTGGGGGGGCAATGCCTGGAGGGGTGGTACCATGAAACCATCTGTTGCCTTAGTCACTTCCCTTTCTAATTCTCCTACCCCCTGTGCTAAATTACCCCTCTCCAATTTCCATCAAATAGGGAGCTCTGTAGCTAACATAAAGCATGAAACAGAAACCAAGATGACTTTTCACTTAGTGAATCATAGTGAGTCATAGAGGGAATGGACTCTAGGCTAAGCTCATTCGGTGGCAGACAACTCATCTATGGCTTGTGCAATAGTTATTGGAAAAATTAACATAGAATAAAATAGATTGCATGTGTATTTTGGTCTGATGCATGTGTAGCCAAGTACCAAAAGTCAGATGAAAATCATTCCCACATGCTCAGCTCTTCTAGTCCTCTGAACTGCAGTGGAGTCTCCCTCACCTTCATAGTAGTGACAACCTCCTCTTTGACCTCCAAAGCTGACCAGCCTCAGCCCAGACAACCATGACCAATACACACACACAGAGAGAGCAGAAGGGTACCATGTTTCTTGCCAACTGCATGGCGGGGCGGGGGATATAGTTCTTATGCCAAATTACTGGTGGATGTGGCCTTATTCTATTGGTTGTAGTGCTGGTCTGATCAAACTCTCTCTCTCTCTCTCTCTCTCTCTCTCTCTCTCTCGTTCTCTCTGCTTATAAGGAGCAGAAAGCAAGTGTGCCCTCCTACTCAGATAGTGAAAATGAGTAAACTAATGCTGAGCCAAAAATGTCCCCCCTTTCTTGGGCCCATATGCAGGCCATAAAAGTATGGGACACTTTGGGAGGGAGAGAAACCCTAGGGATTTTCAGTGGTGGGGGCAAACTGGGACAAGCAGCAACAGCAGCTTTTGCCTTCTTGCTTGCTTAAATGCAGCTGCAATCGGTGACTGCACAGCTACAGTGTTCCCCTACAATGCCTCACTTGGGATGATGCTACATCATGATGTAGTTTTATTCCAACTCCACAATGCTTCACTTGAAACAATGCCATTCCAAAGTAAGGGATTGTGAGGTTGGAATGACACTGCATTGTGATGTAGTGTGTCATCCCAAGTGAGGGATTTTGTGTCTGTGTATGTGTGTGGGGGGATTGTGGACCCCAGGCTGCTAATATGAGGGCAGTTGCCACCAGTTACAGCAACCAAATGACAGTCATGCCTTGGATTGAGAGCATAATTCGTTCCGGAAACATGCTTGTAATCCAAAACACTCTTATATCAAAACAAAATCCCCCCCCCAAAATTTTTAATTTATGCCATACTACAGTACTTGTATTGCAAGACGTCGCTTGTATATCAAGTAAAATAAATAAATAAATAAATATTTAAAAATTTGCTTGTCTTGCAAAACGCTCTCAAACCAAGTTACTTGCAATCAAAGGTATTACTGTATGTTTAAGGAAGCAAGAAAAAAAAACAGGTGCTGCTGTCATCACCACTTGTCCCAGCAAGCCATTACACTTGAAAATTTCTCCTATTTCTTTCTGCCTCCCGAAAAAATCCCAACTCTCCTCCTCCCTTTTGATCCCCTCCCATTTTTGAAGAAAGGAGTTTCAGTGGAACTTTCAGCTCAGCCCTAAGCAGAACCATGTTGTAGTTTTGTCATTGTTTAAGTTGCAGATGGCATTGATCTCATAAGGCAAGAGATCTGCGTATTGCAAAGCAGGCCTCTCCTACAGATTAAACCTACAGTCATGCCTTGGATTGAGAGCATAATTCGTTCCGGAAACGTGCTTGTAATCCAAAACACTCTTATATCAAAATGAAATCCCCCCCAAAAAAATTGTACAGAGATTTTTAATTTAAGCCGTACTACAGTACTTGTATTGCAAGACGTCGCTTGTATATCAAGTCAAATTTTTTAAAATAAATATTTAAAATTTTGCTTGTCTTGCAAAATGCTCTCAAACCAAGTTACTTGCAATCCAAGGTATTACTGTATTCCCAAAATCTATATGTAAATAACAAGTGAGTTTCAAATTCCTATCAAACCGCCCAGGGCAGCCTCGGGTGTCATCGGGTTTGGGAGTTCTCTTACATTAACATCACCCTAAAACCCGTTTGTCATAGTTTGTCAGGGAACAGAAAGGCATATTTTTTTGTCAGGGAACAGAAAGGCAAGCCTGCCTTTCCTGCCCATGATAGCATATAATTCTTCACAGCACTGCAAAATCCATACTCCATAGGCTTCTCTGACAGGGCATGTTCAAGCAAACTTCAAGGTGGCTGCATGAAGGAAATCATTATGTCACCCTTCCGCTCTGCCTGAGCCTTCCCTTCGAAGGACTTAAATACTGTCACATGGAGCCTCACACCTAACCCGGAGTGTGTGAGTCTCTGTCAGCCATGGAGAGAGATTCCTGATTCTGAATGCCCTTGGGTAGATGACAGCCACCCTGGCAGTCTGCACAGAAAATACTGGGAAGGGATGATCTCTAGAGACGGCACCATTTCAACCTGAAATGGTAGATTCACTCCCTCTTAGTCACAATTAGTGTACATTTTGATGTGAAACTTGGTTTTGTTGAGAGCTTGACTTCTAACCCAAAATTCGGTGAGGTTTGGTTTTTGCTCTGAATAATTTATGCCATTGTGGAAAGGGCATAAACATTAGCAAAAAAATCCTAGCTTCCACTCCTTCATTCAGTTTTTGTGTGTGTGCATTAAGAACATAAAGAGCGCCATGCTGGATGAGACCAAGGGTGCATTTAGTCCAGCATTCTGTTCACACAATGGCCAACCGGCTGCTTGTGGGAACCCACAAGTATGACGTGAGTACAACAGCAGCAGCACCCTCCCCCCCCCAGTTCCCCAGCATCTGGTGTACATGGGCATACTGCTTCTGATACTGGAGGTAGCATATAAACATCAGGAGTAGTAGCCACTGATAGCTTTATCCTCCATGAATTCGTCTAATCCCCTTTTAAAGCCATCCAAATTGCTGGCCAACATTTCATCTTGTGGTAGTGAATTCCATAGTTTAACTATGTGCTGTGTGAAGAAGTGCTTCCTTTTATCTCTCCTGAATTTCCCACCAGTCAGCTTCATGGGATGACCCCATTTGGGTTCTAGTATTATGAAAGTGAGAGAAAAACATCTCCCTATCCACTTTCTCCATGCCATGCATAATTTTGTACACCTCTATTAGGTCTCCCTGTGCTCACTTTTTTTCTAAGCTAAACAATCTCAGATGTTGTAACCTTTCCTCATAGGGGAATTGCTCCAGCCCCTTGATCATTTTACTTACTTACCCTATTCTGCATTTTTTCCAGTGCTACAATATCCTTTTTTTTTTTTTAGGTGCAGTGACTATTCTTTCAGTGATGTGCTGTTGCTTGCAGGGGGTGGGGGCAAGGGGGAGGGGACTACATTATAATTGCCCAGGTACTGGGCCAATGCTCCCTGCCTCGCAGTTAGCAATGTATGAGAATTCCATTTTGGAGTGAAATTTTGAAGGATTTTACTGGTTCGGTACTGGCAGATTTAGTTCTGCTCCCCCCCCCCCCGCTGGTGTTGACTCAATCTGTAGTGAGTGAGTCAATCCAATATGCAGATTTCAGATTATTTTTAATGGTAGCAGCAATTTTCCCTCCCTTTGCTTGGGAAGTACCAAAGTGGAGGATGAAATTGACAAATTCTTTGACAAGTAAGGAATATGGCTCTGCTGCTGGGCTAAAGGAAGTAGTGTGTGGAGAGGATGAAACTGACAAAGATATTTACAGTAATACAGTAATACCTTGGATTGCAAGTAACTTGGTTTGAGAGCAGTTTGCAAGACAAGCAAACTTTTAAATATTTATTTAATATTTTTTTTTACTTGATATACAAGCAACGTCTTGCAATACAAGTACTGTAGTACGGCTTAAATAAAAAATCTCTGTACAAATTTTTTTTGGGGGGATTTCATTTTGATATAAGAGTGTTTTGGATTACAAGCACGTTTCCGGAACGAATTACTGCTCTCAATCCAAGGCATGACTGTACCTTGGATTGCAAGTAACTTGGTCTGAGAGCGTTTTGCAAGACAAGCAATTTTTTAAAAATAAATTTTGACTTGATAAACAAGTGACGTCTTGCAATACAAGTGTAGGGATGTAACCGCTCGCCTCGAGCGCAGCCCCACTCACGCCCGCCAGAGACTCGCTTTGATATAAGAGTGTTTTGGATTACAAGCACGGTTCCGGAACGAATTATGCTTGCAATCCAAGGTATTACTGTACAATGGGAATATGACTCTGCAGGGCTACCTAGTGGATAGGTGTGCACTTGTGCAAAACCCCAAATTAAAAAAAAAATTTAAAAATATATATTTTTAAAAAATGACCACATCTGTGCAAATTTAAAGATGCAAAAGGGAAAAAGGAATCCGATTTGCACAAATCTCCAGACCCAAAAGATGAAAAACAAAACAAAACCTACCCATGATCCCATTTGCCCAAATCTACAGACCCGAAGAATGGAAAAAAGAAACAAAACCCCCAAGCAATCCCATTTGCGGAATCACGGGACCCGAAAAAGGTGTATATTTAATATGCACAAAAAATAAGAATATTTCCGGAATCAGTAAAAAAAATCCATTACAGTCTGCTGCCACTTTTCGGAATGGAAACACTGAGAAATCCCACAGTTGGCTTAAACAGAATGGAATTCACAGCATTGCAAATCCCTACTTGCAGTTTCATTGACCACCAAGCACTCTGTGACAAGACCTTCACCCCAATTTAGTTCTGGTCATGCATATATCAGGGCCTAATTACATGCGATGTTAAATGCATCACACACAGCAGGGGTGGGCAACTTGTGGCCTTCCAGGTATTTTAGCCAAGAACACCCATCAGCCCTCGCCAGCATAGCCAATGGTGAGGGGTGGTGGGAATTGTAGGCCAAAACATCACATCTGGAGGGTCACAAGTTGCCCACCCCTGACATACAGTGACAACAGAGTTTGTACAGAAATGAAAACCAGGTGTGTGGGAGCTGGATTCCTCCCTGCCATGATCCGGGGGCGGGGGCAGGGCCGGATTAAGATATGGGCTATTGGAGCTGCAGCTCCAGGCCCCTACCACAAAACAGGCCCACAATATTCAGCCCCCGCCCCGTTCATTTCAATGGGTCTACTCTTTTTAAAGTCGGAGTAACGCGGGAGGCGAGGCAAAGACGGGGAAAAGGGAAAGCCGATCCGAGGCTCGCTTTTCCTGGGAGTAAGCCCTCCCTGCGGGAGGGAATAGGAGACTTACTCCCGAGTAGCCACGCATAAGGCAGCTGGAGTGCCGTGTGCGCGCTGTTAATCGCCCGTGGAAGCTCTGCGCGCGGAGGATACGGGCTGCCCGCGCGTCAGCATCCCCACAACCTGCTTTCATTTCTCCTCCCCGGTCTGCTGCGCTCTGCGGCAGCCGCCCGGGCTTCTTATACGGAGGGCTTCGTGGATGGAGGGAGCGGGGGAGATCGAGAGAAGCGGGGGCGGCGGGGGTGTTCGTGGAAGCCGCGTGAAAGGCCAGGATCGTGCCAGACGCGCGGTGTGAATCAGCTTTCTGGGGAGGGGGAGTGAGTCAAGGCCGGAAAGCCGAAGTTGAAAGGGGCCGCCTCCTCAGTCCGGCGAGAGCGTGGATTGAGCATCGTGTCGAGTATTTTAGGCTTGCGAGTCTGAGAGGCAGTAAATTACCTTTTTTGCTTCCCCTTTCAGGGCCCAATCCTATAGCATGTCCAGACAGAAAAAGTCCTACAACTCCCAGCATGCCCCAGGCACGCTGGGAATTGCAGGGCTTTCTCTCTCTCTCTGAACATGCTTATAGGATTGCGCCCTTTGAAATGTTATTGATAATACAGTAATGCCTTGGATTGCAAGTAACTTGGTTTGAGAGCGTTTTTATAACGGTTTTATTGAGTTAACAAGCTTATTGTTTACAAAAAAAGAAATATTTTCAATATGTTTCTGTTTTGGCACTTTAATGGTAATTAAAATATTTAATTAGTTTTAATATAAAATTGCGTCTTCATTTTATTTATTTCCATAAAAAGGCTCACCAAAATCCTCAGCACCAGGCCCATAATGCTCTTAATCCGGCCCGGGGGGGGGGGGGGAGATCACATACCATGACAGGAAAAAAGAGAGAGCTCCCAGTGGATTTCTTGGGATATTTTGTGTCCCAGGCTTTTTTTTTATTTTCAGAAAGCAAACTCTGTATGGACACTTCAATCTGCTGTCGTAGATCAGTTTTTCTTTTGTGCAACAAGCCACATGTTTTGCCCATACAGACTTTTCTTTATGAAAATAAAAAAGAGCCCTGTGACATAAGGTATCCCAAGAAACCCATTGTTTTTTTATTTTTTGCCATTGGGGTGCTTTGCTGTCCCAGCCAATGGAATGTATTGATATATGTGGGTTTCCAAACGGGAAAGTGGACATAAGTGTCCTTCTTCTGACACCACTCCCATGGATATGCTTGGGGACATTTTCCTGAGATACACTGGAATATGGCTTGGGGTAGTAAAATGTCACCCCAAATGGTTTGTGTATGTTTCTTTGTGGTGTTGCACAAAGACCCCAACTGGGGTGGTGGAACAAAAACTTGAAATCTGTGGCACAAAACAGCTTGTGAGGAGATACCAGACTTCAGGGCTCATAGTAAACAATGCATTCCTATGTCAGGGCAAAAGCTAGGCTAGAACCTTCTCCTTGACACATTACTTTTCTATGTGAAAGTATTTTCTCCCATATGGGAGTGTATTCAAGCATGTGAATTAGCATAGTCCAGGTAGGGATGTTGGAGAAATCTGTAATGGGTTCAAATGACTTTGGATTTCTATGAATCTGACCCACGGGTTCTGCAGTGGGACCACATCTTTTGGGTTATGCAGATTCTGTGGACTTGTGGACCATCTTTCTTTCTTTCTTTCTTTCTTTTACTTTCTGGAATTGTATGCAAATTTAGTTGTATGAAAATATGAACATTGCTGGAAAACATGCTAATATATATGCCATTTTAAAAACACACACACACACACACACACACACTCACGAAATTTTATACATCTCTGATCTCTCTTCAGCCTCTGTTGTGTAGCACTCTTTTTTGTGCACTCTGCTCATCAATTGTATGCTGAGCTAAGAAAAATGAACAAAAAGTTAAGTGCCAGTGTGGCGTACTTTTTTGCATACTTTTCTGAAAGGGAAAAAAAATCCAAATCTGTCAATGAGCAGATGATTGAATGAAAGACACCCGACAATCTGTGAAACACAGATAGAACATTTTTGTATGCATTTTTTGATTGGAAAACTCCATTGCAAAATTTGGAGAAGTGTGAATTTCAGAGGACAACTGAGTTTCAGCCCACGTATTGGTTCAAAAGTGCAAAATTAGGTATGTTCACATTAAAACGTGAACCGAACATATTTCTCTCCCATCCCTGTTTGAAAGGTAAAGCTGTTTTCTCAGAAATGCTCACCACTTTTTCAGCAGTTACATATTTGCTTACAATTAAAGCCCTTTTTGCCCTTATAAAACAGTCTCCTTTAACAAGGAGGAAGCTCATCAGTACATACCGTAAATGTTTCCCTTTGTAGCAGTTGTTCCAAATAAACAGGCTTTAAACAACCATTGGAGTGAATAAATAAGAGCGATTGGGAGAGACTGCAACACAATTTGTTAGCTTCAAAGGTCAAGCCAGCCAGTGTTTTTATTGGATCCAATTACCTGAGGGCATTTGCGGTGCCTCGACCTAAAAACAAACAAGTTCTTCTGGCAGCATTTCCATATATTTATATCATTTTAGGGCTAACATGATCAGCTCGCCTGCCCAACCGCAGCGCAGCCTGAGCTCAGCAGTCATTATCCATTGGCCTTTCTTGAAATCCTGGGCGATAGAGAGTGGCAGAGCACTCCCTGAGATGGCTCTCCAGTCCACACACTGTAGTTGTCCCCACTGTCCTTGACAAACTGTGCTAGTCAGCCTGGAGAATCGGGCAGGGAATTCATGTTTTAGTTATGCTCATCTTTTAGATGTCAATCCGGTGATCTAATTACACTTAGGTATGATAAAAGAATCAAGTTATCTCCCGAAAAAAGAGACAGAGGAAACTTCTGTGATGCTGGCAGGACCCGCCCATCCAGTAAAACAGACAGGATATTCAGAGGGCTGAGCGGAAATGCCTTCCCCCCTACACATGCGTTACAGTCCCATTCACATGCTCCTCCTTTTCAGTGGGTTTTTCATAGGGGAGCTGAGAACTGGGGGTGAATTTCCCATTCCACTTGCTTCAGCAGCAACCGCCTTCCTCACTGCTGCATTCTGGTTTTTGTCCCTACATACTGCCAGAGTGAAGGCAGGAAGCACTGCCCTCACTCTAATTTGGCTTCAGATCTCATGGTGAAGCCAAACCAGAGTAAGGGCCAGGGGCAGTGCTAGGTACCTAAAAGATCCATGGCTCAGGCCAATAGGACAAAAAAAAATGCACAAGTTTGCATGTGCTAATTTACATATGCAAATATATGTGCATGATTAGAAATAATGACTATAATTTAAATGTTATAGAAGGCAAGCCACTTCACCTCTCGCTTGTTTTCAGGACAGAACTGTGTAATGTCCTGAATATAATAAATTAAATTAAATTAAATTGTGCTTACTTAAAACTTGCCCTCCACCCACCCATACTTTTCCTTGATCTCTCAGACCCAAATCCAGATGGGGAGGACGGAGTGCCTGGGACCAGCAAAGAGCTGTGTGGCATCTTAAACATTTACCAGTTACTTGCAAACTGAACATGGCACACTGGCAAGAGAGAGTGTGGGAACGTATTGTAGACTATAATAGCGCATGCTCTTAGGCTGCAAACTTTCACAATTACTAGGGAGTAACCCCTGTTAAACATAGTGGGACTTACTTCTGAGTAAATTGCTCTCTCCCCCACCCCACCCCATCACCAACAGGTACAACCGCACAGTACAGAGATTTCAGGACCAGAGGGCATTGCTTTGCTGCTCCTGGTCCCTGGACCAGGTGAGGAGAGGGAGGGTGAATTCAGACGACATGGAGATTGTTTGTGACTTTCGACCATGATCTAATTTCGGTGACGTCTGAATCCTGTCATATTAAATTATCATGATCTATTTTCCTCCAGCAGATCACGATAAGAAACAACGATGTGATCCGTTGTTTCCAGATCGTTGGTGATCATCCGCAAAGACTGTCGTTACGCATGAACCCGGGAAACGCCTCTCATTGTGTTCGTGTAGTGAAAATCATACAGCCCCCTGTAAAGAGCGGTGAATTAGCCCATTCTCCATCCCCCAGGTCTCTATCTCCCAAACTGTGCCTGCCTACAGATTGCTTGTTCTGTTGCCCGCTCGTCATTGGCTGACATACTCTCACTGTCCTAGCCCTGTATTTTCCTCTCCCCGAAGGAGACCAGATGATAAGCGCCACTGCCCTCTCATTCCCTGTGGTTTTACTCGACCTTGGCGCTCTGGCAGTGCAGCAACAGTGCATTCCTGCACCTTCACAGAACGCCCACCATTTCCCCCTCCAATAATTAAACCCATGTCCTGAAAGCACATACCTTCGCCTCTTCCCCCACCTTCATCCCAACTGCACCCTCACTCCTGGCACTGGATAACAGTGCCCATGTGGTGCTGCAGCGCCCCATTCACACCCCCACCAGTTTACATACAGGAGTGACATCTCCCAAGCCCGTGGGTGCCAATGCCATGTCCCTGAGATGGGACTCCCTTATCAGTTCTGGGGACTGTCACCCTGAGACGTGGCAGGTAATGCTTGATCGCCCATATATGCCGTGGCGTGATGTAGGCTGCTGCAGAAATGCACTGGTTTTCTACGGGCTTTCCCTTCCCTTCTGCACTTTCACAATAAAGAGATTTGTCCCACCCCACAGGTCCCTATAGTCATGCCCGGGGCTGGCCCCAAGACATTTTGCTCAGAGGCAGAGCAGCAAATGGCACCCCCCCACCGCTCCATTCAAGGTGCATAGTAGTACTCAAAGCTAGTCAACTTGTTTTGGTCCCTGAGGCAGAAAATCCTACAAGCACGTCTCCCTTTCCCTTGCAGTGAAAATACAATAATAATTAATACATCAAATAATGAATAATTTGCTACTTTTTCATGGGGTCCAGAATTAGTTGTCTGGGGCAGCTGTCTCAGACTCTAAAATGTGTGTGTGTGTGTGTATGAGTCTTTAAAGGACCTTGTCTCCTAAGGACACCCCTATTTGTTAAAAGGGATGTATTGACAGTGGGGAGGAGACAGAAGAAGGGATTGTTCAGATTTTGGAGAGGACAGCTCAAGAGAAGGCTATCATGGCTACTAGTCTAGGATCAGAGGCAGCATGCCTATTTGCACCAGTTACTGGGGAACATGGGTGGGAGGGTGCTGTTCTACTCATGTCCTGCTTATGGGATCCCGTGGGCAGCTGGTTGGCCACTGTGTGAACAGAATGCTGGACGAGATGGACCCTTGGTAGGATCCAGACGGGCTCTGCTTATGTTCTTATACTGGAATTGATCAAAGGAAAAAATATTTTTGGTACTTCAGTATTTCAGTGTGTGTGTGTGTGTGTGTGTGTGTGTAACTTTCCAGCAAAAATTAAGAGATAAGAACAAGAAATTGCATTAAGAGCAGACTTGTCATCTGGCTGACAGCTGGCTGAAATATTAGTCCACAACACTGCCGACAGATACCCGTTCAGTGCTGCAATGTTGTGAAGGGTGGATTTTCAGCTGACTCTGCCCAGACTTTAAGTAGGGATGTTGGCTCGGCAGCAGAGCACAGATTTTCCCTTGCAGAAGCTCCCAGGGTCAATCCCTGAATCTCTAGTTAAAGGACCTTCTGTAGCAGGGCTGGAAAAGATCTTTGTTTGAGAAACACTGCCCAGTTGGCTAGATGGGTCACTGATCTAATTTAGTGAAGAGCTGCCTCTTATACACAGTTTGTGCAACAAAGCTCTTAAAAAAAAGTAGGACAAAAGAAAAAAGCTTCCCATGTACTCAGCGTAAGTTCCAATCAGCCCTTTCCAATCAACTCTTTCCAATCAGACATTCTTTTTGCAAGAGTGCAAGTACAACTATGATTTTTTTTAGAATTGGAAGGGAATGAAAATACATTACCAAATGATGCAAAATTCACAAAAGCATTGATGACAGTGATGAGTAAGTAGGCACTTTGCCCTTATGTGTGTCCTGATATTCATTTTAAGAATCCTCTCTCCTCTTCCTTAAATTGTCTATAAATATTCATGATAAGGTGTTTTTTTTTAGATGATTATGATGATCATGATGATGATGATGAAACATTTCCTTTTACATTAATAGAGCAATCCTAAGTTGTTGTTGGTGGTGGTTGCAGTGGGTCTGTGGAAGAGGAACTGCCACTTCTTAAAGCCTTCCAGTTCATACCAGCCAGGTTTTAAAATGGGTGGTGGTCACTGTTTCCCCTTTTCCCTTCCCAATGTGCTTCCCCAAGACAAAAACGACTCTAGCTATTCAAACTTCTCCAAGCGTACCTAAAGGCATGCCTGCAAATCTGCAAAGGAGCTTGTTCTGCTTCCAGTTCTAGGGATGTATGAGAATTTCATTTCCCATCATTTAATACCAGAAGTTGTTCCATCTGCACCCCTGAATGTGAACACAAGTGCATTTTGCAGGCAAAGCTTGCGTATTCCTGGGCTTATTGTGTAACTTCTTCTGCTGTGCAAATGGGCAATGGAGCATGGCTCGAGGGCATATAGACTCTGGGGATCACATGTGCTGCATGAGGGCATCGAATTCACAGAAGAAAGCCCCAAGGGCTGTACACCTGACGAAGGCTTGTGACCTCTTCACATTTTGGAGACCACTAGAACAGGCTAAACAGGTTGTGCTCATTCAATCTCTAATAAGGAGTCCGACTTGTAAAACGATGACTGAAAGACATCCTAAATACATGACATTTGTAATATTGAGTCACACTGACTCTTTGCGATCTGTTTAGCACAGTGCCTGCATGTGTGCGTGCACGCAGTGTGATAAGGTTATGTGATAAGTTGTTATTGTATCTGGATTACAGGAGAGCAAGATGCGGAACAGAGAGGCAACGCTCGCTCAGTTTCACAGAAGCTAAAGGTCCCAATTCCTAACATGTCCTTTTTGCCACCTGACCTCTAATGCCTTCCCTTCCATACAGCCAGCTGTCACTTCCTTTTCTGTCTCACTATGCAGAATGGGATGATGCAAAACCCCTGCAGAAACTTTACATCAAATGCTCATAAACTGTTCCTTTCTGCAGAGCCCAAGTGCTGGAATTGGCCATTGTAGAAACTGTGTGACAGCTGCTCTGCTCTTTTTTTTGTGTGCCTCTAGCCGTAGAGAAGAATCAGCAGAGCCTTCTGCATCGGAATCATTTCTCCTCTGGGCAAAGCCCATGCATAGGAGCTGCACCCAGCTGTTCCCCAGAGAGCTGTGGCAATGCTTGCTCTTACTCTAGCCACAACCAGATGTCCATCAGAGTTAACCTGACTCTGAGCCAGGTTTGTGTTAGGTTGATAGTAGGGCTGTGGAGGAACATATTGCAGCAGATAAGCTGCTGATATTGCCCCCACACAGAAGGAGTTACTTTTACATAGCTCAGAATAGAACGCATACAGCATGTCATCTGCTGCAGTTTTAACTTCACTGCCTGCCATTATGCATGTATTCATTTATCCCTCTGTATTATCTGTAGTACTAAGGAAAGACAAGAGTGACACAAAGCTCTAAACCTCCTGTACCAGATTGAAAACTGCCATTTGCAGAACAAAAGCCGAATGTGGGTCAAAGGCAGATGTGGCTGTCGCTCTACCCCATATCTCTATGCCACAAGGAAGGCTGGTGACTCCTATGTCAGTGGGGCTCCTTATCCATTATGCCCTTTTGCTTGAGCTTTTATACGAGCTATCTGTGGTGCTCCATGCTGGTGAACCTATTTTGGGGGATGGTGTTCAGCACCATGGATAGCTCCTCTAAAGCTCAAACAAAAATATGTAATGGATAAGGAGCCCCACTCACATAGGAGTCACCAGCCTCCACTGCTATGCCATGTTGTCCTATTTGCTTCATACATGGTGGTGTTCACTTTGTGACCAACTTGGTGCCACATATTCATACCTTTTTGAGAGAGGAGTGTTTATCCAGTATGGACTTCTTACACAGTTCTTTACACCCTGGTCACACTCAGGTAGGATTACTGCCTCTTAAGACCATTCAATAGGTCCAAAGAAGAGGTTGCCTGGATGCTTACTGGATCTGGCAGATCAGAGCACATAACTCTGGTACTCTTATCACTTGCACTGGTAGCCAATTTTTTTCCTGGGCAATATTCAAAGTGCTGGTTTTGACTTTTGAAGTTCTAAATAGCCTGGGAACAGAGTTGCTGAAGTATCACCTCCCACAAAATAAATCTGTCCAAGCCAGGAGATCATCTAAGGAGGCCCTTCTCCATGCCTCCCTGCTGTCTGAGGTATGGCAAGTGGGTACATGAGACAGGGGTGGCACCAAGACAGTGGAAAACCCTGCCAAGAGAGGTTTGCCTAGCTTACTGCTGACTCAAGGTTTTTGAGGGCCCTTGGGAAAGACACCCTCAATAGGCCCTCAGTGGTCTACCTTCTCATTGTCACCAGCTCCTGTTGCTCCTCATCCTCTTTCACATCATTGCTACCACTTGCTTGCTTGACAGGCTGAAAGCCAGTAAGCAAGTAGGCAGTGGCATCTCTGGCTCCTCCTTCTCACCACCACTGTTGTCTAGGCCAGAGCAAGAAGCAGCTGAATGAGCAGCTTGCAATGGTGAGGAGGAAGAGCAACTTCTTGTCAGTGGGATCCTGCTGGGGTGTGTGCCCTCAGCAGGTGCCAGACCATGCCTGCCCTTGATGCCAGCCCTGCCTAGCCCCATCACTGCTTGCCTCTTGGCAAACACCCAAGGCTTTCTTTTTCCTCTAGGCATGTTTGGGTGCTGCCTTCTGAATTTATTTTCTGTCTGCTGCTGCTCTTTGTAATGTTTGCCAATTGTATAATTTTTTAATATATTGTTCATGATTCAACCTATTATAAGGATGGACAAATCTGTCAGTTTCACTTCCTCCCACAATCTTTTACATTTTTTTTAAATCTCAAATTCTTTCTGTCCTCTTTATGAAGAACTTTGCAAATTTAGGTAAGTTTTCATCAAAAATGAACCAAACCAAATTCTCACTTATCTGCATTGTCCAAATTCAATAGGTACAGCTATTCCCAGCATAGAGAAGAACATGTTGTACCTGCCTGCTATGCAGCTGTTAAATATACAGGCCTGTGGCTCACGCTGGCTCAGCTTGCCTGAGCGTGGAAAGCTAAGCAGGGTCAGGCCTGGTTATTACTTGGATGGGAGACCCCTCCTCTAGTTTCCTGCATTGAGCAGGGGGTTGGACTCGATGGCCTTGTAGGCCCCTTCCAACTCCATGATCTATGAATCTATGAGGAGCCCGTTAGAAAGAGAAGTAGCAACCCCATTCTGGCACCACAAATATGGTTCAATACATGAGGATTAAAAGCCAGACTATTAAGACTTAAGCACACAAACTTGGATGGATGAATCTGTCAGTTTCACTTTTGTCCACATTCAATTTTTTAAAAAATCTCAAGTTTGAGATCACAGGCAGGTTAATTTTATTCTGTTTTACTGTTAACAACCATCAGCCAATAAACATTTTCAAAATCATATAATCATATTATGGAATATGTGTGTATCCTTATATTACACTTGTATTCTGCCACTTAGCTACTTCAACTGCCTCAAGTGCAGACTGTCCTCTTGCAGTGGCATCTCAAAAACTGCATTACTTGAGTATATCTTAATCATAATTTCCCTGACTTTCGACCAATTTCCCTGATTTTCCCCTGACCAATTACCATTTCCCTGGCTTCCCCTGATTTTCTCTGACTTTCAAGAAAGTGGCAACCCTGCAATCCTTGATTGGAGTAGATCAGCTGGAGTAGATCGGGCTTGCATGCGTATTCATCACTCATTTTTCTGCTTGTCTTCTGCATGTGTGTGAGCTGCTCACTGCAAAGAGCAGCATAGGGATGTCAGAAAAATCTGCAACAGACTCAAATCAGTTTGAATTTCTAAGAATCCGGCCCCTGGATTCTGCAGCAGACTGCCTTTTTCCATGGATTCCACGGACTTCTGGAACGATTTTTTTTCCATTTTATGTAATTTTGCACAAATTTAGTCACAGAAAACCCCCCCAAACATAAAATAGGCCACAAATGTGCATTTCCCCCATGGGCTAATGTGTGAAAATACTCATTTTGCATATTTTGGAGCTATTTGTGCATTTTTGTGAGTGCAAATTTGCACAACTCCACATTTGTGCAAATGCGTATGAATGGACTTTCACAAAATCTGATTCCATCAACGAGCAAACGACAGAACGAAAGGCGTCTGCCAATCCATGAAATGTAGACGGAATTGATTTTACAGCATTTGGCATCTTTTCCATTAGCTAGCAGCAGCAGCATAACTATGCAGGAGGAGGGGGACAAGGAAGGGTAGCTTTCCACTCCTCTTAGAAAAGGGTCAACAAATAATCAAGCAGGGATGTACAGATTTTGTTAAATCCATTCCATCTGTGTTTTGTGGATTGCCAGGTATCTTTCATTCCATCGTCCATTCATTGACAGAATCAGACTTTTTTAAGGGATGTATGAGAATTTTGTTATACCTGCACAAGTGCACATTAGTGTTAATGCACATTAATGCACAAATTAATTTAATTAATGCACAAATTAATTAATGCACAAATTAATTAATTAATGCACAAATCAAGTTTGCACAAATCCCCAAAAAGTAAAACAAAACACAAAAACTAAAAAACAGTCTGCAAGTCGGTGGAATCCACCTGACTTGGAAAAAGCCGGCCCACTGTGGAATCTGTGGCTCAGATTAATAGAAATCCAAACCATTGAATCTATTGTGGATTTCTCCAGCATCCCTAATTTCAAGTGACAAAAGGTACTGGTTCTCACTCAGTGAAATGAGTTATAATCAATTTGTATACACTCGAACAGCTGCTTAGGTGCTTGGAGTTAGAGGGAAATCATTCTTGAACAAATGCTATAGTTTGCATGCCCCTCTGTTTCCCATAACGAAACAGATCCGGCATCCCAAATGGAATGATCGTGATCTCAGTTTTTTGAATCACTATGTCTATCTGCCAGCTTGTTTGCAAGTGTGTATGGCAGTTTCTTGGAGTGTTTATTCTAGGCACTCCTGTGTCTAGAATAAATAGAGGAGACAAAAATCAACAAATATTTTAGATGATTCTTTGTTATGAAGGCGGTAACTTAGTACCTGTTTAAAAATGCACTTACACTTTTGCATGAATCTATTGGAGTAACTTTTAACCCTTCTGCTGAAATTGCTTCCTGATTTTACATTAAGCAAGCCGACACATACTTCCATATGATAATCACCAGCTAGAAACCCTGTGCACATATGTATCTAAACAAGGTGTAATGGACGAGGTCAGTTTTTAGATGCTGCTGGTAGCCTTTGTTAAAATGTTTCTGAACTTTTCCATTAGCTAATGAGACACTACTGTGTGGAGGTTCATTATGTTTCCTACAAAATCAGTAGCAAATTCCCTTTTGGAATTTGGTATATCAGATGGAAGCAGAGATGACATATACTAACAGCAAGGGGAGCTAAGTGCCAGCTGGCTAGAATTGCAAGGCCAAAAAGAAAAAAGCAGTTTGTTAGCGGGTGGAAAGGCAATCCTTCTAAGCACCGTACCTCAGACAATGTTTTGTATCACACAGAAAATACCATAAACAGAGCAAAGAGGCATGGAAGGAAGAGGAATGAAGGCAGAAATGAAGGGGCAGGCAGCAAGGATGGGTAACTGGATTGGGAACAAGAGTTGTAGAAGCAGAAAGATGACTGGGGTGATGGCAACAGAGAGAATAATGATGAAAGCTGAGACAGAAAAGGGCAAAGCAGTGATCTGGAGGTCTAATAATGCTACTGTGAATTCTTTGGGGGGAAACAGTTCCCACTGACAGTGTGTCATAAACATTCAATGCTAGAGAAGTTTCTGAAGGCACAAAGGAGGTCATGCAAAAGTATGCCATATCAAAGGGAGCTCTCTTAAATTTACTGTATCTGTATACAGTACATATCTCCAGAGTTTGCCATGTACATTTTTTCTTTGATTTGATTCCCCCCCCCCTCCTGAGGTCAGAAGATAAAGGCAATACAGCACAAAAGATGGAAATGCTTCAGAGAGTGCCCACCTGTTTACAGGTGCCAAAGGGGCTCTTTCAGTGTCAGTCCAAAGTATGGAAGATCCTGGGCTCAAGGAGCATTTTAACGATTTGTCCTGTAATTCCTGGCCAGTGAGGCAATTAGAGCCCACTTTGAAAATATCTGTGTTAGGACCTTTTCAGCAATACAAAGGTACAAATATCTCCCAGGGGATTTTTCAGCACAGGGTGCATGACCATGGGTTGTTTCTTGGGGGTCAAATCTTAGGAAGTTTTAATAACAGGTTCCAAGACTTCAAAGCAACGGAGCTGTCAAAGCTGGAACAGAAGCAGGAAAGATGATAAAGCAGAATCTCCTAGAGAAAAGAGGATGGTTTGCAAAATGTACTTTTCCTTTGCTTCTTTCATATTGGGAAGCTGACAACAGGGATTCAATGATTTTGGTATTTTTTTTTAACCTTAATAAAATGCTACCTAACTTCGCACTGGTCTTGGAAGTTGAGGGATGGACGAATTTGTCAGGTTTGATTCTTCTCAGCTTTTCATTTTCCCTACATTAAGTTCATTCCATCTCACTTCCACATCAGATTGTGAATCCCCGCCCCCGCCCCCCCAGCTTTCCTCGGAATATACGTATGCATTTTGTGTGTGCACTTCTCCCTATTGCACACATTTCCCCCTATTATATGCATATTTGTGCACTGCGCTGCAATCTGTATGATCTTACCTTGCTTGATTTGGGTCTATGACCATACAATAAAGAAAGAAAGAATTTTCGTGCACATTTTTTATTAGTTAAGTTAACTGTACTGCAAAATTGGGGAAAATGCAGTATCGCTGCATTCCAGTTCATGTATAGGTGTGGGAAATGCGAATTTGGTAAGATCACATTAAAATGCAAACCCAATGGATTTCTCACTCATCCCTACTGAAGTTGCATTTCCAACAGGTGTCTTTTATGGGGGAAACTAGGGGTGAACGAATCTGTCAGTTTTGTTTTCTCCCATATTCAATTTTCTTAAATCTCAAGTTCTTTCCATCCTGTTTACAAACAAAATTGCAAATTTTGGTCAATTCTGATCAAGAATGAACAAAATAAAATTCTCACACAGCTGCATCGGCCAAATTCAACAGGTAAAGCTATTTCCAGCATGGAGACAACCATATGGTACCCACCTACCATGTAGCTGTAAAATTAGAGGAGCCTAGCAGAAAAAAAGAGAGGGGGCAACCCCAGTTCAGCACCAGAAACCATGGTTGAATAAAGATGGAGTCAAAGCCTGACTATTAAGACCTCAGCACTCTACCTGGATGGATGAATCTGTCAGTTCTGTTATCTCCCACATTTTTTTTTTTAAATCTCTAGTTCTTTCTACCCAGTTTATTAAGAAATGTACGAATTTTGGTAAGATCTTATTCTTAAAATTCTTACCCATCCTTAGAAAGGACTTAGTTCAGTGGGAGAGCACATGCTTTGCAAGCGGAAGGTCTCAGATTCAACCCAGCGAAAGGATCTCAGATAAGACATAAGAGAGCTGAGAGAAGGACCTTTGTTGCAGGACCTCAAAGAGCTGCTGCCAATCAAAGTAGAGAGTAGAGTGCCTGATGAACCTATAATCTAAGTGGATATAAAGACCAATAGTCTGACTGGATATCCATAATATCCAGGGCCAGCCAGGATATTATGCTGACTGAGGCAAAGGACAAGATGGTGCCAATCCCCCATTCCATGTATGGAAGATGACTGGATTGGCAGTAGAGTCTTACTTCAACACTGGTGACAGGAAAGAATCCTCCACCACACTGGAGGGCAGCATAATAGCTTCAGAGCCGCAGGTCAGGACATGTGGCACATATAGCTCTGTCCTCCAACAGCTTACTGCCACACAGCATTTGCCATTTGAGGCAACTGCTTCACCCTGTTTTATGATAGGGCCAGCCCTGCTTCAAGCCTTGAGATGCAGCTCATGCCTCTCAAATGCACACCAATTGCAGAGGGTCACCCTGCATAGACTTTTCACTTAGTCTAGCTGTACAGCCAAACTTGCTGATAACGGTGGGTTAAATCCAACTATGCTATTCCACTGACATAAGCAGTTCTGTTACCAGAACTGGGAGGGGGGCAATTCCCTCTACCCCTGCCCCCTGTGAACCCTCAAATTGTGCTTCTGAAGGCTGGGAAACCCTCTGGAGCACATTTTCAGGTGGCACGGAGGGCTGCAGAGGGGAGGAGAGAGGAAGAAATTTCTGTTGTGCTGGTGGATTTCTGCTCATGTGACACTGGATTTAAGCCAGTGTGCAAAAGAAAGGAATACAGGCTTTAGTTACTCTAACCACCAAAGATCTCAACAATGTATTGCAACATTGGTACAGGGGGAAAGAGGAAGAGGTACCTTAGAGTACAGGAGAAAAAGAGAAGCAAGTCCTATTTGTATGAAAGTTTAGAAAGAGCTATACTCATCTTCATTTTGTGTCCTATTTGATAGAATAGCAATGTTGCCTACAAGCATGGTTTACTCCAGTTGAGTTGGCATTTGAATAGCAAACCAAGTGATTCATACATGCAGTTAGTTACAAATCTTTTACTTAAGAATTATCACTTATTGTAAGGAAATGTTCTTCATTCTAGAAGATCATAAAACCACAAGACAGAACAATTTCCATTTCCACTAGCTTAGAAGGCTTTAAAAGAAGCTGAGACAAATTCATGCAGGAGAGGTATATCAATGAACACCCGTTAGACATAATGGCTAAATGCTCAGGGACAGTATACCAGAATATACCAGCTGCTGGGGAGAGGGGCAGGAGTGGTGAAGGGCTCGTCCATATGCCTTGCCCATGGCCTTTTGGGAAGGATCTGGTTGGCCACAGTAGGAAGCATGATGCTTGACTAGATATGCCTTTTGTCTAGTGCAGCTGGGCTTTTCTTATATTAGCCTTCCCCAACCTGGTGCCCTCTAGATGTTTTGGACTGTGACTTCCATCAGCCCCAGTCAGCATGGCCAATGGTCATGGATCGCGGGAGTTGTGGACTCAAAACCCTAGAGAGCACCAGGTTGGGGAAAGCTGTCTTGTGTTCTTATTTCTTAGGGGAAATAAGAACCCCAGCTGTCTAACATGCCAGAGAACAGAGGCAAGATATTCATGGTGCTCCTTAATTTGGAAAATAGATTTGGCATGACAATATGGCACTTCAGGGCTTTGCGGGGAAGTGCTAGATATTTGTAGGTATTTATAAATATACAATTTAATATACAATTTACGGGCCCTTATGTATATATGTATACATTTCAGAATGGGTAAAACATCCAGTTCTCTGACCATTCACTAACATGAACAGTGAGATGGTTAATCTTTTCTTACGTTCTGTGTATGAGCTGGTTTTACATACAGCACAACATCGTGGTTCCCCATCAAGGCTGGTGCCCCTCTGGGGTACAAACCACAAATCTGTTTGGACAGCCTGTCTTCTGAATATCATGATCATCCCCATATGAGACAGTGAAGCAATACCATTGCCTAGCCAGAAAGAACTCTGTTGGGCAAGGTGGTGCCAAGGCAAGTCAATCAAGTTATAATTGGTTTTAATTGATACTCCCACAGGCTGCAACATTCTTAATCAGCAGCTGAATGCCATTCAAACGGCTTTTGATGGGAGCAAATAAACTGTCTTTCAAAAGCAAAGCTCCACTGTAAGGCACATTGCAAAGATGTGGTTTCTAGCATGGCCGGATTAACATAGGGGCTGTGGGAGCGGCCGCTCCAGGCCTTTAACAGACAATCGGCCCGCAATTATAGGGACACGAGGCGATTTTTCCCCCTTCGAGTTAGCTCTGATCGTTATCATTCAGCATAATTAATGATTTTTTCAAGATTAGAAAGGTGTTCTAAGCACATCTGCATTACAGGCTTGAGGCAAGACCTACCAAGAACTGTTGTTCTCAAATTAGCATTTCAGTATCTTTGCATTTCAATCACTGTTACTACATTTCTTTGTGAGAACGTCTAGCACATGGGGGGCTTGCTAGGGTCTGTAATATTCAGATTTAGAAGGGACCTCTCTCTCCAGCCTCGAGCAAAAGATCTTTCTGATTCGCAGCTCAATTGTTCAAATGCTAGTTTAACAACAACACACAAAAAAAGCAACAAAAACAACACAATTATTCTTGGTCAAGCAAAGCTTCCTGGCTTTTTGTTGTGGCTTTTTTTTTTTTTAAATAAATAATTTGGGGGAAATTCTGCAAGTTCTCCTTCTCCTTCTTTTCTGTAAAAGGGCTTTCCCTCTTTTGTGAGCCAAACTGAACGTAAGGGCTGTGTGTTTGTGGGTGTGGGTGTCTGCCTTTTGGGGGGTGTTGATCCTCCTGCCGCCTGCAAAATGTCACCTGCTTGGCTAATACTGTGTGTGTGTGTGTGTGTGTGTGTGTGTGTGCACGTGCGCTTTCATGGGGAATTGTGTGGCATTTTAAGTTTTATTTTGAAAAACCCCAGAGAACAGAGTTCACCAAATATCCCTCTTGGATATTTTGGACTACAGTTCTCATTTGCCTCAGGCAGCATGGCCAGTGGCTGGGGAAGATGGTTTATGTTTATTTAAAAATGGTTGTTGTGAATGTTCTATTTATGTGAATGTGTCTGCCTTTTGGGGGTGTTGATCCTCCTGCCGCCTGCAAAATGTCACCTGCTTGGCTAATACTGTGTGTGTGTGTGTGTGTGTGTGTGTGTGTGCACGTGCGCTTTCATGGGGAATTGTGTGGCATTTTAAGTTTTATTTTGAAAAACCCCAGAGAACAGAGTTCTCTCTGTGTGTGTGTGTGTGTGTGTGTGCACGTGCGCTTTCATGGGGAATTGTGTGGCATTTTAAGTTTTATTTTGAAAAACCCCAGAGAACAGAGTTCACCAAATATCCCTCTTGGATATTTTGGACTACAGTTCTCATTTGCCTCAGGCAGCATGGCCAGTGGCTGGGGAAGATGGGAGCTGGGCCCCCAAACATTTGGAAGGGCCCCGGTTGGGGAAGACTGCCCTAGAGGTTAAAAAACGTGGAGGTACTTATCATCAACGATATGTGATGAACGGTTTTATTGAGTTAACAAGCTTATTGTTTACAAAAAAAGAAATATTTTCAATATGTTTCTGTTTTGGCACTTTAATGGTAATTAAAATATTTAATTTGTTTTAATATAAAATTGCGTCTTCATTTTATTTATTTCCATAAAAAGGCCCACCAAAATCCTCAGCACCAGGCCCATAATGCTCTTAATCCGGCCCTGGTTTCTAGAAGTAAGATTTAATCTGGATAAATGACAGACACCACAGCATGGTGATTAGCACAGAATCCTTCCCAATGATATGATTGTGAAGGCCAGGAGAGGGTCAGCTTGTATTTTACAGCCAATATTTACATTCACCACTGCCACTATTTACACATTTCAGTACATCAACAACTATCTTCCTCCTATCTCCTGCATCTATCAGGTTTTACTGGCTCATGGTCCCCAAGGCTGAAAATCAAGGCTGGGGGGAAAAAACCCTGCCCCATGTACAATCTGCTACAGGATATATAGATTGTTTGATATCAATCATGATGGCTATATATTACCTCCAATATCAAAGGCAATATGCTGAGGAGCATGAGTGGCAGGTTGCTATTGCATTCATGTCCTGCTTCTGGGATTCCCATAGGCATCTGGTTGGCCATTGTGGGAACAGAAAGCTGGACTAGATAGGCTTTTGGTCTGATCCATCAGGCTCTTCTTGTGTTCAGTCTGAGCTCTAATCTCTCCCTGAGAGGATCTCTCTCAACTGTTCTTTGTACATCCTTTGACTATCCAAATCATGTTCATTTGTTTTCTTTAGACATGTAGACCCAGGGTGCGATTCTCATACCTGCATGCACATCTTCACTTTTTAATTTATTTATTGCCAGTCTAGTAGGCAGACAAGACAGACAGGCACACTCACATTCTCCCAAGGAAACTCGGTTTGGCCCCTAAGGATGGGTGAGAAATTCATTTCAGTTTGATTTTGACCAGAATTTATCCAATTCACACCTCCCAAAACCAAATGCAGAACCAAACACAATCTGTGTTCTGAAGTCTGTACATCCGAGCTTGCAATGCAATTTGAGCAACAACACAAAATGTGCTTGAAAAATACATACATTTGAAAAATATGTATGGAAAAATGTGTACATTGGAAACACACTTCAGTTTATTTATTTATTACATTTATACCCCGCCTTTTTTCCTGCAAGGAACTCAAGGCGGCTTACATAATCCTCCTCCTCTCCATTTGATCCTCACAACAGCCCTGCAAGGTAGGTTAGGCTGGAGAAAGATGTGTATGTTTCCATGAAGGTATTATTTATTTATTTATTTATTTATTTATTATATTTATACCCCACCTTTTTTCCTGCAAGGAACCCAAAGCGGCTTACATAATCCTCCTCTCCATTTTATCCTCACAACAACCCTGTTGAGGTAGGTTGCTATGCACAGCTATTTATGCAAAAAAGAGCTCACAATCCGATACAGACTTGATGAAAACTGGAGAACCTTCATGAACTTGAGTTCTGCTGAGTTGCACATCCCTAGCAGTGGATTGAGTGTTGGACTTAGAATGGGGAAACTTGAATTGAAATGCATGCTCAGCCATCCAGCTCACAGGGTGTCTTTGAGCTCTCAGCTTTATGTATGTATGTATGTATGTATGCATGCATGTACAGTCATGCCTTGGATTGAGAGCATAATTCGTTCCGGAAACGTGCTTGTAATCCAAAACACTCTTATATCAAAACGAAATCCCCCAAAAAAAATTGTACAGAGATTTTTAATTTAAGCCGTACTACCGTACTTGTATTGCAAGACATCGCTTGTATATCAAGTCAATTTTTAAAAAATAAATATTTAAAAAATTGCTTGTCTTGCAAAACGTTCTCAAACCAAGTTACTTGCAATCCAAGGTATTACTGTATTGCATTTCAATACCACCCAATAGCCAAAGCTCTCTGGGTGGTTCACAACAATCATGGATGGTTGTTGCAAGGATAAAGGGATAGATATGAATGAATATAGATAGATAGATAGATAGAAATATAATAACCCCATCTACACCACTCTGAACTCCTCAGAGGGAGATAGAAATGTGACAACTGAATCACAAGGGCTTGAGTGTCTTTTAATTATTGCACTGTCGGATTGAACAGGATCTGAAGTTAAAAAAAAATGGATACTTGGACCAATAGGACCTGGGTTCAAAATAGGAATGCTGGATACTTTTCTTTGGTATGGTCTACATTTTTAAATGAACAGACCTAATTCACACTTCCCAGATTAATGGGGAGATTGGAACACAGTTATCCTTTGGATTCCATTGCATCACTTTTGGGGCTGTGTTCAGTGCTCTGGGACATTGTGGAAAATGTGAAATGGCAGCTGCATGGCACTGATTGCCATTTTAAATTTCTCAGTGTCCCAGAATGATGCTATGTCTGGTGCTCCAGGACATTGTGGGAAATGTAGCCTCCCATCCATAGGGCAGTTAACTTGGTCTCATCAGAGGACCACACCTGCTTCTGGGTAAGCCTGCTTGGGTGTGGGGTACTGGTGGGGAGGGGGCCTATGTTGGGATGTAGGCCAAGGGCTCAATCAAGTGTGGAATCAGCTGGGTGAAGCTCACAGCAGGGCCCTTTGCAGGATCTTATTCCTATTCTCCCAACTAACAGATGTTATTCCATATGTCAGCCCAGCACTCTTGATACTGACTGTATGGACCAAATAAGTGCTGAATGTGATTTCAGGTAAGTCTTTTAAGTATGGAAAATTTGTTCACTTGCATTGTCCTCTCCAAAGATTTTTCTCATCCCATATCTGGTGTTTTCAACACCAAAGAAACCACAGTGAACATACCACACCATCTATTCTCCAACACCCACAACAGTTTAATGCCTCCTTTGAGGTGATGAGAAATGACACTGCCTAATCAGAGCCACCTTTTGCTGCCATCACAGAAGAGTCATCTTTCAAAAAACCAAGGGGGAGGGAGAAAGGCATTCAGCTGGCGGAGGGGGAAACCTTGGTTCTCAGGGGAAATGACCTTGAGCTACTGCAGCCATTAAATGGGTTTGAATAGCAGAAAACTACTCCGTAAATTTAAAATGACCAAGCTTGACAAAATCAGAGAAATGGGCAGGCTGGACCAATACCCTTCCTCTGTCTTTAAAACATTGTGGTAATGTGAATGGAAATCTATATCCTTGAGTCTATTTCATTTATGACTTGCTTCTAGAAGAGAACAATAATTAGGAATGTACGACAATTTTGTTTCCACTCACAAAGCCTGCAAGCCTGCCTTCTTCGCAACCCCAGATATGAGCATGATAACGTGTCTGCTGAAAATGTTAGCAAATTACCAAACATGCACTTGCCTCTGATTTGCGCAAATTTCCCTGTTTGATTTGTGCAAATTTCCAAAGTTGTGCCAATTTCTAAATCAGCCCCACTTTAGTCTATGGGGGAAATTTGCACAACTTTGGAAATTTGTGCAAATTTGGGGATTTTTGTGCAAATGTCACATTCAATCACTGTTCATTTTGCACAATTTTCCATTTGCGCAAAATGAGCAGCAATTGCAAACACAAATGTAAATTGGGTGTGAGATGAGCAGTGAGCCAGTGTTCAGAGAATCTTGGCAAGCTTGAACATCACTCATTCTCCCATCCCTAGCTGTCCTTCCTTGACTGCCTACTCTTCACCCCACAGAAAGACAACAACTCCTAGGGATGGGGGAGAAATTAGTTCAGTTCGCGTCTTAATGCAAACGTAACTAATTCCACACTTTCGAACCAATACAGGAACCAAGACTTGGTTATCCTTTGAAATTCACACTTCTCTAAATTTTGCAAGGGAGATCGAAGAAACTGAGAGACACCAGAATTGGCAATCCCTAGCTATCACCTTCACCTGTTCATAAGGATTTCCCCAAAACTAGGGGAAGAGGGAAGATTGCATCCCTGGGTAGCTTGTACCACAACACACTTGCTTTAGCCATATGCATTTAAGCTTATTTCTTATCTAGCAACCTGGGGCACCATGGACCAGAGGACAAAAATATTAAGGATACTGCTTCTCCATAGACCCTACCTCATTGCGAGTAATTTAACTAGTTCTCTTTTGGGCCCTTATAGGCTACAGTTGTATACCCACTTACTAGTGGATATATCCCATTGAACTCAATGAGATTTACTTCTAAGTAAACATGTATAGGATTGCACTGCCTTTCACAGACAGGGTGAATGGGAGGAACTTTGGTTAAATGAGGCCCACCCCTGAAGTCGCTACCTAATGAACAGGCACTGTGGCTCTCCAAACCTTATTGCATGGGTGACTCCCACATTTCCACAAACATTCATATGACATCATTTGTAACTCTAAGAATCAGAAGAAACTGTGAGAAACAAAGTTGCCTCTGCTTACAGATAAGAATATGACAGAGTCTTAGATAAGGAATCCTAGTAGCCTAGTCTATGGACCATTTAATTCATGTTGCTGGAAACAACAAAAGAGATTGCAATATTCGCAGCTAATCCACCATAGCTATGTTGTCCTCGTTTTAAGGATAGAATAGCTTGAACAGAACTAGGGAAACGATTCACTACTATTCGTGATAAACAAACTACCCTTGTATCTAAATCCATTCTGTTTTGTTGCATTGTAAACAGTGAAAAATCTTAGAAACCTCGGGGGCTGGGGTAGACATAAGATGAGTGAAGCAACTCTCTCTCCTTTGCAAGTACTACCACAAAACCAAAGAAACCCCTTACCATTGAGAAAGTGAAGGTGATAACTAACACTGTCTAGCAAGACCACCGCACTGCCAGTTTTTGCTTTCATCTTCTGTAAGGTAAGCTTTATGGGGGTGGGCTTGGTAAGTGGTGGTGGGAGGGGAAAAGCCTGATTAGTATGGGAGGGCAAATTCAGCTTCCAGCCAGACTTGAATCCAGAGGGGTCTGGACTGAGCTCAAACTAATGTGAGCCTTCTTGAACTGGATGAGTTGCTATTTTGAACTCCCCAGATTCTGAAATCACTCCCCCATCACTAATTAAAGCAAAAGTTGCTTGGATCAGCTTTAAGCTCAGATATTCTGCATGGAGTGTGCCACACTGTGTGGTGTGGGAGCCATGAGATCCTGATGGCTGGCTTTCATGCCACTCTGCCAATGTCTGAAGGATGGAATGGCACTGACATGGTCATAGGCCCCATGAGGCCATTGGATCATCTAGCCCAGTATTGACTACCCTGACTGACAGCAGCTCTCCCAGGTCTCTTGAAGCTGCCATCTGACCATTTAAATGGAGATGTCATTTAACATAACTCTGCCACTGTGCTAGAGCCCTCCCCTGCTATGGGGAATGACCAGCATACGTGAAAAGGTCCAAGTCAGCACTATTGTACAAGTAACATTTATCATGTTTGTCTTTCTAAATCAGGGGTGTACACAATCCATGCCCCCTCCCAGGAATTCCCTGACCCTCTGCCACCACTGAATTCCTCCCATCTGATGACCTTTGTTCCAAGTCCTGCCACCAGCCTCCCTCATCCTGGTGGTGGTGGGGAAGAGGACAATCATGTGTGTGATTTCCAAAGAGAGGGAGATCTCTCTTTGAGGCAGCTGTCTATCCTACCTGTCTACCCCAAGCATGGCAGCTTTGGATAGACAGATAGGAGCACATATGTGCATGAGAGAAAGAGTCAGTCAGTCAGTCAAGATGAGCAAGTGTGGGATTGCGGGATTGTAGCTCAGGAACATGCAGGAGCAGGTCGAAGTTGCATCCAGGAGACACCGACTACCTGACAGAACAGGGCAAAGCACAGCAGAGTGCACAGTTGACCAACACAATGACTGGGTTCAGAAAACACGATACTCCGCACTCAAGGGTTGAGTGTGAGTTGTCGTTGAACCGTGGGTTGTTGTTGAAACATGGGCAATTGTGTTGTCTGAGTCCAGCTGTGCTGACAAGCCACAGCTTGTTAACCATGAGGAGAACCCGTGGTTTGTTGTTGGGTTGAGAAATGTGGGTTGTTCACCATGGTTTGTAATCTTGACTGGGTTCAGACAACACGATAACCCACATTATTACAACAACAAGCCACGGTTCAACAACCCACATTCAAGTCATACTCAACCCTTGAGTGTGGGTTATCGTGTTGTAATGACTGTGTCCACTTGCCTGTGCTGTGAGAGGTCCTGTGGAGCCACCAGAAAGAAGGACCTCTCCATTGGAGACAAGGAGCAGGAGGACTAATCTGCCCCATCCCCCTTCATGCAGATCTCTCTTTCCCCGCCGCTGAGGAAAGAGTGATCTATATAAGGATCTCTGGGGGAGGGGAATGGAGAGAAGGCTCTCCATTCCCTTCCACAGAGATTCTCATACAGATAGCTCTTTCCCCATTGCTGCAAGCAGCAACAAAAGAGCATTCTGTGTCAGGATCACAGAAATGTGTGTCTGTGCACATAGAATCATAGAAAAGTAGAGTTGGAAGGGGCCTACAAGGCCATTGAGTCCAACCCCCTGCTCAATGCAGGAATCCAGGTCAAAGCAAGCATCCCTGACAGATGGCCGTCCAGCTTCACCTTGAATGCCTCCAGAGTGGGAGAGCCCACCACCTCCCTAGGTAGTTGGTTCCATTGTCTTATTGTTCTAACAGTCAGTAGTTAGTTAGTTAGTTAGTAAGAGCCAGTGTGGCGTAGTGGTGAGAGTGTTGGACTGGGACTCGAGAGATCTGAGTTCTAGTCCCCACTCGGCCATGAAACTCACTGGGTGACTTTGGGCCAGTCACTGACCCTCAGCCTAACCTACCTCACAGGGTTGTTGTGAGGATCAAATGGAGAGGAGGAGGAGGAGGAGGAGGAGGATTATGTAAGCCGCCTTGGGTTCCTTTCAAGAAAAAAGGTGGGGTATAAATATAATAAATAAATAAATAAACAAACAAACAAACAGTCAGGAATTTTTTCTTGATGTTTAGGTGGAATCTGGGTTCCTGTAACTTGAGCCCATTATTCCAGTGTCCTGCAAACTGGGATGATTGAGAAGAGATCCTGGCCCTCCTCTTTGTGACAACCCTTCAAGTACTAGAAGAGTGCTATCATATCTCCCCTCAGTCTCCTCTTCTGAAGGCTAAACGCTGTGCCTGGGTGTGTGCGTGCGCATGTGAATGTGTGGCCCCCCAACCCCTGTGCCAGCGTCACATGCAGCCCTCAGGGCTGAAAAAGCTATGCACCCATTCTAAATCCTAAAAAAGTAAAACCCCACAACAACAAGAAAAACCCACCACCCTTCCCAGAACTGCTCCCTCCTGACAATTGCACAGTTTCCTACCTTTGCCCTTGCCTTTGCCCATCCATCCACCTGCCATCAACTCTACTCTCACCTGTCATGCCCCCTGATCCTGTAGTAAATTACGCTCTTCCAACAGGAGGAAAAAACTATTATAAAGGAATAATGATAATGATAAACAGCACCAGAAATACATATCGCTTCTCCTGGCCTCCCTTCCTGTCTCCCCTCATTTTCCAGTCCCCCAGAAAGCGCAGCATTAATCACTGGGGCAGCAGCTGAGAGATAAAGCACAATTGGAATTTAGCCGTGCATCATGGCGTGTGCATGTGTATGTCTGGGCAAGAGGGGAGGAAGCGGCAGCAGAATAATCTGTCATTTTATATATTTATACTGCCAGGGTCGGTCAGGACTGGTTCTCCATTGTTACTGCAGATTAAAATCATTCACGTCCTTCTGCTCTCATCAGAGGTCACCTTTCAGGAAAGGGGATAAATATTGTGACAAGTTAAATTTTACCATTTTTTAAATCAGCCTGCCATGGGGTTACAAGGCATTGTATGCATCCAAAGGGAAAAAGAGCCAGCCCTGCAATTTCTCCTGGCTCAGGATATTGCCTGCTTACAACGAACCTCTAGAATGGTTTTTCTTCAGGTTGGCTGGCTTTTCCCAAGAGAGTCACGGAAGGATCCCCAAGTGCACAGATACAGTGTGCAGGATGGCCCGAATGGGGGGGGGGGTCCAAATTTTGTTCCCCACGGAAAAGATGACTGTGTCAGCGCCAGATGAGCTTCATTGGAAGAGCATTCCACAAACATGGGGCTATCACAGAAAAGGCATGTTCCTGTACTGACACCCCCTGAGCTTTTCATACAGAGAAGGGGCTCTGAAGCTGACCTCAGGAACTGGGTAGGCTGATGCGGAGAGAGGTGCCCTGTTGGGGTCCTGAACCAAGTAGGACTTTATAGGTTAAACCGGGCACTTATATATTGCTATATTTCTCTGAAGTTGAGAATCTTTCTCCTGCAAAACGTAGGCAAAACAGGAATCTTAGATTGATCTACTGAAAACAAATCATTTGTTTAGTTAAGGCCATGTCTGTGTAAAAATGTCTGATTAGAGAGTCTCTTTTAACAATCAGATAAAAGGTTTTCAGTGATAACAAACATTTATACTAGGCTGGCAAAAGTCTGGATACAATAAATATGGAAGAAATGTTCAAAGCATTGTTGACAAGGACTGTGTTCCACCTCTATTATATGCTAAACACAAGGGCACTATGATAACTGCCCTCCTGTTCAGAATTATGTACATTTTGTTTCTCAGATCTGTATGCTGCCTTCTTGTCTCTCATCATGAAAGTAGTTTTCAAATCCCTTGAAACTAAACCACAGACATCATACCCTTCTTTTCCACTGTCCTTTCGTGCTCTTTTCAATGGAATCAATATTATATTATGGCTATTGATGCCATCAAGACTCATATTTCCTCTACCTCACACATTCCCTCATCCTACATATATGAATAATGTTATACATTTATCACATTTATACTATGCCAATAATCTAAGGAGCTCTGGATGGCATACCTGAGGTCCTCTTATTTTATGATCACAACTGCACTTTGAGGTAGGTTTAGCTAGGGATGTATGGATTTTGTTAAGCCCATTCCATCTATGTTTCACAGATTGTCAGGCATCTTTCATTCCATTATCCACTCATTGACAGAACTGGATTTTTCTCAGTTTCCCAAACACGTTCTCACTGGGAAGTGTGCAGTTGCGCAAATATGTGCACTTCTGAAAATGCACAAATCCCTCAAGATGTGCATTTTTGGTTGGTGTTTTTTTAATTGTTCTTATTTTTTCATATTTTTGTATGACTAAATTTGCATACAATTCTGGAAAGCAAAAAAATGGTCTGCAAGTCCGTGGAATATGTGTGACACGGAAAAAGCTGGTCCGCTGTGTAAGCATTCATCTTCCAGACTGGATCCATATAAATTCTCATTCCAAAGTTACCATATTCCTCAGTGATGAATCGTGCATGCAGAGGGTAAATACACTCAGATTGCAGTTTCAATGGTCCCAGCTGTCAATCAGGTCTTGTCAAGCAGCTTGTACCAAATCCAAGAGCTCTCAATGACAGACATAGCTCCCATTTTAGTGACAGCTCACCCCACAGACAAAGAAGAATGCAGTGGGAATCTTTATTTTTTTCCCTATTAGCTATACAGCAATCCTTTGTGCTAAAGAAAACCCAAGGCGTTAATTAGACGGTTTCAAGAAATAGGACTGTCATAACAGCCGGGATGTTTGTCTAATTTCTACACTGTCATCCAAACGTGAGCCAAGAAAAGTAAGGTGTACATCCCGCACCACTCAATGAGCTTTGTCAAAAACAAAATTAAAATGTCTGCCTTGGAAGTCTTCTGGCAATACTTGCAGCTCCCAATCATTTCCCTGCAGAGTATAAATAGCATGCAAAGCAGACATGGTTTAAAGGGGGGGGGGGCAGCAAACCGGATCTCACTTTCTGAGCCATAAAGCCATTGATTCTTCTGTGTTCATTCCTAAGCAACCGCTTGCTCTGTATTGTGTCTTTCACTGAATCCTATCATTTTGAGAACACAGCCATTCTGGAAATTAAAAACTACAACTGTATTTTGATTCCGTAAGTGAACACGTCCCTCGTGCTTCATTATATTATCTCGGTATATTTAATGTTTGCCTTAGCATGTCCAGTTAGGTGGATTATCAACATCCAAAGTCATTGGAGTGTGATTTGAATGGCTACCACATCACATTGGCCATGATGATGCATATTTAGGGATGGGGAACATTAAAGATGGGCTGAAGTATAATATTTTGCCCTATGCCACCCAGTGCATTTAAGCACTTGGAGATGCAAAGTGAAGACTCTGCCTGGCTCTTAACCCCAACCTTATCGTATCTTTAGAAATGTTTGATTGCTTGTTGTTTTTGGGCACAGATATTGGTGCCGTTATGGGTTCGATTAGACTGTGCTTCAGTCAGGGCTGGTGTCAGGGGTCAGCACTGTTCGGCAACTACTGAGACACAGGAACATAGAAAGCTGCTTTAAACTAAATCAGACACTGGTTCCATCCAGCTGAGTATTATCAACACTGACTTGCAGTGGCTCTTCAGGCTTTCAGGAAGGAGATTTTTCAGCCCTACCTGGAGATGCTAGGGATCGAACCTGGGGGAGCTTCAGCATGCAGGCAGCCCCCAACATTCCCTGGTCCTGCTGTTTATTCCCCTCGCAGTCATTGCCTGTTTGCCTGCCCTCTCTAAGCAAACAAACAGAGACAGGAAAGAGAAGAAGGAGAAGCAATCTCTGCTCACCTGTCCGTCTAGCTTAGTCGTGGGGCAGATTGGATCCAGGAGAAGAGGGCAAAGTAATGGGCAGTGGTGACGACAAAGAAGGAAGAAGGGAGCCCAGTCAGGGAATGGAGACTCCCTAAGGGCACCTTGCCCCCGCCCACAAGCCATGAGGCTGCACTTGACATCTGTGCTTTATTCTGAGTGAGAGAGAAAAGGATATCAGAGTTCAAAACTCCTGGAGCCATCCTTGTCAATTGAGGCCCAGGTGGCTTCGGTGGCACGGAGTGCCTTCTACTAGCTTTGGTTGGTGGCCCAGCTACACCCCTATCTGGTCAGGGATAACCTGGCCTCAGTTGTCTATATTCTGGTAACCTCTGTGTTAGATTACTGCAAAGCACTCAACGTGGGGCTGTCTGTCTTTGAAGATGGTTTAGACACTGCAGCATGTGCAAAATGCAATAGTCAGATTGATAACAGGTCTGAACTTATAACACCAGTTATAAGTTGCACTGGCTACCTATATGTTTCCAAGCCTGATTCAAGGTGCTGGTTTTGACCTATAAGGCCTTACCTGGTTTGGGACTGCAATACCTGACAGAGCTCCTCTCCTGGCATGAACCTACCAGTATATTATGCTTATTCTCTAAAGCCTTCCTCCAGGTGCCTCCTCCAAGGGTGGCTCGGAACAAGGCAAAAAGGGAGAGGGCCTTTTTGGCAGTGGCTTCCTGACTGTGGAACAATCTCCCCAGTGAGGCCCACCTGGTGCCAACATTGTTATCTTTTCTGTGCCAGCTTCAGACCTTCCTCTACTCGCAGGCATTTGGCAATATATGATAAGGTTTTTAATCAGGTTCTGGGATTTTTTATTGTTGATTGTTAAAAGTGTGTGTGTGTGTGTGTGTGCGTGCGTGCGTGTGTGTGTGTGTGCTGTTTATAGGTTTTTATGTAAACAGTTATATATTATGGGCAATATTGTATTCTTAAGGTTTTTAAAAACCACCCAGAGAGCTTTGGCTGTATGGAAATGAAATAAATGAATGAAATGAAGGAATGAATTATCTCCTACAACCATTACCCCCTGAACTGGAAACCTTTTCTTCTAAACCCTGATGGGTGGACACTCCCCGTAGATCCTCCATGCTGAGGAATATGGGCATTGCACTTCCACAGTGGCATTTGTCTGTTCTTACTTCATATGCCCCACAGCTGAACTCTGGCACGAACAAGAGATGCCATTGCTAGAGTCTTGGTGAACCCTGGCACAAATTAAACCCATCTTGTGTTTAGAACTGAAGAACTGAACAATCCAATAGTTGTTGCTTGTTTTTTTTTTTTAACCTATTCACATTTCTGCCTTTTTTTAGTTGCCAGCCAAAGCTGGGCTAAGATTATGAAACATGTCTTCAACATGTCTGTGCTTGAGGGCTTCTCTATGCCAGCATCTCTGTTTCTTTTATCTATGCCTTGTGCAAACACAAATGTATTTCCTAGCAGGCATGTCCCCAAAGTAACAAATTTTCATGGACTGTTGCAGAATACTAGAGGACATTCAAACTTGTAATTCCATTTGGAAAGCAAACTGGCTCCAGAAACATGCCATATGCTTGTCAAAAGAACTTGAATTTCAAACAGCGATTACTCACAACTAACAGCTTTGGGGCCAACTTGCAGATCCTAATTTACCTCCTCGCTTCTCATAACACAGATTATCAAATGTTTTCAAATATATACATTTGAGAGATCATTCATCATATAAATATTATCATATGCATTTGCCCAGTGCCCATAACACCCACCCACATACTTATTCATTCACAGTTACTACTATGTTGAGATGATCATATGTTGAGATGATGCCTAACAAATTCTACTGCAGGAATGGGCACAAATGCACAGCCAAGAAGGAATGGGTAGGATCTAGCCACAGTCATTCACTTTGAGTGAATACTTATATTTTCCCAGTTGAAACCAATGGGGCTTAAATGGGCTTGGGTCCCAGGCTCTACCCTGACATCTCCAGTTAGAGGTATTACTGGCAGGGCTGGAAAAGACTCTGGTTTGAAACCTTGCAGAGCTGCTGCCTGTCACAGTAGATAATAGTGGTTCCATGGACCAATGGTCTTAGTATATTATGCAGCTTCATGTGTTCAGTATCATATAGTCCAGTATTAGCATCCCCCATTGACTGGGGGATGAGGCTTTCCAATTCTAATCCAAATCTCACTGCTCACCTATAGGATTCCCACTTCTACCAGGACCCCACACTGGCATTAAACTCCACTGTCGCATATAAAGAAGGGCTATGGGAACATACTCTCCAATTGCCCCAAATTTGCAGTCCTGCAAACACTTAAGCCATCATGGCTTCTTACTTTGTTATGCAAAAGTCCCAATTTGTTATGCAGAACCACGAATTTCCCTGCCTCCTCCAGCAAGCTATTTAGCTTATCTGCGATTTTGCCCATGGCCCCTTTAAGCAGGAAGGGAACAGACCGAGGGTGTTGTGTATGTTTGTGTGTGTGTGTGTGTGTGTGTGTGTAGATTGCTTGCTACCTCTGACCAGGTCCCCTGGTAAGTACACCCATTGAAGACATTTGTACTTACATCTGAGTAACTGTGCGTAGGATTGCACTGTTAGTTTTAACTTAATTCAAGTTAGTTAAATTCTGTAAGATTATTGCAGTTTAAGTGTTTCTTTAAATCTAAATTGTGTGAATAGAGCACAAGAAGTGCTTTAAACTGGGGCCTTTCCACAATAACAAACAACAACAAAGCTGTTCAGCCCCTCAAAGTTACTCCTTGTGCTTAAAAACCAGAGCTATAGAGGTGTTGGAGCAAAATGCTGAAGGGGCTCAAAACCCCAATGTGTCTTTTTGTATTTCCCCCCACCCAAAAGCTCCCCCTCCTCCACATCTTCTTTTCTTCTCCTTCAACTGCCATGAAAATGCCGGGACCAATCGTGACAATTTTAATACAAAAAGAAAGAGATTGCCCTGCAAACACTGATACCCCCCCCAACAGGAAAAACACCAGATATCAACAATTAAGGGTTTAAGTAAGGTAAAAAAAATATTACAAAAGCCACTAATAAAATATGATAAAATAATGTATAATATAATAGTGTAATAATTATAATATATAAGATTCTGTGTGTTTCCTCTAATAACTTTTGTACTTGACCATGCCCTTTGGTTGCCTGGCCAAACCCTTGGCCACGCCCTCATGTTGCCTGGCCACGCCCTCTTGATCATCACACCTTCATGTTGCTTAACCCTACCTCTTACAAATTCACATGTGAGTCCCTATTTTCATCTGTGAAATGTTGGAGGGTATGTAGGGAGTGGAGGGTGTGTGCTAATGGAACAAATGCACAGCCAAGAGATGCTGGCAAAGATGCCGGCAAAGAGTCCTGATTTAGAGCAGCAGCCACCTGATCGCTGCTGCTCAAAGAGTATGTGCTTTTTTTAAAAAAAGAATTTCATTTAAAATGCCCTGCTACAGGGCCTGCAGGCTTGGCTGCCCGCCTACCTGCTGCCTGCCTGCCATGGCACCTCCTCTTGCCAGCGGGGCCGGGCACGTGGACATGGCAGAGGAGGAGGAGAGAGGAGGAGCTGCCACTGCCATCTACCCCTGGCAATGCCTCTAGGGATGGTCTCAGCTGCGGCAGAGCCAGGGCAGGGTATAGGCCCTTCTGAGCCTCTGGACCCTCCCATGCCAACTACTGGTGCTGGGCCTGGCACCAGCAGAATATCTAAAACCATGATGTTTCAGTGATACACCAATGCCAATCTCTATAATCGGGACGGACGGCAATATATATAGTTTTTAAGGTGGCCGGGTGACTGGCCAGATGGGCGATTAACAAATATAATAAAATAAATAAATAAAAATTTGAAACGGAATAAAAAGCAGGAGAGGAAAACCTAATTTTTTGTATGGTCCTGTAGGTAAGAGTTGAGAGCTGACCCAATTCAAGTTCTTTCTCTTTTTAATGTGCTTTGCAGTGAGCAGATCAAAATGTCATTGGAGACTCATTTAACAAGCAATGAGTAAAATTGAGGCCAATTTCCTTCTCCAAAAAATATTTTCTAATGGGGAAAAAGGAAGTACCTTGGCAACTACTAGAGGAGACAAGTGGATCTTTCCCTGCCTGGTAGTGGGAGGTTAATTAGACTGACATATCTTCTCTGCATGCTCCATCACGAGGCATGTCTGGAAGGGGAGTGCTCCCAGAACAGTGTCTTATGGATAGGTCTTGATCAAAAAGTTCTTTCTCTCTTGAATATAAAGAAATTTGTGAATTTAGTAAATTTTGATCAAAAAATGAACTGAACAAAATTATCACTCATCTGTTCTGGCCAAAGTCAATAGGTACAGCTGTTTCCAGCATGGCAAAGGCCATGTCATATCTGCCTGCCATGTGGCTGTTAAATCTCAGAAGCCTGCCAGAAAAAGAAGAAGTGGCAACCTACTTATTCAGCATCACAAACATGGCTGAAGACACAGGGATTTAATCCCAGACTAAGCACTGAAAGCCCTGGGCCTGGTTGGATGGATCGGACAGTTGTGCTTTCTCCCACATTTGGATTTTTAAAATAACTATTTCTTTCCATCCTGCCGAAGAAGAAATTTCTGAATTTTGCTAAAGTTTGGTAAATGAACCAAATGAAATCCTCGTCCATCCCTTAAAAGGGCTTAAAGCTGAGAAGTGATTGCATTGTGCCATCGGGCATCAACTCCAGCCTGTCTTCCTAATGAATGAAGGCCTTTGGCCAGTTAGGAAGGCTGGTCAGGAAAAGTTCAAGAACCTCAGCTACGGAAGCAAGGCCTCTATCAAGAGCATGCCTGATAGAAATAACAACATGCCTCTCATTTGGATGCAATGCAGCTGTAGTCTAGCAGCAGCCTGCGCTCCAGCTCCAGGACATTCCAGAATTAAAAGTAGAAGCATTTAAGGGCACGATAGCCATATGCCTCTGTGTTCTATGCACAGCAGTGAGGCAAAGTGGAATTCCCAAAGAGGATATTGTTAATACGAGAGAATCTGATGTGTCATGGCCCTGAGGTCCATGAGAGTAATTTAATACAACACATGTCATTTCCAAACAGACCAGAGCTTGAATACAGAGTAAACTCACGTGTGAGCAGGTCAAAGCAGCACTCTTACTCAGGGTGGGGAGGCAGTTCTGCTCGTCACTCAGATGCAAATGTGCTTCATTAAGTGGCGCGGAGCAACCGCGAAATCCCAATTTGGCAAAACAATATTTTTTAACGACACTGATTTCTATTGGCCCAAACACGGACAGACAGGGTTTTGAGTTTCAGAGCTCAAAAAAGGCAAGCAGTAATGTTGCACCTGCACATAGAATAAGGTTACTCACCAGTGAATATATATCTTTTTTTCTTCCACTTAAGCTAAACCGTGAGCTAATCACAGAATCATTCATCTGTCAAAAATGTGCCATGTGAAGGTACTGGGTATTTTTAATTATACCCAAGGGATCAGGCAGGTGCTATTTTAACAAAGCAATGTCTGAAATGGCATTTCATTAAAAAGATGAAGTATATATATTTAAAAGTATCACTTTAGGCGTAGGGCCAGGAAAAGTAAGGGCTGATTTAACATTATGAAGAGCCCATAAATATACCATATTAGATGTTAGGTGGATTAATTTCCTCATGTTTATATGTTCCCCAATAGTGTTATGCGCAAACAGGAAACTGCGACGTGTATAAGGGGTGTGTGAGGGTGCATGCATTGCCCCCAATGCCCCAACATGTGCTGGTTATGTCCTCTCCAAGCCTGACGTTCCCACGGTGGGCTGGAAAGTCTGAATGCACATTCAGCTGAAGACGCATAGAAGCTGGGTTGCCAGTCATGGGGAAGCCTCTTTGCATGTTTGGCTGAAGTGCACAGAAGCCCCCTTCAGACTTTTCTGCTCAGAACAAGGAAGTTGGGGTGGAGTGAATGGGAACATTGGGGCAGGTGCATGTTTCCCCATGCCCATTACATGCATTATAGTTTCCTGTTTCTGCTAATGTATATACTAGGGATGTTTGGATTTTATTAAATCTGTTCTGTCTGTGTTTCATGGATTGTCAGGCATCTTTTGTTCCATCATTCACTCATTGACGGAATCAGATTTTTTGTAGGAGATTTGTGCTCTACCTGGGCTAATTTGCATGTGAGCCAATGTGCACTTATGCAAAGAGTGCAAATTAGCTCACATGTTAACTAATGTGCATTAGCTAACGTGCATTAGTTACCGTAATGTGAATTTGAGCAAATCTCCCCAAAAGCAAATTAAAAAAAAACAAATCCCCCCAAAATCCGCATTTTCACACTTTAGCCTATGGGGGAAAATGCACATTTTTGGTTGGTGTTTTTTCTTCTTCATATTTTTGTATGACTAAATTTGCATACAGTTACCGAAAAGTTAAAAAACAGTCCGCAAGTCCATGGAATCCATGCAACTTGGAAAAAGCTGGTCTGCTGTGGAATCCGTGGGTCAGATCCATAGCAAACTGAACTCATTTGAGTCCACTGTGGATTTCTCTGACATACACACACAAAAACTAGTATCTAAGAGAGAAGGCTAAGTTCAAACCCTTAAATGTTAGCTATCTATGTTCAGTGAAAGGCTGTTTTCTACATGGGTTAGCATTCAAACATAGGAACTCCACCGGTGATTCAAGTGGTAGTGCTCATGTACTACTTCTGCACCTTTGAATCAGCTCTAAAAGGTAAGACAGGATGTAGATGCACATAGATCTGCAGTATGGTATAAGGTCCATGAGTCAGAACACAGGGCAATAAAATGACCTGACAACCTTCATTTGGTACTAGAACAAATGCTGGAGCACACAGCTAACTAAGGCTCTGCTTCTACATCCAATCAATACACACAAAAAGTGAAATAATAGAGAGTTTATGGGAAACCACACTAGTAAATGCTCAAGAGTCTCTTTGTAGGGATGGGCAACCAGCCCGGCACTCGACTCGTGGCATGTAAGCCAAGCTCTTCCACCGCGCGAGCCAAGCCGAGTGCCAGAGCCAGCTGAGGCACTCGCCGGATTTCCGGGTCCCCAGCTCTACATTGTTTACTTAGAAAATGGCCTAATTTGTGCAAATTAGGCTGTAATTTGCACAAATTAGGCCATTTTCTATGTAAACAATGTAGTGCTGGAACCCGGAAGTCGCTTTCCCCAGCTTGGATTGTGAGAATGTGAGTCGAGCTGGGGAAAAGGTAGGGCGAACGGAGCTCGGGGGTCGAGCCCAGCAAGTTCGCCAGACTTCCATCCCCCAATCGAGCTCCACACACTTCCCTACTTTAGAGATGCCCACCCCATTTGAAAATTGGGAACATAATGAAAAATAGACAATCTATGTCTAATACGTAAGGTACTTTAGCTTCACCCAGGGCTAATACCAAACATATAACTTAATTACTTGAAGGATTATGTCTTTTCACTCTGCCAGAACAGAAATAATAGGTGTTGAGATTTTTGCAAATCAGTCTACGGATCTGATAGATTGATAATATATATGCAAACATTGGTTGGCTGGGTTTTCTAAATAGAATGCCAGGGGCTCAGCATTTGAACTCTGGGCAGGCTATTAAAATAGGAATGTGATTTTTCTAAAGTGAAAGATAGAGTACAAACAACTTATGTTGCAATGCGTCTTCGGAAGCTATGCTTTCTAGAAAACTGGGACAGAATTACTAGTAGGCATTAAATCCCACCATATTTGTATTAATGGTTTTAATTAGGGTTTTTTTTAAACCCACCTCATCCTGTAGTCTCATTTGGGATAATAATATGGTATTACAAAAATATAAAATAAAAAGTATTCTAAAGCATAGAATTCAATAAACTAAAACTTACGATAGCATCCAACGTGCATTTATTGACTATGGGGATTTTAAAGGAATGGTGCTGCCATATTGCATAAATGCAAACAGCACAAAATTAATTCCATGTGATATAGGGGGCTGGTTGTTTTTTTTTTTTTTCATTTCTCCTATTCCCTATGCATATTTGGCACTGCTTGGGCAAGAATCCGTACATGTACTGGGACGGAATTTGCCCTTGCGTACGTAGTAATATCCACAGCTGTAAAAGTATTAAGTGGAGAGAGCTAGTGTGGTGTAGTGGTTAAAGTGTTGAACTGGGATCTGGGAGATTCAGGTTTTAGTCCCTGTTTGGACCATGAAGCTATTGGGTGACTTTGGGCCAGTCACTGACTGTCAGCCAATCTACCTCACAGAGTTGGTGTAAAGTTAAAATGGAGAGGAGGAGGATCATGTACACCACCTTGGGCTCCTTGGAGGAAAGACAGGATAATAATGTAACAAATAACAAATACATAAGTGGACCTCTGAAGTAGGGATGCATGGACATTATAAAATCCATTCTATGTTTCATGAATTGTCAGGCACCTTTCATTCTATCGTCCACTCATTGATGGAATTGGATTTTGCGTAAATGCATTCATACACATTTGCACAAATTCAGAGTTGTGCAAATTCACACTCCCAAAAACGCACAAATCCCCCCCCCAAATAAGCAAATTCCCCCAAAATGTATATTTTCACACTTTAGTTTAAAGTGACATTTTGGTCAGTGTTTTTTATTTTATGTATTTTTCTATGACTAAATTTGTGTAAAATTACATTTTTTAAAAATGGTCCACAAATCCACAGAATCCATGTGACTTGGGGAAAAGCCAGTCCACTGCACAATCTGTGGGTTGGATTTTTAGAAATTCGAACTCATTTGAGTCCGTTGTGGATTTCTCCAACATCCCTACGGAAGCAGAGGCCATCTTTTCCCCCATCAATGCTCTGGAATGACTTAACTTCTGGAGAATTGGGGGGAAATCCAAGATGCAAGCTGGAAGCCACCAGGTACCGGAGTGCCAGAAAAAAAAAAACAGTTAAAAAGCGGTGTTTTTAAAAAACAAATTAAAAATGGAACCCAGTGCAGGTATCAGGGGTGGGTCCTCTCAGGGAGCTTGGGCCCATAGTAGCTGCCCAAGTATGCCTCTTGGTGGTGCTGAGACTGCATACAATACAGCTTATGCAGATGGAGCTGAACAACTCAGTTGAGTGAAAGGAAGGGGAAATCATCTTGCACTGTGATGGCAATAAACTGACCTGCTCTTGAGAAACAGTGAGTTGTAATGGAGGAGGTGCCTAATGACTTTTATTTTCCTTTCAGTGGGAAGAGTGAAGTGTCAAGAGTTATTGCTTTAATATCAGCCAAGATGAGACCATTTATTGTGCTGTGGATGTATCCAGGAAATCATTGCTGTAACCCTGTTTTTAGAGACCTGTCTACCCTTTATTAAATCACTCTGATTTTTGTTTTTTTGTGTGCCCCCCCCCCCCCCCGCAAGAACATAATGGCTTCAATAGACTTAGCAAGCTGCCAGGTAAATTAGGTCAAAAAGCATTTTGCAAAATATCTGGGTGGGACTGTTTCACTAAATAGGGTTGAGTGAGTGATACTTTGCATGACACAGACACAAAGTGATGTAATTCCATCTGAAGGGGCTCAGTAACATTTTACAGAGATCAATTAGATCATGAACTACAGTAAGAGCAAAACCTGGTCCATGGTCCTTTAATTTCCGATATCATGTAGGAATAGCATTCCAAATAAGACAATAGAGGAAGAATTCCAGATCCTTCACATTCACAACCCAAATTAGACATGGGTGACTACTGGAGTCCTCTGTATAAATGCACCATCATTTGAAGCAAATTTGCAGCCACCTGGGTTTTCAATACACAAAAGGGCTCGAGCTGTGACAAGCGACCAAGAGAAAGAAAGACAGCAATGTTGAGAATTTAATGGCAGCTGGGTGGCACATTCTCAGTCACTTTGGTGACCTTAGTTATGGTTTGGCATAGCCCTGACTTGTTGAAGAGTCTAGTTGTTGTTGTTTTGGTCCGTGAACAAGAGCAGAAGTTTGTGCAATGGTTCATTAGGACTGTGGGGGAATGAAAAGGGAATGAAACAAAAAGGGAAACAAAAGCTATTGATGGCTTGGTTTGGAAAAGTACTATGCAATTATACTGCCTAATTAGAAATGAACTACTGTACATTACCAGAGATAGAGCTGCATGATTCTTCACATTTTATGAAACTGGTGTGAGAAACCAAAAGCTTAAGGCCTACATACATACAAAGCCCACTATGAAATGCCTTCTACCCAGTATAGACAAAGAAAGCAGATCAGGCAAACAATACAGTCATGCCTTGGATTGAGAGCATAATTCGTTCCAGAAATGTGCTTGTAATCCAAAACACTCTTATATCAAAATGAAATCCCCCCAAAAAAATATGTACAGAGATTTTTAATTTAAGCCGTAATACGGTACTTGTATTGCAAGACGTCGCTTGTATATCAAGTAAATATATATATATATATATATTTAAAAATTTGCTTGTCTTGCAAAACGCTCTCAAACCAAGTTACTTGCAATCCAAGGTATTGCTGTAATTATTTTTAATTTGTATTTGGACAAGAACATAGTTGGCTGCTGCTTTACAATTGCATTTGATTTTGGATAGGATTCACAGAGATATGAGGCCTACCACCTGTCCCCTAGACCCTCGCCCATCCTGCCTAATGAAAGCTGCCATACAAGGAACGGCCAAGTGGGTTAGTATTGTGGTGAGTGCCTCTCTTCAGCAAGGCAAGATGCCCTTGAGCCTCAGCAAGGTGGTGGTAATATTACCTTTTTGGAAAGACCTCACCAGACCCAATGGTGTTAGATAATTAGTCACCAGTCTCACCATCAACTCTGCCCACGAACTGAGTTATTTCACAAAGGTCCTTCTCACTGTGACTCCAGGTATTTATAAGGTCGCAACACATTAAAGGTCTTGTTTGTGGTGACCCGCCACCTCTGAAACCCTCTCCCTTGGGAGATCTGTCTGGCTCCTTCACTGCTTGCATGTTGGAGGGCAGTTAAAGCTTTTCCTTTTAATTAGGCTTTTGAGCCCTCTTAGATACTTTGGCTGTTGTGACTTTTTTGTTTGCTTGTTATATTGTTTTATGTTTTTTTGGTGTATGCCACCGCGATCTCCTTAGGAAGGAAGGGAACGAAGAGGGGGATATAAAGGATTTTAAATAAATAAATACATTTTCATCTGTAAGAATTGAAAAGATATATTGAGGGTTTGTGTAGCCCTTAAAAAGCTTAATAAAGGTGTAGTCAGAAAAAAATGCATGCTTCTATGACAATAAGTGTGATCAGAGATTTCAAAAGTGCCCAAATGAATGACACTTAGATTTGAAAGCTACTATCCAACAATTTCCACTCTAACAGTTTGTCAAAAACTGGGTTGAGGAACAACTCACCTTGAATACTACAATTCATTCTATTAAAAAAAATTACCAACAAAGAAGAAATACATATAAGAAGTGATATGTTGCATTATTCTCACTGGGTTTTCAGAATTCACCATGCTGGTGCTTCCGTTATCAAATTAGAAAGTTCAAATCCTGTTCTTCACACTGGTGCAAACATTACTAACATGAAGTTCCAACAGCATCACAGAAGAACTGGGCCTTGTTATCGCATACACCCAATAATTCACAAATACTACCACCAAATCTGGGAGATGTCAAATTCTGTGCTGAATCTTATCTTTAGATACAATTAGAAAAACACAGCTGAAAAAGAATTTGACTGGAAAATGTATTTGAGAAACATATCAAATGACTCACCTGAATGGTGGGTGTAGAACGGTTTTTTCGGGTTGTAGTGGTGGCCATGGTAGTGGTGGTCTCCATGACTGTGGTAGACATCTCTGGTGGCATGGAGGTTGTGGGTGCTGTTCCCAAGATGGATGGCACTTCTCCAACCAAGCGGACACTTCCGTTGATCTTGATGTTAGGATTGTTCTCTGCTGCCATGTTCAATACTTTCAAGCCATTGTAATAGAGACCGGAGAGCTGGCCTTGGAAGAGACGCCCTCTGTCTTTTCCTCCAATGGCTATTTGAGCCTGGGTGTTGAAGATCGTTAACTGTCGTCCTAGGTGAAGGGGGGGGTGAACAACATTATTGCCAGGAATATTTCTCCTTTTTTAAAACCCCTTTTATGCTGAGTGAGTTGTGGCTGAAATGGACTGAAGAATAAGATCAGAGCAAGATTCCAGATGGTGGTGGTGATGGCAATTGTGGTGATTGAATGGAAAGAATGCAGTATTATAAATAGCTGTCTCAATGTGTTACAAATCATGATAAGCCTGAACAACAAAACAATGGATCCAGATCTTCTGGGTCTTGTTCCCATCAACATAAGCACATTCAGGAGAATTTTCACCCAAACCTTGATCTCACACCAAATTTGAGCTCCAACTCTTTACAAGTAAGTAATGTATTAAATTGGCAACTTGGGATAGTTTAATCCTATTCAGATCATCAAATCCTCTCTAGTTTTTTGCTTACTCCTGAATGCAAAAAACCTGGATCCTTGAATGGACAGAGCAGATATTGAGACCTGTCCTATGATTTCGCAGAAGATGAAAAACACAGATATGTTGTGCTAAGAGATGAACATATGTATGGCATCTTGAAACATATAAGAGCTACAGCAAAGAATATGGAGGACAAAATCTAATTTTAAATAAAGTTTGAATTTAATACAATATTTAGATTACCCTTGCTGTGGAAGAGAATATATATATATATTTCAATACTAAATTAGTGCACACAAATAATCCTATGGTGTTGGGCCTACTTCTCACAGTAAAACTGTATCTGGGCTGTACCCATGTCAGACTGCAGGTGAAAGAACACATGTTCCTGAAATGTTCCTCAATGCAAAGCAATGCTCTCCACATAAAAATATTGTTAGAAATTTTGGGGAGAAGGGTTCTAGCATCCTTCTCCCTAACATGTGAGTGCCCAACTGCAGTCTGAAGTGTTAGTCCTCAGACACAATTTTCCCATCTCAGTGCCTAAGCCTTGGTCAGCAACTACTTTTACTGCAGGGTCAGTCTGAGAAGGGGACAGAGGGTGTGAGCAAGAGCCCCACTACAACCCCAAAGTGAACTACCAGCAAGTCTCAGAGTGCATCCCCACCATTTCTTCTACACTCTTCAGGGTGAGGAGGAGTGATACACCTTAGGAGGCCAGATTTAGCCCAGGACTGCCAGTTGCTAATACCTACCTATGAGGTCCAGTAAGGGAAGGGCACTGAGTTCCTAGAGATCTCAGAAGTGTGCTTCCTAACTCTTTTTAAAGGAAGATAGGGAGAATGCATTTCTAACCAGAATGGATCTCACAAATGATTACCAATTCTTTTTTCTACATACAGATCAAGGGAGAGTTCATACTATTTTTTTAGGGGGCAATGTAAACTGTCTTGTTCCTCTCCCACCATTGGTGGGAAATTGGCAGAGGTGATGAAGAAATAGGATCCATGGAAATAGCCTTTCCACACATTCAGTTAATCAAATGACAGCTACGATTTTCACATGATAGACCCAATATGTGAACTTGCGGTAGATTTATTTTATATCCTTTGTGAGTATGAGTTCTTAGGGTGTACCAAATGCAATTCGCTGTTCAACAAAGAACCACACTGGCCAGATTTCAGAAGACAAAGCAGAAATTCATTCATATTGGTTCATTCAATCCAGTTCTCCCCACATTTACACACATGCCCATCCCATCCCATCCCTTCTCCACTGCACACTCACCACTTTCTTTCTCTAGTCCACCCTGATAAGTGCCAAATGCCACCATCTAGTAAGGCAGATCCTAAACCCCACTGTCCATTCCCTCATAGGCAGCAGTTAAAGTAGATCACAGTAGGAGGGGGAGCTCACCAATTTTGGTCGTCGTGGCAGGTCTCGAAGTCAAGTGGTGATGCGGTGTTGCATCATCTAATGGTGACAGGATGGGTCATGGGGAAGAGAATGGGGACAAGAGAAGAAATGTATCTGAAAGGAGTTCCTATTCCCCAAGGAGGACCCTAGCTAACCAAGCAAAGTGGATGTGCATGTGAAATGCCTAGAGTTTAAGAAGGTGGATTGCATATCTCCCCTAGTGCTCCCCCATACCACTACCACTACAATACTTTAAAAAATAAATAAATCTAGACTTGAGCAAAGATGGGTCAGTGTAGAGATGTAAAAAATAACAAATAAAAAAAAATGAAAGGACTGAGATATTCTCCCCTTGGTAAGCAATGAAATCTCCTCTACTGTTCCCTCTCTCCTCCGATGCTGTCTAGTTTCCTCACCGTGTGGTTTTGCTACATGTAGTTTTAGTGATGGCACACTGCAGTTATCTATGTATGGGAGAATAGCCATTTTTCAGGTCTCAATTATTTTATATAAAAATAATTGCTCTAGTGGTAATCTCTCTTATCAGCCATTATTAGATGGTAGAGATGATTGTAATAACATGGGTCTGCTCAGAGCAATTTCTTTCAGATAATGACATGATAGCTACAGCTATCACATGGAAAAAGATGATGGGTTCTCATTAAAAACTAGCCATATCATTCCATTCACAGACTCCCTCTTTTGGGAGTACCATATCATTCCATTCCCACCCCTCAAAAATGGATGTTTATACCCAGTCCACATCACTCTCATGGAGTGGCAGGCATCAGCTGGTGGAACGGCAACTGAGGAAGACACTTTGTTATCTGGCTCTGCATTAGGTGGAGGTGGACTTGCCTTTCCCCGTGAAGATAAAGTTTACTTCCTTGGACTTTTCCTAGAACTGTCATGGAACTCAGCTCAAAAATTAGGTACAAATGCACAAGTGTCTCCAGTGCTGGCTTCAGATTTTTGAGGGCCCTTGGGCAATACCCCCCTTCCTCAGTGAGTCTACCTTCTCACCATTATTGTCACTAGCTGCTGTTGTTCCTCATCCTCTCTCCATCATTGCTACTTCTTGCTTGCTTGACAGGCAGAGAGTGAGCCAGTGAGCAAGTAGGCAGTGGCATCTATGGCTCTTCCTCCTCCTCACTGCCACCATTGTCTGGGCCAGAGTGAGAGGCAGGTGAAAAAGCAGGTTGCAACCATGAAGAGGAAGAGCAGCTCCAGGGGGTGCTTGTCAGTAGGACCCACTGAGACCCTGGTGCTGGCCCTGAGTGTCTTAAAGGATTTGAATCTGCAAATTTCAGAGAAAAATAAGCTCTCTCTTGGGGAAGCCCCAAAAGACCAAACTTGAAGAACTGTGAAGTTCCTGAAGCAGCCCAAATCTGCAGAGCTTGAGGAAGCTCAGCCAGCCTTTGTATCCTGTGGAAGCTCTTCCCTCAGCCCTTCTGAATCTGAGTGGGAATGCTGATAAAACTGGAGAGAATGGTAGCCTTACACATTGCAGGGCCCGGAGCTTCTCTTCTACTCACCACCCTTCCCTTTGAGCTCTTTGCAATCCTTCCCTCTGGAACTCAAATATGAAATGAACAGATTGCCAAAGAGGCTTGAAAACACATGAGCTGGTTCTGTACTAGCAACTGAACATGTTATCTCATTTAATAACTTCTGGATGACACTAGACAAGTGGCATACATAATTTTCCGAGACCTTTTCTCACTCTCCTTCCCACAGTACACTAAAGTCTGGTTTGAGACCCAACTGAATACACTGATAAGTGGCATCCCTCATGTGAGATGAAGGCAGTTGCCAGATTCCATTTACAGGCCTTCAGTTCCTTTAATGTCTCTGAGGAGACAGGATGAAGGCAAAAAGCCCATGCACACCATCTGGTGATCCTTAGAAGATGGGCAGGTGACAATTGTGATACATGAAGTTCCATATATAGCACTGATGGGGGGAACACCACCACCCGGCATTTGCTGAGCATTCCTCTCAGATTTCTTTATCCCAGATGGAATATGGTTGCTCTACAGCATCAGCAGTGGGCCGCTTCTGGAATGTAGGTCTGGTGCAAGAGCAATCTTGTTTGCAAAGCTAAGGAGGAGACAGAGCTGAATATATCAATGACAGATCATGGACCATGAAGAATTTCTTCTATTCCATCTTAGGGCCAAAACAGATATTACTTTAAATGGGGGGTGTGGGTGGCGTAGTGGTTAGAGCGTTGGACTGGGACTCAGGAGATCCAGGTTCTAGTCCCCGCTCGGCCACGAAACTAACTGGGTGACTTTGGGTCAGTCACTGACTCTCAGCCTAACCTACCTCACAGGGTTGTTGTGAGGATAAAATAGAGGAGGAGGAGGAGGATTATGTAAGCCACCTTGGGTTCCTTGCAGGAAAAAAGGCGGGGTATAAATATAATAAATAAATAAATAAATAAATAAAATAAATAAATGTGTGTCTAGCAGCTATGTTTTCTTTTCATTTTTACTCTGGAATAGGTGCAGGGGGCCTATTGCAGATCTTCAAAGCCCTCTTGCCCCCCATGTCCTGATCTGGATTGGGGCCACTGCACCTACTCTAGAGTAAAAATGTAAAAAGACAAAGTTGCTAGATGCACATTTAAAGTAATGTCTGTTTTGGCCCTTAGTTGGCAGGAAGCCCTTAAGTTTGTGAGGATTAACTACTTTCTACATGAAGCCAGAGGGAGAGGTCATCCAACCTTTTTGTCTTTCCTTAGATGTGTCAGCATGCCTATTGTTCTAATACACTACATAGAACTACTTCAGGAAGATGACCCAATTTGGGGGTGGTGGTGGGAAGTGTGAAGAACATTGTGTTTTCCTCTTGAATAATGGGTTCTTCTAGTTCAGGAGCTGAAGACAAAGCATGCAACATGTGGCACAGCTAACATTTTATAACACAGCACTGACATTAAAAGTGTGTGTTTGCTAAAAGGACAATCACATGTCTTTAGGGAGACCTGATCCTAGCTTAAAGCTCTTGTGTAAGGCATCTCTGCTTGAATGATCAAGTGGAAAACAATGGGCAAAAAGAAAGAAAAATGTAGGGAGGAAGCATGCATAGCTGAAATATGTCATGTCAGACCTCTTTCTCTCCTGTCTCCTAATTTTGCTGATTTCATTCTTACAAAGTTAACTTTTTTGTTGTTGTTGTGCTGCTGCTGCTGCAAAGACGCTCTTTATTTCAGTTACACCATCCAGGTGTTTGCAAGCTAATCTGTGCGACTACTTGCACTCAAATCATGTGGCTTGTGAATCCCTCCTTGTTTGGACTGTGATGCTTGGCATAGTTCACCAAACAGGCAATCAAAGCATCGCTTGCAAATGTTTTTATTAGGTTTAGCGACAACGTTTAATTCCTAAATAGTTTTGATTTGGTTTAGAATCCACAAATGTATGTATAATCTGGTTTTCCTATTGACAAAATGTCAGGGCATATCTAAAAAAAACACACCCTGCTCATCAGAACACCCACTGCGCTAGTGAATACATTAATCTGGTTTGTAATACTCAGCTGGATTTTGGATTTAAGCCTACAACAAGCCTTTATTCTGGATAAGCAGCTTTCTATCTAAAACTGTCAAATGGGGAATACTCTCACAAGCAGCTGATGGGCAGCACAGGTATATGGCCTTTGATTCCAGGGCACCCACCAAAAACTGATGCAGGGTCCAACCTAATTCCTTGTAAATCATAGGATATACTCCTTCCCAACACATATACACATACACACATACATACATATTATTTTATCATTCACCCTGTTCTTTCAGGTTGAATAAGAAAACGCAGTAGGTTGATACCACGAATGTTCTACATTTCCCTCCTGTAGTGCAAACTCAGGCATTTACTCTAGGTGGGGTGCTGCTGGCACTGTAGGATACCCTGGCCTGGGCAGCCTTCGGCTGGGCACTTCACTGCCACCCAGATCTCTTCATGGCTACTTGACCTGGGCCAACTCACAGAACAGGAGTCAGCAGTAGCAGCATAAGCAGGTACCTGCAGAGTATTCCTCTCCATCTATTGCATCTTAACACTTCCTGTTCTGCAGAGAAAGGGAAAACATGAAAGGGGAAGTGTGTCTGTGCAGGCAGACCTCTGGGCAGAAGTGTATGGACTGCAGTGCAGTGGCCCAAGTCTCTCTTTGCAAATTGGGGTACTGGTGCTGTTTGCCTTTTCCTAGTTTACAATGCACCTTACAGTGGAGGCATGTAATCTCCCTCCCTCCCTCTCACAATATAGCAATACTGAGTAGCAGAGTCAATGCTGCTCCTCTGTGTGTGTGTTTATAATCATAACCTGCCAGAACATTCTCCCTCTTACACAAACACATGCACTGGGTTGTTCCTGAGTACTTGTAGTTCCAAATACATTCTAATTTTACTTCTGTTTACCAGCTAAGGTGCTGTCACAAATACAGATATTGCCAAACATACAGAAAAACTAGGCCTATTCCCCATTTCTTATTCGTTTGAGTAGAATCAGTGATGTTGATTGATTGACAGGGCATAATCTTATGTATGTTTACTTAGATGTACATATGTATCTTTACTTACATGTACTATATTCATTGGGACTTACTCCCAAGTAAGTGTGCATAGGACTGTTGTAGTATTAATGGGTCAATTGGCATTACTGTGGGATTGAAGATTACAACGGTAATCCACTTTAATGACAAAATAATTTTATACCTATTGTTATTCTCTTTCTCTCTCTCTCTCTTCTCCCCTATAATGGAGAAGTAGCATTGATATTCCTTGCAAAAGTGCTTTTAATCCCCCACACAACTGCACTTATGCTTCTTTGAAATCAAAGGCACTTAAGTGCTTAATTATACACTTAAGTGCCACTGATTGAACCAGGACTCAAGGACACCTAACTTTCTCTGGATTGCATCCATTGAGTTAATTGTGAATTATTCCATTGTAGGTCCATTATATCTGGCAGATAGCTACTCTCTGTGCTGTCTCTTTGATGGATCGATCCATCCATCTAGGCATCCATCAATTTATCATGTTCCATTTTGATAGCCATCTACCCTTTCACTCATCATCTTTACGAGGTCTTTTGACATAAGACTTTCTTGATGCATTAGGAAATGAATGAATGACTGGATGGGCTGGCAAGTGTAGATGAGTGAATAAATGACAGGCTGGTACATGGGTGTCTTTTCCCCGCTGCTGGTTCCCAGTATAGTAGTAGCCACAAAGATAAAATAAAAAATACCATTTTTAAAATCTTGATCTTATAGAAGATCACTGCATATCCCATTGCATGTGCATGATATGTCTAAATTGTACAAAATGCTTGCAATGGATTGTCTTTTGAGCTGACAACATATATGAATAACCACCCAGCTTTCCCTGTGCTTCCTAGAAGGGGTTGAGATTGAGATCTCTGAAACTGCTGCTTTCTTTATCCCCCACAGCTCTCGTGTGATTGTCTTTTAACAAAGCATCCTCATCATCACCCACACAAATGGCAAAACCATCAATTTCAGAATTCCAAGGTGATAAACATAAAAATGCTTCGGCATGCTAATCTCAGGCTTGGGGAAGCAATGGAATAAGAGGCCGAACTCAAAAGTGAAACTACAGAGAGGGGGGAAATGTACAAAACAAGGATGGGTTTCTCAAGCACATGAGCTTCATCACAGCATCAGGCATGCACTGGTTTTAAACAAAAGCAAGGCTATCATTGTCTTTAATGTTAAAGGGACTTTATGTATTTGAGATTAGCAAAGCGTTATTCACTTTTTAGTCTACAAAGGTTTAACTTTTAAATATAAGTTCTCACAAACTCAGGCCAGATTGCTAAATCTCAGTCAGTATTTACTGATAATGTTTTAGTCATAATACTTGGCATTCATCATGCTTAAGGGCAAGCCTGCGCATCTAGTGACCAACCCTCCCACCAAATGCATCCCACCAGCCACGCATGGCAACCAAGCAAGAGTTTGATAGTCCCCCTGGTTATGTTATCTGCCTGAAACAGTTTGGGGTGGGGGACCAGGGGGAGGGGTATCAAACACATGAGTGGTGAAATTCATTGGGTTTGGTGGGGAACAAGTTATGTGGGCCTGTTTTAGGGGACAAAGCACTTCACATTTTTACAATCCTATAATTCAGATCACTCTGATTATACACTCAGAGCTGGCATCCACACCTGGCAGCTGCTGGGGTCTAAGCATCCTGCTAGGGCTCACCACCACCTATGTGGTTTTGGTCCTCCTGCCCACCAGTTCCCCTGGCTGTGGGCTTATCTGGCAGCAGTGGCTGGGTTTCGGAAGTCACCGACCATTTAAAATTCCATAAAATGCCCTGGAGTACCTGATGTAGCATCACTCTGGGGTATTGCAGGAAATTTTTAATGGTGGGCAGCTTCCGAGGAATCAGCCTTTACCACCATGAAAGCCTGGGCTGGGAGTGTCTGTGTGTGGGGGGTGGCACCAAACAGGGGAAAGCCCCACTGACTCTGAGGGGCTACCTCAAGGCTGGTTCTGGTCCTGATTATATCCATATTTCAGAATGGAGGCAGAGGCTGAGAGATACTGACTGGGTACAGACAACACGATAACCCACACTCAAGGGTTGAGTGTGGGTTATCATTGAACTGTGGGTTGTTGATGAAACATGGGTTTTTGTATTGTCTGAATCCAGCTGTGCTAACAAACCATGGTTTGTTAACCACGAACAACCCACAGTTCATAACCCAACAACAAACCATGGGTTCTCTTTATTGGTTGTTTGTGGTTAACAAACCATGATTTGTTTGTTTATTTATTTATTATATTTATTAATTGCCCATCTGGCTGGTCACCCGTGCAGCTGGGTTCAGACAACACAATAACCCACATTTCAACAACAACCCACACGCTCAACCCATACTCAACCCTCGAGTGTGGGTTATCATGTTGTCTGAACCCAGCCAGTGACTTGTTGAGGACCACCTAGTGGTTTCATGACAGAGGTGGCTGTGATTTGTCGCCATTTTGCTGTCTTCTAAATCAAATTTAGGCTTCCACTGTTCAGGGAAAAAATAGAGTAACTATTTTTTAGTTAGAGTAACTATTGCATAGTGGCTGTGATCCAGACAGTCATTGTCCAAATTGTATGATTTGAACAATCACTGTCTGGATCACAGCCACTATGCAGCACAAGCTTTGTCTAATCCCATTAAGTTTCTTCTTGATTTGTTTGTGTGAATTTCTTCATACAATTCATCCTCCCCCAACACGTGGAGGCCTCCATATCTATCCTCATCTCTTTCTTGATAAGTTGTTTAATGGACAACACTACTCTACTAATAGCTTTCCGTAACATAATTTATTGTCTTCAGCTCTCACAAAAATCAATTAGAGTTGAAAACAAAAAGCAACTTCTGGAATATTTGTCTTGCTGCAATTACCCAAGTCCTCCTAGGCCCTCACAGTTTTTTAGGCCAGATACAACTATTAATAGGCTTAGCTCAACAATGGGAAAGTAAAAGTTTACTCAGCATGTCTGCAGTATTTGTGTGTGTCCGTTCCTTTGGGGAAATTTGTGAAGACTGGTATTTCAAAACAACAACAACTCTGGTGATGCAATTACCCTATTTTTCCCCCTGAACAGGGGGAGCTTAAATTTGATTTAAAAGAAAGCAGAATGGCTGCAAATTTGACATTTAGGGAAATCCTTCACCGCAACCGACATCAATGAGACGTAATGGTTGTGAATTCCAACGGACTTCAGTGGGACTTAAGGATGCCTATCTTCCCCTCAAATACAGTATAAGTTCTTCATTAATTTCAATAAGCTTTGGAACATGACCCTGTAAGGTAGAACATTCCCAATCTCCTCCCACTGGAAAGCACTTAAGCACACACAGAAGTCTTGTTAAATCATTGGAATTTATCTGTGTGCTTATTTTGCACTACCTGCTGAAGGCTACCTATCACTTGCTCATTGAAAAAGTGCAAGCATGGTTTCACCCACAATGCCAAATTATAATGTGTTCAATCCAGAAATGGCCATGCACAAAATGGTGCTGCACAAATGTGTGTGCATGTTTCTTTAATATGGATTCACATTTGCATTTAGAGGTACATCTGCTGTAGCAGTTCAACCCTATAACATGCCTACTCAGAAGTAAGTCTTACTGAGTTCAATGAGGCTTACTCCCAGGTAAGTGTGAATAGGATTGCAGCCAAAGATGGGAGGAACAGCTAGTCTGGGAATTGAGACTGGCTATCTGCACTGTATCGCTATTGTACCCATTTCTGCATGCACAATGTGTGCTGCAGAATTGTATCTACAGGATTGTTCTGCTAATCCATATGGTTTTCTTTGATTACCCAAGAGCAGCAGAATTCCATAGGGGGTTGTGTAAAGCAAGCAGCTTTCCACATGCCCATTTTCTCTGCAGCACATGAAAAAAAAGATCCCTGCAACAGGGTGAATGTTATAGTTTGAAAAACATTCACTTTTAACATAAAACCCACCACTTTCACCTTGTTCTCTATTGTAGTTTATGCAATTTTTTAAAGATGTTGTTCCCCAAATCTTATGGGATGGGCAGAAAACCCAGCCAAAACAGATTAGCTACATTAACATGATAGGACAGTCACAGCTGTAAAATTGTAAAAAGGGAAAACAGAATCGGAAAAGAAGTGCTTGAACAAGACGGTTTCTAAACAACGTTTAAGACAACTTTGATGCTAAAGATATAGATGTAGTTTAATTTTTTTTAAAAAAGTTCATGCAGTGGTTAAATTGCCATAATACATGTTGTTGCTTTTTGTTTGTTTGTTTAAAGTGCCTTCTTAATTTTTGCTTCTTTGTTCCTTTGCGATATAGTAAGCTTAGAATTCCGTCCCTTTAACTTCATTTTAAAAGCAATGTATTATAGCATGATTTATCAACATATGGCAGGTGGAAGTTGACACAAATTATAATGAAAATTAAATGAGTCATTTATGCAGCAGGCGATTCTAATTTAAGAAACATTTATTTGCAGGCTTTAAAAATGAGGGTTTAGAATCAAATGGATTTAAAATGAAAGTTTTAACAACTGTTACCTTTTTCCTGCAGCCATTCCTCTACGGGCCGGTTATATTTGAAGGGGATTTTCTGTTTTACCAATTGGAACGCAGTATCAGTGTTGCCTTTAAAGTTTAAAAAACAGCTTAAAAACAATCTGAAAAGTCAATGAAATTGTTAAAAAAAAAAACATCCTAGGTTTGTTTCTTTGCTTTTATTTATGCAGGTATTAAAATATGCATAATCATGAAGATGTATATTTAGTTTTCCTTTAGTGTGGTAGAGAATAGTTACCCTTCATCTCCTGGATTCTAGAAGAACGAGGGGGGGGGGGCTTAAAGCCCTGAGGCAAAGATTGTTCCTTCCACATTCCTTGTATGTTTGCCATTGATGGGCAACTGTGACAAAGAAGCCCAATTCAGACAGGTATTCAGTCAGATGTGTAAAGGAACAAATTGTGTAGGGGTTATGTGGCTGCACGCTGGCCCTACACCCTCCATGTGCTTAGAAGCGCCCTCCCTGCAGTTCAGAACCCTGCATTTTTGAGGTTCCTGATTGTGGGGAGATTTCTAAGCATGTTCATCTGAACATACTGAGGTCCAAATGACACATCATGCTGATCGTATAGCTGAGCCCGATTATTTACTCTGATGTAACTATGTGTGGTCCCAATTCAGTTTGGGACCAGCATGCTCCAGAAGGGGAGGATTAAGTCCTCCCCCCCCGATTTCTCCCAAAATACCACAATCCCATGAGGAGGGTGCTAAAAAGGGGGGAACCTTCACTGGAGTCAATGGAGACATTTTTTTTTCTTTTTAACCCCTTATGGGGTGGTGCTAGTGGGATTTTGGGAGAAATGTAGGGGAGCGTAATCCTCCCCTCCCAGAATGTGCAAGTCCTGATCCAAATCGAGACCATGTGCAGTTACACGAGAGTAAATGAAACAATCAGGCTCAGCGACACGCTATGCAATCAGTGTAACATGTAGTTTGGCCTTGAGAATCTCCCTTCAGACCATCACACTCAATGCACAGAGGTCTCCAGTGGGAACGGGGATGTTTGGGGTGAGGCTTCTATGCAGGGCCTCACTGCCCTCTCCACGCATTCATGGCAGATGCCTGAAGAAGGCTATGATTAACCTGTTGGGTTTTGCATAGGCAGAACGAGATTACCACCTGACATCGGGATTGTCACCTGACCTGGTGGGTGTTACTTGAGTTCAAGTATACAAGGCCTTTGGTCAGGAGACATGGTCTCGAGGTGATGTGACTCAGCAGCCTTGAACAGGTTTGAAGCAGTAAACATGTTGATGAATGGGTTATACACTGGAGTGAGTAATGTCCTATTTATAGGTGCAGGGTCTGGGGTATATAAGCTGGCACACTTGCTGATAGCTTACTCTTGACTTCCGTCACTTCACTCTCTCTGTTGCTTGCTGTCTCGTCTCGACATGTCCCTGGACTTCACTTCATCTAGCCTTACCACTGGGGTAGTGGGTTTGAGTCTGCAATGATGTAGTGAGTAGAAATGCATTGATTGCCTTAATCCCATGTAATTGGGTCTTACAAATAAACCCTTTAATCTTTATTAACTGCTGTTATCTCCTCCTTCCGCTTGCGTGACTGGAACTGAGGGTCATTGGCTAGGGGAGCTTTTGAACCCGGGTCAGTCCAACTCTCACATAACCTAGGGCTGATCTATTCATGCAGATCTTGTTCTCAGCATTTGGTCACACTCTGCCATGACCAAGAAACAGAATGCAGGACGGGGGTGCTAGGGGGAGGCTTGCTTCGTTATGGGTGGGGTTGCCAGGGGCAGATGCAGTCTCCATCCCAACGGTGTCCCTCAGCACAATCCCCTTTACTTTCTCCTGATCTGTCTCCACTTTCCTGAGCCTCAGATTAGAGGTAGCATCGGCTGTTTTACTTCAGGTGAGGGGTGCCATGTTTGAATGCTCCCAGTGGAGGCTGCTGGCTCCAACATCAGCGGGGCTGTGTATCTGCTCCGGATTTTACTCCAAACTTTTAAGGAGCTATCCATGGCACAGAACCCCATTCCCAAAATAGGTTTGGCACCATGGATAGCTCTTAAAAGTTTCTGAGTCAAATCCAGAGCTGATACACAGACCTGCTGATGTTGGAGCCACCAGCCTCCACCGAATGCTCCCCTGTCTAAAAACAAACAAACAAACACAAGCAAAACACACCAGCCCAGAGCCATCAAGGAAAAAGGTTCTACCCCAGCCCAGTCCCTGCCCTGTGAGTAGTTTTCTAACTGTGGGGAGATTTTTACACAGGGAACCATTCAAAATGTGGTCCCTGCTTGCCATCTGAAGTGCTGCAAACCATTTGACTACCTCGGGACCCTGCTGCCTTATCCCCACCTATTCTGCCGCATGTCTAGACCAGGCCTTCCTCTCTCTCTTCCGGAGGTGTGCCAGGCTTCCTTTTATGTGAATGCTCTTGTCACAATGCAGTGTTTATGGAGAGTATAGATCTTGCAGTAGAGCAGAAGATGTCTTTGCCTGATTTTATGCAAACTCCCCCTCCACAGCCCACCCTTGTCAACAGGGTCTTCACCACTGGGGAGACATTTTGAGGAGACTCTGGGGACTGCTGGGGAGAGGAGGGTGCTGGAAGGTCAGCTTCCACCTACCTTCTTTCATGGATAGATATTTGGATCCTACCCTATGTCTTTAGAGTGGAAAGCAGTTAAAAGGCAGATGCTATAGTAGAAGGAATGTGGAAGTACAGACCAGAAGCAGAAAGGAATGTAGGGAATTTCTCTGCTGAGGATGTGCAAGCAGGGCTTGAAAGCACTTTCGCCAAAGATATGCTGAGTCATTTCCCGTCCTTTCTTTTTAATGTTATGTTATTCATTTATTATATTTTTAGCTCACCCAATAACAAACGTTGTCTGTGCTGATTACACAACAGAGTTCTTTCCATTTGTCCTCGCAACAACCACTGATAGGGATGCACGAATCAGCAATACTCAAGCTTGCCAAAGTTCTCCGAATTCCACCTTGAAGCTCGTTCTGACCTGAGTCCGTATCAGATTGTGAGCTTTGTTTTAGTTTCTTTTCGTGTGAAAATCCGTGTGTATTTTCATGCATATTTTCCGAAATGTATGTATCCATTGTGCACATCTTTGAAATGTATGCATTCTTCTCCCATTGATTAAAGTGAATTTGCACACATTTTTCAAAAGTACTCCTTTTTTCATGCACATTTTTCAAATGTACGCACGTTATTGAACACAATTTTGGGGGGTCCACAAATCACATTGCAAGCTCAGAAGTGTGCAGACTTTGACCGCGGATTGCACCCGAGTCCATGTTTGGTTTGGAAGGTTCAATCTGGGTAAAGCCTGATCAAACATGAACTGAAACGTATTTCTCATACATAACTATATTGCAACAAGGCAGCATGTGTTGCCTATTGTAAGACTAAAAGGGACCCTTCACCTTCGGATGCAAGGGACCACCTTTCAATTTGGTCTCCCAGGTTCAGCTCAGTCTTTGAATCCTGGCTTTCCAGCTCATGGAATGCCTCCACGCAGAATGGCATTTCTATGCTGATAGACGGACGGGCATTTGTCTGGCAGTAATTCATATTTGATTTTGAGCTTAAGCAGCATTAGCAGTCAGTTTGCATTTGGACATCAGACCTGTTTCTTTAAATTCAGACATGAAGCAGGGCTGCCGTCTGGTAGATTCAGCTTGAAAGGTCTCCTGCCAGGACATTTAAAAAGTGAAAGCTTTGTGGTGGGATTGGAGCAAAGGCCAGGGATCATGGTCTGTGAGCTGTGAAAAGAGCTGCTGGCTGCAGGGAAAACACTGAGCCAGTTCGTCGTCGTCGGAGGAGGAGGAGGAGGAGGAGGAGGAGGAGGAGAAGAAGAAGAAGAAGAAGAAGAAGAAGAAGAAGAAGAAGAAGAAGTAGTAGTAGTTTGCCCTGATCAGGCTCTTGCTGGATCCGAGAGAACAAAAGCTTTTTCACAGGTGTGTGCCATTATATGCACTGCTGTGACACATATCAGTCCCTTTGAGGAAATAGTTAATGAAGCACTGCGGACATACATCACTGTACTCTCTGCTGTATTTGTACCTCAGGCCCAGTGTCAACCTGGCACTTCCCTAGAGTTTCTGCTATTAAGGGTGCAATTCTATGCATGTTTAGATGGGAAAAAAGTCATGCTGGCTGGGGAATGCTAGGGACTGTAGGTCTTTTCTCTGTCTAAACATGGATAGGATTGTGTCCTAAGACTCGAAAGGCAATGCCAAAACATGGAAGTATGCTCTGCCAACCATATTTCCAACCACATTCATAATACAGAAGGTGGCCTATGGCATACGGTTATCCTGAAATGATGTAACCAGCAATCCGGAATCATTTGAATTCTAATTAAAAAAAAGAAAGAGTTCAAGAGTGCAGTTTCTCAAACTGTTTCCACTTTGGAATCCCTCTGCTGACCATTCTGCAGGACCATCCCGGAATAAGTGGTTGGAAGACAGAGACCCCAAAGCCATTCTTTTATTTTTATATGCATGGAGCAGATGACTCAAGACCTATTCAGCACAAGGACTGGAAAAGAAGACATGATGAGGAGGAACAAATTGCTGAGTCTGAACCTACATAAACCTGTTTAGATAGGCAGAAATACATTGTGTACCAAAATATGCATGTATAGGGAATGTAGATGTCTACACAGAAATTGTGGAAATTAGGCTACCAAAGAGAATCAACTGTTCTTGACTGTTCATGAGATTAAGACTTCCATAGTATTTATGATTTGCAGGGCAGGCTGGTGACTCCGGTGTTAGTGGGCCTCCTTATCCATTGTAGCTTTTATTCTGAGCTTTATAGCTATCCACGATGCTTCCTGGGGGCAAACCTATTTTGGGGATGTAGTACAGCACCATGGATAGCTCCTATAAAACTCAGAATAAAAGCTGCAATGGATAAGGAGCCCCACTGACACAGGAGTCACCAGCCTGATGATTTGACCAAATAAAAATAGTGAACTGGGTCTTCAAGGAAAGGGGCCAGTGCACCTCTGTATTCTTTCATTGCAGCTATGGGCAACTTGTAAGCCAAAACATCTAGAGAGCCACAACTCCCATCAGCCCATCACTGCCGCCTACGGTAAGGGATTTTGGGAGTTGTAGGCCCAAACATCCAGAGGGCCACCAGTTGGGCAAAACTCTCACTGACCTTAATGGGAACTCAGTAGCTGCAGAACAGAGGGGAGTCACAGCTCAGTGACAGTGGTACAGGGCATGGTTTACATGCAGACTCTCTCAGGTTAAATCCTTGGCATCTCCAGTTAAAAACCTCAGAAGGCAAGGCTTGAAAAGACCCATACCCGAGACCTTGGAGAGCTGTTGCTAGTATGACTGGCCAGTACTGGGCTAGATGAATCAGGATAAGGCAGCTTCAGATGTGTCAGATTTCCCAAGGAATTAAAGAAGTGAGAAGGAATAAGAAAAAAAAAAGTGAGAAAAGCCACAGCGAGTTAGAAGAATTGCTGATCTTTTTCCAGCATCCTGTTTTCAAAGGACAGTAAAGACATCAAGAATGCAATTCTCAAATGGTGACAATATTACTGTCACATCCTGGGTAGTCCCTTCCAGCAAGAGGAGATGAGCTGAGGCGTGTGGATCGAGAGGGTGAAATGTGGTTTGAAGCAAACTGTGTTAGATGGGCAGGTGGGAAGGAAGGGAAGCAAGTGGAGACAGACCACTCTGTCAGTTGTGGTTTCTCTCAGTTTCTTATTTTTCTAATCTTATAAATTCAGTTTATCCCCAACATTGAAGATTTTTTTCAGTCTGAAGTTCATTTCATCTGAGACTTTGGGAAACTTTTTTTTTTCCCCATACGCATTTTTGTGTGCATTTCTCATAATGCCTGCATTTCTGTACACAATTTTGCCTAATGTACACATTTTTGCAAGCATTGTCCTAATAACTAATACTCCCTAATGTGTTCCCCCTAATACATGCATTTTTGTATGTATTCTTAACTGGAGAACATCACTGCCAAATTCAGAGAAGTGCCAAGTTTGAAGGATAACTGAGTTATGGTTTGCTTACTGGTATTGTGGTATTATGTTGAAAGGGCAAAATTAGATACGTTCATGTTAAAATGCAAACCGAAGAAATTTCTCCCCTGTCCCTAGAAGTAAGCAGCCAGACCAAAGAGGCTAGGGATGATGAGGAGAGGATGAGGAGAAGAACAGGCAAGGCAAGAGCTGGAAGGATGTGGAAGGTCTGTAGCTACACACCTGTAAATGGATTCTAGGCCCTTAAATGCTGTCACTGAATCTTGCCTAAAGTGGAATTCGAAGCAAAATCAAAGGGTCTTCTTCAAGCAAAACATCAGACGAATTCTGAGGGATATTAAAAGGATTCATATGAGACCATCAACATTTCTCAGGCATGTTTCAAACATTCCTGTCAACCACTCATAGAAAACCATCTGTATTCATAGAGTGGGGTGGGCAGGAAGAAGAAAAGAAAAGCACTGCCCATTTTTTCACAATGGCTTCTTGTAGCACTACTCCCCCCCCCCACACACACACACACCATCCATCACCAGAAAAGAAGCACAAAGCTCAAAGAATCTGTTCTGGCTCACATGCAGATATTCAAGGCACATGAGACATTCAACAAAACATGATGGTAAGATCATTGTAATCCCTGCAGGAATCTTCTTTACTCTCCGCCCCCTGTGTCAGCTCACTGAGAAGGTGTATTTTGCTTTAGGGTGTTTGGGTCATGGGATAATCAAACTGAAAGAACTCCAGGGGAATGGCTACGGAGCAAGGAGGAGAATGCTCAGACCTATACGCAGAACATCTGAGCATGTGCAGAGCACAGCTTTGGCGAATCTTTAGGAATAAGAGAAAGACTTAATTGTCTGCCTACCTGGGAGCAAAACACATGTGCTTAGTAATATTCATGGTTGTTATTGTTGTTTTAAAGGGATGAACCCAATAACTGAATGATGATAGAAGCCTGAGAAATGGATATTCTGTAGAATTTCTCACATGTTGAAAAGGGTGAGTGGTGAAGCTAGTGACAGGTAGGGATGTGTGACACCAGAAAACACTTTCTGATTGAGCTTGACAGATTTTCAACACATTTCTGATCCAATGGCCAAAAGCGGGCCAAGTCGGGGTGGTGGTGGTGTTTGGGGTTTTTGTTCATTATGTTTTTTTGGCTTCCATGAAATTGCTTGAAATATTTGTGCAAAATTGGAGCCAAGAACTCCGTATCTCTAGTGCAATTTTTGTATTATTATTTTTAAAGCCGGGAAAATTTGTGCAAAATCCGAGCCTCTACTCTGCAAATGTGTGCAAATTGCAGAGCAGAGGCCCAAACTTTGCAAAAATCTGCAATTAACTGTCAGAAAATTCAAGGTGGCCAAAGTGGAATGTGTGCATATGCAGTGAGAGGATGCTTCAAACAACAACGACGTCTCAAATCTAATGAGTCACCCCAATTTGCGCAAAAACTTGAAGTACCTATTTCAAGCAAACCTTAGACTGTCTTCCAAACCAGGAAATGTGTTACTAGTCTCTACCACATCTTTAATTTTTTTTAAATTAAATTTATGTTTAAGTTTATTGTATTATTATTATTATTATTATTGTTATTTTGGTTTGTGCAGAAAGCATCTTTCAATGCTGAAATATACATCAAAATACCATACCTTTAAAAACTAGGAAAAAACCTGAAGGACATTTGAAAATTCAAAGATGTTTAATTTGCAACATTAGCATCTTTTCATATTCCTTTTTATTTATTTATTTCCATTTATCTCAACCATTATTCAGAATACTTTAAGAACATGTGCATGAGAACGTGTACATCTCCATACTTCATGGACAAGAGTGAGTTAAAGGACAAGTTTCTCATTATCTTTGTACATATAAAATATTCAGTGAAGAAAGAATGAGTACCAAGTGCAAAAATCTCATTCATTAAAGTATGCTTTGTGTTCCAAATTATTATTTTTTATGAGGCAGCTTTGATGAAAATAACACAGACTTCATCAGGGAGCAGTAATATTTCTACAGAAAAATTCCATTCAACCATAATTCATAAAACCACTTCATAGTTAGACTGGGCTTCTTAAGAGAAAGAAATTCACACATCTGTCACTTTGGGTGGCCTCAGAGTATATGACCACCCCTGAAGCACACCTTTAAGGAACAACCCCCTTTAATGAGCATTCAATCATTTATATTTTCTGAGTCAACATCTGATTCTTGGCAGAGAGAAGAGACATAAATGGAGAGTGTCTATACAATAAAAGTTCAGATTGAATCTTCACATGTAAGTGGAAAGACTGCAAAGACTGCACATCATTCATTAAACATATATCCTTTAATTTAGTTTTGCTACTTGTGGCCAAAGGAATAATAATTCCTTTCTCCCTTTGTGTATACATGCTTCACTCCTATAAGTATCCCCCCTCCACCTTCAAATAATCCATTTATCCATTTGTATCTCAATACAAAACACATTGTGAGGAAATAAGAACCATCAATTTCACTGTGAGTTATGTCCATGCAATATTATTTAGAATTTGGGTGTAAGATATTGTAGCATCTACCAACAGATTTGGAACTGGAAGAATAGACCCATCAATCTCTATGAGTTTTGATATCACCACCTTGATATCCTCCTTGAACTGAAGGATGACATTATGCATCTGCCTTACATATGGTCATCAGACATGGGTATTCTTCTAAATGTTACATCAGAAACACAAAAAGTAGATGTGCAATGCTCTCACTAGACTCTCCCCCCAAATATACAAAAAATTGTGTCTATTACACATGGAATTCATATGACCCTGAGCTCATTCACATGCTGCTTTTCCTGGCCAACATAAATATATAACTGCTCATATGAATAGTCTACTCACAAGACAGTGCAATGTCAAAGGAAGGAATTTGTAGGACATTAGAGTTCCTCTTCCATAAACCAGGAAATTAATCAATTGATTTTGTGACTTATATTCCACCTGGTTTAACAACAGAATAATAATCACTTTTCCTGCACACAGAGGAGGAGCCACGAGCTCATGGGAAACCTCTTGTCTAACATTGCACTGCTTACCTGAGTACTAGGTGCACAACAGTTACTGTATATGCACATATTGCCCAGGAAAGAGGTCTATGAACCAGTTCTTTGATGCTGCTAAGCAGACCAAATATTAAAGGCTTAAGATCTTATGTCTGACTTTGCAAAAACAACAACAATAACAAAGATGGCATCAAACTAAGTAGAAAATAGATTCACCAAGATATGCACACCACCTTTTGTGCCACAAGGAACAAAAGACAAGGTGAGGAGGCAAGACAAGAGACAATAGAAAGATAGACAAGGGCTGGATCCAGATTTATGCTGGATCTGCTGCACTGATGGAAGTGGACTTCCCTGCCCCCTCCTTCCTATGGCAGCTCTTCCATCATCCAGACACCAGTAATGATGATGTACTGCTCTCTGAAAATACCACACAGAGAGTCAGGAGAACCTGCTGAATGGGGTGAGCTCTAGAGGACCCCCAAAATTGGGCAGAGGGACCTTCCACACGTGGAGACGGTTCCTCTCATGGAAGGCAGATCCTGGATCCAACCTAGTTTTCATCACACACAATAACTATGATGGGCAGGCTTAGCTGTTGACTTAAAATGTTTGTCCACTCATGTGTTTGAATCCAGCTAAAGTAAGGAAATGCCATAGGACCATGGATTTGGAAGGACCATCTATGCCTTGTTCTGGGGCAGAATAACTACTGGCTAAAGTGTACTGTAGAAACATTTCCCCAACCATGCTCTGGAAGTCTCTTCACAGATGAAGGATTCTACAACCAAGCCAGCTTGACCAGTGTACTGCTCCGACAAGCCTGTGTAAGACTTGTAGTGACCAGGAGGTGGGGCTTCAGTGCCCTGGATAGCCCCTCAGCCCCTTACAGAAGTAGAATTAAGCAAAATTAGTAAATATATACAAATGTACTTGAGGTGTGCAATCCTATGGCTGGTAGATGCTGTTTGGCCGGCCACAGGAAAAGTCGGAGTCTCAGCTCCAACCCTGGAAAAGCACTCTGAGGTCGGAGCTGAGACTCTGACTTCGGAGGGCCCTCCCTCCGCCCTTGCTGCCAGTACAGCTCTTTCTGCACTAGGTGCAGCCCAAAGACACAAGAGCATCTTCAGAGCCAGTGCTGGGGGGGGGGATTCTGGGGGTCAGGGAGGGAAGGAGCGAGGCTCCACCAGGATATGAGGAATCCTGGCAGTGCCTTGGCTCTTCCTTCTCGTGAGCAGGGATAAAACACTTAGATGACCGAAATCAGCCATCAAAGTGTTTAGGAGGGCAAGGCAACTGTGGGGGGGGGGCCCCTCCCCACTTTTCCTGCTTTCCATTGGATGCCAGTAATCCTCCAAGTTCAAAGAGTTATGGCCAGCCACATTGGATTCTTCTGTAAGTTGCATGAACTACAGTGGTTGCAGTAATTTATCTTTCTTATTGCAATTTCTTTTATAACGTCACACAGACTTGTTTTTGTTTGTTTGTCTTTATGCACAGTGCAAGCCACCCTGCTCTACACTTAGTAATCAACATGAACGTTATTCCAGGAAATTATCATTATTATGGTTATGATTACTATTATTATCTTGCATTTTATCATGTCTACCTTACTTTTAGTAAACAAAGTGCTTTTGGTTCTTACCAGTTATATTGCTATATTTATCTCATTAAGCATTTCAAAAGCAGACCAGGTTTTTCTCCTCCTACACAACTAACAGTTTGTTTTCATTCTTATTTAAAAAAAAAATTAGACAAAAACCTCTATCCAAACAGACTTTACTCCATTAGGTCAGTTTCTAAACCAAAAGGGGTTCTCAAGCCACATAAATAAAAGAGCAATCCGGACACTGACAAATGTGGCATCCTGATCCAGACACCAGTAATGATGATGTACTGCTGTTAAAAGCAAAGCAGAGTGGCTCAAAGGTTCCAGTAAATTGCAGCAGGCAGAAAGAAAGCATTTGCTTCCTGGTGGAATATTAATACAACCTGATAAGTTGTCAAGTCCTTGAAGATGCTGCTAATAAGAATGTTGTAGAGAGAGAGAGAGAGAGAGAAATCATCTGTCCCAAATTAGCAAGGGAGGTAGTGCAATTTGGCATCCAAGAAAACAAAAGTAGTGCTTCACAGTGGCTGAAGACATTGGTCTAAAAGGTGAAATTGTGACTAATAAAGTAGCTGTGTGCAAGTAGACTAGGTTGTATGTAAGTGGTGATGGCCATTAGCTTACATGACTTTAAAAGTGGATTTGACTAACCCATGAAGGAAATGTCTATGAATGGCTTTAATTAGCCTTGATGGCTCAGTAAAACCTCCGTGTTGCGAGATGGTGTGTCTCCAAATACCAGTCGCTGGGAGGCAACAGCATAGGAAGTCTACAGGCTTTATACCAGACCTTGCATTCCATGAATGGAAGGGTTCTTCTTTCCATCTGCAGAATGCTCTTGATCCAGCAGATCATTTCCACTGGCAGCATGGGGGGGCAGCAGGAGATTTTCACCCATTCTCTTTCTCCGTGCAGCTCTCTATGCCCTCTGATGCTTTGGAGGTTTAAGGGACCCTCGAGAACAGCATGAGTGAGAGGTGTGCTGCTGCAGGCTGCATGGGGAGGGTGGGTGGAATTCACAAATATTGCCTCCCCTTCCCACTTGCTGGAGCATCCGAAGCAGAACCACACTCAGAGAGTAGGTCTGGCTGGCAGGGGCAAAGTCTAGATCCAACCCATTGGCTTCATGCCCTGCTTTTGGAAGCATCTGGCTTCCGCGTCAGATGGGGATGCTGAGCCACCACCCAGCCCCCGAGAACACTGGTGCCTGAAGATACAGATACATGGCCAGGCAAAAGAGTGCTCACTTGCAGAAAAGACTACTCAAGCGTAAAGACCTTGTCAGGAGCAAGGCCCTCCTCATGAGTAGGACATTTGCCAGAAGGCCTGTGATGAACTGTAGCTGAACCCTGGGTGGGTCCCTGGCAGCTCAGGCTACAAAAGCCTTCACTGGAGACCTACTAGCTGCTGGAAACAATGATTTTCTACCAGTATCTTTTTCTACCAGTATCTGCCTTGTATCTCTGACTTTGCTCTGTGAGTGGATCTCATGCTTCTGACCCTTGGCTCCCTGCTTGACTGCTTCTTGGATTGCATTTTGTATCTGACTGCTTATCCGCGTTTGGACCTGGGCTGCTCCTCAGGCTTCTCTCTTGGAACAGAGAGAAATAGTACAGGCCTGTGGCTTACGCTGGCTCAGCTTGTCTGAGTGTGGAAAGCTAAGCAGGGTCAAGCCTGGTTATTAATTGGATGGGAGACCCCTCCTCTAGTTTCCTGCATTGAGCCGGGGGTTGGACTTAATAGCCTTGTAGGCTCCTTCCAACTCTACAATCTATGACAGTGATGGCGAACCTATGGCACGGATGCCACAGCTAGCACGCAGGGACCTTTCTGTGGGCACTCGAGCCATTGGTCACCAGATCGCGAAAAGACTGTCCCCTTCTGCAAAACACTAATGATTTTGTTCTTTCTCACAGTGTGGAACAGAATGATTTTATTCTAGAATTCCTGTTACAGAATTCTTTTCTACATTGTTATCACATTTAAAAGATTTTGAAGAATGATGCACAGAGCATGGCTTGGATGTAAAGCCCTAACAGTTGACCTGAGTGCTGCATGTGTTGCTCTCAAACTAACGGAGTATGAGCCAAGGTTTGACAAATTATCAGCATGCATGCAATAGCAAAAATCACATTAATTGTGCAAAAGCATGCCCAATGCAAACTTTTACCTAATGCAGTGTTTGCAGTCCAAGACATAAAGTGTTTAAAATGTGTTAAGCATGTTTAATTTTCTTGTTTATCTTGCTTATCTTGCTCTAGTACAGGTTGACTTTTACTTTTACTAATCCGACACCTGTAGAAGCAGGGAAAGGACCCAGGGTAAAGCTTGCCCCATACAATTGCAGTCTGGCATATACTAATCATATTACAAGTTGAGAATCCCTTATCCAAAAATACATGTGCCTAATTATAAGCCCTAATTATTTAAAAAGTTTGTATAAATTCCCTTCAGGCTATGTGTACAATGTAGTACTATAATAATTTTTTGAGTTGATTTTTTTTCCAACAAAAAACTGTTTGTATCATTGAAAGCTCTGTTATTGTGTTTTTCTTTTAAGACAAAAGATGTTAATTAGTTCGGACAACTGTATGAGTTGTTTTTCTAAAACTAAAACTTCGGTATTCAGGTTTAATTGCAGTGTTGGCACTTTGAAATAAATAAGTTGGTTTTGTGTTGCAGTTTGGGCACTCGGGCTCAAAAAGGTTCGCCATCACTGATCTATGAAATCTATGAAACTTTCCCTCTTGCCTGATAAACCATGTCTTTGCCTATTGCCTGTTCACTGACTACTCCTGCCTGGAACTGCTCTCTTGCTGGGCTGATATCTCTGTGCTTGACCTTTGCCTGATTATTGAGTTGCCTTTGGGTTGCCTCTTGATTTGCCCTAACACTGAGTCTGACCTGGCCAAAGTAGGACAGCCACATAAGGAGTGAATGGAAGAGTTGACAACAGCCAACCTTGGTGAGGATTTGAAAGAGAGGTAGAGCTGCATGTCATCCACATACTGATGACACTGCACCCCAAACCTCCTGATGAGCAGGGATGTTGAAGAGTCCTTGGTATCGAGTCACAAGTCGAGTCACGAGTCCTTGGACCCGAGTCTCGAGTCCGAGTCCTTGGTCCAAAATGGTTACTCCCGAGTCCCGAGTCACTCCCAAAGCTGACTCCACGAGTCCCTATTAAAATCAATGGGGTAGAGATGTAGCCGAACAGCCCGCAGACAGGAGCAAGGCCCGAACTGGGCCTGCTCGCATCCGACGGGCTGCTCAGCCCCGCGCGTGAGCCTTACCTGGGCTCTCCGCCAAGCGGAGAGCCTGTCCTCCCTGTCCTGCAGGGTCCCATCGTGTCACTTCCGGCACAGAGGAAGTGACGCGACGGGACCCTGTGCTCTGTTTTTGGTGGGGGGGAACCATGGCAACAGGGCTGTTTAAGCCCTGTTGCCATGGTTCCCCGTGCCAAAACAGAGCACGGGCAGGGCTCCAGCACGCCAGAGCAGTGGCTCCGGAGGCAGCGGAACCGGCGGAGGCGCACCGGACCAGGTATGACAATGGCGGCGGCGGGCAGCGGGGGTCCTCCGGCGGCGGCGGGGGTCCTCCGGCGGCGGCGGGGGTCCTCTGGGGGCGGCGGGGGTCCTCTGGCGGCGGCAGCAGCAGCGGGTAGGGCTGGGGGGTCCTCCAGTGGCGGCGGCGGCTCGAGCAGCGCAAGCAGTGCGGACAACGCTCTGCGCCGCTCGGAAGAGCGGGATCTGGCTGCCGCCGCTCGCGGGGGGCGGGCAAGCCCGAAACGAGCCTCAGCCAGCTCCAGATCAGCCCCACCACTACGGGGTTTTCCCCCAACAAAATAAGGCTACTTCAGATGTGTGTCTTAAATAAATTCTAGGCACAAGTGTGCCTTTTTATTTCAAAACTCTGCAACTGATTTTGGCAAGAACAGACCAGGCAGACAAACCCAAAATAACCAGGCAGGCAGAGGAGGTAGGGAACCCCAAAGCAGGCAGGCAGAGGTCTTTGTTTTGGACAATTCAAACTGTGGAACTGGTTAAGAAGAGACCAGGCAGGCAGAGGAGGCTGGGAACCCCAAACAGGCAGGCAGAGGCAGCCAAACCCAAAATGTCTGAAAGGTTGCATTTTAGGAAAATGATTTTAAAAAATAAACTTGATGTACTTCCTAAAACTTATCCATGAATGTTGCATTTGAGGAACATGATTTTTTCTAAATGTTTGGCCCCCATTCTGAAATGGTGAGGTCTCATCACAATTTCACCCTCACTCTTCGCTGGCGATCGCACTCCTCTCCACTCCTTCTGGCACAGCCCAGGGACGTTGAAGAGTCCTTGGTCTCGAATCCCGAGTCGAGTCTTGAGTCCCATTAAAAATATTGGGACTCGAGTCCGAGTCGAGTCAGAGGGGGGACTCAGTCCGACTCATGCAGGGATGTGGCCGAGAATCTCGGCGGACACGAGTGAGGCCCGAACTGGGCCTGCTCGTGTTTGCCGAGATTCTCAGTCACCCACGTGGACTTACCAAAAGCTCTCCGCAGAGCGGAGAGCCTGCTTCCCTGTCCGCCGGGTCCCATCACGTCACTTCCGGCGTGGAGGAAGTGACGCAACGGGACCCTGCGCTCTGTTTTGGCGGGGGAAACCATGGCAACAGGGCTGTTTAAGCCCTGTTGCCATGGTTCCCCATGCCAAAACAGAGCGCAGGCGGGGCTCCAGCGCGCCGGAGCAGTGGCTCCGCAGCCGGCGGAGGTGGCGCGGAGGCGGCGGAGGCGCACCGGAGCGCAGGACCAGGAGGTAGGATGATGTCGGCAGCGGCAGCAGCGGGGAGGGCTGGGGGGTCCTCCGGTGGTAGCGGCGGCTCGAGCGGCTCGGAGAACGCTCCGCGCCGCTCTGAAGAGCAAGATTGGGCTGCCGCCACCACGGAGGTCCGAGCCACGGAGAACTTCGGGCCCAGGCAGGGCCCGAAGTACATCCCTAGAGTCGAGTCCCCGAGTCCGAGTCCCCATCCCTGCTGATGAGAGCTCTCAGCGGCTTTAGGTAGATGTTGAATAACATCAGGGAGAGGATGGAACCCTGCGGCACCCCACAAGTGAGCGGCCAAGGGTCCGAATCCTCCTCCCCAAGAACTACCCTCTGGTACCTTCCAGAGAGGAAGGATGGGAACCACTGCAATACAGTGCCTCCCACGCCCAACCCCTCCAGGTGGTCCAGGAGGATACCGTGGTCAATGGTATCAAAAGCCGCTGAGAGATCGAGGAGGACTAGAAAGGAGCATTCGCCCCTTTCTCCTGAGTGACCTCCGCCATGCCCCCTCTCTACTGAGCTTCCGCCGCTAACTAAAAACATGGCTGTTCAGGCGGGAATATGGGGTGGGCTAAGATTTTAAAATTTTATACTGTTTTAAATGTATTTTATCCTGTATTTTATCTTGTGTACATCGCCCAGGGTGGCCAGTTTGCTGGCCAGATGGGTGATAAATAAATGTAAATAATAAATAAATAAATAAATAATAACTCAACCACGCATACCAAAATCACACATGGGAAAGCATTTTCACAAATAGCCTTACCATATAACATGAATGGATCCACAAACTGGTCACTATACTGTGCACAGTGACTTCTATTTACCTAAACATTTGTTAATGTTTGTGATATTCCTTAGGCTACATAGATAAATGAAGTTGTAATATATAAGAAGTTTGGACAAAGATCAACTGAGTGAGAGTTGAGACACGTTCCATTTATATGCCATCAGTGCATGTGCCGTTATTCAATTAATTTGGGAGTTTCTATACAGCTCCCTTACACCCTAGATTTTGGAACTTCCCTGAACCTGCCATAGGGGCTGGCACTGAGTACTGAACAGGTCTTCCAAGTCTGGGAAAAGCTTTCCAAAGCCTAGGCCCAGACCAAAAAATAAATATAATACCATCAAGATATCTCTACACTTTTGTTTTTTAAAAAGAACAATCTTTTTTTGCCTCTGGAAAATCCTAGAACACTTCACAACTACCTTAATTGTTGTGAACAATTGTATTCACAACAACATTATTAGGTTTGCCCTAATAATGTTGTTTCACTTGTTATTCTCTGTGAGGAATACTGATGTACAAATTGTTTTTAATCTATCTTCAAATGAGCCTCTATAAAGGAAAATGAACCATCAAATAAGAACAGGTGGGCTTTCAAGAATTTGCTAGGCCCTCTAGTTTCTGTCCCAAGTTTTCCACAGACCTGTCAGGATAACCTACTTGTGCTTCAGTTTTCCAATACTGTAAAAGCATCATTAAGGGACTTTAACAGAAGAGCAAACTATTTTCATTATTCAAGTTTGCTTCAGTTCCAGGCTATTTTTCTCATTGCATTCCTTGTTTGAAAAGTTATAGAACTTGCTATTCTGGTTCTGCTTTTCTTTTCTGTCCTTGCATTTCCTCTAGTCCATGATGACCTTGACCTCCTCTTTCCTTCTGATCCTGCCATTTCCTTTAAGTCTGGCCTCCTTCTTTCATTCCTCTCATTGTGATGCTTTTATTGTCAAGAGCTAAACTTCACACCAAGGCTACCTCAGCCCACAGGCTTTGGAACAAAAGATAACATGGGCACTGAAAGACACCAGGAACAGGAGACAGAATTAGCAGGCAAGACTGTGGTGGAGTGAGAAAAGAAAGTCAGCTAAAGTTAGTCCTATGATCACCCAAGTAAACTTGTCCCTAAGTTTCTCCTGGCCTAAAGAAACCTTTATGACTGTAAAACCCATCCTACTTTTAACTTCCAGTCCTCTATTAAACCTTTCCTCCCAGTTCCTTTGCACAAAATGCACACCCATTCAAATTCTGTAGACCGCAACATTACACTAGCTCACACTTATTTCCACACTTTTCACATTCCAGAGTATTTGGGCATCTGAGGCTGCTGTCCTGTCCCAATGCTTAGTGGGAGCCCACAGGACAAAACGGAGTTCCTGGGGGCCCACATTCAGTTATACTCACGGCAGCCATGAATCAGGTAGTACCTTGGACAGCTCCAAGCTGACAACTTGTTCCAACAAGCATTGGAGCTGAAGGAGTCTATAATCTGCCCTGCCCTGGCTACCTAGTCTGGGTTCCTCTTCCTTTGGGGCAGTGATAGTCTTAAATTGATGGTCCTCCAGCCTGGAGCATAGTACACTGCAACCCCTCTCTGTTAGCTCCCACTAGATGCACTGCTTGTGTTAATGCAGTGTTCTCCAACCTGTAGTTTTGGCCTACAACTCCCAGCATGCCCCAGCCAGCTATGCTGGCTGGCGCATGCTGGGAGTTGTAGGCCAAGAACATCTGGGGACCCAAGGTTGGAGAACACTGTGTTAATGGATGGGCCCTACGGAGCACAACGACCTTTATACCAAGGATGCCAGTTCCTCAAGGAAATCCAGCTCCAGTGGCTTGACCTTGGTGGAGGGCCCAGATCCAGTGGCTCTACTGCTTGTGCCACTGGCACTCCCAACCCATCTGGCCCCATGTTACTATCCCAGTTGCTGCTCATAGTTGAGATCATGGTACCTGGACAGAACTGGTAAGAACATAAGAAGAGCCATGCTGGATCAGTCTAGTCCAGCATTCTGTTCACACAGTGGCCAACCAACAGCCCACAGGATCCCACAAGCAGGACATGAGTGTAACAGCACCTTCCCACCCATGTTACCCAGCAACTGGTGTACACAGGCATACTGGAAGAAGCATATAGCCAATCAGGACTAGTAGCCACTGATAGCCTTCTCCTCCATGAATTTGTCCAATCCCCTTTTAAAGCTGTCCAAATTTGTGGCCATCACTACATCTTGTGGTTGTTAAGCAAAGTTGGGGCCTCTGAGCTAGTTGGGAGAAAGAGGAAGGCATGAAGGAGTGTAGAAAACAAAGAAATAAAGGCAAAAGAACAACTTCTGGTTTGAAGAAGTGAGGTACCTCCAGCAGTCAAGGGTTCACAAAGCCTACGAAATAGAAAAGGACTGAAGTGCTCAAGAATAAGGACATTTTGTATAATAGACCTTATCCCCTATTTTTGTCTGTGAACAAATCAAACTGAAGCAAATCATCAAAACAATTTCATCTATAGTTGCCCTGTCAATGCACAGGGGAAAAAAAATAAGCACTGTTTAATCAAGATTCAATTACAGGTGTTTTGCTGCTTATTAAAATTAATCCAGTTTATTGCCAGGGACAGGTGGAGAAGAAAAAAAGCTTAAAATAATCCTTCTGTCATTGTAAACAGAGTTTTAAAAATAAATAAATAAATAAATCACAGAAGTGTTAATGAAAGATGGCTAAAAATCAGCACAGGTAACAGGCCCCTTCCATGTTAGCTACTGTCTACTAGGGAAGTAGACAGTACTTGGGTCACTCCCCAGATGTTTTTGGCCTACAACTCCCAGCATGCCCCAGCCAGCATGGTTAGGGCATGCTGGGAATTGTAGGCCAAAAACATCTGGGGACCCAAGGTTGGAGAACACTGTACTAGGGGATGGTGTGTCCTGTTTTAGCTGGGTCAGACTCTATGCTAGACAAGTACAGGGGCAAATCCAATAGGAAGGCAAATGGTCAAGCACAGTCCAGTATGGGACCAGGCTAAGTTAGGAGTGATTAAGATACAGGCAATGGCCAAGGCACAGTAATACCAGGCAAGAAGGTGTTTTTCAGAAGAGAGGTCTTAGGCAAAGCCAAGCTCAAAACACAGGACAGTAGTCAAGCAGGAACACAGCACAGAAAGCAGAGTCATGTAGGAGTCCAAGAGGGTCAGTAGCATGGAGGTTCAATTACATGGTCAGGGAAACAGAATACAAGGAATTGGTAGAACAATGTTGTTCCTTCCAGTAATAGCTAGGTTGAAACGGAAGGCTTATATAGCCAGAGTGAACTGAGCCGCACCCAGGGGTCAGCTGCAGTTTGTTACAGGCTCTCTGGAAAAAGTTCTACTCTGGAGGAGGACCTTGTTTCTGAGGAGTCATTTCCTCTTGAGGAGTCCTCCTTTGTAATCAAGCACTTCTTCTGAAAGGAGCCCTATTGGCCTGTCCCTTAAGGTGATGAGACTGTCAGGGGCTAGGTGGTCACCAAGCTTCCACTTCAGAGGCAGAACTCCTCTCCTCCTGAGGGCTCAGGCTCCCCCAGGTCCCCTGACATGGGTGACTCTTTGGTGTCATTCATCTCTGGGAGCTCTAGTTCCTCCTCCAGCAGGGGCATGACATGGCATCTGTGACTGGCACCGTAGCTAAACAATGGAAAGTGGACAGAGTGGAGGGGTGAGTAGTTTTCTATTGTTAGAAATGGAATTCGATTTTGGCTTCAATGAGGTAAACAGGGGTTGTTGGTACCAAAGTGATATGCATCAGAGTAGGGATGTTGGAGAAATCCACCATGGATTCAAATGAGTTCAGATTGCTAGGAATCCAACCCACAGATTCCACAGTGGATCGGCTTTTCCCAAAACATATGGATTCCACAGACTTGCAAGCTGGTTTTTTACTTCCTGGAATTTTGCACAAATGTAATAATAGAAAAAAATACATTTTTTAAAGCGCCCCCCTTCAGCTAAAGTGTGAAAATGCACATTTGGGGGGGGGGATTTGTGCATTTTGGCAAGTGCAAATTTGTGGAAGTGTGCACGGATGCCAATTCAGGAAATTGGGGGGGGGGGATCTGATTCCATCAATGAGTGGATGACGGAATGAAAGGTGCCTGACAATCTGTAAAATACAGATGGAGTGGATTTAAGAAAATCTGTATATCCCTAATCAGAAGGCACTACAGAATATATGGGAAATAATGAGGCTTGACTGCTGAATTCAGATATCACTTGCTGAGCTCCCAGATCCTGCAGTGCGATCATTAATCCAGGGGAAGAATGCCTTTCAGCATCTGATCTTCTCCCTTTTAAACTAAATCTTATTGTTTCATCTGAAGGACTTTGTGTTTTCTGCTGCCTTTCTTTGAGCAGAGGAAATGCTGACATGTGTGGCTAAGCTCCTTCTGTCACTGCACGTCATCTGGGTTGGCCTGGGATTGCAGCTGGCACTGTTCTTTCTGCAGGCAATGGGGTCTGGAAAGCACAAAGTTATTGCTCAAACTGCCAAGCCCTCTGGCCGGCTGTTTGTTGTTTGTGTGGGTGCATCTGCGGAGGGGTGTGTATGTGTCTCTGTGTGCAGAATATTTGTTGTTATTATTCCATTTGACCAGAAAACTGAAACAGAAGTGACCCGACAGAGAAATGTAGCAATATGAGTACCCTGAGGTTCTCTGAGCTGAACTGTCACCCACAATTTTCCCATTGCACAATGATCTGCATAGGCTGCTTCTCCATCTCTGCCATAACACCCCTCATCACATTAGGTTCACGGTCAACAGCATGAAAACATCATAAGACGATCTGCAGGTGAACCAGTGATAATCCATTTCACATGGCTGTACTGGGAAGGATTGTATCCGTGAAAACGTGAATGACATCACTGATTCCCGCAACCCCTATACCATATTCTGTGACATGTCCATGGACAATTCATCTGAACCTTTCTCGTCAAAGAAAAGAGGGGTAGATAGCACAAATTGTACATGCATGCAGATGCATCATGTTATATGGCCAATGTGGTGGGAGCTAGAAATATCAGAGAAATCCACAACCTGTGAATTCTGCAGCAAACCAGCTTTTTCCGAGTCGCATGGATTCCATGGACTTGCGGACTGTTGGGTTGTTGTTGTTTTTTTAACTTGAGGGGGGAGGATTTGCACTGATATGCATTAGCACAAGCGCAAATTAGAGCTAATGCACATTAGTGCAAATAGAACAAAATTCTCGTACATCCCTAAAAAATTCGATTCCGTCAGTGAGCAGATGACAGAATGAAAGACAACCTGATAATCTGTGTAACACAGAGAGAATGGATTTAACAAAATCCATATATTCCTAGTGGGAGCATTCATGCTTCCCTTCCTACATGGATAGAGGGACTGTTTTATGTGAATGCCCAAATAATGTTTCTCATTCTGTGACACAAAACACCCTGATTTAGTTTTAATGCAAATCTGTGGCATTTGTTTGTCAGTGTTGACTGTCCTATGAAGGTAGGAATTCTTTCCTCACCACTTCCTTTTTGACCACTGGCTCGACTACAGAAATGGCACACAAGAAGTGGCATGGGTGTTTTTATAAATAATTATTTTTCTTTCTCTTGTTCATTCTCTCTCTCTCTCTCTCTCTCCTTTGTTTCTCACCTGTAGCAAATGTGATTGTTCAACTCCTAGCTACACTTGGACAGCAAGGAGCAAAAGAGCAGAATAACTAGTAATTCAAATTATGCCCAGAAAAATAAAATGGAATATGTTTTCAAGGGTAATTGTGAGACAGACTTGTCACATCTTTTCAAGAAAGAAAGGGCAGATAGATAGATAGATAGATAGATAGATAGATAGATAGAGAGAGAGAGAGAGAAGAGAGAGAGAGGGCATGGCAGAGGTCACTTGGGAGAGAGTTCCACAGTATGGGGGCTGCCACAGAAAAGACCCTCTTCCGAGTTCCCACCAGTCTAGCTGCTCTGGCTGAAGGGACAAGGAGAAGGCTGTCTGTGGCAGATCTTGTTGAGCGGCCTACTTGGTGTTGCTGGAGATGCTCTTTGAGATAGACTGGACCGGAGCCATATAGGGTTTTAAAGGTCAAAACCAACACCTTGAATTTGGTTCGGCAAGTAACTGTTAGCCAGTGCAGCTCCTTGAGCACTGGAGTGATGTGATCCCGCCATCGACTGCCATTGACCAGGTGAGCTGCTGCGTTCTGTACCAGCTGTAGCTTCCGAACCATCTCCAATGGTAACCCCACGTAGAGCACATTACAGTAGTCTAGGTGAGAGGAGACCAAGGCATGAACCACCGATGGGAGCAGATGATTAGGAAGGTATGGGCGCAGTTGCCGTATCAGATGGAGTTGATACAGCACCGCCCGGCTCACAGCTGACACCTGAGCCTCCATGGACAACTGGGAGTCTAGAATGACCCCCAAGCTGCGGACCTGGTCCTTCAGGGGTAGATGTACCCCATTCAGCACCAGGTCAACATCCCCTAACCTCCCCTTGTCCCCCACCAGAAGTACCTCGGTCTTGTCGGGGTTCAGCTTCAGCATGTTCCTTCTCATCCAGCCACCCACTGACTCCAGGCACTTGGACAGGGTCTCAATGGCCAACCTTGGTGAGGACTTGAAAGAGAGGTGGAGCTGTGTGTCATCCGCAAACTGATGACACCGCACCCCAAACCTCCTGATGAGAGCTCCCAGCAGCTTTAGGTAGATGTTGAATAACATCGGGGAGAGGATGGAACCCTGCGGCACCCCACAAGTGAGCGGCCAAGGGTCCAAAGCCTCCTTCCCAAGAACTACCCTCTGGTTTAAGTGGTGGGGTCGAGCTGGAGCTGGCTGAGGCTCGTTCTGCGCTCGCCCCCCCCGCAAGCGGCGGCGGCCCGATCCCGCTCTTCAGAGCGGCGCGGAGTGTGTCCGCGCCGCTCGCGCCACTCGCGCCGCTCGAGTTGCCACCGCCACAGGAGGACCTCCCAGCCCTCCCCGCTGCTGCCGCCGTCGCCAGAGGACCCCCACCGCCCCCATTGCCCCCCACCCCCCCACTGCCATCTCCATACCTGGTCCTGCGCTCTGGCACACCTCCGCCACCTCTGCCGCCTGCGGAGCAACTGCTCCGGCGTGCTGGAGCCCCGCCCATGCTCTGTTGTGGCACAGGGAACCATCGCAACAGGGCTTAAACAGCACGCGACGGGACCCTGCAGACAGGGAAGACAGGCTCTCCGCTCGGTGGAGAGCCCAGGTAAGGCTCGTGCGCGTGGCTGAGCAGCCCGTCGGATGCGAGCAGGCCCAGTTCGGGCCTTGCTCCTGTCTGCGGGCTGCTCGGCTACATCCCTACGTCTGGTACCTTCCAGAGAGGAAGGACTGGAACCATTGTAATACAGTGCCTCCCACGCCCAACCCCTCCAGGCAGTCCAGGAGGATACAGTGGTCAACGGTATCAAAAGCAGCTGAGAGATCAAGGTGGACTAGAAAAGAGCATTCGCCCCTATCCAAAGCCCTCCTCATATCATCCACCAAGGCAACCAAGGCCGTTTCTGTCCATGTCCAGGCCTGAAGCCCGACTGGTATGGATCTAAGTAATCGGCTTCATCCAAGTGTGCCTTCAACTGGGCCCCCACCACTCGCTCAATCAGCTTGCCCAGAAATGGCAAATTGGAGACTGGACGAAAGTTGTTCAGATCTTGGGGATCCAAGGAGGGCTTCTTCAGAAACGGTCTTATTGCTGTCTCCTTAAGGGCTGGTGGCATCACTCCCTCCTCAAGGGAGGCATTCACCACCGCCCTTATCCCCTCACCCAGTCTCTCCCTACAGCTCATAATGAGCCAGGGCAGGCAAGGATCGAGCAAGCAGGTGGTCGGCCTCACAGATGAGAGCACCTTGTCCACTTCATCAGAAGGAAGAAGCTGGAACCGATCCCACAAAACCGGTCTGCCATTGGCCTCCTCCCGCTGACTCCCTGTGTCCACGGCGCACGAAATCCCGCTCCTAATCCGATCAATTTTATCTGCGAAGTGCTTCACTAAAGCCTCACAGGAGGCTTTAGACTGTTCCATTGGGTCCAGAGTGACTGGACCAACCAAACTCTGGACCACTTGGAACAGTCTCCTGGGGCAGCACTCCACAGATGCAATGGAGGCAGCATAGAAATTCTTTTTTGCTGCCTTCACCGCCACCTGGTAGGCTGAAGATGCAGCTCTGACCTTTGTTCGATCATCTTCGGAGCGGGATTTACGCCATTGGCGCTCTAGCCTTCTCACCTCTCGTTTCAGAGCTCGCAGTGAAGGAGTGAACCATGGTGCCATGTGAGCTCTGTTTAGGCGAAGAGGGTACTTCGGGGCAACTCGGTCTAATGCCCTGGTGATTGCAGCATTCCAGTCGTCCACCAGGGTCTCAACCGAGCTACTGTTTGTGTGCTCCAATTCCCCAAGAGCGTTCAGGAATCCATCCGGATCCATAAGACGCCTGGGGCGGACCATCCTAATAGGTCCCTCACCCCTGCAGAGGGGTTGCGGCACAGAGAAATCCAACCAATTAGTGATCTGACCATGACAAGGGGATGGTGGAAATACCCCCAATTTCCAGATCATTTCCTCCCTCCCCAGAAACGAAAACCAAGTCCAGCGCATGACCGGCTACATGGGTAGGTCCAGTTAATACAGGGTGCAGCTCCCAGGAAGCCATGGTCTCCATGAAGTCCCGTGAGGGCAGCGCCCGAATGCATGTTGACCCGTGAGGGCAGCCCCCGAATGCACGTTGAAGTCCCCCAGCACCAAGAGCCTGGGGGACAGCACACGCACATCAGAGACCACCTCCAGCACCTCGGCCAGGGAGTCTGTCGTGCAGCGGAGTGGACGGTACACGAGCAGAATCCCCAGGCTGCCCTTAGGACCCAACCTCCAGTACATGCACTCAATAAACTTGGTCTCAATAAACTTGGTCTTGGTGTTGTATGTCATCAGAAATTAAGGTTGAGGTGGGATTAAAATGTTTTAAATACCCAGGATTAAATTCCTACTCAGTAATGAGGCTCACTGGGTGGCCTTGGCCCACTCCTTCTCAGTCTAGCCTACTTCACAGGGACCTCATATCTACACTGCTCCTTGAAGGAAAAACTGGATTAAAAATGTAGTAGTAATACACAAGAGGCTGCCTTATATAAGGTAAGGTTATTTGTCCATTTAACACAGTATTTTCTACTCTCAGTGGCACTGGCATCCCAAAGACCCAGGCAGAGGTCTTTTACATCACCTTACCCTTAGCTTTTTTTCTCAAATGGAAATGCCAGAGATGGACTGAAGGACTTTTTACAGACAAAACATCTGCTGTACCACTGAGTGATGGCCCCTCCTCTAGCAGCTGCAGCAGTATTTATTTACTACATTGTTATCCCTGCTTTCCTCCAAGAAACTCAAGATGGTGTACATGGCTTGATGGTGTACATTCCTGTATTTTATCCTCACAACAACCTTCATGGAGGTAGGGGATCTGAACCTGGGTCTCCCCAGTCCTAGCTGGACACTCTGACCACTACACAACAGATGTCCTCCTCCTCCTCCTCCTCCTCCTCCTCCTGAACCTTAATGGAGTCATATGTATAGATAGGCTTTTCAAACATTTTATTAATGCAGAAGCAGATGTGCACTTCAGTAATACAGTAGGGTGGGAGGTAGATGCAAATGAACTGAAGGAACTGAAAGCTGCAGCAAACTGAATGCATGCTCCAATTCCAGAACTAATTTTAGAATTTCTCCTACTTAAACCTGAATGGGCAGAGCAAACCAGAGGAACCAAAGAGGAATCAAACAGGGGAAATCATAATGTAAATACTTAAGGACATAAGAAGGGCCATGCTGGGTCAGACCAAGGGTCCCTCTAGTCCAGCATTCTGTTCTGTTCACACAGTGGCCAACCAGCTGCCTACAGGAAACCCACAAGCAGGACATGAGTGCAACAGCACCCTCCCACTCACGTTCCTCAATAACTGGTGTACATAGCTATACTGCCTCTGATAGTGGAAGTAGCATATAGCCATCAGGACTAGTAGCCATTGATAGCCTTCTCCTCCATGAATTTGTCTAATCCCCTTTTAAGGCCATCCAGACTGGTGGCCATCACTACCACCCAGTTGTGTTCCCCGGCAACTGGCATATATAGGTATACTGCCTCTGATATTGGAGAAAGCAACCTTTTCATCCTTGAGAAAATGAGAGAGAGAGAGAGAGAGAGAGAGAGAGATGTATATATGCAAATCTACATTTGCAGAAGTTTCAGTGGGCCTGGAAATGGGAGATTTTATGTGCGCGTGGCACCTAATACTGTTTGTAGTTTGATTTCGCTTTTATAAATATGATGCACACATTCTGACCCTGCAGTGACAAGCTACAATCAGCTCTTGATTTCATCAGCTTGCTGTGCTTTAATCGTTCCTCTTGGCAGATCTCTCAATGTATGTTAGAGTGCCATCTTCTAAATCAGGCATCTCCTGATCTTCTCCCAGTGCTGTTTTATTAAGTCTGCCTTTTAATTTATTTTGGGAGCCTTATGAGATGCAGTCAGTGCAGCAGAAGAGCTGCCATCAGCCTCCAATCCACACTGCTGGGAAGTATTTGAGGTCTCATTTTAAAGTCCATAAAAGATGAAAAATTAAACAGTACAAACACCAAGTATGGAAAGCAGCATTAGGGATCTCAAACAACTCACCAAGCTGATCAATATTCAAAGTTGAGGTCACCTTACAGTCCTGAATACAGCTGTCATAAAGCAGGGAGCTTAAGCATGCTGGGATCTAGACAATTCCCAGAGGAGCACACTCTGAATTTACTAAAAATGTTATCGATTCTTAACAGCTCCCATTATTCAATACTGGGCAGGTTCACACATTCCCCCTTTGCACATCCTGTATGTAGGATAGGACAGTGAGACTATGCACCCTCTCCTACCACGTAATAGGTGATTTTTAAATTTTTATTTACAGTTTATAAACTGCTCTCTCTCTATATATATAAAAAGATTCCCAAGTGGTGAGTAGTAAAGGGAAAATAATAATCAAAACACATATTAATAAAAATGTTTAAAATCCAGTTGTACCAATAATACCGTGGCTGGCCATTCAGGAAAAGCTTATTTAAATTAAAAAGTATTTAACAGGCACCAAAACCAAAGGAAGGAATGTTGCCTCCTGCCTCACATCAACTGGCAGGGAATACCACAGAGGGGGAACCAGTACACAAAAAGCTCTACTCTGAGTGAACTCTAGGGCCGGTTTGCACGACCCAGGCTGCAAGCGGGAGAGGCACCACGGGGCCATCCGTGGGGTCTGGCGGGGCACCGCAGATGACCTGCGCCCCACGCGCGTGGGTGGACCCTGCAGTCCCCGCACCGCAGTGTGGGCCTGCCGGTGCTAGGGGGCGGGCTGGGATGCCCAGAGGGGCCGTTTGCCCCTACAGGCTGCAGCGGCCGCAGCTCCGGCCTCTCTGGGTGGCCGCCTCTGTGCGGTCCCCGTGGGACGGCCGCCTGCTGTTTGCACGGCAGGGTGGCCACACGCAGTAGGGGCTTACCCCTCTACCACCCATGGTCACTTTGTGTGCGTCCTGCGCGCGGCCGTCTCGCGGGGGCGCCCCCGGTCAGTGTTCGCACGACACGGGAACCACGGGGGACTTCTGCTCCCCCACGGTTCCCGTGTTGTGCGAACACACCCTAAGAGAGCAATCCTATGGTCCCTGGGTGAGTGTCCCAGGGACCATAGGATCGTTTGGATTCCCCCTTCTGAGCTCAGAGACAGCCCTCCGACCTCAGAAGGGGGAGTCGGAGGACCGCCCCCTCCCCAGCCCCTCGCAGCTAGTGTGGTAAGAACCGCACCCGCTGCCCCCCCAGGTCAGAAAAGTGAGGAGGAGGAAACGGGGTGTTTGGGGGTGGGGGGGAAGAGACCAGAGAAGCCAGGTTGTGAGTTATCCTGAGCCTCCTCCAGCCTCCTTCCCTCCCCCTCCAAAGCGCCCTCACTAGATGGGCTGAAAAGCCCGTCTAGTGAAATCAGCAGGGCAGGAGGACAGGCAGGCAAAGATCGCCTCCGCTGCTCCTCCCGCCCTGCATTGGATTATTGGATGCCTCAGAATTTGGGGGCTTCTGATCATTGAGGGTTCACATGATAGGATTGCACCCTAAATGGACCTTAGGTATGAGACATATGCACATACTTCCGTGTGTGTGTGTGTGTGTGTGTGTAATATATGGAAGTATCTCCCCTCTTTTAAATGGAATTATCCATAAGTGTGTGTGTGTGTGTGTTCCCTCTTTTTTAATGGAATTATTGCAGGAATCAAGCATAGAGACATATCTTTCATGTAACACATTATGTTATATATATGCATGGTGGTGACATATGCATGGGCGACTTATCCACTAATTAGGGATGGACAGTTTGACCTATTTATTTATTTATTTATTTATTTATTACATTTCTATCCTGCCTTTTTTCCTGCAAGGAACTCAAGGCAGCTTACATAATCCTCCTCCTCCTCTCCACTCTATCCTCACAACAACCCTGTGAGGTAGGTTAGGCTGAGTCAGTGACTGGCCCAAAGTCACCCAGTGAGCTTCATGGCCGAGCGGGGACTAGAACCCGGATCTCCTGAGTCCCAGTCCAACACTCTCACCACTACACCACACTGGCTCTCAGTTTGTGTCAATTTCACATGTGTTCATTCAAACATCCACATTCCATCCCATTCTGCTTTAAGCTGCAAAGCATTTGGTTAAAAAAAAAAAAAAAAAAACACCACACAAAGGTGTGTATTAAAATATGTATTTTACAATGTATTTTCTCACAAAACACACATTTCTAAACATGTGTTTTCTCTTAAGGTATTCATTTCTGAACATATTTTATCCTAAAATAAATATTTTAATACATTTTTTGAGCTGAGAACTGCATCGCAAAATTTGGGCTGCACATTTACCTGGGAAGAAGTCACACTGAACACCAGTGAATTTACTTTTGGGTAAACATGCATAGGATTGTGTTGTAACTCCTAGGTAAGTGTGTACAGGATTGTAGTCATAGTTTTTGCTCCTTGAATTTCCCCACCAGAAAGGAGAAGAAAACAGGCTGATTGCATGAGCATGCTGCTTGCTCACAGTGTGGTTTAATAAGCCAGGATTCCTGGCTTAAAGTGACATGTGTACATTGCCACTGTGTTGGGCCTTAATAAACTGTACTGTTGTTTGTGCATGATTGAAGTTTTCCATCTCATTATTCTCTGGCTCAATGCTCCCCATTTTGCCTATGCATCCTAATACTGTTGTAACAGGATTATGCATCTCTAGAGGCAGCCTTCATATCCTTGTGAAGAAGCTGTCCTCAATGCCAGAGATGAGGAGAAGAGAGAGAAAAAGCAAGAGACCTGAGGGCCTATGTGTGTGTGTGTAAATGAGATATTTGGTTCTGGAAATAGCATGTTTGACAACAGTTACAGATGTAGAGCAATTTTGTATCCTTTATTCCTGGCGGACAAATGAAGCCTCTCCTGCTTTCATAAACCTGGACACTGTCATCTCTGAGCCACTGGAGTGGGCCTCAAGGCTATACAACAATATGTTATGTCGAGAAAACTCCAACACTGTGTGCTTCATGGATAAAATTCCCCAACGAACAGCCACAAACCTTTACACCCACCTCTCTTTCCCACCTCCCTGATTTGCTCCCAAAGGTCTCCCTGCTAAATCTCATCTTTAGTATCTACAACAGCATTATCAGATGAAATGCCCCATCATAATCACAAGCTGTTCTATGTTTTGGCTAATTCCTTTACAAATAACCTTGAGTTGTGTGTATGTCCTCTTCTTCATATCTTAGGAGAGAATCTCACCTTTCCCTACAACCCCACACCTCCCCCCAAATATTATCTTTTGATGTCTTCTGGGTGGTTATGTTTAATCTCAGGATTAAGCAGAAACCCATGGTTTGCCTTGAACAGCTTATCAGCTTCCAAGAGACATTTACAAGGAGAGAAAGGCTCTGGTTTTGATAGCAGTAATTGTATTTAGCTTGTAAGATACAGGGCTATTTATTTCTTGTCTGGGAAATCTCAGAGGTGGGGAAGAATGGAGAATGCTAGCTGATAAAACGCTAAATAAAATGAGAAAGGAAGCCAAGAAGAAAAGGAACAACATCCCCACTGCACCCCCAAGTGGGGAGGTGACATAAGAAATGGACTTTCCATTCTGTAAAATCCAAGTCTTTTGAGGAAGGAGATAAAAGAGGAAGGTGTGAGGTGAGCAACAGGTGGACAAGAAAGGAGGCATCTTCAAGGAAATTAGAATTCATTGCAGTTCAAACTCCATACATCTTTGGTGCTTGGCTTGTAGAAGCATTTGACCTCATTTTGAGAGCTGTGGAGAACCGACACTCCCCACACTATGTTAAGGTTTTGCTCCTGCTTGCTTTGGGGCAACAGAAATACCACTGCTAGGGGAAAACGGTTATTATATTTACTTTTACTACATTTATACCCCACCTTTCTTTCATGAAACTCAAGGTAGCATATTTGGGATTCCAAGACCATGTTCCATCGAGGCACTGATCAAACATATACCTGCATTGCTTCAGCATAGTTGCTGTATTATTTTCTTTCAGGACATGCACTTGGATAAAATCTTGGGTGGTATGCATCTAGGGATGTGTGATGTGCAGAATTCTGTTCCATTTAAGCCCAATGGGATTCCACAGCATTTCCATTCCAGTAAGCAGTGGTGGACTGTAGCAGACTTTTCCACACAAATCTGTTGGAAATTGTGCATTGGGGGGTGGGGGGGTGTCCACCATTTGTACAAATTGTAGTTTGTGCAACAAAAAATATGGGATTTTGAAATAAGCGCAAATGGGGTCATCATTTTTAAAAAATATATTTTTAATGGGTGATCTTATGCAAGTACACATGATCGCAAGGCTATGTAGCCCTGCAGAGTCATATTCCCCTATTGTAAATATATTTGTCAGTTTCATCCTCTCCACAAACTACTTTGTTTAGTCCAGCAGAGCTATATTCTGTACTTGTCAAAGAATTTGTCCATTTCATCCTCCACTTCCGTATTTCCTGAGTGAAGGGGTGGTGGTGGAATTGATAAGTTGTTTGACAAGTAGAAAATATGGCTCTGCTGGGCTAACTGAAGTAGCATGTGGAGTGGATGAAACAGACAAGGATATTACAAGAGAGGAATATGCCTCTGTGGGGCTACATAGTGGACAGGTGGGCTTGAATCATGTGCACTTGCACAAGATTGCCTATATATTTAATTACTACACCATTTGCACAAATGTCAAGATCTCCCCCCCACACACACACAGAATTGTGTAAATTGCTGCCATTAAAAAAAACAATAGCAGAATCTGCATATTGGCTCAACTCCCTACAGATCAAGTTGATGCTAGTGGGGGTGAAATGGAACGAAATCTGCAGGGCCAAATCTGAAATATCCATTCAGTTTTCACACACACCCCTACACACAGAATTCTCATACATCCCTAATAAATTTTCCTAAACACACTTACTAGGAAGTAGACCGCAATGAACATAGTAACTTCCTAGTAAATATGTATTAGATTATGTTGCAAACTTCCTTTTGGATGACTCTGTTCATCAATTTTGCTTATGTGCCTGATCTGAGTGATCACCATAATTGGGCTCTGGAAGGAACCTTTGTCCAGACTTGCAATGATGCTAGGAGGTTTCTGTTTTCCTCTGCAGCATGCAGCTTGGTTCACTCGTAGGAGTCATCTCAAATCTTTGCTCTGTAAATGCCTTTATGCCAGAGTGGAGAACGTGTGGCCCTCCAGATGTTGCTGGAGTCAAACTCCCATCAGCCCCAGCCTGCATGGTCAATGGTCACAGATTATGGGAGTTGTAGTCCAACAACATCTGGAGAGCCACAGGTCTCTGACCCCTGTTTTATGCAATTCTCTCCATCCATGGCATACCATGGAATGAATTGCATAACTCAGTGATTTGAAAATCATGTCCTGGAAATCACTGGGGTTCCTTGGAAGCTTATTAGGGGTTCAGTATTAAGATAATAAAAGCAGGCAAACTGTACAAATGACAGTTTGTCCACCATAGTAAAATATTTGCATAATGTGCAGCTGTAAAAGAGTATTGTCTTGGGCTGGTGAATTTAGGGATGCCTCAAGCATTCAAACAGGGGCACTCACATTGACTGAGTGCTTGAGAGGAGGATGGGGCAAATGTAGTCCTGCTCACAGACTGCTCTGAGAAAGATGCTTGCTCCAATTCTGCAAACTGCTGCCCCAGACCGCCCTGAGACATTTTGCTGCCTGTTGAGGAATAGCAAATGGTGTCCCCCTTCCCAAAACAATGATGGAGATCAAAAGTTCCCAAAAGTGCCCACATGAACTGTGTACTATAAAATACTTCCCAGAATTCTCTGCAAAGTAAACCAGTTGTCTCTCCTTTCTAGAACCAATGAAGTGCCTTTTTATTTTACAAAATCTGATGTTCACTTCCTGAGTTGCAGGCCTAGTTCTCATAGGGATAGCAAATCAATGCCTGGGCTATGTTACTTCAGACTGGAGGTGGGGAATTCCATGATTAAATGCTCCTCCATACAACCCCCCCACCTTCACATAGAAAACTAGATGTCAGGCAGAAGAGTTGTAGTCTTGCTTCTAATTAACATCTCGTTTCCTATGTATGCAGGAACATTCAGTCTTGTGAGCCGGTCCTACCTGAAGTTTGAACTCTGGTAGAGCCCTGATAAAGGTTTAGGATCATAGGAAGTTGCCTTATAACCAGCAGAGGCTGCCAGCTCCAATGTCAGTGGGGCAGTGTATCCACTCCAGGTTGTAGTCTGAGCTTTTAAGGAGCTATCCATGATACTGAACCTATTTTGGGGATGTGCTGGGGATAGGGTTCGGCACCATGGATAGCTCTTTTAAAGTTCACACTAAAGACCCAGACACTGCCCCACTGACATTAGAGCCGTCCGCCTCCACTGCTGATAACCGGTCTGTCTATTTGTCCATCTAGCCCAGTATTGTGTGCTCTGGCTGTGGCTGGCAGCAGCTCTCCAGCATCTCAGACAAGAGGTCTTTTCCATCACCTGCTACCTGATCCTTTTTTAAACTGGAGATCCTAGAGAATGAACCTGGGACCTTCTGCATGCAAAATGTATAGTCTACCACTCAGCTGTGGTCACTTTCTGAGAACTAGAACTAGTTAATCAGAGCATCACTGTCATTGCTAGCATGACTGATAGTAATGACACTGCTGTCATTGTAGGCATGTCATTGTCAGCATGGTGTTAGTGTCTTACTGTCAAAGAAGGGCATTCCTTTCCCTGAGTGGGTTCATAGAATCATAAAAAAGTAGAGTTGGAAGGGGCCTACAAGGCCATCGAGTCCAACCCCCTGGTTGTGATGGGGCCACATGGTGAAGGCTGACCCCTATTAAGCAAATGTTTCTTAACATTAGGGATGCATGAATCAGCAAAGCTCAAGCTTGCCAAAGTTCTCCAAATTCCATCTCAAATCTTGGTCTGACTCAAGTCCGTATCTCATTGCAAGTGTTGTTGTTTTCCCCTTTTCTCATGAAAAGCTGTGCATATTTTCATCATGTGTATTTTTCCAAATGTACACATCAGTTGAGTGCATCTTTTGAGTACACATTCTTCTCCCATTGAATAAAGCGTATTGGTGCACATTTTTCAAAAGTACAGGGTTTTTAATGCACATTTTTCAAATGTGTGCATGTTGTCAAATGCATTTCTTTGGTGCACAAGTCACCTTGCAAACTTAGAAATGTGCAGACGTTGACTGCAGATTGTGTCTGACTCTGTGTTCGGTCCAGAAGGTACAAACTGAATAAATCTTATCAAAACTAAACTGAAATGAATTTCTCATATTCCCTATTCAAAATGTAAACAGTTCATGGAGCTTTCTGAAACATTACCCTTAATATTAGGAGGAGCGAAGGAGGCAGGAGCAGGCAAAGGGAACATCAGGGCCTGCTCCAGTTGGACTCCCTACACACACACCCCTGGGAGATGACAAGGGAAGCAGGCCACAGGGAAGCCAGTGTTTTTGTGAATTGCTGTAAACTGCCCAAAGAGCTTCGGCTATTGGGCAGTATATAAATGAAATAAATAAAATAATATTGGAGCCATACTGCTGGAACTCTGCTCCCACCTTCTCCTCCTCTTCTTCCTTTCTGCTTAGTTTCCTGTCCCTACTGCACTGAAAGAGGCATTGCATGGATGAATAAATTTATACACAAAGCTTGTTTTAATATACACTCCATGTCTGGCAAAGCCCCAGATATCTTTTTGCAAGGAAACACAGCAAGGAAGAAAAGGGGGGCAGGGAGGGGAATGCTTCCTGTCTCAAAATTAATAAAAATTTAGGTCCCTAGCTATCTTGCATCTTTGACAAGAGAAGATATTTGTTTTTAACCCTTCTGAGCCATCCTGGATTCTTTACTGACTTAAGGATTCTGTTTTTTAGTCATTTTGGATCTTAGAGTAAAACACCCAAAATATGACAGGCTTTACTCTAATCTGCAATAAAGGCATGTGAAAGGCTTCAAACACTTGCATTAGCTCCATTAGAAGCCAGCAGGAACATAGACTAGACTACAGTCTCCAAAGCATAAAGCATACTGAGATTTGGTCTAGAGAAAATTCGCAGCAGCGAAAGCCTACACGGGTTATCCCACTAAGGTTCTCCCACCAAGAGGGTGTTCCGTGTTTGTTATCACCTTGGTGAACACACAGAAGGGCAATCTGAAAACAGGAGGAGAGAGAAGATCAAACACTTGGATGCCTCCTTTGCCTCACATGTGCAGCCATTTCTGACTTTTGTGTTGTCCTATTGTTTTGTTATTAATGTCGGTCTGGAGCGCATATGCAAACAAGCACTACTGTGATTCTTCAGCAGTTGTTTCTCCTCTGTCAGTAAAGGAAGTGCACCACATATGTAGCCAAATCTTGCTGGGATTATGCCACTTCAAGTATTAACTCCTGTCCATGTGATGGAACTGTAACTTTGTTGATTTAATTTCCAGCAGGGTAGCCATGTTAGTCTGCAGCAACAAAGAGCCTTGTGGCACCCTCAAGACTAACATATTTATTATGGCATAAGCTTCCATGGATCTGATGAAATGGACTGTAGTCCACAAAAAGCTCGTGGCTGAAGTTATTAAGTCACTTTCCCTCCTCCCCAAGAAGTCCACCAGAGGTTTCCAGTCTTTCTTGAATGAAGATAGATTTTTTTCTCTAATTAAACAAGTCAATTTCACCATCTGGGTTTTGATTTCTGAATATTGGTACGGTGATAGAAATTTTTTCTGTGAAAATAGAGGAAACTTAGATTGGATAAGGATTGGTAATGTTTGTCAGACAATGAGGCGGAAGCCAAATATGATTTGTTGTTGTTTTGGAAAATTCAATAAATTTAAAAAAACACACACAAAAACAAAAAACAAAAAAAGCTCGTGGCTGAATAAATATGTTAGTCTTGAAGGTGTAAGAAGACTTTTGTTTGTCTTTCTTGATTTTAAAATGCATACTCAGCTAGTGAATACACACACACACACACACACACAATGTAATTTCCTCAACCCCAATGAGATTTTGTCATGTTTATGGACCCTGAGGGGGCAGGGGGCAAGAGATGCAGAATTATAGTACAGATAGGCAGATCTGACTATTTTCAGTCCATGCCATTTTTGTGTGTTTTCACCCATAATTCCATTTTGTTCATTCCTGCATTAATCTGCAAGTTAAAAAGAAAATCCCCTCAAGTTGCCTATTTTAATGTGTGTTTCCCCTCAAAATGCATATGTAAATATGTACCTTCTCTCAAAATGTGTATTTAAATGCATATTTTGTTACATTTAAGCTACTGAGAAGAACTAGGGATGTGTGATGCTGGGAAAGCCATTCTGTTTGAGCCTGATGGACTTCCACAGCATTTCCAATTTGGCAATCGGAAACTGACCATGCTGGGTTTCCCCCCCCCCCAGGTTCCAAAAATGTGTGCAAAATAGTTGCGCACATTGAGAACCAAGATCTGTGTATAGTAGTGCCATTTGCACAAATGGGGTCCGAATCTTTAAATTTGTGTAAATGAGTTTACACTGTGTTTAATATTTTATTGCATTTGCAAGTCTGTTATGTAACCCCAGGTATGCATATGCGCTTGGTAAATATCCTTGTCAGTTTCATCATCTCACTACTTCCTTATTAGCTCACCATATTCCCTACTTCACAAAGAACTTGTCATTGTCAATTTCATCTTCTTCTTTTTAAAGCTCAGGAAATGTGCGCAAATTGCAGCACCTGATATTTGCACAAATATCGGGCACCACAATTTGTGCAAATATCAGGCACCGCAATTTGCGCATATTTCCTGAACTTTTTTGTTTGTTTGTTTAAGCTTGCACAAATAATGGCCCATTTTAAAAGTGGAAGTCCATGTGCACGCTTGACTCACATCAGATCAAGTCAGCGCCAGTGTGGGGTAAACTGAACAAATCCAGAGGGTCAAGTTGGGAAAATCCATTGGATTTTCACATACACCCCAAATGCATTCCTCATACAGTCATGCCTTGGATTGAGAGCATAATTCGTTCCGGAAACGTGATTGTAATCCAAAACACTCTTATATCAAAACGAAATCCCCCCAAAAAAATTTGTACAGAGATTTTTAATTTAAGCCGTACTACAGTACTTGTATTGCAAGATGTCGCTTGTACATCAAGTCAAAAAAAATTAAATAAATATTTAAAAATTTGCTTGTCTTGCAAAACGCTCTCAAACCAAGTTACTTGCAATCCAAGGTATTACTGTACATCCCTACTGAGAACCACATTGCAATGTTTGAAGAAGTGTGTGATCTGGTGGAAAGCCAAGTTTCAGTCTTCACTTTATTTCTAGATGTGCAGATTTGCATTTTTGTATAGGAATTTGCAAATTCCTCAAGTGTCCCTAAATTTATAGAATTGTAGAGCAGGAAGGGACCTGAAAGGTAATCTTGTCCAAACCCCTGCTGATGTAGGAAATCCATTACTACAGCACCTTTGATGATCCTAGAAGCACAGTGAAAAAAAAGGGCCACTCTTTATTAACCACATGGAGTCAGCTCAAAATTATAGCAATTGGTATTAAAGGAATAGGTAGTGCCTCGTTTGTTCTTCTGGATCACATGGACAGTTTACACCTTCATGACAGTCCCTACCAGTGTGAAAACTCTCCATGCAATCTGAAAGAACGGCATGGTCTCACTTTACAGACACATGCTGTAGCACAAGGCTATATAAGGGTGCAAGCTGGCAGGGGAATGCTGGGAGTTGTAGGACATTTTTCCTGTCTAAATATGCATAGGATTGCGCCCTAAAGTGTTGTTTCAAGCTGGTTACATGCCATGAATGCAACATGTAGACAAGATATGTGGTTCAGCTGTTCCCCCACCAGACATCCAAGCACTGTGTGAGAGGGGTCATGGGGCCCCATGGGTTGGCCCATTCTCATGTGTGATGAATGTGTGGGTAACAGGGTGCAAAGACACATGGCTGGGTAGGGCTAGCCTACACAGCCCATGACTCCCTCATGTATTCTTAGAATGCGTTGAAGGGATGTTTGATTTCCCCTGATAGCAGACACCATGAGGTATTAAGTGGCAAACCTGTCCTTTTCACCTGATGCTGGTTACTCCAAAGCATTTCAGCGAATGCATTGACAATAACAACTGAAAGATCAATATCATAGGAACATAAGAAGAGCCATGCTGGATCAGACCAAAGGTCCATCCAGTCCAGTGTTTCTCAACCTTGGGTCCCCAGATGTTTTTGGCCTACAACTCCCAGCATGCCCCAGCCAGCTATGCTGGCTGGGGCATGCTGGGAGTTGTAGGCCAAAAACATCTGGGGACCCAAGGTTGAGAAACACTGATCTAGTCCAACATTCTGTTCACACAGTGGCCAACCAGCTGCCCACTGGAAAGGTGGGGTATAAATATAATAAATAAATAAATAAGAGGGCAGCTGCACCCTCCTGCCCGTGCTCCCTGGCAACTGGTGTACACAGGTATACTGTCTCTGATACTGGAGGTAGCATATAGCCAGTCAGGACTAGTAGTTATTGATAGCCTTCCCCTCCATGAATTTGTACAGTCCCCCTTGAAAGCCCTCCAAATTGGTGGAGGGCTTTAAAAGGGGATCAAATTATTATTCTTAGACATTTTATTTTACAAAGAATGGTGTGTGTGTGTGTGTGTGTATGTGTGGGTGGGTGGGTGTACACATGCACACTTTCTTTGCCATTTGTGGTGCTGGCCTCCTTTTCTTTTTTGCATGAAATATTCTTCCTTCTGTTGGCTTTGTGATTCCAGCCAATAAAATATGGTTACATGGCAACATGACAGAGGGCAAACAAATTTCTTGCACTGCCCTCACTCTGAATGGAAGGGGAAAGAGGGTCAGGGAAGACATCAGCCTGTTGACCAAGGAACCCAAGGAACCTTCCTGTCTTGCTGCATTGTGCTGGTGGTTTGCTTACTGAGCGGTGCAGTGTGACACGTGACACGACAGGAAGCATCAGCTTGGTTGCCTGGCAACCCTCTTTTCTCTCATGAAGACTTTTTCAATCCCCCATAACATGATAGAAAAGGAAGGTGCTTTTCAGGGGTCCCCATTGGTTCAGCTGCTTACTCCAGTATTACACCACTGTTTTGAGTCCTGCTGCCAATTAGGAACATTATTATAGGGATGGATTGTCAGAGACAACCACAAAATGCAAGGATATTATCTTTAATGATAAGGATTATTATTTCAGTTTCTCAAAGCTTAACCAACCTATTAATGCCTGCCTTTAAATTTGACCTCTTACCTTCCTTCTTTCCTGTCCCTGCAAATGAACAGCATTGATGTTGCAACTATTTGAGATGCAATTGGATACTTTATAAAAGTGCTTTGTTAGTGTCCAATTGCTTTCTCCATTTTCTTGTCCTTGTACAGGGAGCTACAAAGCTTTAGAGTCCTTCGATCCCATTGGGGTGGTTTCATCTTAATTCCATCTTGACTGGCGGTTGTGCTTTGAGGCAAGGCACTACTGCTATCTCTTTGCTCAATTAATTAATAACTGTTGGTCTATCCACTTAGACAATTTAAAGTTCAAATAACTGTAGATCCTTGCATACAATCCTAGAAATGTGAGAGAAAACTTGAAGACACAGAAACCTGCATACCTAGAATTATCCCAAGTTTTTAGCACATGTGGCAATTCAAGAGAAGTCCTTTTGGATAGATTGCAACTTAAGTCGATGCACTGCTGCTAGAAAAGTGAAACGTGCAAATGAAAAATAGCACACACATGCTGTGAGGAACCATGGGAAACTACATTTCCCAGGGATCCCATCACCTAGAACACTGCTGTAGCAAAATTTGAGGCACTAGAAAGGGGGGAGGGACCTCCCTATGACCCTGCCACCGCTGCCATAATAGCAACTTGCACAGCAATGAGGGAGGAAAGGAGGGAGGCCACACCATACATATCGGGGGGCTAGAGTGAGCCGAAATCGGCCCCTATATTTGCGGCGATTCGCGGGCCTACCTTGCCGCCCGCTCGGTCCGCCCTGCTGTGCCGCCCGCGCGGGCTCCTGTCACGTCATTTCCGGCTGTGATGCGACGGGCCCTGCGCCGACACAGCTGAACCCTGTTGCTGCAGTTTTGGCGTAGAAACCAGGGCAACAGGGCTTAAAATGGCCACAATGGCAATTTTAAGTCCTGTTGCCCTGGTTTCTACGCCAAAACCACAGCAACAGGGTTAAACTGCGTTGGCGACAGGAGCCCGTGCAGGCGGTGCGGTTGCCTGAGCGGTGCAGAGAGTGGGCGGAGAGCCCCTCCGTGCCACAGAGAATCAGAGGCTCGGAGCATCGGGGGTGCTGCTCGCTGAGGAGAGGAGAGGCGATACGGGCCCCCCCAAAAGATACGAAATCCACTAGTCACAGCCTCCACCAGGTAAGGGCAGTGTTGTAAATTCAGGGGGGCGGTATTTGGGCACTCAAGAGGGGAGTATCATGAGTTAAATTAGAACTCCTGGATGTGAAAAGAACCTTTAAAAAAAAAAAAAAAAAGTTCATCAATGTTGCTCATAATTGTTAGTCCAAATTCAAACTGAACCAAAGTGAGTTTGCCCACAGGTATATTCATAGATTCATAGATTATAGAGTTGCAAGGGGCCTACAAGGCCATCGAGTCCAACCCCCTGCTCACTGCAGGAAACTAGAGGAGTGGTCTCCCATCCAAGTAACAACCAGGCCTGACCCTGCTTAGCTTTCCACACTCAGACGAGCTGAGCCAGCGTGAGCCACAGGCCTGTAGCATCACTGTGTGAGTTATACACTTCCACATCTCTTCTTTGGACCGCTTGGACTGTATAGGTGACTTTTCCATAATCATTACAGTCACATGGGCAAGACAGTAACCATGGTGGAAATGTTCCACAAGGATAAGACCAATCTGTACCAGTGGAGGCTGGCGGCTCCAAGGTCACTGGGGCCATGTATCCACTCCAGATTTTACTCTGAACTTTTACGGAGCTATCCGTGGTGTAAAACCTATTTTGGGGACAGGTTTCAGCACAATGGATAGCTCCTTAAAAGTTTGGAGTAAAATCTGGAGCAGATACCCAGCCCCACAGACACTGGAACCACCAGCCTCCGCTGTCTGTACCATTCAGGCACGTGCCCTGAAAAATTTTAAGGCTTTGATCTAGGGCCATTATACAGACTAAATGACATGATAAAATTATAATTTTACTTGTGGCTCTCTTTAGTATTCTGCTTAATCATTCTAATGCCTTTGGGTTGTATCCAGTGGTGTCTCTCTATTGATAGAAGGGGAGATGTCTTGATTCAGCAGAGACTTCCATCAGCAGAATGGGGAGTGATGGTTTTTGATGATCCCCTCTCCTCCCTACAGCTCCCCCATTTCCCCCCAGATCTGCTCCAGGGAGTTGAGGGACCCTTTGGAACAGTGTGGGAGTGTAGTGTAGGGGACTGTGGGGAGTAGGGAGAGGGAACTGGCAAAAATCACCTTCTGAAGAGCCTTCTCTCAGCAGAGGGATACCACTGGATAGAACCCTTTGAACATAACACTGAAGCATCTTTGCAGGGTAGCAGTTAGCAAAACTCTATTGAAAATAAAATACTTGGGAGTTATTCACTAGCAGCTGCTGAAATGTCTTTGGGCCTTTTAAATGGATGGATATATTCACAATATCCAGAAACTGATGCAGCAGTTCCCAGTGTTCCCAGTTAAATTATCCAAATTACTTGATTATCGGCATTCACTGTACATTTGCCAGGTAGCCACCATTTAACATAGCATTATGTAAATAATACTTCTGCCGATTTGAACTTTTAATCATCCATATATTTCGTATTGTCCCCTTGCCCCTCACCAGACATTCAAATAGAGGAAGTTGCATTGTGTATGCATGTGTATGAAGAAATTGAATATAAATAAGTCCTTTGGGGTATGGCATCAAATGCCAGCATAGAAATATAAGCTGCCCCAAGGATGTGAGTGAATGCTTTGTTTCTCTATTGCACAGATGAGCTACGATGGTGGAGATTTAAAAAACAAAAACTATAATCAAAGAAGCATTACAGAATTTGTTGGCAAAATGACTCTAGAAGAGAAAAAGTGAAGTGCCAGAAAGTTAGGGTCTATTTAGACACTCCATTTTTCACACCACACAACAGAATCCTTTTTGAATTTCATCATTTGCACTGGTTCAGCATGCAATGAATTTCACAGCCACCTTACTTCCTGCAAATGATAAAAATTCAGCTTGCCAAAAACATGATGGCTGAGGAATCGATTGCCCATTGGACTCCCTTAGATGATATTGCTCCACTGGGATTCCCAGTGCACTGTAGTTGCCAAAAAAACATTGTATATTGGGGCAAACTGTGTTGTCACAACCCACCCTGAATTATTTAGCCTGAATTAAACTCATTGCCACTTTGTGATGAATATCTTCCCTTGGGGGACCGGAGGGTTAACCAGCAGCTGAGCTCTGTAGCAATCCCCACCCCTCTCACCCACCAAATCAGGAATAGATATGGAATTACACCTTCAGTAGAATTTTATTTTATTTTTTTATTTTATTATATTTGTTAATCGCCCATCTGGCCGGCCACCCGGCCACCCTGGGCGATGTACAATTAAAACAATACAATAAAACATGATAATTAAAACAGTATAAAAATTATTTTAAAATCCTAACCCACCCCATATTCCCATCTGAAATACCATGTTTTTAATGCGCGGTGGAAGCTCATCATGGAGGGGGCATGGCGAAGGTCACTAGGGAGGGAGTTCCATAACTTGGGGGCCGCCCCAGAGAAGGCCCTCTTCCTATCCCCACCAGCCTGGCTGCTTTTAGCCTACCAGCTTTTATGATATGTGGTAGGCCATAAGTTGTCCACCCCTGCTTCAAGTCTAGTGTCGTCTGGAAAAACAAAATTTGATTCTTAGTGCAGACCATTAAGACAAAGTCTTCTGCTTTCTGTTCTTCTACTTTTCATGGGAGGTACATGTCCCCTCCATAACATATCTCCTAACAGTCTTTGTTAATTTAGAAGGAAGCTCCCAAAATAGCATAGATAGCCATCACATAAATCTGTATCCCTTTGTATTCTGTTACTTTGGCTTCCAAACATGATAACACATCATGGAGGAAGACAAAAGAAGACAGTTAATACTAGAAAGAGAGAATCTACTTATTGTTCATGAAATAAAGATATGATTTCACTAATTATTCAAATTATTTCTATCAAGGTGCCAAGTCATTAATTTTTGTTTTAAAAAACCAATTAACTGTGCTATTCCAATCAATTAACAAATGTATTAGTTGGAGAACAACGTTAACAACAGAGAATCTCAACACATCCCCAGTAGGCAGAAAATACCCTTAACTGGCAATCTCTGCATTTCTTTCTCAATCTCCTACCCCTCTTTTCTCATCACACTTGCTGTCTTTTCTTCTTGCTGGGTGAACAAGCAATGTTTGAGATCGCCAGGATTCTCCAAACAGAGTCTCACCACTCATCTCATGCCCAATTCCTTTGCCCAGTTGCAATCACTGCTCGTTCTGTGCAAATGGGAAACTTGCACAAATTGAGCAGAGATTGAATGGGACATTTGTGCAAGTTTCCCCAAATCTGCGCAAATTTGCTATTTTTTGCAACTTTCCTCAATAGACCAAAAGTGAGGCTGATTCATTCTATGGACAAAATTTGTGCAAATTAGGAAATTTGCACAAATTGAACTGGGAATCGGGAATGAGACAAATGTGAGCATGTGTTCAACAATTTACAGATATTTTCAGTGGATATGTGTTCGTGCTTGTATTCGGAGCTTTGAACAGGGCATGCTCGCATGTTTTGTGAACAAAAACGAAATTTTCATACTTCCCTACTTGCTATCCAACAGATTTCTTCAGCAACAGGAGTGATTGAGATACGTAGCAAATGCAGGACATGGTTGAAAGGAAGGGGTGATCATGAAGGTCTATAAACATTTTAAATAATAAAATCAAATCCTAGATAACTAGATAACTCAATAGGAAAATACCAATAGTGGCCTATTTTAATCACATGAATCAAGTAATGTTATGTTTCAGCCCTATAGATGATTCAAGTGAAGTCAGTTGAAAGAAACTGACATTTTCATCTGTGATATTCAAATTCCAATAATAATAATAATAATAATAATAATAATAATAGTAGTTGTTGTTGTTGTTACTACTACTACTACTACTACTACTACAAGAAAAACAAAAAAACAAGCAGTATAAATATCTATGATCCAGAATACTCATAATTTCCTTAGCAGTCTTTCTGTGCTTTATCCCACTCTCATTGATTAGGAAAAGCCACAAGTAGCAATTCTAAGTTTGTCAAATCATTTTGACTGCAGTCTACAACTTACACTGAAGTATTCTTCTTGACATCCCATTAAATCTCCAGGAATGCTCTAGAGTATGCAGATTATGCATTGCAGTTTTTGTCACTCTCTACAGAATCAGATTGTACCGACAGGCCTCGCATGATAAGTGTGATATTTTTTACACATTACATAGACCATATATGTGTGCCACTCCTCTTCTTAAACAATGTGCATTCCTCCAAATACCTTATTTTCCCAACATGTTCAACATTCCCTGAAAAGTTCTGCTTCCTTAAAGTGAAAAAATCCAATTCAGCTCTTCAATCCTGCAGGTAGTGCTGTGGAATGCTTGTTCACTGCTCACCAATTTACTGTTTTAAGGCATAGGGTTAGTAGCTCAAGAGAGAAAAGGGAGAGAAAAAGATTTATTGGTTAGACATTTACCTGAAGGGTAGTGTTCATTCACTGGCCAGCCGTCTACCTGAAGTGTAGCATTGCCACCATTTCGGGTAAAGCGCACCACATGGTATTTGCCATCATTCACAGGGGTGCTCTCTTCTTTGATAGAGATATCTACAGTGCCAATATTGAAGACTACACCAATTTTGCCTTGTTCCTGTGAAGAAAAGAGGGGTGGGGGAAAAAACCACTTGAAGTCTGGAAACGATGTCCTGTGAGGAACGTTTGAAAGAGCTGGACATGTTTAGCCTGGACAAGAGCAGACTAAGAGGAGGCTTGATAATAGTCTTCAAACTGTTTGACAATGGAACAGACTGCCTCAGAAGATGGTGGGATCCTCTTCACTGGGCATATTTAAACAAGGTCTGGATGGCCATCTGCCAGGGATGCTAGATGACCTCTAAGATCCCTTCCAACTCTACAATTCTATGGTTTCATGAACATTTGCTTGAAAACATCTACATTCAAGGACATGGAAACCTGGTCCAGAAAATCATGTAAATGTCTTTAGGGAAGATCTTCACTTACTGGGCATAATTAGTTCAAGCACTGATGACATGTATGGTGAGAATAACATGTATTTGAAAAGGTGCAACTTCTCCAGGTGAATCTGTTGAAATGCTTTGGATCAATTCCACATTTGCCATTTTTACTGTATTGACAGCAGGTCGGAATTTACATGATTGGGTATTCCTCCATAGGAGAAAAAAGGCCCTCCCCAACCCCCCCCCCAAAACCCAACAAAAAAACACCCTAGCATATTAGGGAGAATGGTTCTATTCTAGTTTTCACCATGACAACCTAGTTTTCTGTGTGGAAGGGACTATTTTGTAGGGAAGAACAATCAATTTTGTGAGGCTCCACCTGTAGTCTCAAGCGGTACAGACTAGGCAATGATGTCCCACCTCAGTGAAAGTAAGGTTCAAGAAAATGGGCTCTCTGATGCTCATGTAATGCCTACAATGACTGCTGATGACTGTGTAGCATTGGGACATGTGGCCATAGTTGTGCAAATCTGAGCTTCAATATAAACAGTGATTGCATACCAAATCATCACTGACATTGATGTATATATTATATTGCACATATTTTTTTCTCATTCGTAACACATCCCTTCTCCAAAGAAGCTCAGGATCGTATCCATGACGTTTTATCCTGTTTCATCATCACAACAGCCTGAGGGACATTAGGATAAAAGATAATTACTTGACTGAGGCTAACCACTGAGATTCATGACTGGTATGAACTCAGCCCTACCTTGTCCAAACCTAGCACTGTAGCCACTATACCACACTGCCTCTCCCATCAACTCCAGGAAACAACCAACAACTGAAAACAAGGGAAGGAAAACGTAATCATCCAAACTATCATCCGGGTGTTGGAATGTGAATAATCTGAGGAATGTGCTCTGGGGAAGGTTCCAGAAAGTAGTATTGGAGGACTGTGCCTCAGCTCCCTGGTAATTATGCTGCAGAGTGCTGCAGGGTACCATCTTGTCCCCATGATGTTTAACATCTGTATGAAGATGCTAGGGATGGTCATTAGGAGACTGGTGGCAAGGTGGCACCCAGCTCTATTGCTCTGTAACATCTGAATCAGGAGAGGCCATGCATGTTCTGAACTGGTGCCTGTTTGCAGTGATGGGTTGGATGAGGGCCAACAAACTGAAACTGAATCCTGATAAGACAGAGACTGTGGGTGGAGGGTTCCCAGGTATGGGAATTGGGGAGTTTGCCTGCTCTAGACGGGGTTGCACTCCCTCAGAAAAAAACAGGCATGTAGTTTGGGGGTGCTCCTAGATTCATCATTGTCATTAGAGGCCCAAGTGGCTTTGGTGGTGAGGAGTGCCTATTACCAACTCCAGTTGGTACCAACTCCCTTTCCTGGATAGAGATTGCCTGACCATTGTAGTCCATGCATTGCTAACCTCACATTTAGATTACAGTAATGCAATTTATGTGGGGCTACACTTGTGCTTGGTCCAGAAGATGCAGCTGGTGCAGAAAGCAACAGCCAGGATGCTGAGTGTGGTGCCTGACCATGCACATATTTCATTGGTGTTGAAGCAACTGCACTGGCTACCTATTAGCTACTGAGCCAAGTACAAGGTCTTGCTGTTGGCATATAAAGCCCTGAACAGCTTAGGATCAGGTTGCCTGGCAAATTGCCTCCCCTAATACAGACCTGTGCAGTCATTAAGATCATTGGAGGAGGTCTTGCTCATTGTACCATGACCTGCAGATTGCCATCTGGTGGCAATTCAGAAGCAGGCCTTCTCCATGGTGGCGTCCACTTTATGGAATGACCTCCCTGCTGGTTTTTGGGAGGCGCCAAATGTAGCACGCTTTAGGTGACAATTAAAGATCCATCTCTTCACCCAGGCCTTCCATGAGTGAGCGTGCTGCCCAGTTTGTTTTTAATTATGGTGTTGTATTGGTTTTAATGTTTTATATAAATGTTTCAGCAATTGTGATGTATTTTAATTGAATCTCTATGTCTATCACAATGTATTTTAGGGAGCAATCCTATGGCCCTTAGCCCGTGGTGTCTGAGGGGCTACAGGATTGTTCGGATTCCAAAATCCGAGGTCAGAGACAGCGCTCCAACCTCAGAGCTGTGAATCGGAGCTCTGCCCCCTGCCCTGCCCCCCTCACGGCTAGCATGGAAAGAGCTGTGCAGGCTGCTCTCTGAGGTCAGGAAAGTTACCGTGGAGAGGGGGAAGAGGGGACATTTCAGTGGGCTTAGAGGAGAAGAGACTAGGGGGGAGGCCAGGAAACAAGCTATCTTGACACCTCTCCAGCCTCCTTCCCTCCTGCTCTGAGGTGCTCCAGCTAGATGGGCAAAAAAGCCCGTCTATCAGAAAATGCAGGGCAGGAAGACGGGGTGGCAGAGATCACCTCCGCCACTTCCTCCCGCTCTGCACTGGATGACCATCAGCCTCCCAGTTCAAGGGCTTACAGCCATCACCATAACATTGCACCCTTAATGTATTTAAATCTTCTTGTAACCCACTATAATCTTAAAATATAGTAAGTGGTACAGTATATAAATTGAATAAATAAATAAATAAATATTCTTTATAATTCTAAGAGGAATAATCTAACTCTCATGTATTCCACAGGTGGTCAGAGTTTAATTTAACTGAGGAATGTCCAAGAGGGCTACTTCTGCTATAGCTGGCATTGTTTCTATGTAGGCAGTCCTACACAGAAGGCAAATAATATGTTAGCATTAGCAATACCACTTCAATGCCGCTTCTATGGGTATGGAAGAGAGCTAAACTCTTTTTCATGCTCATAGCAGGCAAGCAGACACAAAGGCCCAGTTCAGACCTAATGGCAAACCATGGTTTCCAGTTAAGAGAGTGCACCGTGGGGAACCTCAGGCTCATGTGGTCTCCCTCCCCTCCCCTTCTTTTACAAAAGTAGGAAGTTCAAACCTCCCATTTGCCATTGAGAACAAACTGTAGTTTTCTCTTATGTCCAAACACCACAGGTAGTTAATAAACCAGGATCTTAACTATGTTCTGAACAAACCAGTCCCCCATATTTGGATGTAATGGGAAACTTTAAGCCCTCCCCTCATATACAAAAGAGGAGAGGAGGAAGGGGGGGAGTGCACTGAGGCTGAGGTTTCTCCTATCAGGAAACCATGTTTTCCCATTATGTCTGAACTAGGCCCTAGAGTGCAGCCTCAGTTAAGAAGCTAAAAAATAAACGAGGTTTGAATTCTGCACCATACTGCCTCATTCCAAGTAATGAAACCATTTTTTAAAAACCACTAGATAAATCCAGCAAATGCGTCGCTCATCAGGACAAACACAGTCCATCTGACATGTATAAAGCTTCATCGGGAGCGCAATAAACTTTGTAGGTGAAAATAGTATACTGGGTGCATTTGGTTTAGTGTGTTGCAACTTGTGCAAAATTGAAATAAGTCATGATAGAGTTTGATCTACATCATAGGAAGCTGCCTTACAGTGAGTCAGACCATTGGTCCATCTAGCCTAGTATCATCAACACTGATTGGCAGCGGCTCTCCAGGGTTTCAGGCAGGATTCTTTCCTAGCCTTACCTGGGGAAGCTGGGGATTGAACCTGGGACCTTCCGCATGCAAAGCAGGTGCTCTACCACTGAGTATGACAACCCCTTCCCCTGATCAAAAGCAACATAGACCCATTGTTTGCTAATTGTTTCTTTTAAAATTTTTTTACTCAAGACTGAAAAACAGAAATAGCTGAAATATAAGATCTAACATAGAAATGAGCATCTGCTTAATGATCTTAAACAAGCTGGGCTTGGACCCCTCCAAGCTTCCTTCCTCCATACATAAGCCTCCAGGTGTCAAGGAAAACAATAACAAATTGAACTAGCAATGTTGCGACAGCCAGCGTTGACAGCCAGAATGACTTACGTGGATGCCAGCAGAAGAAAACTGAACACACAGGGGAATGCATGCAGAAGGGAAAGGGGTAGTTTCCAGCTTCCAGTGAGTGAATCCAGCTGCTTTGATAAAGCAGTCTGCACCATGCCACAGAGTCCTGTTGTAGAAACCTCTGAACCATAACAGAGAAAGGGTAGCATAGGATGTGTGTGAGTGTGTGTGTGTGTTGTCCACTGGCCCTTTATAAGAGGCTACAGCTCAGTGGTAAAGCACATACGGATGCAGACGGTCCCAGGTTCAGTCACTGGCCTCTCCAGTTAAAAGGATCAATTGGCAGTGATGTGAAAGACCTCTGCCTGAGACCCTGGAAAGCCACTCCCGCTCAGAGTAGACCAGCCTTCTCCAACCTACTGCCCTCCAGGTGTTTTGGACTTCAGCTCTGCACAGCACAGCCAATGGTCAGGAATGCTGGAAGTTATAGTCCAAAGTATCTGGAGGGATCCAGGCTGGAGAAGGCTGACCTGACATAGACCATACTAGGCTAGATGGACCAATGGTCTGATCTAGTATAAGAGTGGTCTCCAATTAACCCTTCCCAATGATGGAACAGCTTCCATCAGTGGAACAGGGAGGGGGTGATTCCCCATTCCCATGCAGCCCCCTCAAAAATTTGCTCTGGAAGCTTGGGGGACTTTTCGGAGGGGCACAGGGGCTACAGAGAGATGGGGAACATCCTGTTGCAAGAGTGGAGGTCCTCTCATGTGACGTTGGAGATCACCCTATGTTCCTAACAATGACAGAGGCTGGAACAAAGGCATGGACTGGACTGGAGGCCATTTCTAATCATTTGAAGGGACAGGGACATCCTGGCTGTGCCCCACTATACCTGGAATAACCTCATGCTTCAACTGCAGATGGAAGTAAGTACAGAAGGTTCGATTTGGGGAACATGGAAATGGAAGCTTGTGAATATATCCCACTGGGGAATGAATGAGGGGGAAAAGCAATCCCAGGAACCAGAAAACATGATCTGATCAGCCTTCCTTCCCCAACCTAGTGACCTCTAGATGTTTTGGACTACAAATCCCATCATGGCTGGGGAGGATGGGAGCTGTGGTCCAACACATGTGGACGGCACAGGATTGGGGGAGGCTGTTCTAGATTTTTTTTTTTGCTGTGCATTCAGAAATCTCTGTCACCAAATGAAACTGAGCATACTCCCTCTCCTCTCTTCCTGTGTCCTAGTTCCAGCATTTTTAGATGGCATTCCATATGCAGCAAAGCAAACAACATTTGCCTGTCCCCTCCTTCATGATAACTGAACATTATGTATGCTGTTCTTAGTCTGGTATGATTTGGGGGCTTTTTGCTATTATATGAAGGCACAGCTCTCATGTTTAAGAACCACATTTACTCATGCCTTCATGCACATTCTAATTTCCCTACCCTCCAAAGAATAGTTGTTTTGCTCACCCAACTCTGTTCTCTTGCTCAAAAATAAAATAAAAATTTAAGAAATGACAGAATTGTTCCTTCAGAAGGAGTTCTTATTATCAGTTCCACAGTCTTATTATAAAAGGAACTGAAGTGCTTTAAAAAAATTGTTCCCCGTTTTTGGAAATACACCACTCCTTTAGTTGAATGGGATGTTCAATTTCTTTGTGAAGTTTGGGATGACAGTGCTCCAGTAGAGCAGTATATTATAGATATTCCACAGGAGAACAATGACAGGTCGGATCCCACTTCCTCGTTGTGCCCACAGAACAGACATCACTGGTGGAATAGGACTTCTGCATCTACTACTCCCCCTTGCATGCCCTCCAAATCGCCTCCGCAGTGCCCCCCAACTGGGGGTCACAGGGATGGAGGAGAGGATGCAGAAATCCCGTTCCACCAGCGGTATCCATTCTGTGGGTGCAAGAAGGAAGCTGGATTGAACTCATGCTGGTTAACACCATATTGCAGAGTTGATGGAAACTTGCATCACCCCGAGAAGAGCAAAGGAAAGATACAGTTCCCTTTGCATTTGGGGATCTTCCTGAACAGGTGCTTGCCTGAATAGTTTCCCAAGAAGGGCTTGTGGTACGAGGCTTCAATAAAGGTTTTAGTGGATTTCTGAGAGTGTGAGGGGCTAAGTAGTATGAACTACTACAGAGGCAAAGTTGGTGGGATGTTTACCCTGGCCATGCATTTCATTGATCTACTTTGCAAGTAGCAATATAATTCATTCATTCATTCATTCATTTCATTTCATAATGACAATCATACCAGCAGTAAACTCCTAACTGCTCTGTTATTTAAAAACTAGGGTATAATTGTAGACTCGGTCGGCACCAAGCTTTTGTTTGGATTTTACAACATCTGTGAAACTCTTTGCTTCAAGTCCCTTAATTCATTTCCAAGAGCAGAAGCTGAGTGAACAGCTTGATTGTCTTCTTCGTTCCAGACATGAAGACAATCTCGGCTGCCATTCACTGCCCAGTCAGCTTCTACCAAAGAAATCCCTTCCTGCTTTATTTATCCTTCATCAGCATAAGTTCATTACAAATTAGTAAATTTTGGGTGGGGGGAAGCATGCACAAATGTATTGACAGTTACATGATGATAGGATAAAAGCAGCTGTTTTCAAACAGCTGGCAAAAGTTCTATTTGGAGAGAAGTCTTACTGTCTTATCACTATTTCTCAGATGCCAGGCAATGAAGAAAAAGTGTAATACATTTCAGGAACCCAGCACACATGCATGGGTTGTATCCAATGGCTCTGTTCCACCAACAGAAGGGAACCGCTAGTGAAAGAGATTTCCTTTTTGGACCCTCTGGAGCAGATTTGGGACATGCACAGGGAAGTTCCGGGGTGTGTGTGTGCGAGAGGATGGTGGAAGTCTCATTGCATGAGTGGACTCCCAACCTAATGTGATGAGGCTGTGAGTGCAAGACAGTGGTTACAGCTTTACAATCATTGGATTGGCATCATCATTTATACTGTTAATCAGGGTCAAACATCATTTCCTGACATCTTACTTAAGGCTGTTGCATGAAGCTATCCAAAGGAAGCCCATTAGTATAAGGTAAAGGAAGCCCACTGAGCAGCGGGGTGGGTGGACTCAATGGCCTTGTAGTAGGCCCCTTCCAACTCTACTTTTCTATGATTCTATGAGGTCTTCCTTCCATGAGTTACTTAGGCAACATTACCTAGGTTTTCATTAATGCCCCTCAGAACTTCCACTAGTCTTATTTAAAACTCCTTTCAGCTTCCCTCAGTATTCCTCAAATATTTCACCTGAGGAGAAACCTCCGGATTTGCTTTTGTTTTCTCTTCAGGCAAATCTGGTGCCAGCCTTGTGATTTGTACTGACACCCGCCCCACCTGAAATTCTTCAAATGTTTCACACCTGAGGAAGAGCATTCCCCCCCCCTCTACTGTCCATTAGTTTAGTAACTGAAGGTTGTTTGCAGCAATAAATAACTTGCAAGACATGCAATTATCTTTATGTTTATTATCTTTATGTTGCACAAATATTATCTTTATGCTGCATGAGCTGAGATTTACTTTTTCCTAAGCTTTTGGGAAAGGATGAAATATCTGTGAGGTGTAATGTTTCCCTGCTAAGAACTAGAGTCTAAAGCTAATCTCTGCATTTCTAGCAGTATGAGGATCTGGCTTCAAACCATAATCTTCACTACAGCCAAACTCCACTGCAGTCACACACAGTCTAAGAAGAAAGCTTCTCTGAACCTGCTCACATCCCACACTTTGCAGGAGTCTGTCTTCATTTCATGTGGCTGGTAACCAGAGGCGGTGTGTCAGCTGCCTGCAGTTCTGAGACTGAGAGCCGCCATTCCTACAAGATGTACCGGACTCGAACAGAAGATACTTGGTTTCTAATCCTAGCTCAGCCAGGTGTTTGCTGGGTGAACCTGAGCAAGTCACTACCATTCATCTTAAGCTCCCCATTTATATAAGAAATATTAATGACGAAGTCTGAGATAAGGGCAATGTGGTACTTTTGCATACCAAGAACTGAGCTGCAGAAGCATGGCGTGCAGGATGTGGTGGATGACACTACTTCAGGTTGGGAGGAGGGGAAAAGGAAGAGCATATGTGTATGCTCTCTCATATCAAAGAACTCCAGGGACATAGAAATCCTTCTCTGGAGAAGGATTCTACTCTTCCAGGACATGACAGTTTTCTATGTGCAGGGATTATGTTATATAGGGGGACATTGAGACATCACATGCTGTTTCCCCCACCTGAAGTCTAAAGTGGTACAGTTCAGCAAGAGCTACACCAGGTAATTCTGGTGGCTGTGAATCATGTTCAACTTGTTCTCTCTCTCTCTCTCTCTCTCTCTCTCTCTCTCTCTTTCTCTCTCTCTCATATGCAAAGTAGTAATAACTCGCTTTTCATGAAAATGCAGACTCAGCATAAATCATCCCTAATTGTTATAATGGGTGTTTTGAGATTTACTATACAAATGTATCCTCCTAGGGAATTACTTATTACATTTTATGGACTTGTTCATATATTAAGGTGCAGTAGATCTTAGCTTTCTCTGAAAGCTGGGTAGGAACTGAAGTCCAGAAGAGGCTTCACAGTTGGATTTTATGCCTTTGAAGAATGAATATGTGCTTGTGTGCACGCAATGATTTTTTAGCACAGCAGCCTGAGTTTTGCAACTTGGACCCATTTTTGTTTATAAAGAAGCTGCTTCTTTATCCAAGCCTTTATCCCAGACTCTATTTCTCTTAGTTACTTGCTGAATGTGTTATTTACTTGCTTTAAAAAATACTGAAAGGTTTAAAGTTCTTCCCCTCTTGTTTCAATTCCTTTTCAAGCCTCTTCTGTTATGCACGTTACATGAGAAGAACTGTGTCTTACTATTCTGAGATGACAAAGACTAGGGAGCAACCGAAAGACTGGGAAAGCTGCTCAGGCGAAGAAAATATCATCCATCTCAGACTGTCTTTGCGGAGAGCAAAGTACTATCCAGCCATTTCTGGCAATTGAAGCTGACAGCAGCTGAACTGGAAGTTGCCTAAAACACAGCCAGTCTGATACTTACAAGCAGCATGGAAAGCACCACATCATGCTTTAACTGCTAGGCTTCTTGATCAAGATGGTCAGCACAATTGCTGGATGTCTGTTTGATGCACCCTAATGGCTAATCAGAACTGTCTGTCTCAGCCTATAGGCCATGTGTGTGTGTCCTGTGTATATGTGTGCACGCATGTAAATTATTTGGGAGAAATCCTAGAAGGACAGATAATCTAGTGTCAGAGAGGATGGGAAAAGATGCATATCATTTTTGTCATGGGCCAATTAGCTGCAGTATTGCAGGATAAAGAGGGTCAAGGGTCAAGTGGCTTTTGATGACATTAATCAATTGGAATTTACTTTTGGAAGCTGCGTGCATTGGGCTGCAACAGTTTTCATCCATCCCTGCTAAAGCGATTTATTTAGCTATGGAACTGGTGGTATAATTATATAATGCATACTCCAAAGTATTCTATAGCAGGCCAAGGATGTAATGGGCTCTCAGTGTGGTTCAGCAGGAGACAGATGAGACATTGCTTTCATTGCTGGACGTTTCATTATCAGACAGATATTGACAAACCAGGGAGCGGGGTGCGGTTCTGAGAAAAATCAGCAGAAATGCTCAGGTGATGGAAGAGAATGATTTACAAAGAAAAATACAGCTACAGGAACCTATCATAACATATAATCAACCTATTTCAGCACACTAAACAGATCAATCGTTGCTTTTCACACACACACACACACACACACACACACAAAACGATCTTCAACCAAGGTGCATTCTGAGAAAAGACGCAGAACTTTGATTTAACAGGGTATTCTAGATCGTTAGCAGCATTACACTCTCTCACTCGCATACCATTAAAATGGGATGTGCTTATGCTGGGATGCTCCGGTTTGTTTGAGCTTGACAGACTTCCTGCCCACTTCCTATCCAATGATCAGAAGCAGTCCGAGTCGGGGTTCCCCCCCCCCATGGGTTTCCATCTCTAAGACAGGCTGCGGTTTGCACACTAAAAAAAAATGCTAAGGAAATTTGCGTAAATAGCGTGATTTGCACAATTTGTGTAAATTTGCGTGTTTTGCGCAAATTTATGCAATTTGTGCAAATCACGGTATTTTGCGTGTTTTGCCCAAATAGGCCAATTTTACACAAATCAGGCTAGATCCACTTAAATATGCCTATCGGATCCTCACACATCCCTACCATTAAACAATACATAGAATCAGCACTATGCCAGACAACACATTCCCTTTGCAGAACAAACACGCTTGGTTATGGCTGAATGGACAGCAGTGTAGCACAGAAAACATGTATGGGTGTGTCATGAAATAACTAATTGGCTACTCATTCTGAAGCCCAATCAAGTGAGGAGACAATCTTCTCTAACTGAGCTAATATCCTGAATAAAAAGTATTTACCATACAACAAGAGATTGGAAGAGAGGGAACCTGGTGAAACTTCAGTAACAGAAAGTTCCATAATTGGGGCACCAGCATCAAAAAGCTCCTGTTTTAGAGGTGTGCACTGCCCCTGGTTAGACTTGAACCCTAATTCAGCACTTCAGAAAACAGACTGCTTCTGTAGCTGAGAGCAATTTGAAGTCAGTCTGCTTTGGCTTGGTACCAAATCCATGCTGAGATTCAGGAAACCAAGGCTTTGTGCTTATTACCATTGAGTATCATGGGAAATGAAAAAATGGCTATAACTTCATTGCCTTGCTCAGAATTGGATGATAGTTGAAAGCACAGTAGCCCCTTATGAGGGCTACTGCCAAATGTCTAAAAAAAATAGGTGCAGTGTGTTTTGTGCAGTCTTTATTTTTTTTAAAGGGAACTGCTGATAACTTTTTTATTCCTTGGCAAAATTGGATGGGATTTGTAGGGATAGTTGCCCCTTCTGAGGGGATGGAGCTTGCCAAATTTCAGACTGCTAGCCATAGGGGGTTATGTGTAAGAGCAGCCTTGACATTTTGGGGTATCCAAAAGAGGACACAATTGTCCTCCTATGTCCCTTGTAGACCATTGTTCTGAAAATTACAGGCAGCATAGAAGTGTCATAAATCTGCACAGTCTGAGAAAGATAGGTGGAGTGGTTCATGCAGAAAGGCACTTTTTTTGGGGGGGGTGATTCACTTCCCCTCCCCTTGATGACAGAGCACAATAGCAGCAGCAGACTTCACCCAACAAACACATGCACACAGGACTTGTTTCTAAGTAGATGCTTTAAAAGCAAATCACAGTAACATAAGATTTCTTAGGCACTATAAGCTTGACAGTTACAGAGTTTGTAAGTTCAGTTTCTTAAATGTTACTTATTCTGTGAGGAAAGGAAAATGCAGGTCAAGTCCCTTTGCTTAAAACCAAGCAAGTGTCAGTTAAGTCTGCTAACTGTAGGACAAGTCTAACTGTCAGAGAATTATAGACAGGTACTGTAACCTGTTGCTAGGCAACATCCAGAATTCTCTCCCCTGCTACAATCAAGTCATTCAGTCTACTGAATCCTGCCCCCTGACTTCTCAGAGAAGCCTGCTTTCTGCCTTTACCCTTTAACTAGACTTTATCAGTCCGTCTTAACCCTCTACTGGGCAGTCAACTTAAAAACCTTCCCCTCAGAGTTGAAATCTTCTCATTACCTATTCCAACACCCCTCCTCTCCCCCCTGCAATTTGTGGGGTGGAGATGTATGCACATGGCACACATCATAGAAATATCCCCAGGCAGGAAACCTGCAAAGTTCCAGAAGGATAGGTTCCTGGGCTAGTCAGACAATGCTTGAAACCATTTTAAGTCTTTTTCATACTGAAGCGTGCTGATATTTGATGAATGGCCATCTCAATCTGTCTAGCTCAAATGAGCCAGACTTCCCAGCATCAGCACATCCCTATCTGAAACAATGGGCAGGATATCATCATCATCATCATCATCATCATCATCATCATCATCATCATCATCATCATCTCTGTACTGCCCAGTAAAGCTCTTAATCAATTTCACCATTACACTTTTCAGTCAGGCAAATCTTGATTGTTTCAGTGCAATTTCTTTTTAAAGTTTAATCACTATAATGCCATTTATTTTCTCCTTGTTTTCCAGGGAGTCATTCCTACATGGCCAGTGGGCCCCTTGTGGCTTTGTCCTTGCCCATTGTTTCTAATCTATGGTTCTGCCCCAATCACTGATCCAAGCATCTCAGAGCCTAATCTCTTGCCCAGAGGGCAGTAAAAGCCACGTTGTGCTAGGTTTGGTGCATATCATCCCTTGCCATGCCATGCCATGGTACTTTCCAGGAGAAATCTGATGGCAAACAGAATACATTTGTTTGCATGAGTTTTCGGGAGCTGACAGTCCTGCTGCGATAACAATTAGATTTCTGATTCATTGGTTGTAATTGGTTTTTGGTAATTTTGGTAATTGGTAATTTAATTGGTTGTAAGCTGCCTCAAACTGATGGAGAGGCAGGACATTTTTTATTTATTTAAAAATACATAAATAAAACGGCTGCTCTTTTAAGCAGACTTCAACTTGATCCTAGAAGCCATGTAATTTTCCTCTGATAATGTCTAATGTGGGGAAAAAATGAATAAAGAGGATCACTTCTAATATCCTGATTTCAAAGCGGTGGGTGGGTAGGAGTCCACATTTCATTCAGACCTGAAAAATCATCTCACACATCAGTCCAATGCTACATTTGAACACAGAAAGCTACTCAAGTATGCCACATTGATAGAGCTTGAATGTTAGAAGGTTGGACATTTTCCAAAGTGGCACGGAGACAAAAGGCGGCCTTTTTTTCGACCTTGTCGGTCTAATGTGACCGCAATATGGCTCACCACCTCCTCCAGCCTCAGACTGTCAAATTGTCCTGCCTGTCCAGTTGACTGGAAGAACTCATTTAAAGGGGATCAGGTCAGTGGCAGGAAATGCAAAGGGAGAGAAGAGATAGGAGTGATGAATGGTTCTAACTGGCTTTCAGTCCCATCCCATGCAAGTGGAGGACGGGAGCGGCGGGCAACATACATCGGCAAGAGCACAGGGCTGAGAAGGGAGGGGACGGAGAGGATCAGTTTCAGAGGCAAGCATAACGCAGGGCAGTGATACAAACAGCGGAGGCTGGTCGTCGGTGGCCCCAATGTCACTGGGGCTTTGTATCCACACTGGGCTTTAGGCTGAAAGGAGCCTCAAAGGAGCTATCTATCCATGGTGCTGAACCGAAGCCCCAACCTATATTTAGCACCATGGAGAGCTCCTTAAAAGTTCAGACTGCAGACCGGAGTGGATACACTGCTGCCCCACTGACAATAGAGCCACCAGCCTCCACTGGATACGAAGGATGGGCGAACCCGTCAATTTCGTTTCGTCTCAGTTCCTGAGTTTTCTAGTCTTCCGTTTGGTTCGTCCCATGAGTTCATGTGTTTTTTCTGCATATTTCTCCTTATACATGCAATTTTGCCCAATGTGCACATTTTGTTGCAAGCACTCTTCCTAATATAATGCATTTTTAAAATCTTATTTCCCACAATGTACTCATTTTTAGTACACGTGTTTTGATTGGAGAACTCCACTGCAAAAATTTGGAGAAGCGCACATTTTTGAAGGATAACTGAGTTTGAACGTGCAAAATTAGGAAAGTTGGAAATAAAACGCAAACCAAACAAATTTCCCCTCACATCCCTACCTGAGGTCACAGTCTTATTTTACACACTGGCTAGTTCCTTTTTGCTCCAGAAGTACCAACTCGATTCCTGATACTGAAAGTTGAAGCCTCCATTGGCAGTGAGGGCAGCAAGAAAATACTGCCGCTCAGCCTCTGTTGTCGTCGTATAGACATTCGGAGCAGCTTGCTGGCTGAATATGTGGCATCTGGTGAGGCTGGGCAGGCAAGGGTCAAGCACTGAATCCCACACATGAATGCCATGCCTGTTCGTTCTGTTTTGTTTTCTCAAATCCCCCATCACAGCAGCTGGCCAAACAGTTGGAATACTTAGAGGGTGGGGAAACTCAACAAAATGCAGAGGTCATATGGTGACCAGATCTAAATTTAATTTGCCATGCCACATCAACAGTCAGGACAAGATTGTCTGCATGTGTTCATTCATGCAACTGTATACAAATATAAAATCTCCCTCTCTCTCTCCCGCTCCCCCATACAGACACACACAATTTGGGAGAGAAAAACTTCCATTTTAGCAATGTCATCCTGAAACATCATCACTTTCCTCCCAATGCAAATAGCAGCCATGGAGTCGAGGATGTGTGTGTGTAAATCTAGATTTGGACTGTGGCACGGGAAAGGGTTAAATCCCCTGTTCCCCCACAGTCCCAGACTGGATCTCCCCATTGCTATTTCCTTTAAAACAAAACAAAACATCACAGCATCCATACTTGCACACTTATTAACATTTCTTATGACCCTCAAAAGGGATAATAATTTGTCATGTTCAAGGAGCACCTGTCAATGACAAGCAAGATAACCAACTAGGGAGCAAGTGCAGAAGGCAACAACCTACAGGAAGCAGGCCGAGGGATACCCTGCAGACACAGAAGGGCAGCCTGTCCTCCGTAAGCTGCTGCCAAGAGTAAGGAAGCACAGTTGGCCTAGGAGCTACATAGCGGGTGGTGCTACTCGATTGGTTCTCCTGGATCATGTGACTCCCAGGATTAAAATAATTCTGATCCATGTTACCTGTAGGGATGTGTGCAGAGCTTGGTTGGGTGGTGGAAGTCCGGTGAATTCGCCGGGCTCAACACCCCGAGCTCTGCTTGGACGACCTGCTTCCCCGGCTCAACTCGTGTTCTTGCGAGCCGAGCTGGGGAAGTGACTTCTGGGTGCCCGGGGCTACATTTTTTTTATGTAGAAAATGGTGTAAGATACATTAAAAACAGCTGTGATTTGTGTAACTTCTGCTAATCGCAGCCGTTTTAAACGTATTTTACACCATTTTCTACGTAAAAATGTAGTGCCAGGAACCCAGAAGTCCAGCAAGTGCCTTGGCTGGTGCTCGCTTTCAGCCCAGCTCAGTAGGCACAGTGGCAGCACTCGCCAAGCGCCCAGTGAGTCAGGTAGTGGGTAGGTCACTCACCCCTAGTTACCTGTAACTAGGCTTGAAATGCCTGCAGTTCCCTTCTTCAGTCAGCAGCTCTCATGCAGAAATAGTGCCTGTCCCACAGTGCCTATCCCAATGGAAGCCCTGAAGCACCTGTCAGGTGTCTAGTCCTCAAAAGAAAAGAAAAGAAAAGAAAAGAAAAGAAAAGAAAGAAAGAAAGAAAGAAAGAAATGTAGAGGCTGGAGCTTCCCCTCTCTCCCTTTTGCTTTTGAGCCATGAAAGGGGTTCAAATGTTCTGTTCTTCCTTGTAGAATTAGGCTACAAATGATTATTTCCAGGGCTAAATATTAGGGAGTGAAGGATCCAATTCAGAATCCCCATTCTCCTCAACTTGTAAGAAATTCTGAAGTGAGGCTTGTTCAAATTGAGCCTTATTTTACACCAAAACTCAGATTTTGTGAAATACCTAAATTCTCCTTTTCAGAAATGTTGCATCATCTCTAGTCAGGCAGCTCTAACTGTTCTGTAATTTAATTGAATTTTATACCCTCTTTTGTTGGATTAGGGTTAGATACAAGGTTAGGAGTAGTGGTGAGCACATGCTGATACTTCGGGGGAGGGGGGAATCTCCTATTGGCATGGAAATGGCACTGTCTAAGGCTGCCAAACGTTACCCAGGTAATAACGTCTAGTGGTTAGTAAAGACCTCACAGCAAATTTTACCCTTAAAGGCAGCCTCAAAATAATTTTAAATCGAAAACAAACATTGCAGGTTTGAAAAAGCCAGACCATGCTTATCTTTTGAAGAAACTATGAGGTATGCCAATGAAGCAACACCTTTTTACATATGAATACTAATTAACAACCCACATCTGATTATAGAACTCCTAGATTTGATTTCCCAAAGCTAGCTGTGCGCAGAAAGGGTAATGAGCTATAATTGCTAAGAATAATGGTGCTCTCACCCATGGAGTAGTTTGGAATTTTTACCACACAAAATCTACTAACATCCTCATGTGATATTCAAGCTTTATTATTCCCATTACACAGAAGGGATTTAAGTTTGAGAAATCAAGACATGATGAATGAGGCCACCTCATCAATCAAATCCATGTGAACCAGGGGCTAGAAGCAACCTAGGGATAGGGGAGAAATCTATTTGGTTCACATTTTAATGTGAACTTACCTAAGGTAGCAATCCTATGGCCCCTAGACAGTGACTGAGGGGCCATAGGATATTTCGGATTCCCAGATCTAAGGTCAGAGACAGTGCTCAGACCTCATAGCTGGGAATCAGAGCTCTGACCCCTCCCTCTGGCCCACCCCACTGCAGCCAGCATGGGAAGAACTGTGATGGCTGCTATCCAAGGTCGGGAAAGCAACCGCAGAGAGTGGGGAAAGGAGGCACTTCAATGGGTGGGGAGGGGAGGAGACTGGAGAGGCCACGATATGAGTTATCTGGAGCAGGGCTCTCCAACCTTGGGTCCCCAGATGTTGCTGGTCTACAGCTCCCAGCGTACCCAGCCAGCATGGCTAATGGCAAGGGATTCTGGGAGCTGTTCCAGCAACATCTGGGGACCCAAGGTTGGAGAGCCCTGATCTGGAGGACACTCCAGCCTCCTTACCCCCCACTTAAATGCTGTTGCTAGGTGGCCAAAATACCCCCCATCTAGTAGTTGTGGCCGGGTGATCTGCTGAGACCCAACCCTCGTCTGGCTTGGCAGATGCCACTGCTGCTGCTGCCAAGCTGGGCTGAAAGCGGGTGCGTGCTGCACGCCGAATTTCTGGGTTCCCAGCAGGCCACTGTTTAGGTAGAAAATGCCTTAAGATATGTCAAAAGAAGCCACAATTTGTGGAAATTACACAAATTGCAGCCGCTTTGGGCATATCTTAAGGTATTTTCTACATAAACAGAGGCCTGCTGGGAACCCAGAAGTTGCTTCCCCGGCTTGACTTGGGAGAACACGAGTCAAGCCAGGGAGGAGGTAAGTGGGGACAGAGTTCAGTGGGTCAAGCCCAGCTAGTCCACTGGATTTCCACACCCTGAGCGAAATCTGCACACATCCGTACCATCTAGCGAAAATGCAGGGCAGGACAGGGAGGTAAAGATCACCTCCGCTGCTCCTTCCACCCTGTATAGGATGACCGTAAGCCTCCAAGTGATGCCTTATGCCTTATGCGATGGCATAAGGTCATCACAATAGGATTGTGCCCTACTTTTCTACTTTTGAATCAATACAAAAACTGAAACTCAGTAATTTGAAATTTGCACTTCTCTGAATATTGCAATGGAGTTCTCTGATTTAAAAAAATGTATGTAAGTGGGTATATTAGGGGAAAGTGCACACAAAAATGTATAGTATAGGGAAAATAACATTAAAAATGCAGGATATTAGGAAAATTCCTTGCAAAAATGTTTGTGTCAGGGAAAATTGTGTACAAAAATGCATGAATTAGGAGAAATGCACACAAAAATGCATACACATTTTCATGTAAACTTAAAACCAAATTTTCAGTTTGGGATGAACCAAATTTAAGATTGGAAAAATGAGAAACTGAGAGAAACAAAAATTGACAGACCAACCCTGAACTACACCAGGACCTGAATCATGTAGTAATTCTGGAAACACAGTCACTCAAGGAGGAGGTGAAAAACCTTTTTTCCATTTGTACAAAGTTTAGATTTTCTCTTAGTACAGAAGTGAGATTAATGACGGAGTCTGAAAAATCATGACATCCAGCAAAAGAAGATATGTGGGAGTCCCCTTGGAAGCAATGCTGTGAGGAGAACACCACCACTTCCAACGCAAAGCAATGGTGAGATGTTTCCTGGTCTTGTGGGAGATGACAAGCACAAGGTGGTGTCATTGGCTGGGGAAGAAGCAGGAAGTGGCTGGGAGGCATACATTAAGGGCAAGAGGCAGCCAGGCTTGGCTGGTTGCCTGGAATCTTAGCCAGGGAGAAGTTATAGAGAGCTACATGCCATTTCACTCCCATCTTCTCCCTGGTGGGGTGGTGGTGAGTGGGAGTCCTAGGCCAAGAATCCTGAACTCCCCACTGAATTATACCACAACTCCCCACTACTACTCTCAGTGATTTACTGATCTGTGTGCTCTGATGACAGAGTGGCCAGGTCCTTGGGTGCACTGTCCGCTTTCTGAGATGAACAGATATTTATTAATTGTCCCATGGCAGGAAAGATAATGATACCATGTAAGCTAATGAAAGGAAAGTGTACATGTCACTGTCTGGGATACTTGGCATTTAGGCTACATTGCCTGCCTGCCATCCTTGCCCACTGTACAGCCTATAATTTAGTTAACAAATAGAACAATGTCAAAGAATGGACATCTTACTGCCTGTCATAAATGCAGCAATTTCAGGGTGGGGGTGGGGGTGGGATTCCTCTTCAGATAGTAGCAACGGGGAAGAAGAACTAGCAATCGTTCCTTTCTTAATGTTGTTATGGGTTACCTCTGTCCTTTTCCTCTGAATGCAGGAGATATCTACCTTTTAGGCAGACCAGTCCACAAGGTTGGATTAAAGTTGGGCATCTTTGGCTATTGTGCCCTCACACCAAGTATGATACCTTCAACTCCAGCAACTCTATGTGACAGGAAGCAAAGGCATCCAGAAGCACACCAGTGCCAGCAACTCAATCGGGCATGGTTCCCACTGCTAGTTCTCAGTCACTTACAAACACAGGAAGCTGCCTTATACTGAGTCAGACCATTGGTCCATCTAGCTCAGTATGGTCAACACTGACTGGCAGTGATTTCCCAGGGTTTCAGACAAGGGTCTTTCCAAGCCCTATCTGGAGATACCAGGAATTGAACCTGGGGCCTTCTGCATGTGCTCCGCCATTGGTGATGTACAGGCATGGGCAGGAGGAGGGGCACCAGGCCTCTTCTCTAGAGCCCTGTTTACATGACGGCTGCCTACGAGAGAGTGCACTTCTATAAAAAGGGAATAGCAATCTCAAGATGTGTGGTGGCAATAATTGCATCTCTCATGAAATCTGAAGCTGTTCTGCATCTCCTTGCAAGTGTGCCACATTTGGGATACAGCTTTTTGTTTGGAAGCACTCACAGTAACAAACCCCATCCATCCCTTCATTAGCTGCTTAACAGAAGAGCTCTGGTGGGCTAAAATGCTGGAAATTGACCCTCTGTCTTTATCAGTTACATAGGTATTAATTTAAATATGTGTAACCGGCTTCCGACTAGAAGTTGAAATACTTTAAAAGCAAGACAAAACTAAACATTGTAGTGACATAGGGTCATTCCAAGGCATTCCAAGGATTTTAAAATGATGGCCAGCAACACGGAAGAGCACTGGTGGATTTCGTGACCCCCCAACCTTGAACCTTGACCCATCCACCCCCTGCAACTTAAAGGACTAGCTCCTTAACATTAAAAACAAAGAAACACATGCAAAAGATGAAAATTTAAGAACATGGCTTAAAATATTCCTGCAGAGGGTTGGTCCCTCCAGTGTCCATGATTACAGTTCTGCTAGTCATGCCCCTTTCTGGTAGCCTCCCATTGTTGTAGTCGTAAGGGTTGGCAGGTGTGACTTTTAATGCAGAATTGATAAAAACTTCCCCTGTGGAAATTTCTTCACCTACAGAAGGTTCGGGAACTTTGCCCTCCTTCCCAAATCTGGCCACCTCAAGCAGAGGCTGCATCACGGTTCTGAGGTAGGGATGTGCAAATCAGCAAAACTCGAGCTCGCCAAAGTTCTCCAAATTCCATCTTGAAGCTTGTTCTGACTTGAGTCCGTATCAGATTGCAGGCTTTGTCCCCCCCCCCCTTTTTGCACAAAAATCCATGCATACTTGTGTGCGTATTTTTCCAAATGTATTCATCGGATATGCGCATCTTTGAAATGTATGCATTCTTCTCCAATTGATTAAATTGTATTTGTGCACATTTTTCAAACGTACGCATTTTTTCATGCGTATTTTTCCAAATGCATGCGTGCTCGTGAACACATTTTGCTGGGTCCATGAATGAAATTGCGAGCTCGGAAAGAAATGTACCAACTTCGACCGCAAATTGTGTGCGATCCAGAAGGTGCGAACTGGGTAAATCCTGATCAAAAATGAACTGAAATGAATTTCTCATACATCCGTATCATAAACTGCAAGCTAATGTAAAGCTTCCAAAGTCATGGCACGTTTCTCACTTGGGTGGCTGAAAAATCCACCGTTCCTATAACAGAGGCCACATTGTACTAGCACTACCTCCATGTCAAATAAATGTTCTCTTTCTGAGGACTGCAGAATATGGCTGTCATAATGAGGAAGTAGGGGGGCAGTTCTATTTGGGCCTCGAGGGCCTTCGGAGTGCTTGTATAAGAGCTCTACTTAACACCTGGAGATGCTACCACAGGCTGTCCCACATTCTGGATCACTGCCTAGGAAGAAGGAGCAGGCTCAACCATGCAGCTGCCGGAGATGCAAATCCCTCTTCAGCTGATTTTTAAATTGTCGGGAGTCATGACCTAAGCAAACGGAATGCCTATCAGCTTTTCTCCTTAGCAAATGTTAACCTGGAGTGCAAAGAAAATGTAACCATCTTCGGTACAAACTAAGAAGTGAACCAGAAAATACATCAGAAAATACAGCCTGGTTTTTTTGTTTTTTTGTTTGTTTGGGTTTTTTTTAAAAAAAATACGGCAATAATGCTGAACAAATCCGTAGGGGAGACGCAAAGGTTATCTCCCAGAGTAATTGTCGGAAGAGCAAAGTAGTGATTTGTTATGCTCAGGATGTCAAAATGCTTGAAACAGGGCTGCAAAAAAGAAAACCACCACCATGAAAACACATACAAACATAAACTGGTCACCAGATCAGGGCTACACTACAGTGAGCAATCCAAGCACAGCAAAGTTTGGATTTACGTCAAAGTCTAGCATCAGCAGGTTGTTAGTAGTGATTGTTAAAGAAATTCTTTGCCCACACCAAACACTGGAGAGAACCCATTGCAAAGAGATGCTGCAGTTTTTTGGAAAAGGGAATGGATAACAAGCAGTGCAGCAATTCCAGAAATACCTGGCAGAACAGGAGCTGAGGACTTTATTAGAGCCAAGGCAGGCTTCCTAATGTTTCTGCTTGGGCATAACTAACAATGACTAACAAACAGAAGGGAAAGTGAAAATAAACTAAAGCAACTGCTTTTCCCCTTTGGGAGCATGCCAAACTCACTAAACTGTATATTTAAGGAAAACCCATAAATGCCAACAACAGCCATTCCTCATGATATAACAAGCAGAGTTGTCAAATTCCTAACCAGTCTTACAGATGGGCAAACAAGACATGTTTGAGCTCACCAAGATTCTCCGAACATCAGCGCACCGCTTGTCTCTGCTCGATTTGCACTCATGTTTGCAACTGCTGTTTGTTTCGAGTGAATGGTCAAATTGCACAGAACGAACAGCTATCAAACCTAAAAGTTGTGCAAATTTCTCCCATAGACTATAGGGTGGGTGATTTTAAATATTAGCACATTTTTGAAATTTGAGCAAAATCAAATGGGGAAATGTGTACGAATCGAATGCGAGCGCATGTTTGAGAATTTGAGCACATTTTCAGCTGGCATTTTCCCCTGCTTGCATTGGAGATTGCGAACACAGCGTTCTTGCATGTTTTGAAAACAGAAATGAAATGCTCCTATATCCATAGTCCTTGTTGCTGTACCTTTAATTGCTGCTTCATTTGCAGCAATTGGAGAGTGATCTCCACACAGTGAAAAATGTCACCTGCTAATTGCTGCATTTCAAGTTGTTATTAAAGGCATAACTGCATAGGCCAGTTAAAAAAAACTGACAACCCTGGCATCCAAGAAGGTGACAAGGGAGGGCTTAAAATATAATAAAAAACAAAAACAAAAAACAAGAGAGCTACATATTCAGTAGGCACTGTCTATCTGAGAAGCCCAGGTATAGCTTAATAGTAAACCACATGCTTTGCATGCAGATGATTCAAAGTTCAGTGCCTGGCATCTGCAGTTTATTTTATTTCTTTTCTCCCGATAGCAGGGTTTGGGGATGGTGGTAGAGGGAAATGGTCTAAGAAAGGGGAGGTGCTAGGTAACGAAAAGATCCAGGACTCAGGCCCACAGGACAAAAAAATGTACAAATTTGCATATGCTAATTTACATATGCTCTAAAGTCTCTCTTTGTGTGTGTGTGTGTGTGTGTGTGTGTCTTTAAAGGACCCTAAGAACACCCCGTCTGTAAAAAGGGATGTATGGACAGGGGAGAGGAGGGCATTTGGGCCCTCTTGCATACCTTTATTTCAGCAAGTGCCCATGGACAGCAGGATGGTGGGGTAGATGGTCTCCCAGAGATTTGGGGCTCCAAATGAAAGATTCGGGGCTCCAGCCCTAGTGTACCCCCCCTTAACACCACCTCTGGTCTAAGACCTGAAAGAGCTACTGCCAGTCAGCCTAGTACCAGTCTTCCCCAACCTGTTGTCCTTCAGAAGTTTTGGACTACAACTCCCATCAGCCATTGGGGCCTGGCCACTGTGGAACAACATGCTGAACTTAGTAGGCTGTGGTCTGCTTCAGCAGGACTCTTCTTATGTTCAGAAGCAGTGGGCTGGAGATTTCAAGCAGCATTTCCTCCAGCTTGCTGATTCTATGCCATCAGATACAGCACCACCTTGCCTTGAACAAGCAGTGGTCAGACTTACCAGACAGCCATGGCCAGTGTGGTGTAGTGGTTAAGAGTGTTGGACTGAGGCTTGGGAGATCCAGGTTCTAGTCCACACTTGGAAGCTCACTCGGTGACTTTGGGTCAGTCACTGACTCTCAGCCTAACCTACCTCACAGAGTTATTGAGAGGAGGAGGAGGAGGAGGAGGAGGAGGAGGAGGAGGAGGATCATGTAAGCCACCTTAGGTTCCTTGCAGGAGGACAAAAGGTGGGATATAAATGCAATAAATACATAGCCACCTGAGTGTGTAGTTCCAGCATGAAAGCAACATCACAAACCAAACTAGGAATCATATTCACAGTAAAGCCTAATTTACTCCACGAGTTTCTTGGAAGGACCACCACATCTTGTAAGAAAGGCAGGATACAAATGTGATAGATAAGTAAGCGCTATCTAAGACTGAGTCTTCCCTTCTTTCCCGCAGCAATGTTTCTTTTCAGTAGTGCAAGAGATGGGACACTGGTGTGGATCGGTAATTCATTGGGTATCAAAGGGCAATGCACAGATCCTTTGCTTGTGTAACGCGCTGCCGCTGGTAAGCTTGTACAGTCTATGCACAGTACACTGCATTACAATAAAGTTAAACCCCATTGTTATTCGTGGCAGGTTTCCACTGAGGATGTGTGTAGTTTCGGACTTTCATGCAATCATTTTTTAAATTGTTTTCAAAACTACAGAAGGTATTGCTTAAAGCTCATCCCTCTCTCCTTTCTATAGTGTAATCTCTCCTGTGGCAGCTGGTTTCAGATGGATGAGTGAGCCAGATCTAGTGAATCAAAGCCATGCAGGAGGCTCCACCAGGCCTGGACAAGTTGCCTGATGCAGCAAGTCATTTGTGCATATATTTCCATGTGCCTGCCCAACTGCAGGAAAGCTAAAGAAGAATATTTTGTGTTGGTTGACAAGGATGGAAGGGGGGCTTTTGCATTCTATTAAATCCTCTGTATTGGGTTCAGGAAGCAGGAAGTGTTATCTGACAAAAGAAACAAGGATGCAAAAAGTTCCTGCAGCTGTTATATGAGGTAGGTCGTGTGGATTGGGCACTATTAATCAGGGATGGGGACTCGGACTCGAGGACTCGACTTGTGAGTCGGACTGAGTCCCCCCTCTGACTCGAGTCGCACTCGAGTCCCAATATTTTTAATGGGACTCGAGAATCGACTCGGGACTCGAGACCAAGGACTCATCAACATCCCTGCTTGATGCCACTTGCAGGTGCTGTCTGGACCTAGCTGCAGTAACAATCCAAGTTTATTTTTTAAAATCATTTTCCTAATGCAACCTTTCAGACATTTTGGGTTTGGCTGCCTCTGCCTGCCTGTTTGGGGTTCCCAGCCTCCTCTGCCTGCCTGGTCTCTTCTTAACCAGTTCCACAGTTTGAATTGTCCAAGACAAAGGCCTCTGCCTGCCTGCTTTGGGGTTCCCTGCCTCCTCTGCCTGCCTGGTTATTTTGGGTTTGTCTGCCTGGTCTGTTCTTGTCAAAATCAGTGGTAGAGTTTTGAGATAAAAAGTATGTACAACAACATACTTATGCCTAGAATTTATTTAAGCCACACACCTGAAGTAGCTTTATTTTGTTGGGGAAAAAACCCATTCATTTTAATAGGGACTCGTGGAGTCAGCTTTGGGAGGGACTCGGAACTCGTGACTCGTGACTCGTGAGTCACCATTTTGGACCAAGGACTTGGACTCGGACTTGAGACTCGGGTCCAAAGACTCGTGACTCGACTCGTGACTCGAGACCAAGGACTCTTCAACATCCCTGCGTATTAATTGCAATACTGAAATGGTAACGCTGAAGCAGTCATTCCTTCTTTAAAGGAAGTCATTAACTTCCTCTTAAGGCTCCGGAATATGTGGCAATCTTTGGAGACAGGTGTCCCTGTGGTGTATTACAAGGGTGCACACACCTTTCGGCTCCAAGGGCCACAGCGGGTGTCTGCCAGGGAGTCAGGGGCCGCATATATAATGCAACATGTTTTTGAGAGCCAGCATAGTACAATGGTTAGAGTGTTGGACTGGGACTCGAGAGATCCGGGTTCTCTAGTCCCCACTAGGCCATAAAGCTCACTGTGTGACTTTGGGCCAGTCACTGACTCTCAGCCTAACCTACCTCACAGGGATGTTTTGAGGATAAAGTGGAGAGGAAGAGGAGGATTATGTAAGCCGCCTTGAGTTCCTTGTAGGAAAAAAGGCTGGATATAAATATAATAAAATAAATAAATAAATATGGGCACGAATGGGCCTACCACACATAGCACACACACACCACACACAGACACTCAGACATCCATTCACATTCTCACACACCCAGACACGCACATACACTCACACTCATACACTCACACGCTCATTCCTAGTCCCCCCACATACACACACCCTTCCCCCACACACACACACTCCCCCCCCCCCCAGGACTTTCCCTTGCAAGTGCCAGGACTATCAAAGGAAACAGTTTGCATCTCTAACCATCTCGCCTCATTTGATCTATATGCATAATGCATGACAAATTAACAAAAGACCCAATCAAATAATGGTGGGCAAGAAATTAAGGCACATTCAAAATGAAGAGGGGGGGGGGGAAGATGCTAAAATAACAGGAGAAAATGGCACTAAACAAACAAATACCATCCTAAATGCCAAATCAATGATTTTATAGCTACTGACACTCTTCTGCCTTGCCCTGTGATTAGAATAGATATTTATATTAACACCAATTTTGTTTCAAAAAAGAACATTAACACTTTGGAATCCATTTCTCTGTCCAACAATTTAATACCTATGAGCTTGGAAGCTCACCTGTGCAGCTATGAAGGAGTGAGGGGAGGGGACTGTGGTGCAAAAAAAGAAAAAGAAAAAAAGGAGGAGGAGGAGGAGGAAAAAGCCCAATGACAGGTGAGCTTCCACTTGGCTTCCCTCCCCTGAACCCGAGCTTCATCCAAATAACTCTTGATTAATATACCAAGAGAAGCCACTTCATGTTTATTCGTTAGGATCATCCTGACAGTCTACCAGCTGCTTCTGTGCTATTTTTTGCCATGGTGGCATGAGTAATGCAAAGTGCCTCCTCACTCACTGTGCCAGCAGTGCTGTTGCCTGCTATTTGCCTCCCTGGCTCCCTGGCTATAACCTTTTGGCACTTGGATATGCCAAACCAACCCCATGCCTTTGTACAAGCATCTTTGGCTTTGAGATTTGGCTCAGATTTGGTGGTTGGTATGCTTAATCTTAAACCTCCATCTTTTGCCTGGCAGGGCCAGGCCACTGCCAATAAGGCTGATCATTCAGTGGAGATGCACTGTGTCCTTTCTTTCCCATTGACCTTGCAAAATAGGCATTCCAACCGCACTGGAAAGCAAGCAAAGTTTAATCTGCTTTCGAACAGCATTCCATCATAATGAAACCTGATATTTCCTTTACTAATGTCTTAGGAAAACTATGATAGCTAGAATATATGACATTGAGACATATCATTTATTACAGGGGTGGGCAGAAAGTTTAGGGCTGAGCACGTAATCGCGTCTTGAACCCGAATCGGAATTGGATCGGCCTGATCTGGGTTACTTTTTGATTACGGTCGAATCGGATCGACCCATACCCAGATCGGATGCAATCGGCTGTCATTGGTTCTGTTTGATTACAGATGATTACATCTGGATATACAGGCCTGTGGCTTACGCTGGCTCAGCTTGTCTGAGTGTGGAAAGCTAAGCAGGGTCAGGCCTGAGTTGTTACTTGGATGGGAGTGTTGGGTTTTGCATAGGCAGAACGAGATTACCACCTGACATCAGGATTATCACCTGACATGGTGGGTGTCTCTTGAGTTCAAGTACACAAGGTCTCTAGTCACGAGACATAGTCTCAAGATGATATGACTCAGCAACCTTGGACAGGTTTGGAATCAACATGTTGATGAATAGGTTATACAACTGGGGTGAGTAATATCCTATTTATAGGTGCAGGGTCTGTGGTATAAAGCTAACACACTTGTTGATAGCTTCACTTCACTCCTCTCTTCTCCTCTCACTTGCTGTCTTGCTCGTCTCGACTCGACATGTCTCTTGTTCTGGACTTCACTTCATCTAGCCTTACCACTGGGGTATTGGATTTGTATCTGCAATGATGTAGTGAGTAAGAGATGCATTGCTTGCCTTAATCCCATGTAATTGGGTCTTACAAATAAACTCTTTAATCTTTATTAACTGCTGTTATCTCCTCCTTCCACCTGCGTGACTGGGACTGAGGGTCACTGGCTAGGGAAGCTTTTGAACCCAGGTCAGTCCAGCTCTCACAGGGAGACCCCTCCTCTAGTTTCCTGCATTGAGCAGGGGGTTGGACTCGATAGCCTTGTAGGCTCCTTCCAACTCTATGATCTATGAAATCTCTCTTTATGGATCTGGTTGAGCAGCCAGGAAGCTCCTTTTTCCCCTCCCTTTCTGAATGGAACAGGGAGGAGGGGGAGGAGGAGGGGAATATTATTGGCAGCACCATTACCCAATGGTGCTAATGAGGAAATTGCCCTTCTCCAATAGCTAGCTATGCTGGCTGGAGAAGGGCTAAGGGGGATCCATGCTTTGTTTTTATTTCTCTGACCATGTGCGTTTGGATCAGTTGCCGCTTGCCTCCTGGCATTGGAGAGAGGAGGATTATAGGTGGTGGGTGTCTCTTTTTGGATTTCTTTTGATTTATTCCTCAATATTATTTCATTTCGGAGTAGCTTCATTTTGAATACAAACAAATCCATTTACTTTACTTTTCTTCTGACCCCAGTTTGGGGAAGGGGGACTGAAGGAGCATTTGTTTGTCGCCTTGGACTCCTAATTGCTTTGCTTTAATATATCCTAAGTTTTTTAAATCTTTTATTAGGATTTAGTTTAGGACAATTAAAATCCCCCCCCCATACAGTTTGTGGCAGTGAGGGAGTGTTTGAATCTGCTTACCTTCTGTTCAATGTTTTCCTGCCAGACTTACTCACAGGAAAGTGTGTATTCATGGGGCGGTGGTCAGTACTTGCAGGGCAATCCCTTTCTTTTTCTTTAAAAATTGTCAGGATTGGCACAAATTCAACAGGTGAAGTTTACCCACGCACCCCACACCCATGTGTCTGAAATCTGGGGCACATAAGCAGCTTGAGGACATTCTGCAATCTCACCAGGTTTCATGTTTCTATATTTTAAAATGAAGAAGTAAAAGACATTTCCCCCCCAATGCAAGTCTATGGGAAAAACTAGACGGAATCAATTCCATTACCGTAATTGATTCCGCACAGGACTGGTGCAAGGCAGTTTGGCACCCTAGGCAAAATCAGATTTAGCCCCCCCTTCCCATTTGAGCCCTCCCTCCCTCCCTCCAGGGGGGGCTCCGGAGCAAAGCAGCCGGGAAACGCCTGCTCGCCCAGCGCCCCCCCTGCCCTGGCCCCACCACCGGGGCCAGCAGCCTTCCGCAGGCCTGGAGGAGGCGGCGCCTCCGGGACCCGTTTCCACAGGCAGCTGGGTAAGGGGAACACCGAGGGAGCTGCGTCAGAGGCAAGAGCGGAGCGGGGGTCCTGCTATCCGGGGTGGGAGGGTGGCGTCGGTCAAGCTGGGGGACTCCTGCCCAACTCCAGAAGGAAAGTTAAGTTTGGGAAAGTTTTTAGGAGGGGGCGGCGGAGCTGCGGAGAGCGCGCTGGGCTCTCGTGGGTGGGGGGGAGGCGGGCACGGCCAGGGGCATCTAGCTTAGCCCGGGTGCCCACTCGCTCCTGGGGGATGCGCTGCCGGCGGGGAGGAGCTAGGGGCCGGCTGCCCACCATGCTCCTCTTCTGGCGGCGGCTACCTGTGCCCAGCAGTCCCTGTCGCCCAGCAGTCCCGGCGGCGGTGGTGGTGAGGAAGAGTCGGCCGAGCAAGTGAGCTTCCTCCTGCTGCTGCTGCTGCTGCCGCCGGCTTCCGCGGAAGGGAGGGAGGGAGGGAGGAAGGAAGGAAGGCGCAGGAGCGGAGCATTTCTGCGCCCCCTTTAGCCGTGCGCCCTAGGCAGCCGCCTAGTTCACCTAGCGGTAGCGCCGGCCCTGATTCCGCATAATCGTAATCGTAATTGGATCGGGATAGATACAGATCGGATGGAATCGTAATCAGGCCCAATCCAGATTACACAGATCGGAATCGGAATCAGATTGGAGGGGCCGTGCACAGCCCTAGAAAGTATATCTCCAGATGATTTGGACTTCTACTCCCAGCATTCCTAACCATTGACCAAGCTGGGAGGAGCTTCTGAGAGTTGAAGTCAAAAACATTCTGGAGGTCTAATAAAACACCCCTGATTTATTTATTTATTTGTTTCTATACTGCAGTGCCGAATAGCCTAAGCTCTCTGGGCAGTTCACAGCAGTTCATAGAAACAAGACAGTGTTATATATGTAACAGGGAGAGTTGCTCAGTTAATTCTGTTAATGCTGCACCCTCACAATGTTTCCTCATGGTGTTTCACAATCAGACATCATACGCCAACTTTGTTGAAGGAAGAACATCTTCTTGAGGTTTCCATTCACTAGCCTGTATATAATAAATAGCTCAAGTGTAGATGATTTGAGTTAAACAGTTGCTACACTGGTAGGGGCAGAGTGAGTAGTTGAATCCGACGACCCAAAATGATAACCCCCCCCACTCAAAAAAAAAGTTGTGATCCATTTGGAGCTGATTCAGACTAGTACTGAACCAAATATAGTATGTAAAGTACTTCTGGCCCAAAGTTTGTGGGCACCTGAGAGTCAAAGAGGAATCTGAAAGCCCTTGGAAAATTCTGAGGACCAGATAGGTGAAATGGGGGTGGGGGAGAAAAACTCAGTACCTTTGACCAGAGCTCAACCCAGTGGCTGGCAACTGGTGAACGCCATCTTTCTCAGGAGCTTTTGGAACAGAATAATGTTGGCAATGAGAAGAACTGCAGTAGAGGGTGGTGCATTCCACCCCATCCCTGAATGTCAGTGTTGGGGGAGTACGGATGGACGAATTTGTCAAGCTTGATCTTGTTGAGGTTCTCATTTTTCCACCACCAAGTTCATTCAATCCCAGTTCCATGTGAACTTTCTCCCCACCACACCACACACACAGAAATGGGTTGATATTTTTGTGTGCATTTTAAAAAATGTGTGCATTTTTCTACATATGCACTCATTGACTAAAGCATAGTTGTGTGCATTTTTGTAGTGTACACATTTTTGTTTGTCCTTTTCCCAAAGGTGCACATATTGCTGAATCCATTTTTGTTTTGTGAAACGCATTGCAAGCCTGGAAATAAACGAATTCCTGCCTGCAAATTGCATTCAGGTCCACGTTTGGTTCTAGGAGATGCAAATCGGTAATCCTGCATAAAAATGTGAACCCAACAAATTTTCCATCCATCCCTAATTGAGAGCAGAAACCTGTTCTAGATGGCTCTTGATTTGCACCAGCAACAACATCCATACATTCTTATGATTACTTTCATAATGAGCGCGTTCACCTGTGCATCTCGTTTTGCCTACAGCTTGAGCAAAGTTCAAACATCTCACTCTGAGCTATGGAACCTTTATGTCCAATCAAAGACAAAGCAGAGATGATGAGAAAAGGAATGCATTGTTCAAGAAAGCTTCTGAAAGGTTGATGTATTGCACTATTGCGTTTTTGGGGACATAAACAAATTTTGCTTCAGGCTAGACAAGGATACCCACTTTGATTTCCATCCTATGTATTGTGTCAGCACAAGCTATGCACTTAGATAAAAACAAAGTAGAAAATCATCCAAAGAGATGAGGAGGAATGCTATCCCCTTTCACTCCTCACCCCTGGGAATATGCTGCATCCTAACCTGCTTAAACATCTCATTTTCAGAGCACATAAAATCTCTCTCAAGTATTATTCCCAAGGTGCACTTAGACCTGGGAGGATGTGTGCCCTAAATATATTCTTTTAAGGACCATAATCAAAATACCACATAGCCTTTCATAACCATGATGAAAAGGAGTTGAGAAAAATCACTACCTGGGACCAATCTATTCCTTGTCAGCATTGATTATCCACACCAGGTTGTACCATCACATCCCAGTTGAGGGGGAGGTTTAAATTGACTACCAGAATCAATAGCTGGAAGGACACTTGAAAAACAGAATCACACATCCCTTCCCCTCCCCAATCCTCCTGTGTGTCTTGTGGGTTTAACAGCTGCCATGTCCTATTACATCATCCTGACATGAGTTAGGATAACAGGAATCTGGGCAGCATTCTTCAGCAGAGGGCTTTTTTTTGATGGCACTTTTATGTTGCCATTGACATTCAGCGTTGTCCAGGTAATTGTGTATGTGCTGGTACAAGGCCTTTGGGACAAGCTTGACCTTCTGGCAAAACATGTAGGCATGTCTGGAAGCAAGAAGCCAGGCTGCCAGAGTGTGTTTGCCAATGTCAAACAACTGGCCTTCCTGAAACGCTACAAAAGGCAGAGAGAAAAGAACAGCAGCCCATGCCAAATGGCATCTCCCATCACAAGCGTGACACAGGCTGGTTTGGATAGTCACTAGAGCTGCAGAAGCCAAGTGCTATTAGCAAGGGGATAGAAGTCGACAGCCGCTCGCTCCACCCACCCAGATGGAGGAAAAGCAGAGCATAACAGCTTTCAGAAGGGAATGGATATTAAGCAGAGAGCCAAAGAATGGCAAAATGCAGCGGGAGAGCATAATTAAAAGAAAAGAATTATTTCTCTTACTCTTTAATCAACACCAAAAAAATAAAAAGAAAAGAAAAATCAATTCATGGAAGCTCTTTACTGAAATGCCACCCTGAATTCAAAGATGTGGCCAGGATTACGTAGAAAACAAAAACAAAACAAAACAAAATTATTTTGTTCCGTTTGTCGCAGAACATCATATTACCAGTAGGTGGCAATGAACTGCCGAAAGTGACAAAGGCTCAAGTTTCAAAACCTACTTCTGGTCTATCCCTAACCATTAGACTTGGCACTGACATTTCTTCTAAAGCAAAACTCAGAAGGTTTGAGGCACCATACGAGGAATTTTGAGTGAAGCTCTGAAAAATTCAAATAAGTTACTGAACTCTAAGTGGTTATTGCAAATTCCTAGACTGTGGAAGGATTATTCTGACAAAAGGGAAATTTGAAGCCAGTGTGGAGGTTCCTCCCTTGGCAAAACATCTGGAGATTTTGGAAGGACACCAAATGAGTTTTATTAAGATGAGCGATACTTCTAGGAAGTGTTTTTCACGTCTCTAGTAACTAACAATAGACTTAATCAGAATGCAGTGTGAGTAGAAGAGGCATCGGAAAGTCCTTGCATGGGAACCATATTTTCCATCTTAGCACTCTGTAGTTGTGCACATTTTCTCTATCCTGAGAGTAAGATAAAATTGGCTCTCTATGACATCACTACACTTTGCAGGGCTGTGTGTATGTGTATCCCAACCTTCCCCAACCTGAAGCCCTCCCAATGCTTTGGATTACAACTCCCATGATTCCTGACCATTGGCTATGCTGGCTGCTGAGCTGTTGTTGTCATTTTTAAATATAGTGTGTATTCATATGACCTGCTACACTACCTTCCCCTCTAATTATGATGAAACTAGCATCCTTTCTTGTGGGTAAAATTTGCTTTAGAGCTTTTTCTTCTTTTAAAATTGGGTGGGGAGGATTGGTGCTTTGCACGAATCTCCCCCCCCCCCATGAAAGAATGAGAAAGAAGTTTCAGATATGGCTCTCAACAGACTATGCTAAATCCTTTTTTTCCCTTCTTCTTCCTTTCCTTTTTGATGTCTGGTAGCACATTTCATCTCTTCCACGGCTGACATCACTCAGGAGTTTGCTTGTGTTCTGACAGCATGAAGCTGCCAGAATGACAGTCCAAGGGAAACCCCCGCAAGGCAAGTGGTCTATCATCCCCCAAAGACAAAAGTAACATAAAGAGCTGACAACTAGTAATGAAATTATTTCTAGTATTGCTGTGGCATATCGTTCCACATAGGTAGAAAATTTACAGGATCTGAGATCATCCCTGGTTTTTCCTTGGGGGCCATTCCATTCTATAACACATACCATAAGCCTTCATTAATACACATAACTGCAACCACATGGGAACCACATCCCCATGGTGCAATCCATGTGGTCACGGTATATGTGAGAAGATTAAAGGAACAGGGTGGGCAAAAACAGATGGTGTTGATCACTCCAGCCCATTCACGTCTCCTCCAAGTGGGGTGGCAGTTGAAAGGGAAGGTTTTTCACATGAAAATGGAAATGCATGAAAATTCGGTGCAGCACTAAATCACATATTCAAACTAGAAGGTGCGTGAAATCTCCTGAGAAATATTGCTACTCTTAGCAAAACCTGTTTTGGCTTCTGTTGGAATCCCTTAGATGCTTTACCTGAGGAGCATCAAACATTGGCTCTAAATCTGGGTTCAGGCAAAAACTGGCAACTGTCCCAGAGAGATGTGTGGAAACATCTAGCAAATTTCAGTTCTCTTATCTTCATAAATACGAATAGCAAACTTTTTGTCTGAATGTTTTATAGCCAAAATGGCATCATCCACATACATGTGAAAGAGGTATCAGCAGGCTCAGGGCCAGCCCTCCCATGAAGCACAGTGAGCTGCCTGCATCAAGCGGCAGAGTGGGAGGACCAGTGAATTGCACGCTCCCCCCTGTCCTTCCAGGAGGGCTCACTGCCGCTGCCCTGCTGCCTCCAGCTGGTGCCCTGGAGAGCCCTGCCAGCTGTTCTTCCGGCGTGGCATTTGACGCACTGAGAGAGTGGTCAGTGAGGCTCTCTAGGGCAGTTCCCACTCTCTGTTTGCCTTGTCATGCAAAGAGCCACGAGGCTGGAAGCAGCAGCTGTGGGCCTCCGGGTCTCGCGAGAGCTTGCCTGGGTCTCTTGAGATTTGGGTGAGCTCTCAAGAGAGCCCCCCAGCCACTTCTTCTGGCTGCACAGTTCTCGACATGATGAGACAAATGGAGGGCAGGTGGCATTTGCAAAGGTAGGAGGAGCACAGGGCATGGGATGGGGTGAGGGTGGGGCAATGTGGTGCTGGTGCTGTGGGTTCTCTCCCATCTCAGGTGGTGAGAGAGCTGGCACCAGGACAGAGCAGGTTTTGGGGGACCAAAGGTTTGCAGAAATAGAAAAAACACTTTTAAGGAATGGGGGGAAACCCTAAGGGTCAGGGAATGCTGGTGACTCCTATTTCGGTGGGGTTCCTTTTCCATTGCAGGTTTTGCAGCTTTTATTTGGAGCGTCATAGGAGCCATCCATGGTGCTCCATGGTGATGAACCTGTTTTGTGGATGGATTTCAGCACCACAGATAGCTGCCTATGACGCTCCAAATAAAACCTGCAAAACCTGCGATGGAAAAGGAGCCCCACCGAAACAGGAGTTGCCAGCCTCCCCTGCGAAGGGCATAACACCCTCCCCCCAAAACAGCCCAATGGAGACTGAACATGCTCAGTGGGCACAGAATACTGGGGTGAAAAATGGAATCCTGAGGCAGGAAAGGAGATGGAATGGAGTGGCTGGAAACCTGAACAGGAACGCACCACACCCCAACATTTTGCTGCATCACCAGTATCTCTTGTGAAATAGAGTTTTGGCTTTATTTTGTTTATTTATTTACTAGCTTTTGCCCGCGGCTTCGCTCGCGTGATGAAGAGTGACCGTGCCAAGTTTGCACGGGTCGTCATTTTCCTATAGGCACTATTTGTTCGAAATTCCTTAAGGTCGCTGACCACTGTTTTGAATCGCTCCATAGGAAAGGTCCCCTGGGACTTCATAATGGAATCCTAGCTCCCCCAGGACTACCAGTTCCCCCGGGACTTCCAGCTCCCCCGGGACTGCACAATGAAATCCCAGCTCCCCCGGGACTACCTGCTCCCCCAGGACTACACAATGAAATTCCTGCTCCCCCCCCGGGACTACACAATGAAATCCCTGCTTCCCTCCCTGGATTACACAATGAAATCCCTGGCCCCCCGGGACTACACAATGAAATCCCTGCCCCCCCGGGACTACACAGTGAAATCCCTGTTCCTCCCCCGGGACTGCACAATGAAATCTCTGCTTCCCCCCCTGGACTGCACAATGATATCCCTGCTCCCCCCCCCAGGACTAAGCAATGAAATCCCAGCTTTCCCCCTCCCCCGGAGTACACAACAATGAAATCCCATCTCCCCCCCCCCCCCGTCCGGGACTACACAACAATGAAATCCCAGCTCCCCGCCCAGGGCTACACAGTGAAATCGCTGCTCACCCCCCCCGGGACTACACAACAATGAAAGCCCTGCCCCCCTGGGACCACACAATGAAATCCCTGCTCCCCCCCCAGACTACACAATGAAATCCCTGCTCCCCCCCTCCAGGACTGCACAATGAAATCCCTGCTCCCCTTCCCCCGGGACTACCCAACAATGAAATCCCAGCTCCTGCCCTGGCTGTGGTTCATATGAACATTCTGTTTTGACGCAGGAGATATTTGCATATCTGTTCCTGATTGGCCCCTGTGGCAGTTCATACGAACATTCTATATGTCGTTGGAGTGATTTGCATAACCACTCCTGAAGGGCCCCTGCAAACATTCCAAGTGACGCCATTGGCTCTCATCTATTTTGGGCCGTACAAGTGCAGCAAGGTTTTTTCGGAGATTTGAACCAACCAGTCTTTGTCCTTGGGTGATGGAGAGTATGCGTGGCAAGTTTGGGGCAGATCCGTCAAAACGTGATGGCACCTATGCGACGATGCCCCCCACACAGAAGTCATTCAGTCAGGCAGTTATTTAAAAAGTTTCCCTCCCTTTTCACCCCCTCAGAGAACATTCTAATGGCCTTGGGGAGATTTGCATACCCAGCCCTATTGGCCCCTGCAGGAATTCATACAAACATTCTAAGTGTCGTATGGACTATTTGCATAACTGCTCCTATTGGCTCCTGCAGCAATTCTGAGGTGAGGCCAATTTGCATAACTGCTGCCCTGTTGTTTTGCCCATAGGAGATATGATTGTGGGGTGATTTTGCCCCCTTTTTTCACCCCCTTAGGGACGGAATTTCCAAAAATCCTTCCTTGGTGGGGCTCTATGTCATAAAAGCAATGTTCCTTCAAAATTTCATGTTCCTAGATTAAACGGTTTGAGCTGGGCGTTTATGAGTCAGTCAGTCAGTCAGGACACTTTCTTTTATATATATAGATTATATTTATACCCTGCCTTTTTCCCTGCAAGGAACCCAAGGCGGCTTACATAATCCTCCTTATCCTCTCTGTTTTATCCTCACAACAACCCTGTGAGGTAGGTTAGGCTGAGAGTCAGTGACTGGCCCAAAGTCACCCAGTGAGTTTCATAGCCGAGCGGGGACTAGAACCCGGATCTCCCAAGTCCCAGTCCAACACTCTCACCACTACGCCACACTGGAGGTTTTCACCTACAGAGGAACCCGTATATTCACTCCAAATTTCAATGCAGCAAAAGAAAAACAAAAAAAAATTCATCACAGCTTTAATTCAAGGCAGGAGTTAATGGGGGCAGCACCAAAGCTGGAAGCATGAAGGGAGAGGCAGAGGAAAAGCTGGTGCTATAGCAGTGTTCTCCAACCTTGGGTCCGCAGATGTTTTTGGCCTACAACTCCCAGCATGCCCCAGCCACCTATGCTGGCTGGGGCATGCTGGGAGTTGTAGGCCAAAAACATCTGCGGACCCAAGGTTGGAGAACACTGTGCTATAGAATAGAAATTTATTACTGGAAGGTTGCCCAATGCAACTAAACATCTTATTCTGAAACACCAGTATTCACTTAAAAAAAAAAACAAAAAAAAAAACCCCAAAAAACATAAACAAAACCCACACCATACCTGAGCAATCCATGCTCCCTCAAAGGACTCTGCCCTTTCCCTCATGCTGCCCCACACCACTTATGCTCAACGCTGCCTCCCAGATCAGCTGCTTGAGGCTACTTCTTTCCTTTCCTTCAAAGCCCTTCTCAAGACCCACCTTTTCTGTGCAGCTTTCAGTACTATCCCCTTGTCCCCATGCTCTACTAAGCCTAAGTACGAGTAGCTGAAACAATCCCATATTATTCGTTCCCTCTGCTTCTCTTGTCTTCCTCTATTGCTTCCCCTGTGTCAATTTTTAGAGTGTAAGTTCCTCAGGGGCAGAGACAGGGACCAGTCCACTTGTACTATGCAAAGTGCTATGTACACCAATGCGTAAATAAATACTTATGTACCTAATCAGAATCATCTCCCACTGTCCTTTTCTATAATAGATACAGGCTTCTCAACTCTGTAGTGGCAGGTACTGTACTGCCATATGTTAGCACAAATGCACACACTAGCAACTGGGTTTGAATGGTTTATAGGGTACGTACGATCCTATGCATGTTTAGACAGAACCCCCCTCCTGCAACTCCCAGCATGCCCCAGGCAGCATGGCTGGCTGGAGCATGCTGGGAGCTGTGGGCCTTTTTTCTGTCTAATCATGCATAAGATTGCACCCTTACTCTTTTACATTATTGATATCTTATTGTGCTTTTGATATTATGTTGATATTGATCGACTGAAATGATATTTACACCATTTTGTACTTTTTTTAATGCATTTTTGTCCTTGTTCTGAGCCACTTTGAGCTCAACTTACATACAAATACAGCACACAACGATTAAATATAACATAATCTAGTGATGAACCCAACCAAACCCCAGCTGCGGACCTTGAAACACTTTGTAATCATTTAATCTTTTATGGAAAATCTTTCACACCCAAGTTTGGGTGGAATCTTTGATAGATGTGGGAGGATCAGAACTTGAATGACAGGTTGTCAAGGTTCCACTACTACAGGGACCCCTTAACTTTCCTTTGGGAGATCTCTGCCTCTTCCCAAAGCCTCTCCCTCTCTAGGTTATCAAGTCCTTTGCCTGCTTCCAGTAACGTGGGTGTAGGCTGTAGACGTGGTGAATAAGTCACTCCAAACTCCAGGGTAAACAACAACACTTTACTATTAATATTAGGGTTTTTACTTAATAGAGTGGTTATAATCCAAAAGCAAGTATGATAAAATAAAACAAACAAACAAACAATCCAATGTTCTCTAGTATAACTTCAGACTACCTAGTTCCTATGCAACCAGTTTCTCTTTCTCTTTCTCTCCTTCTCTCTGCTGTTTCTGTGCTGCTGCTTCTAGCTCTCTCTCAGCACTAACTGCTAGCTGACCACACCCCACATATATAGCCTTCCCAGGAATGGAAGGTTATAATCATGTGACCTTGAATAGGATATCTAATTCTTAACTTTTATTGGGTAACTTAAAACTCTCAAACTCCCCCTCCCATCCAAGTGTTTGGGCCTTCGGGCTTCAACAAACTGAAGCCTGTGTAGGCCTCAATAAACCCAATCCTGTGTAGGCCTCAATCCCTCACACAGGTAGAGATAGATGGATCAGTCTGTTTCTCTTTCTACAATTCTTCCTGACGTTTTTGAAGCACAAGTTCATCCTGTCCTGTTTCCGTGTCAGTTTGCAATTTTGGGGATAAAAGGTTTGCATGAAAATTCATAAGCATTTTTTGTTCACAAGTCACCTGATATACACACATCTTTGAACACAATTTCCCCTGTGTATGCATTTGTATGCACATTTTGAATGGAGAACTGCATTGAAAAATATGGAGACATGTGAAAACTGAAGCATACTTGTGTTCCACTTCATGTATTAGTTTGGGAAGTGTGAATTAGTTTGGTTCATATTAAAATGTGAACCAAACACATTTCTTCCCCATCCCTACGATTATGGGAGCAGGGCAGAGGGCCAGTCCCATTAGCTACTGCTTTTAGAACAGTACAGGAAGCCATGATTTGGTAAGAACTGGAAGGAGTGAGTGGGTGGGGCTTGTGGGTTTCCTTAAAGGCCTCCATCACTCTTGCTGCGTAACTGGAACACTGTGTTGAGTTTGTCCATCTACCGCACGTCCTATCGGCAGTTCAAGTTTTTAACATTTTGAATAATATGGCACTAGCACGCATTGCTCAAATGGTTAGAATGGAGGAAGAAACATAAACTGGGTTAGGCAGGGATGAGAGGAGAGGCACAAAGGTTATGTAACGAGTGCCATGTGCAGAAGAAAACTGGTTGAGAACATCAGAGCTGCCGGCAGACAAATCGGTAGGGGGTGCAGGATGGCAAATCACTGCAAAAGGCAGCAAAAGGATGGTCCTCTGACAAAGGAAAGGAGGGAGCAGGGGAATGAGAGACAGCAAGAATTGGAAAAGCAGAGGGAATAGCCTGTGGCATGTGCTTTTTTAAAATAGATGGTCCGGATCTCAGCCTTTGGTGCATCAGCTGCTAGCCGCTGCTAAAGCTGGGCTGCTTCTGATGAAATGCCAGCAGAACTGCATTTCTAAGAACATCTTCTGCTTGTGCGGCATGATGAGTTTTATCTCTGTGTATAAACATTGCAGCTGCAGAAGGCGGCGAAGGGGAGAGAATTAAAAAAGAAAAGGAGCAGTGCCTTTCTGCAGAGCCAGAATTATATTTTTAAGTGCACCACTGCCTCTTTGGTGGGTCCTTGTAAGAGAACTGGGGAATGATAACCGAGCTCAAAAATATTGGCTTGTAAATGGCAGAGTTCCATCATTAAATCTATCAAAGTACAGCTCAGCGCCGATTCCCATGCTCACAGTAATCATGTTGCAGAAAGGAAACTGCTGTATTTGCAGGGCGTTAATCCCCAGCCACAAAAACTGGAGTAGTTATCTCTCTGGCTGACCATGACTCAGGAGATGGCTCAGGATGCAAAGTCATGCATCAGTGTCTTGACTCACCTCAGTCTGGATGGTTTGCCCTTTGTTGAACATTCAAAGAAGGATAAATGAAATGAGCACTGGACATCCTGCCTCTGAACAATCCTACTATTGGGAATGTTTCAGTGGTTTGTCCCATGAGCAGCTACACAATTTTATAGCCTTCCCCAACCTGGTGCCTTCCAGACTACAACTCCCACAATCCCTGACCACTGGCCATGCTGGCAGGGAACTGATGGGAGCTGTAGCCAAAAACATCTGGAGAGCACCAGGTTGGGGAGGGCCCAGTAGGGTCTAAATGTTGGCACAATTCTTTTTTCCTGCATAAGAACATCAGAAGAGCCCTGCTGGATCGGATGAAAAGTTGAACTACTCCAGCATCCTGTTTCCAAAAACTGCCACCCAGATGCCTCCAGGAAGCACTACTCGGAGGCATCAGCCCTAGCTTGTTGTTTGCCCCCCAGCATCCATTATTTAGAGGTATGCTTCCTCCAAACATGCAAGTTCCAGTTAGCTATCATGACTAATAGACTAATAGATCCATCTCCCGTGTGTTTTTCTTCCTAATTCCACTGAGCCATCTATCCCATGGCCATCAGCACATCTGGAGTCATATGTGGTGAACTTCCTTTTGTCTGCCCAAAATCTACTGCCAGTTCATTTCATTAGGGGTCCCAAATCTTTAGTTCTATATTATTATGAGAACTGCATAAATTTATCTCAGTCCACTTTCTCCACACCATCATCATTTTATCAACATCAATCAAGTTTTAGCTATGTGTGCTGACTGCGCTAAAGGCAAATGAAGCTTATACTGAGGACAATGCTTCCCTGTACTGATCATATGGGCAATCATAGACCACCAGGGGTAGACAATTGGGGACCACTCTAAGAATCAAGAATCAGTTTATCAGCCCTTCTGCAGAGATTTCCTCCAAATGGTGAAAAGGCCGTCCCCTCTTAACGTCTGATTAACCTTATTGAAAAACTCTCCTTCCCTCTCCTTGAGCTTGGCTCAGCATCAGTAGTAAGTGAGGTATGACCAAATATTGTGGGAGAGTTAGGGGATAGTACCTGTGGCATCGTTCTGATGAGCCATTCATGTCCCCTCCATCCCCCTTTGTGACTTTATAGTAAGTTTAAAAACATTTTAATTTAGACATTCTGTAGACATGGAAAACCAGGATGAAAACCACCAGCAAGACTACCTCCCCATCTCTATCACCACAACATGACCCACAATCTGCTTTATTGTTGGAGATCCCCCCCCCCGCCATGCACTGCCCCTCTTCAGCAGTTGAGTGCATGTCTCCCAACATTTAAAATCAGCATAAACCCCTCCTCCTGCAAAAAGAACTTTCATTCCACCATAAGGCTATGATCACACTGAGACCACTGGTGCAGTATCAGAACAAACGCTAGAATAGCAAAGTCATTTTATTGTTGGAGGCGGAAGAGGTTCTTTGAGAAGGCCTTTGCAGTAAGACGTACAGAAGACTCTGAAGGAATGCTCAGATATATGCCTCACAAATCAAATTGTTATGGGCAGTATCATTAAAGGAGAAATAAAATGAAAGAGATGCTCTTTTAATGCTAATGGGAACAAATTGTAAATATTGTAACTAACTGCAGAAATCAAAGGGCTCTAAGGAGGCAGATGGAACACTCTGCTATTTATTTCCTTCTTGCCTCACCTCTATTAGACATGCCTTTTAAACATCCACAAAAGTTGCAAGAGCTAAATCCTTGGGGGACAAGGGTAATGGGGGCAATTCTTTGCTAGAATACAGAAGAACCATGAATGCATCAGTCTTCTCATGGGAAAAAAACCCAGACCTCCCATTTAGCTGATTTTCAGGGCCGGATATACAGTACTTCAGTAGAATCAAGAGGCATTTTTTCCCAGGAATGCAAAAGGCTGCAAGTGGGGAGGGGGGGGGCTGCACTGTTCCTCCATGAAAAAAAGAAAAGGGGAAAAAAAGAAAAGAATCCTTGTATGTAGAAAACCAGCACATCAGGGAGAAGGATTAATCTTAATCTTCTGCTTGACATGCTATCTTTCTATGTCCAGGGAGGGAGGAAAGCATGTCTAAATGCCCCACTCCTCAGCCTGAAGTGGTTATTGTCCATGAAAAGCTTCACTGCTTGATTCTAGTGACTGCATAAAGTGCGTTGCAGCAGTCTGAACCCTTTGAAATCTGTATATTTTTGTAGGGATGTAACTGCGAGTCTCGGGGGGGGCTGAAAGCAGGCCAAAAGCGGCCCACTCAGCCCCCCCAAGACTCTCGGGACTTACCTTCCCGCTGCTAGATCCACCTCGATCCATGCCACGCCAGGGAAAGGAGCTTCATTTCCCTGGCATGTCAGTTCTGCTTCCCCTGGTGCTGAGTTTTAGTGTAAAAAACAGGGCAACCCAGCTTGAAATGGCCGCGATTTGCTATTCGCAGCTGGCCGGCCGTTTTAAGCTGGATTGCCCTGGTTTTTACACTAAAAATGCAGCGCCAGGGAACCGGAAGTGACGCGACGGGGAACCCGTCGCGTCACTTCTGGTTCCCTCGCGCTGCGAGCGGCAACAGCAGGTGGGGGGGTGCTCCGGAGCATCCCCCGAGCAGGTAAGCTCCCCGCTTGCCGTAACTCCCTATTTTGTAGACATACTTTGATTCTTCACAAAATTTATGTATTTATGTATTTATTACATTTATATCCTGCCTTTTCCTCCAAGGAGTCCAAGGCCGTCTACATGATCCTCCTCCTCCTCCCCCTCCCCTCCATTTTATCCTCATGACAACCCTGTCAGTGACTGGTCCATAGTCTCCCACTGAGCTTCATGGCTGAGTGGGGACTTGAACCCGGGTCTCCTCAATCCCAGTCCAACACTCTAACCACTATACCACACTGGCTCTCAATGGGGCTTCTTTGGGCTTTGTTGACCGTGGTCCTCCAGCTCAGCAGACTTCCTGTCCTCTTCTGATCTGATGATCGGAAGCGGGCCAAGTTTTTTTTTGGGGGGGGGGTGTTCCATGAACTTCTGTCTCTAAGATAGGCCACGATTTGCACATTTAAAAAAATGTTTGGAAATTTGCCCAAATCGTACTATTTGCACAAATTGCACACATTTATGCAACTTGTGTGATTTGCACAAATTGGAAGCTGAAAACAACATACTTCTAGCGCGATTTGCACAAATAGCACTGGAATTGCATAGTTTTCGGCTTCCAATTTGCACAAAGTGCAAATAGCATAATCTGGGCAAATTTCCTTAGTGTGTGTGTTTAGAGATGGGAGTCCCCGAGTTGGCTCGACTCTCACAACAGTGAGTCGCTGCCAGCGCTGGACTAATGAACCAGAATTCAGGGGGGGCGGATCCATCGGATTTTCATTCCCTCTCAGATTCTTCACACATCCCAGTCGAGGGCCCACACCTCAGCCGGGGCCACTGACAAGAGCCTTCTGGATTTGCTTCTCCTCTTCACTTTTGCAACCTGCTTGTTCACTTGTCCTTTGTTCGGGCACAGATAATAGTGGGGGTGGGAAGAAGAAGCAGTGGATGCCACTGCCTACCTGCTCACTGTCTCTCTGCCTATCATCAAGCAACCAGGTGGAAGCAATGATGAGAAAGAGGATGAGGAGCAATAGCAGCTGCTGACAATGGTGGTGAGAAGATAGACTCACTGATGTAGGGACCCCATTGAGGGTGTCTTGCCCAAGGGCCCTCAAAGGCCTGGAGCTGGCATTAGCACCTTTGGCAGTTACTGTTGAGGCTGGTGACTCCTATGTCAGTGGGGTGGCGTATCCACTCTGGGTTTCAGTCTGAATTTTAAAGCAGCTATCCATGGTGCTGAACCTGTTTTGGGGTAGGTTTCAGCACCATGGATTGCTCCTTAAAATTTCAGACTGAAACCCGCAGTGGATACACCGCCCCACTGACATAGGCGCTACCACCAGTCTCCACTGGTATCCAATCCTGCATTTTGCTCCCATTTTTAAATTCAGGATAGCAACAGAAAGAAAACGCCTGACTTTCCTTGCTCAGAAGCTGCAGGCACCTCCCATATTCTGTGAAAGGAAATATCCATTAGCAACGAAATGAGACACAATTGTGAGCAGTTCTGGCTTTATGCAGTAGCAATGATAGCGTGATGTGTGCGACAGTATGACATACATAACAGCCTTGCCATTATAGTATTCTTTTAAAAGATAATAAGATGATTTCAGCTGAAGCCTTGTCAGCTTCAAAAAGGCCCAATGGTTCCTCCTCCTCCTCCTCCTCCTCCTCCTCCTCCTCCTCCTCCTCCTCCTCCTCCTCCTCCTCCTCTTCTTCTTCTTCTTCTTCTTCTTCTTCTTCAAATTGCAGATACCAGAAATGGAAAAGACCTGGATGATCAGATGTATCTCTCCCTACTAGTCACTGTGTGAACAGCCTATGACTTCTCTGCTTTACTTGTGGTGTTTATAACACGTACCTGCCTGATCCTTAAAGTGCTCTGACAGCATAAACTCTGCAGAATGCACGGGTCGTGGTTAAGCCAAATACCGAGAATCAATGTAACCTGGTGCATGGTAGGTCAAATCTGGACCAATGGAACGTGGGTTCAAAAGCCCACTTTGGCAAAGAACTCAAGAAGAGTTCTTGGATGACTTCTTTTCCCTTCAATTTCCTCATCACTAAAACAATAATAGCATAACAAGCTCTCAGAACGGTGGGGCTAAATGCCATAAGAGAGCGATCCTATGGCTCCTTAGACCAGTGCTTCCCAAACTTGTGTCCCCAGATGTTTTTGGCCTGCAACTCCCAGCATGCCCCAGCCAGCTATGCTGGCTGGGGCATGCTGGGAGTTGTAGGCCAAAAACATCTGGGGACACAAGTTTGGGAAGCACTGCCTTAGACAGTGTCTAGGTAGCCATAGGATTCTTCGGATTCCCAGATCTGAGGTCGGAAACAGAGCTCCAACCTTAGAGCTGAGAATCCATGCTGTGATCCTCCTCCCCACTCGCAGCTGGCACGGAAAGGACCATGCTGCTGGCTGCTTCTTCGAGATCGGAAAAGCGACCTTGGAGAAGGGGCATGGGGGGGGTGTTCTGGGAGGTGGGGAGAGGAGGGGAGGAGATTGGGGCTGCCAGGATACAAGGTATCTTGGCAGCACTCCAGCCTCCTTCCCTCTCCATCCGAAATGCCTCAGCTAGACTTCAAGTGAGATGTCAGAGAAATCCAAGAGGGGCTCCTTCCCCCTCTGCCCCTGGGAATGCCCCCCCCATTGCCGGAACTGACGTCGGCCTTCCAGCTTCACTTCCCAGCTAACATGGAAAGAACTGCACTGGCTGTGAGGTGGGAGGGACGGCGCTCTGTGGGCGGACTCCCCACTGTGACCTTGGAAGGGATTTCTGAGGATGCAGCGGCCTGGGGAGTCCGACAAGTACTCCTAGAATCCCCCGGGCAAGGTCAGAGGGCCATAGCACTGCACCCTAAGCGACATGCGGGTCGAACCCGAATCCAACACTGTCTGCTTTTCCTCACACTCATACATCCATTTTAAAAAGCTCTGCATGTCATGCTGTCAACTCAAACACATTTTCATTACTTCCTCGACAATTGTCATGTGGATATTTCAACAAGTGTGGGGTATATGAAAATGTATGGTTGTTAGATCTACATATTTTTCACTTTAAACTCTCCCCCCCCCCAGTAATGGTAAATGGTAATTCAAGCAAATCAACATTAAAATACATAAAAAGCACGGTCTTATGAAAATGAAACAGAGAATATTTTAAATTGGAAAACAAACCATTTTAGAAATAGCTCATTGATTTGATAACCTCTCATGATGCTTCTACTTTCACATACTCTAAACCAGCTTTCCGTAACCTTGTGCCCTCCAAGTGTGTTAACTGACAACTCCCATAATTTCCAGCCAATGTGGGCATTGGGTATGCTGGCTGGCTGGGGATGAAGTAAGTTGTAGTCCAACACATCTGGAGGGTGCTAAGTTGGGGAAAGCTGCTCTAAACACCAACGAAGGGCAATATAGGAAGAACATAAAATGAATTTGGATTCAAGACCAATCCACCCAATCATGTCATACGAGAGCATTTGTAGACTTTCATGAGATAAACTGAAATGATCACATCATTTCTTGTATGAAGCCATTATCACAATATGCTATTTCAGTTTGTGTTTTCAGATCATGTCCCAGCCTCCCATCCCTTGTTAGGTGAGAAAAGAACAGAACCTGCAACAGCCCATTTGTGATAATAGCTTTGTACAAACAAGCAATTTTTTTTGGTGATAGCTACCGTTTATCACTCAGAAAATTGTAAGTCTGATCATGCTAGGAATCATCCCACAGGTAACTGATATCTGTATACTGGAGGGTCTCATGCAGTGGTTGTCAAATGGTGTTCTAGGAATCTGTGTTCTAGGAAATACTGTTACTGATCCATTACTGAAAAGACCAGTAACAGTGGAATCTTTCCATTGAAGACACCACTTTATGGATGGTCATCGTCAGTGCTTTTTTTCTGGAGAAAAAGGTACCGGAACTCTTGGATTACATTTCCTCGGGAGTAGATGGCGATTAAATTGTAATGCAATTAATAGACGAAAAGGTGCTGGAACTCAGTTCCGGTGAGTTCCACCAGAAAAAAAGCCCTGATCATCGTAAATGGTCTTCCTCCACAATGTGCAGCCATGGGGAAGCAGGATTCTGAGTGCAGTCTGAGCTGACACTGAGAACCAACATCATGAACCCCTTACAGATGTCCCAACCGGGTACAATGAATGTGGAGGAGATGGGTGGCATCAAGGTGGCGGGCTCCATCTCCAACCCATGTGTGTTCACTGAAATGTCTGAAGGGAGTGTATGTGCATACAGAGGTGCACATAAGTGTATATAAGTATAAGTTTGTTTACAGAAACATGTGTAGGCCAGTGTAGATCCCACCACCAAGATGGCTCTCCCTCTCCTCCAACAGGTTCATTGTACCGTTTCAATGTCTGTAAGGGGGTCTTAGGAGAGTATGATCTAGAACACGGGAAGGGAACCACAGGCCTGGGAGCCAAATCTGGCCCTCCTGGGGTCCCAATCCAGCCCTCTGGGGTTCTCTAGATGGCCATGCCCATTCCTCTTGGCCCCCCTTTACCCTGACCACCAAGCATTTGGTGGTGTCCTGGCTTTTGTGCATCCCCCCCCAATTCTAAAGGGTTTAAATGCCTCTCCTAAGGCTTAGTTACTGGCCATGAGAGCTATAAGCAACAATATGCTGGGGGTTTTTGGCCCCACCCCTTTTGATTATGGTCCCACCCTTTTTTACTATGGGCCCACCTCTTTGCCATTACCTGCCCAGCACTGGAATGTGATCCCAGAGAGCTTCTCCAAAACTGAATTTGGCCCTCGGGCTGGAAGGATTCCCCACCCATGTCCTAGAATATCCAGATTCTACAAACTGGAGGGGTTCTGAGGCAAATGCTCTGTTTCCTGGTAAACAAGTCAATGCAGAAAATGTTTCATGAGGGTGGACATTTATCAACGCTCTTTCCCACCCACCCTTGCAACACATCCATATGTCTAACTTTCTTTACTATCTTCTCTTCCTTTTTTAAAAAAAGTTTTATTTTATTTTCGTGCTTTTTGAGGGGTGGTGGTGTCTAAATTAGACTGTAAGCTTATTAGGCACAGCCTGTCTTGTTATGTATTTTGTACAGCACCTAGTTGTTGTTGTTTTAGTTGATCCACACATACAGAGTATTATTAATATTCTTATTGAAACCACTTTTCTCACGGCCACCAAGGCACAATGCCTTCCAGCATTTCACAGATGAAAAGAAGGACATCCATGCATATTTGTGTGGCAGGCAGCTCTGTTTTCTTACCAGGGATCAATGGCTGAGCACCACCAAGACACCAGCCTTGTATTTAACAACTTGCCTGGTAGCCATGTGTGACCAAGAATTCCATGGAGGTGAGTGAGCCAGGCTGGCAGATGAGGGACAGATTCCCTCCTCCCACAATTCACTTGGCTTCCATGCTAGCTGCAGAGGAAGGGAAATGCAGTGAGAGAGCTGAGGGATCCCACCTTCCTCCTCCAGACTACTTGGTAGAAGTCCCCCCGCATAGCATTCTAACTTGCTAGTAGCATGTGCTTTCATGCTAGTCATCTTTTATTTATCTTTTTGCTGGCTGGAAAGTTTTGTTGGCTTACAAGGCTGAAATTTTAGGGATGGCAGAGAAATCCACAATGAACTCAAATGAGTTCACATGTCTAAGAATCCAATCCACAGATTCTACAAGGGACTGGCTTTTCCAAGTCATGCGGATTCTGCAAACTTGTGGACAGCTTTTTAAAAAATTTCCACAATTTTATGCAAATTCAGTCATAGCAAAATATGAAAGAAAAGAAAAAGAAACACTGACCAAAAATGCACATTTCACCCATAGGCTAAAGCATGAAAATACGCATTGGGGGGGGGGGCATTTGCACATGTTGTGGGGATTTGCGCATTTTCAGGAATTTGTGAATTTGCATATGAATGGATTTGCACAAAATCCAATTCTATCAATGAGCGGATGACGGAATGAAAGGTGCCTGACAATCCGTGAAACATAGGTGGAATAGATTTTACTAGCTGCATTCCACATTCCTCAATGCTGTCCTTTACCTACTATATAATGTCTTCATATACTTGGTTAAAAGTATACTAGCAAGGTATACAGTCTCCTAGAATATGATGCTTTCAACAGCTGAAAATGAGCCTCATGAGCATGTGCAAGGCAGGCTATACACTGTGTGATGCTTTAATATTTATTTGCATTCATTTTGCCCATGTGCACTGCACTCATTCAAGAGGCATCTGCCGCCACATTCAGAGATTTTTTAAAATCATGAATTTCTTAAGCTTTCTCATATTACAACAAGGGAATATATAATATAGATGATGTAAAGCAGTGTTCTCCAACCTTGGGCCCCCAGATCGTTTTTGGCCTACAACTCCCAGCATGCTGGGAGTTGTAGGCCAAGAACATCTGGGGCCCCAAGGTTGGAGAACACTGTGTAAAGCAATGGGGTGCTGAAAACAGCAACATGAATACATGCAATGGAGGCTGGTGGCTCCAATGTCAGTGGGACGGTGTAGCCACTCCAGGTTGCAGTCTGAACTTTTAAGGAGCTATCCATGGTGCTGAACCATACCCCCAAAATAGGTTCAGCACCATGGATATCCCTGTTCAAGTTCAGATTGGAACCCAGAGTGGATACACTGTCCCACTGACATTGGAGCCACCAGACTCAACTGAACACACAAGAAGGAAAAAGAAGGGAAAATATAAACAAACAAACAAACAAACAAACAAGAAAAGGCTATAAAATGTACCACTGATGCCACAAAGGTAGTTAATACGATGTCTGTATTAGGGAAGGGACCAGAGCTCAGTGGCAGAGCACATGCTTTCCATGCAGAAGGTTCCAGGATCAATCCATGGCAGCTTGAGTTAAAAGATCAAGTAGCAGATGGTGGGAAGGACATCTGCCTGAGACTCTGGAGAGCAGCTGTACAGATGGACCACGCTCTGGCCCACTATGAGGCACCATCCTATGTCTAAACAATTAAGGTATGGATGCTGCAGAAGGTTACGAGGAACGAGTCAGCCATCACCTTTAACAGATTTATCTCCTAAAGATTTATCAGAGGGGAGCTTAAACCTGAACGATGGCAGCAACTCACCCTTAAATTTTTTTAAGCAACTTAAATCCCCAAAGTTATCCCAAAGATAAAAATGGGACAAAACAGGAACAGGCCTTACCCAAGGTAGAAACAAAATTGTGAGTGTCTAGGAGGATATCCTTGGACAATATGGAACTGTTAATACAAAGCTCCCTGCTGCTTCTTGAGATTCACACTCTTGACCTTTTTGGTTGTTTCTGCCAATGCTTGTCCTTGGCTTGACTCCCTGAATCTTATTGGACTTCATAGCTCTCAGGACCGGCCTTACCATTCTGCAGAGTGAGACAGTCGCTTCAGACAGCAGGTCCTGGGAAGTGGCTGAAGGTTTTGGAGGAAAGATCTGTGTGCCATTCAGCCTGCTCTGCACCCCTAAGTTAGCCTGCTGCCTTCAGGTTCAGTGGAGAATGCTCAGTGTTGAAGACAGATTTATCTGCCAGTCCAGTTAGCTTTCATACATAGAATGGGAGGGGTGCCATCTTGTTCTTCACTTCAGGCAGCAAATTGTCTTGGGCCAGCCCTGATAGCTCTTGACCTCACCGAACTCTTCACCTCCTGTTTTGCTCCTTTATGCTGCAATCCTAGGCACACTTTCCTGAGAGCAAGCCCAATTGAACTAAATGGAGCTTATTTCTGAGTAGACATGCACAGGATTGCACTGCCAGTCCTTTTCTTTATTCTGGCTAGCTTATTCGGAATGCATCTACTAACAAGAATAGGAATAGCTGCAGCATCTTAACTTGACTGTATAGTAGACATAGCAAAATCCTCACTGCAGAATGACAACGAATATTCTTGGACATGTTATTATGCTCCCTCACTCCCTTTATAGTTTCCCAGCCAAGACACCTTTCCAGAGCACTGCATAGATCTACCAGTTGAATTATGTACATTTTTTCCCTTTCTAAATACCTAATAGCTATGTGATGTGATTCTAATTGTTACGTTTCCCCTGCTCAGATATTCAGCACATTAAATTTCTATTTTATGATTTGTTCATTAATGGCATTATAATAACTCAAACACCTCAATGGCTGTTCTAAACAAGCATAACTTTAAAAAAAACACAACAACCTGGAAGATTAAATAATTCATAAATATTTATAATAAATTAAGAAACTAGAAAGATCAATTGTTGTGTACACCATATGAAAAGTCCATTCCATTAAGCTATCAAGAGCGCCTCTTGCTGGAATATTAAGCATGAGGAGAAAGGAAGGTGTGCAAAAGAAAGGATATTCAAGATACAGATAGCAGATCAGTAATCTTCCCAAAAGAGTACCTCCTGACCCATGATCCAGGTTTATAAATATTTATTATCAGTAAATAAATATGACACACAGGGTCTTAAGCAGGAATGGAACAGGGAATCCTTTATCTATCATCATCATCATCATCATCATCATCATCATCATCATCATCATCATCATCTCTATACTGCCCAATAGCCAAAGCTCTCTTTAAAAAATTCCTCAAATTTCAGGATGAATCAAACTTAAGATAGGAAAAATGAGAAACAAGAGAAACCAAAATTGACAGATGTGTCTATCCCTAGCTTTTAAATGCTTACATGTGTGTAGGATTTATCTAACATGGAGGAGTCAGGGGAGGAGTTTGTGGGTTTCATTAATCTGCCTTTCCTTCCATAGTCCAAATGCACCAGAGTTTCCTGCAGCAAAAAAATAATATGTGGGTGGCAGGTGCCCATCCCTAAATACATAGTACATTTATGTATATATGTAGCCAAACAGGACTTCCTATTGCATAGATACAGATGTTTAGGAGTATGCCTCTGTCATCCACACTGTATCTATTTTCAGAAAACAGTGTTGAAGTACAGGTGTAGCCATGGTAAACACACAACAGCTGGGGCCAAAACCAGTTCAGATGCAAAACACATTCTGTATACCTGCTAAAAATATATATAATGTGTGAATTGCTGCAGTCAGAGTCTTGCTTGTGATCAGATCCACAGAATTCATTTTTGAGCAAGGGTAGGCAACCTGGCAAACTCCAGGTGCTTTGGACTACAAAACTCCCATAATCTCTGGCCATTGGGCATGATGGCTGCGGCTTATGGGAGCTGTAGTGCAAAGCATGTGGGGGCCACCATGTTGCCTACTCCTGTTTTAAAGCATAAATTTGATATCTCAGAATGAAATGCATGTCAGCATTTTTCACATTTTTGCAAGTTACACAGCAGCAGGAGTGATTTCTGCATCTCTGCTAGGGATGTGAGAATCAGCAAAACTCGATCTCACTGAAGTGCTCCAAATTTCATCTTGAAGCTCTTTCCAACTTGAGTCTATATCGGATTGGAGTTGGACTCAAATAAGTCTGGATTTCTCCATGTCTGCCATTCAGATTCCACAGTGGACTGGCTTTCCCAGGTTGCACAGAGTCTGCAGGGCTTGCAGACTGATTTTTTAATTGTGTGTATTTTTGCGCAAATTTAGTCACTGAGAGATATGGAAAATAAAATAAAAATTGCCCAAAATGCACAAATCCTCCCAGACTAAGGCGTGAAACACACATTTTGGGGGGATTTGCACATTTTGGGCTAATTTGCGCATGTCTGTTTGCATGAATTTGTGCACATTCGAATTTGCCCAAATATGCGGGAACACTACTGTGCACATTCTGAGTCCATCAATGGGCCGACAACAGAGTGAAAGTCACCCTGAAAATCCACAAAATGCATGCAGAGTGGCTTTTGCTCCATTTGTACATCCCTCATTTTCATGCTTATTTCCCAAAATGTATGCATCAACTGTGCACATCTTTGAACCATATGTATTCTTCTCCCATTGCTTAAAGCAGATACGTGTGCATATTTCAAAAGTACACATTTTTTCATGCACATTTTAAAAATGTACACATCCTTTTGAACCCATTTATTTTTGGTCCGCAAATTACTTGCAAGCTAAGAAGTGTATGGGCGCCGCAGTTTGCATCCAGGTCCGTGTTCAGTCCAGAAGGTGCAAACTGGGTAAATCCTGATTTTAAAAAATGAATTGAAACTAATTTCTCATATGTCTCTAATCTGCACTAACCACATAAAAGTAATGCCCGGATCAGCCAAGCCAGGTTTTCATTTATACTCTGCAGATCAAGCACTGTCTGGGACTTTTAATTGAGGCTGTTTATCTCCTGCAATCTTTTATGTACAGAAGCTTTTATGCTGTGTCTATTTTAAATGCAGAAACAGTTTTGGAGATGTGTCTGAAAATGTGTCAGCAACATTTGTGAAAGGCAATATAGAGTTGGAGCTTACATCATCTACATTTCTCTTGTCCTCCTTTCATGATCCCTGACCCATACTTCCCCCAGCCTCAAATTTGTCCACACTTTCCCCAGACATTACATCATTCCTTTTTTAAAAATGCAAAATTCTGAGGTGACTCAAATATTAGGTTCAGAACAAAGCATACAACCTGAGGAAATGTATACCAAATAGACCATACATGTATAATTTGTTTGTCATTTTGTGCTGAATTTGGATTTTTTAATTTAATCTTCTTGTTTTTCCCAAGGTCACAGAATGTGAAGTTCAATTTAAAAGAAGAAGCGGGGGAAACAAAGGCAGATTTAGGGTGGATATCTATTTCTCAAGTATACAAAATTGATCTCAGAGATAAGTGCTCATACAGCCAGAACTAAAACATTCTGCCTTTCAGGTTAAGAGTTCTACTACCATTTAAAAAAGTAAGTTTCATTTTCAGACTTGAACTCTATTTTGTCTCCACTGTCCTTTTTCCTGGGGATAATAAAGATATCAGCCCCCAAGTCTTTCGATCTGTTCTGCTCAATTCCTATAAACAGACTAAAAATAACCATATAAACAGATTATACTCAGAAGCATACGGAAGGCCAAAGCAAAGGAAGGAATAAAATAGCCCTGATGAGTTCGCTTGCTCTGGCAGAGGGCAGCCCATTTTTGCTACCGCTGTTGCAACAAGCTTGCTAACCGTGGGTGATTATTATTGGCAAAAGCCCTGCAGACAGGACCGGGGCAGGAGCTCATTAGTGACCTACTTAACCTTCAGAAACCCCCCATCCACAACAACAGAAAATCTATATGAATTGCTGAGTGTACAGAACATAAGGTAAGATGTAGGCTCTGACACAAACACCAAGGCCACATCTTTCTCCCCGCAGTGGCAAGGCAAGGTTACCAGCAGCTTGCTCCAAAAAGCAAACCTCTCTTGGTGTTGTAAGACTTTCAGAGTATGGTCAGACAGGTACAGCATAGAGGATTTTCACATTTAGAAATCCCAAAAGCACTTCACACACTCTGGAAGGAGAGGAACTTACAATTTTATTATAGTCCAATGGGAAGTGGGTAGAAAGGGGAAAGGGATACCCCGAGCTCAGAAAACACATGCCTCTTGTCAAGCACAAGGGAGATGTCTCATCTAGGGATGTATGAGGAATCCGGCAGGGTGTAAAAAATTGGACACTTCCAAGTATTTTTGCTGGAGAGGCACCAGGCCTTACACAATGACGAGTGGCCTAGGAATGTGTTGACGCTGGGAAGTCCGGCTCATTTGAGTTGGTTTTTTTCCCATGGACTTCCATCTCTATATGGGCCATGGTTTGCACATTTTTGAAAATGCTAAGTAAATTCATACAAATCACAAAAAATGGACGGATTTTCACAATTCAGCCCCCTGGATTCTGGCTTGTTATCCCCGCATTGGTGCCAACTCGCTGTTGTGCGAGTCAAGACAGCTTGCGGACTTCCCTCTCTAAGATGGGCCACAATTTGCACATTTTTTAAAACACTAAGGAAATGTGTGCAAATTTACACAATTGGAGCAAATTTATGCAATGTGCACAAATTAGAAGCCAGAAACTACCTAGTGCAAAGATTCAGATGTGTAACCCATTCAGAGCTGGCATGTACAGCAGCCACTTCTTCTATCCCCCCCCCAATTAAGGCTTACTTTCCTGAAAGATTTTTTGCATATCTGCAAACCTCAACATTTGCAGTCTGTTGATGTTTATCACTTGTGCATGGGTGGCTCAGTTTTGGCTCCAGCTCCACAAGTACAGTGAGACCTGAACTGGCATTAGTATACATACATTTACTAAAGAAGGTCTTCAGAAGCCAGCAATGTGGAAATATTCACCAGCCATCGATCACTGTCATGGGCTCCCTTCTCGTCCTGTTCCTCCTCAATGATTGCATTAGATTGGACCTATTAAATATTTATTCCCTCTTTTTCAAGGGGTCATGTAGAGCTCCATAACTCACCTTGATGCTTCCAGGTTTATACCATGAGAAGAGTTGGCTCCCAGAGTTTGCTCCTGCCTGCCCCCCTCCCTGAAGCACAGGCATCCCATTTCCTGATAGAACATTGTAGTTTGATGGAGAATAGCAAAGTAGTTGCAATGGAAGGGTTTTTGTTTTGTTGCCTTTCTCTTTGCTCCCTTTTCATGTTTGAGAGAAATATTGGTAAAGAGATAATTGTAGCACCATGCTCAGAAGTGATGTGCATAAAGGAAAACATGGCACACAAAAACAAATTGAAAAAAGAATGGGAAAGTAGATGCACCCATGTAAAACATGTCTGTTATCTCTCTATGCAATACTTCAGGAGAGGCAGGAAAAGGTGTGTGTGTGTGTGTGTGTGGTGATTCACTGAAAGCTGCTTTCATGGCATCTAATAGGGATGTGCTGATGCTGGGAAGTCCAGCTCACTTGAGCTCGACAGACATTCTGTAGGCTTCTGATCTGATGATCGGAAACGGGCTGAGTCAGGGGGGTTTCCACAGACTTCCATCTCTAAGATGGGCTGAGTTTCCACATTTTTAAAAAATAAACACTAAGGAAATTTGCACAAATGGCGCAATTTGTGCAACTTTACACAATTTGCATAAATCATGGCATTTTGAATGTTTTGCGCAAATCAGCACCTGAAAAGCATGTGGATCTAGTGTGATTTGTGTAAAATCAGCCAATTTATGCAAATGGTGCTAGATCTACATGCTTCTTGGGTGCCAATTTGCACAAAACATGCAAAATACCGTGATTTACACAATTTGCATAAAGTTACACAAATTGTGTAAAGCTATGCAAAAGTCGCAAATAGTTCCATTTGCACATTTTTTTAGCATTTTAAAATTTAGATGCGGCCCATCTTAGTGATGGAAGTCTGTGAGCTGGCTCAACTTGCAGAATAGCAAGTCACGCCAGTGCACAGCTGGAGAACTGGAATCTGGGGGGGGGGATCGTGAAAATCCATTGGATTTTTACCCCCCTATCAGATTCCTCACACATCCCTTCCTATGGCTTCTGCCTTATCACAGCAAGAACTAGAAGAAAGGTCAATGTTTCTTATTATTTATTTATTTATTTATTATATTTATACCCTACCTTTTTTCCTGCAAGGAACCCAAGGCGGCTTACATAATCCTCCTCCTTCTCTCCCTTATCCTCACAACAACCCTGTGAGGTAGGTTAGGCTGAGAGTCAGTGACTGGTGCAAAGTCACCCAGAGAGCTTCATGGCTGAGCGGGGACTAGAACCCGGATCGCCCGAGTCCCAGTTCAACACTCTAACCACTACGCCTCACTGCAGACAACAGCCAGGCAAGGGACCACATTGTGCTGCTGACTGGTTCCCAATAAAAAAATAGGGATGAAAGAGCCAGGGATTCTCGAGCTCGCGGAGATTCTCGAAACTCCACTTTGAAGCTCAGTTCGACTTGCTCCCATTCTCATTTGTGACCTGGTTTTTTTTGGTTGGAATGGAAATAGTCAGCATTTAGAACAGCAAAAGTGTGAATTTCTGTGCACATTTTTCAAAAGTGGGAACTTCCGCCACATTGACTAAAGCATGAAAATCTGCATTTTAATTTTTTTTAAAGCACATTTCAAAGTGCACATTTTCGAAAACATGCATTTTTAAAACATGATCCTAAGTTTGGGAATTTGCGACCCGTTTTGAATAAATGATTCCCGTTCACAGTAAGGACTGTGAATGGGGCCAATCTGAATCATTTGTGTACTGAAACAAATTTCTCATACACCCTTACATTATATCACTGAGCAACTGACCCAAGCCCTTGAATAATAAAGCTGTCCTTGGTTTGCTTGGACTCATTTGTTAAGGTGCATCCACATTCACAGCTGCTAGGGATGGGCGACCTACCCGGTGGCACTCGACTCGCAGCACGTGAGCCAAGCACTCCTGCTGTGCGAGCTGAGCCAAGCACAAGCGCCAGCTGACGTGCTTGCCAGACTTCTGTGTCCCTCGGCTCTATGTTGCTTACGTAGAAAATGGCCTAATTTGTGCAAATTTGGCCACAATTTGCACAAATTTGGCTGTAATTTGCACGAATTAGGACATTTTCTACATAAAGAACCTAGCGCCGGAACCCGGAAGTTGCTTTCCCCAGCTCGGCTTGCAAGAATGCGAGTCAAGCCGGGGAAAAGGTAGGGCGAGCAGAGCTCGGGGGTCGAGCCCGGTGAGTTTGACGGACTTCCACCCCCCAGTCGAGCTCTGTGCGCATCCCTACAGCTGACTTCTCTGTGTAGTAGAAAAGACTCCTTTAGAGGGAACTTTTGAAAGTGGCTCTAGGTACACAGGAACAGAGATGCATGTCTTACACTTTGGGTGTTATGATCCAATCCAAAGATAAATCCTATGGATTTCAGAGAGAGTGTTTCAGAGTGCTTAATTATGGCTGGATCATTCGCATCTTAAATCAACTTGGGTATGATCCCTAAGACCAAACCAAAAGTCCTAAACAAGACAATCATTAAGAAGTATAATAGGTATGTCCATGCAAGTTCAGGAGATTAAAAACTAGGAGAGCAGTCTTAACTTGCATATCTGCTGGCAAGAGGTGCTTAGGAGGGGGTGGAATCGCCTCTCTGCCAATGGAGAGAAGCTCTGCTGACAGAGTGACATATCACTTCTGGTGCTCCCAAGCTTGGCCACAGAAAACTCCATGAGCACAGATCTGCCATGGTTGGCATTCCTGCCAGCAATAGGCCCCCAAATAGGGCATTCCAGGGATAGATCTGGGTTTGTTCTGTAACTGCTCCTCCAAGTAAGAAAAGAAACAAGATGGTTATGTTTGAAGGGAAGGGGATAGGGTGTACGTTATACAGTCCTTGTTTCAAATTGGGTCAGGTAGTTCCAAATATGAGCTAAGTGTGATGGCTGTTCTTTTAAGACAGATTTTCAAAAGCTGTTTTGAAGAGTTTGAAAAATAGATGGGGTATAAGTAATTGCAGTTCCCGGTCAAGCATAGCATGAGTGCTGACAGTTCCTGAATGTTACAGTAGACATATATTGGAAATGCATGGGGCAGAGCAAGTCATTTGATCATCATAGAATGTCTGTTAACTATAAGCTCAAGAATACCTCTTTAAAGGAATATAACCTTTTTGCAGCCTTTTTATTGGGGGGAAAACCCTTGCTGACCAGGGATGGATAGACCAGTTTATTTCCATTCAGTGTCAATTTTGCATGTGTTCCATTATCATACATCTGTTCCATCCCATTTTCTGTGCTTTTTTAAAAAAAATGCTCATGAAAATTCACATTTAAACTGTACACATTTCCCCTTAAAATATTCATTTTTGTATGCATTTCCCCTAAAATATGTTTTGTACACGTTTTAAGCGAGGAACTGCATCACAAAATTCAAGGAAGTGCGCAATCCGAAAGATAATAGAGTTTCAACCCATGTATTAGTCAAGGAAGAGCAATTTAGGTCAGTTGGCAAAAAAAATATGGACAGAATGAAATTCTCCAGCATTCCTGTTGCTGACAAATGCTTTCTATTAACTACCTGTGGCTTATGCTGGCTCAGCTTATCTGAGCGTGGAAAACTAAGCAGGGTCAAGCCTGGTTATTACTTGGATGGGAGATCCCTCCTCTAGTTTCCTGCATTGAGCAGGGGGTTGGACTCGATAGCCTTGTAGGCTCCTCCCAACTCTATGATCTATGAAACCTATGAAATCTATGAACCCTCCAGCTTCTTGGAAGGGTGAACAGACATGAATGTTTAGTAATTTAGTGCAATGGCAAAGCACTTTTGCTTTAAGAACCCCCTTGGTCTGAATAAATTCCCTGCATAGCCCCAGATAATCTCCCCCCATAAGTGTATTATCGGTTACTTAGTTAAAATGTACTCTGGAACAATTTCTACTTAATGGAGAAGGTTTGGCTACAGAATGTTTTGTAATGGTAAAGTTCATGGTCCTTGGACACTCTTCATATTTCAAGATGGAATCTTCTCATTTTAGAACATGAAATGGTCTAATACAGCCTTCCCCAACCCGGGTCCCTCCAGATGTTTTGGAAGACAACTCCCATCACCAGCCAGCTTGGCCAATGCTCAAGGATTATGGGAGTTGTAGTCCAAAACATCCAGAGGGAGCCAGGTTGGGGAAGGCTGGTCTAATAGGTCAAACCATATATTTGTTTCCCTATGACAAAGATCCATCATTCTCGCAGTTACATTACAGCCTTCATTATCTTCTCATATGCTTACTTCCCTATTGTGAGGCGGAAGGACCATGGGAATCAGATGTATGCACATATGCTCAATCCACGTGTTCCGTGGTGCACAGTGGTGGCATGTTCAGTCTTTCTACATTTTCACCTCTTCGAGCCAGTCCTACATTTCCCTTTCACTGTTTTCTAAACAATGTTGTGGCAATTAAAGGGAGCTTTTCAAGTGCTGATCTTGCTGGATCGAAGCAAAAGTACACTGCCAGATTGCTCCTCTGCAAGCTTAAATCTCCCTCTGGTGGGTTTTCAAAAGTTGGCAGGTATGAATTATGCTGTGTAAATAGGGAGAATTCAGTGGTGAAATTGGGCAGGTTTTGACAGGTACAGATTTCCAGCTAAATATGATAGAGTTCCAAATAACATTTCAACCACTTTCACCACTGAGCTGATAGTTCTGGTATAACGTTATTGGAGTTCCAGGTGTGAAATAACACTCAGCTTAGGGCTGTGTGTAGAATATTCTCTAATTTTCAATATTTCATCCCCACAGAAGTACATTCAACACAGCCAAACAAAATTACCAGAAAAATATCCATGTTGCCATTGACTTTCCATTGTTTTGATGCTGTTTGGCACTCTTTGGCTGTCCCAGTGACTGCCCCAGATGCCACATCATGCAATATTTCCACAAGAGATACGATTGTCGAAGGCCATTCTTCCCAGTGGAAATGACGCATGGAGCATCAATTTCTTGCCAGGGATTCTGGGATTGGTTGTCCTGGTCCTCAACTGGAAGAGTCACTCAGCTGGGGCCTTTGGAGCACCTACAACCTCTTCCACCGCCGCCTCCTCCTGTCCCAAGGTAAATTTCCTCTAGGCACAATTTTCCTTCTTATTTTCACTTGCTCTCCTCAGCCTCATTTGCCTTGGCTACCCACATGCTTTGCTTAATAAGTACCCCTGACATCATGTCAGACAATTTAGGGATGCACAAACATTCTGCTGCTCACCACCAAATGGATCAATCCTAGTGATGTGCAACCCTGGAAAACTCATTCCATTTGAGTCTGACGGACTTTTGACACATTTCCAACCTGATGGTCAAAAGCTGGCCAAGTCAAGGTGGAGGGGGGGGGGTTGGCTTCCATGAAATTGCTCAAAATATCTGCACAAATTTGGAGCTGAGAACTGCAGAGTGGAGCCCAAATTTTGTGCAAATTTCCCCAGGTTGGAAAAAAAAAAGTTACACAAATTGCAGCCCATTTTAAAAGCAGAAGGTCCACATGCTGCTGGCTCAAATCAGGTAAGAATGAATTGGTGACAGCACAGGGTTGACAGAACAGAATCCATGGGGTCGAGTCAAGAAAATCTGTCAGATTTTCACCCCCTATTGGATTCCTCATACATTCCTAATTGAGAACATTCCAAAGCACCATCACCTCCACATTTACCTTCTCTAAGGCCAAGACAGTTATCTTGGAGCAAGGCAGAGGAAGGCAATGGGGGTAAGCTACAGGCATTTCACAGACCTTAGCGGAGCATCTTTCCCCAGAATCCCTGGTGGGAAATTGATGCCACATCATGCAATGTTTCCACAGGAGATACGATTGTCGAAGGCCATTCTTCCCAGCAGGGCCGGCGCTACCACTAGACAGACCCAGGCGGCTGCCTAGGGCGCGTGGCGGAAGAGGGCGCAGAAACGCTGCGCTCCTTCCTCGTCGCTGGCGCGCTCCTGCCCCGCCTGGCCGCCTCGCCGACAAAGGCACCGGTCCGCAACCACCAGGTCTGTGGGGGGGGGGATTGCGGGTGCCGGGCGGGCTCACGCTCGGCTTTCCTCTGCGCCCAGAGCTAGGCTGGGTCAGGAGCGCACGCGGCGGCGGCGACCAGTTGGCAGCGGGGAAAACGGCTGCTGGAGGAGGCGGCCGGCGGGCGGGCGGGGCGCTGGGCTGCTTTGCTCCGGAGCCCTCCCCCCCGGCACGAGAGGGGGGGGCACTAAATATAAGCCAGCCTAGGGCGCCAAACTGCCCTGCACCGGTCCTGCTTCCCAGTGGAAATGACACATGGAGCATCAATTTCTTGCCAGGGATTCTGGGATTGGTTGTCCTGGTCCTCAACTGGAAGAGTCACTCAGCTGGGGCCTTTGGAGCACCTATAAGCTCTTCCACCACCGCCTCCTGTCCCAAGGTAAATTTCTGGCCCTTGGAGCAGGGGAATGGGGAGACAGGGACAGATTACAGGATTGAAGCATACATGGTCCTGTTCACCTTGCTTGAAGCAGCCTGCGAGCAGGGCCCTGTTCACCTGAATCTTGCTCAAAAACTAAGATACTCACAACATCACTATCAGAGTGACAGCATCACATGGGTTGCCATATCCAATAAGATTTAATGGCAGGGTGGGAAAATATGCCTGAGGACTGTGAGGGTAAATGAAATGGAAGGAATATGTTTTACAAGTGATGTTTTATGAGTGCAGAAAATAAATGAAAACAGGACATGGTTTTTTACATGAACGAAAATTGTATCAGGTAGGTAGTCATAGAATCACAGAATCATAGAAAAGTACAGTTGGAAGGGGCCTACAAGGCCACCGAGTCCAACCCCCTGCTCAATGCAGGAATCCAGGTCAAAGCATCCCCGACAGATGGCCGTCCAGCCGCACCTTGAATGCCTCCAGAGTGGGAGAGCTCACCACCTCCCTAGGTAGTTGGTTCCATTGTCTTATTGCTCTGACAGTCAGGAAATTTTCCCTGATGTTTAGGTGGAATCTGGGTTCCTGTAACTTGAGCCCATTATTCCATGTCCTGGCAACTGGGATGATCGAGAAGAGATCCTGGCCCTCCTCTGTGTGACAACCCTTTAAGTACTGGAAGAGTGCTATCATATCTCCCCTCAGTCTCCTCTTCTGAAGGCTAAACATGCCCAGTTCTTTCAGTCTCTCCTCATAGGGCCTTGTTTCCAGTCCCTTTATCATCCTTGTTGCCCTCCTCTGAACCCTCTCCAGTTTGTCTACGTCCTTCTGAAAGTGTGGTGCTCAGAACTGGATGCAGTACTCAAGATGAGGCCTAACCAGTGCCGAGTAAAGGGGAATTATCACTTCATGCGATTTGGAAGCTATACTTCTATTAATGCAGCCCAAAATAGCATTTGCCTTCTTTGCAGCCACGTCACATTGCTGGCTCATATTCCATTTGTGATCTACCACAATTCCAAGATCCTTCTCACTTGTGGTATTGCTGAGCCAAGTGTCCCCCATTCTGTAACTGTGCATTTGGTTTCCTTTCCCTAGGTGCAGCACTTGGCATTTATCCCTATTAAATTTCATTCTGTTGTTTTCGGCCCAGCGCTCCAGCCTATCGAGATCTCTTTGAATTTTGTTTCTGTCTTCCAGAGTATTAGCTGTTCCACCCAACTTTGCGTCATCTGCAAATTTGATAAGCATTCCCTGCACCTCCTCATCCAAGTCATTAATAAGAATGTTGAAGAGCACTGGGCCCAGGACCGAGCCCTGTGGTACCCCACTCGTTACCTCTCCCCAGTTTGAGAAGGAACCATCGATAAGCACTCTTTGAGTCCGATTCTGTAGCCAATTGTGGATCCACCTGATAGTTGTTCCATCTAGCCCGCTTTTAGCTAGCTTGCTAATCAGGATATCATGAAGCACTTTGTCGAAAGCTTTGCTGAAGTCCAGATATATTATGTCCACAGCATTCCCACAGTCCACAAGGGAGGTTACCCGATCAAAAAATGAGATCAGATTAGTCTGGCAGGATTTGTTCTTGACAAATCCATGCTGGCTTCTAGTAATCACTGCATTGTTTTCAAGGTGCTTGCAGATGGACTTCTTTATAATCCGCTCCAAAAATTTCCCCGGGATTGATGTCAGACTGATTGGCCTATAGTTCGCAGGTTCCTCCTCCTTGCCCTTTTTGAAGATGGGAACAACATTTGCCCTCCTGCAGTCATCTGGCACTTCACCTGTCCTCCATGATTTCTCAAAGATAATAGACAGTGGTTCTGAGAGTTCTTCTGCCAGTTCCTTTATTACTCTAGGATGCATTTCATCAGGCCCTGGAGATTTAAACTCATTCAGAGTAATCAGGTGCTCCTTGACCATTTGCCTATCAATCTCAAGCTGCAATCCTGCCCCTTCAGTCTGCACTTCAGGTTTGCCAGGCGGGTCATAGACCCTCTTTTGGGAGAAGACCGAGCCGAAGTAGGAATTGAACACTTCTGCCTTTTCCTTGTCTTCTGTTATCAATTTGCCATCCTCATCGCATAGTTGAACCACCATTTCTGTCAGTTCTTCCCTGGTAGACTTTATGAAGTGTTATCTATGTGTAGTAGCTAGAGCAGGAGTGTTGAACCTCTTTAAGCCCAAGGGACACAAATTCAGTGTCAGAGAAGCCGCGTTCCAGTGGTGGGTGGGACAGAAGGCAAATGCAGTAAGGCAAAAGGCAAAAGGGACAGTGCCGACATAGCAAAAAAATTGCAGTATATTCTAGCTTAAAGTTCCTATTGCCAGTACCTACCTAAGCCTTAGGAGAGGCATTTCAACCCTTTTGCATGGGGGGGGGGCATGCAAAAGCCAGGAAACCACCAAACCAGCACTGGTCAGGGGGAAGGGGGTGGGGCCAGGGCATGGTCATCTGGGGAACCCCAGGGGGTTGGATTGGGACCCCAGGCAGGCCAAATTTGGCCTTTGGGTCTGAGTTGCAACACCCCTGAGCTAGAGTGTTGTACTTAGGCTACAAAGACCCAAAATCAAATCCGCACAGTCATGGAACTCTATTGCTTTCAGGCTAGTCTACCTTGCAGGGTTGTTGTGAAGATATAACGGGGAGCATGCAGAGCCCTTTCTGGTAAAAGGGCAGGATAAAAATATAATCCATTGCTGCTGTTAGGTTTGCAAAACGCTTTTCCTCTCTCAGCAGGCCTCCTGCAGGGGGAATGTGCGTTTGGAAAGCCTGAGCCAAATGTAGCAGTCAGATAGGAATCAGCCCCACGATCAGATGCTGGAGACACCGCTAATGAAATCCCAACAATTTGTTATGAAAATCGAATACAATCTGGTCACCGTGGATATTTAATGTAACATTTCACTGGTTGCAGGAAAGGCAATTAAGCTGCTGAAAATTGTGCGCACATTCCCCATAATCATTACTTGACCACTGCCAGCAATGCAATATGTGACAGGACTGGTAATTAATTTTGCATGTAATCACTGCTATAAAGTAGGAAAAAATAGCAAGAGGGAGGGAGAAAGAAAGAAAGACAGACAGACAGAAAGAAAGAAAGAAAGAAAGAAAGAGGAGTGCAGTAAGCTACTACGGAGTTATAAATGCATTGTCCCAATGGCAAGGTGTTGCTCACCTTTGCAGCAGTTTGACACATGTCAGAAATTAGTTATCTTCCTTCCTTCCTTCCTTGAACCATTGTCGTCATATCTCCACATAGATAATAGCAATTCTGTTTTGTGCTAATACACTTTGGATGGAGACCATACTTTATTCACAGTTTTAGGGATGGGGGAGAAATTAGTTCACATTTTAATGCAAGCTAATCTATTTCTCACTTCCTGAACCAATACATGTACTAGAATGCAGTTATACTTTGGTAATTGCAATTTTCCAAATTTTGCAATGCAATTCTGCAATAAAAGAGAATGTATACAAAGATCTATTAGGGGAAAGTGTACACAAACATGTGTATGTCGGTGAAGGTAATGTTCAAAATGCATTATCTTAAGGAATTGTTTGCAACCCCCCCTCCCAATTGCATATATTAGGCAGGAGTTAGGCAGAATTGCACACGAAAATGCATACAATTGTTTGTCTGGACCTTTTAAAAAGCCAGCATGCAAACCATTGTGAAAATAGGATGAAATGAATTTAAGATTAGAAAAAATGAGAAAATGAGAGAAACTGAAATTGACAGATTCATCCATCTGTATTCATAGGAACTAACAAGGATGCAGAAGGAATAGAATTCCTAAGCTATTGACAAAGCATGCTGTTTTGAAAAAACAGAACATCAGAAACTGCCTTATAACAAATCAGACAATTGGTCCATCTAGCTCATTGTTGCATACACCAACTGGCAATGACTCTCTAGGATTTCAGGTAGGGGTCTTCCCCAGCCCTACATGGAGATACCAGGGATGGAATCTAGGACCTTCTACAGGCAAAACAGGAGTTCAACCACTGAGCTACAGAGACTCGTGGAGATAGAGAGGCAGCACCTTCTCTTGTGAAAACCTCTATTGTTGATTTAATGCCAAATAGGGCAAGAAGTAGGCACTGTAGAGAGAACAATGTATGCCAATTTGAATAGATGAGATTGGTTCCATTGAGCAGTATCCCTTGCGACACTCCTGCTAACATAAATAACATTGTGCTAGCGTAAACTACCTCTAGCACAATGCCAACAGCACTTGCTGGTTTTCCAGGGAAACCTATCGCACCAACAAGTACTATTGGCATTACGCTAGGGGAAGTATACGCTAGCACAATGTCACTGATGTTAGCGGTGGTGTCATGTTGGATACTGTCTTCTATTTCTAGTTTCCAATAGGAGAAACTAAGGGAAATTTTCTGTTTGCATCTCTGTCCCATCATGACTTGGGATCTTTGCACAAGGAATATTTCTAACCCAACCCAGTCTGCAAGAACTGCCTCCATTATGATCAAAGACAGAATCAAACTACAGACAGGGCTTAATCGCAAACACTGTGCCACATCTGGGATAAACAGCCTTGGGATAAGGATCTGGGATGGAACAGAAGGCAAGAAATGTGTGTAGAATGAATACATTGAAAGGGTGGTATCGAGCCAACTAGCACGGCCCTTCTGTGCATTCATCCTTTCGCTGGTTCCAAGACAGTGCTGTAGTGGTAAATTCTAAAGTTCAGGTACCCAACATGACAGTCCCCATAGCCAGCCGCTCCCCTATGGAGAGTCAAAATGTGCAGGCAGCTGTGTTGATCCATCTATCTCCCCACATGTGTTATATATGTCTTCTGTAAGGCTAATGAATCTTAATCACTCATTTAAGATCCAGCCATCTTGAAATACTTCATATTTCAATAGGGATAGCTCTGGGAACCAGTGTGGCGTAGTGGTGAGAGTGTTGGACTGGGACTCAGGAGATCCGAGTTCAAGTCCCCGCTCGGCCATGAAACTCATTGGGTGACTTTGGGCCAGTCACTGACTCTCAGCCTAACCTACCTCACAGGGTTGTTGTGATGATGAAATGGAGAGGGGGAGGACTATGTGAGCTGCCTTGAGTTCCATGCAGGAGGGGAAAAGGCGGAATATAAATGTAATAAATAATAATAATAAAGACCTCCAGATGAACACATGGAAGTTGGGGTGTGGCCAGCAGGTATGAATCCACTCCCCACTTTCCATTCATTTATTTTACATACACTTGTTGTACAAACTTTAGATGGGGAGGTCTTCTGAGTCATGCTTAAGATCTGGCCTTTCTCATTTCTGAAATCATGCATTTTCCTAGAGTTAGGCCATTTTTTTTTGCTAGTCAGGGTCTGTTTAGGCATTTTCTCTCTCCACCCCCCCCCCCATATGATGGAGAATACCTGAATGGGGGTTCAGTGTCATAATTCTCTCTCTCTCTCTCTCTCTCTCTCTCTCTCACTCTCGCACGCATCGCACGCACGCACGCACACTGAACACTGCCTCTCATGCCTTGCAAAGGACCATCCCTGGTCTACCCAAAGCCATTCTTGAAACCTCTACATTAATTGGTCCTTCTCTTCTTTGTTCATAAATAAGTGAACATAAGTCCTTTCGCAGCTGGAACTGATGTACACACTTTCTGTGTGTGCTTGTTTTGGAGTGAAATATTTATTTCAAACAGCCTCACTGCATTTCTTCTGTCTGAAAAAAATATGAGCAGCTCTGGAGAGGCAAAGTTAAAAAAAAATCCCCACACTTCAAGATAGAGAGGTTCTCTCAGATACTTTTGTTGCTTAGGAGACTGAAATGGGGCTACAGTTCCTTACAATATAGCCCTACCCTTTACACAGTATTGTAAAATTGTACCTTTTTCAGAGTATTGGACTGCAAAAGGGTAGGTGATACTGTAAATGTGAATTAGAATTCCCACTCACTCTAAAACAAAAACCCAGAATTCATTCAGCATATTGTATTGCTTGGGTTGAAAAATGTCTTGCCTATGAAACCTGATACTACAATTAATTAGTAGTCTTTAAGATACTACAGAATTCTTCATCAGTTTTTGCTGGAACAAACTCTAGCAGAGCTGCTCTTCAGAAATATTAGGATTCTTTAACTTCTGAATCATGGTTTAGGCTGTAGTCTTATACAACTTTAATCGGGAGTAGTTCCACTGTGCTTAACAGGATTCACTTATCTCGGCAGAAATACAAGGGACTCCTCTGTTAGGCTGCAATCCTAAGAACATTGTGTAAACCCTACTGAATTCAGTGGGACTTACTTCTGAGTTAACATTGCAAAAAAATCTGTTAAAAAATTTGGCAGCCATTTCAGAAATTTGGCTACAACTATGAACATATTTTATATATTTCAACAATACTTTCAGTCTAATGATATTTCAGTTTCAAATCATTCTAATTCAGTTCCAAACCATTCTACTGCACTATGTTCAAGGTTATGTTATTGTCATCCAAAGCCCTGAACAAACTTGGGACCAGGATATCTAGCAGACCACCTTCCCTTATATATACCCAACCAACCTTTAAGATCGTCAGAGGAGGCCTTGCTAGTCATTCTGAAATTCATGGACTGTCGCTGTGTAATATCTTGATGGCGGGCCTTCTCAGCAGTGGCACCCACCCTTTGGAAAACCCTCCCTCATGAAGTTTGGGAGGCAGAAAATGTGACATCTTTCAAACACCTCCTGAAAACATACTTGTTCACCCAGGCTTTCCCTGGCTCATAATTAAATTGGCCATGCTGCTCCATTTTACTGCTCTTATATTGCTCTGTATTATTATTATTATTATTATTATTAGTAGTAGTAGTAGTAGTAGTATTCGTTGTCTTGTAATTGGCATTGTTTTTAAAATTATATTTTAAATGTGATTTTAATCTTAATATTTTAAATGTGATTTTAATATTTGTATGTAAACTACTTAGGGATTTTATGATACTTAGCAGTATATAAATACTACAAATAAATAAATAATAAATAATTCTCATATGAAATGCATATGTGTAAAAGTGACAAAATGTTTATACAACTTTAACACTGCAATACTATAAACACTTACCTGGGAGTAAGTCCCACTGAACTCAATGGAATTTAATTCTGAGTAGCCATGTGCTGTAAGACACCCATGATTCAACGTAATTGTTAGAGAAAGACACATACCAAATATCACCCAGGGTATTTTATTGAAACAAGTATTTGAGGATATTGACGGAATATCACCCAGGGTATTTTATTGAAACAAGTATTTGAGGATATTGACGGGATGGTAGTGCCAACAGAATCGAAACCCACTGACTCGTTGCTGAAACTCGCAGCTTGAAAGAGAGAAAATGGACCTTAAAAGAGAATTCTACCTGTGGATTCTACCTGTGGACAGTATGGATCTATTTCTAGAGTATTGAAGACACTTAGTATGATTCTCTCTCAGTAGCCTGCTGTTTAAAAACAAAACAAAAACAAAAACACCAAAAACCAAAATAAATTTTAAGAAATTTTGTCTTCGCGCTATGCCCCAGTAAACATAGTGGGCCTTACTTCTGGGTAAACATGCACAAGATTGTGCTGCAAGTAAAGAAAAGAATAGTTCAGCCATATTCAAGGTGGTGGACCTACAGGCCATATGAAATGTTACCCTGCTTGCATGGAGGCTGCAAAAAACATGCTTCTTGGGAGTTACAAGCTTATACCATCTCCATGCCAGCACCGCACATCCCTGATAGCAGATTATGCTAGTGTGGAATCTTTCCATGTGATCGTAAATTTAGGGATGTGCTAGGATTTCTTTTTTTGGGGGGTGGAAATCCGGTGCACTGGCCGGGCTTGACCCCCCCCCCCGAACTCCGTCCCGCTTACCTCCTTCCCTGGCTCGACTCACGTTCTCCCGAGTTGAGCTGGGGAAGCAACTTCCAGGTTCCCGGTGGGCCACTGTTTATGTAGAAAATGCTGTAAGATACGCCAAAAGCGGCTGCAATTTGCATAACGTATGCAAATTGCGGCCGCTTTTGGTGCATTTTATGGCATTCTCTACATGAACAGCAGCCTGCTGAGATCCCAGAAGTCCGATGAGCGGTGAGGCACAGCTTTCACTTTCTCCCCACATTCAAATGTTTTAAATCACAAGTTCTTTATATCCTGTTTATGAAGGAAGTTGCGGAATCTGATAAGTTCTTATATTAAAAACAAAATGCTCACCCATCTGCACGGGCAAAATTCAATAGGTACAGCTATTCTCAGCATGGAGAGGACCGTCTTGTACCTGCCCGCCATGCAGCTGTTGAAGGTGAGAAGCCTGTCAGAATGAAGAGGTGGCAAGTGGCAACCCTAGGCCAGCACCACAAAGATACCTGAATACGCAAGGCTTCAAACCCAGACTTTTAAGACCTAAGCACTGAAAGCCTTCTGACAGGATGGATGTATCTGACAGTTTTGGTTTCTCTCCCACATTCATACTTTGTAAGCTCAAGTTCTTTCTATCCTGTTTATGAGGAAATGTGTGAATATTGGTAAGTTCTTATCAAAAAATGAACCAAACACAATTCTCACCCATCCTTCATTTCTTCCCCTGCCCATCTTCCCTAATGCTCTATGCCATCTCGAGAAGGCTTCCCTTCTAGTCCCCTAGCCAGCAAAATAAACTCTCCCCCTTCCCTTGCAAAAGAGAAGGCAAGGTTGCTTGAGCATCAGCACCACCAGCATAGGAGAGAGGGAGGTGTTTTTCCCCCTCCCTCCTTCCCCAATCCTTCAGTTTACCCCAGGGAATTGGAAGCTGATGGCTCATAGGAGATGTAATTCTTCTGTTTTTTCTTTCTGTTGCCACTGCAACTATGGATACTGGCAAAATAAATACCAGATACTGCTGATGTTTTTCCATCTTGCCCCCTCAAGTTTTCCCCAATGTGTTTCATTCTTTTTGTTGTCCAAAAATATTTATCAATATCATTCCATTTGGCTGGGCTTTGCATTATCAGCAGTGAAGCCCCAGAGTGTCTGGGTTTGTTGCATTCCAAAAGGAGGTGATACAGGATGGAAACACCAAATTCAAATGTTGAATATCCCTGTTTTGGAAAGGGAGATTGTCCCAAAGACATACCTACCTGTTAGGTTTAGTGGGGGTGCAGAAGTGAATGGAGTGCAAAATATCTCCTGACATAGATTCAAGGTGACTATACGTCACGGTCTGGTGACACATGCAAGTCAGCAAGTTTGCAAGTCAACATGTTATGTAATTGCTGCGTAACCGTTGTATAACCCTCCTATTGTTTATAGTTAAATACTATAAAGTAGGGGTGAGCGCGGTGTTGTGCTACCATCTTCAAGAACCTCTCTTCTACGTGTGACACACCTTAATCTCGTAAGAGTCCTACAACTGAATAAACACTTTACTATCAATACATTGCTTAGCTTTCTTCCTTCCGTTCGTAATACTAAGAGTTAAGCGGGCAAAGTTTTTACTCTAGTTTACTCTCACACTACCAACCTATTTTTTGGTTGACCAATTCAAAATAATATTGTTGACAGAAAACCAGTAGTCAATAAAAACAGAGTAGTGCCTTCCACTAATATTACTGCAGCTTTCATCAGAACATCTGAAAGTAGTTTGCAAACACGTGTGAGATAATCTATATCTCTCTGTTGGGAGATATCTGTTTTGCAAAAGCATAAGCTAACCACAAGAGCCTAAGATACATACTGATAGAATGATGGTCTTGATTTCTATTGCCCTGTTCTTGTGGCACACTATAAGTGGCTTTAATCATAGGATATAATCATTATCCTGCTTGGCATGTGATCAATCCTGCCTTGGTGAGTTGGGCTTCTGAGGTCCTTTCCGTACTTACAATTGTATTATTGCATCTGCCAATCTCAGGAAAGATGTATGTTTGCAAACTCTTGTAGCTTGGTATGCACATTACATTCTACCCTTTTGTATTCCAGGAAGGGATATCTGGTGGGTTTACAATGTGGCATATTCAAGCCCACCTCTATGCAAAGGGAACTGCAATGTCTGTAGCAATTACTATGGGCTAAAACAAATTCATACCAAGAGTAAATGGAAAATACCAGGGATGAATGGATGTCCCCCGCTCCATTTCATCATTGTTCTATGGGGTGGCTCTACCCCGCATTCTGCTTTGCCTGCATTCCAATATGACTTGCAGACTTGCTAAAATTAATTTCAGAATTGTTGCATGCTCAGTTAGCCACAATTTTCAATTTGAACACCCTGCCACCAACTTAGAGCAGAGATGGGCACACTGAAGGCTTGTGGGATCTCTCTCTCTCTCTCTCTTACTAGAATCCTGATATCCACCAACTGGAGCCTGGTGCAAAAGACATACACGTAAAATTAAATAATTCTAAACCTGGGAATTTGCTTTGAGTATTAGAACTGAACTCACAGTCCTTCCACACAAAAATCCATGCCTTCTCATTCTAAGTTTTCTTGATTTCAGCAGTATGATTTAGGGTGTGTGTGGCGGGGAGGGAGAGCTATTTTGTTTCTGCCATTTTGTTGCTACCATTGGTAAACAATTGGGAGTCAGAAGGGGGTGGGGGGTGGGGAGAGAGATGCAAACTGAAAACTGTGACACACTGTGCATATGCAGACAGCAGACTCAACAAAGACTGGGAAAAAATCACAATATAATGGCAAATCACTAATGGTTGCACTTTTTCTTCTTCTTCTGATAAGGATGATGAATAACGATGCTAATACAATCAGCTAACCCCAACATGCAGTGAGAAATTCAAATGGGGAAAATTTCCTAAGCATCTTTAGTAAATATCTCAAACATATCATGCTTGCATGAGCCATAGGAATATAGGATGCTGCCTTATACCAAATCAGACCCTCAGTCCATCTAGCTCAGTATTGTTTATTACAGCTGAACTCCATCCCCAAATAGATGGAGAACCTTGGATAACTCCTATGAAGCTCCAAATAACACTGCAAAACCTGCAATGGAAAAGGAGCTCCACCAAAGTAGGAGTCACCAGCCTCCCCTGCTACGTAGGAAGGCCATGTGGACACAACAATTAAGGACAGGGTATGTAACAAATGACGCCTTACACAATTACAAACTGCAGCTCCCAAGACGCAGTCTGACATTGCACATGTACGAAAACACATATACACAGAATGAGATCTTGTAGATCTTGAGATCTTGGAGAACTGTCATCGAACTCATTTGGGGTAAGTTCGCCCATCATTAAGGTGTGTACACAGAAAAAATGCTTTGGGACCTGCTTCAAATAGGGAGCTGCTTCACTTTGGTTTGCTTTGGCCAAGACCACTTGACTTTGGACCCAAGGCATAGCCTCACATTGGCTTTCTGAGGCTTTTGAGGTCTCCCTGTTAAATGAATATTAGAAAGCTGCCTCTGTGGCAGCTTTCAAATAGGTGCATATTGGGGTAGCTGTCAAAGCCCTGAGGCAGGCATGTTTTCAGAATGGTCCCTGCATGCACTGGCAACATCAGCAGGGAGAGACTGCTCTGAAGGCATGGCAGCTGTCGGGGGGGGGGGGAAATAATGTCTGCCTCCCTGCAAGATGGCTGGAGGGGGGACATTCACAATCAGCAAGGACACCGGGGGCCCAAGGCACCTTGGCAGGGGATGGGTTCCCCCACAGCCATTTTTGGGGTTGCAGCCTTTATTTCCTCCCCATGCAAGTCAATGGAGATCGTGCTATTTTCTTTGACTTGCACAGGGGGGGAAAGGCTGCACTGCCCCCCCAAAACTGGGGGAAATCTACTCCTTGCTAAGGACTCCATTGTTCCAAGGGTTGTTGGCAGCATGTGCTTTCAACCCACCAGCAGTGTACAGGGGGCAGAGAGGGCCAAGACCTTTTGTGATGTCCCCCTTAGTGACCATTTTTACAACTCTATGTGGGTCATGATTTGGCTAAAATTAGGAGAGGCAAGCAGCAGGCCTTGTAAAGGCCCTCAATCTTTCCCATCATAATCCCCCTCAATTCCTTCTAATGATCTCCATGCAACATGGCTAGTGTTTAGAGAATCAGACTAGGACCAGGGGAATCCAGCTTAAAATTCTGATTTAGCCATGAAACTCACTGGGTGGCATAAAGCACAATCCTATGCATGTTTAGGCAGAAAAAGATCCTACAACTCCCAGCATCCCCCCAGCCAGAATTGTTAGCAGGGCGATGCTGGGAGCTGTAGGACTTTTTTTCCTGTGTAAACATGCATAGGATTGCACCTTTAGGGTCAGTCAGCATTTCTTAGCCTAACCTATCCGGCGACAGGATTCTTGTGAGGATATTAAAATGGGGGCGAGAGAAAGAGACCATATACACCACTCTAAGCTTCATGGAGGAAGGGAAGGTTAACTATGTAATTAATAAAAGGGATATCTTGCAGAAACCTTTGAGAAGATTATTTTAATGAAGTGAGTGGTACAAAATAGATTAGTGCAGGTTTCGACAGAAAGACTGGGGAAGACACCTCATGTAAAGTGTTGGAGCTTTTTCATTTGGAAGAACTGCTAAGATTTGTGCGTGGGGGTGGTTGGGTAGTTCACTGTACATTTCAAATCCTATAAAACTTTCATTGGTTCCCATCGGCTACAAATGACTTAAAAAGGAGATTTCCTAATGCTGTTTATACTCACAACAACACCCACTGCTTGAAACATACGTGGGAAATTTGAAGGGGAAATACACTGTTCACAAGAAGACAAAAATTAGACTTAATTTTCTTCTCCCCCTGCCCCCAGGCACCACTTCACTCCCAGCCTCCAGCTGAGACCACCTGAGAGCTGATTAGGGAAAGGATGATGAAGGAGGCCTAGCTCAGAATTTTCATCATGACTATTTCTCCACAGGTAACCTGAAGACATTTGTTAATTTCTCTCCTGAGTAGGTTTTGGAGGCCTTCCAAGCCTCAGACAAAGAAAGGCTCATTAACTAATTCCACAGCATGTGACTGTTCCAAAGCTTCAACCTAGAGATGAGGGCTCTGCTATTATCCAAATCAAGGATTTCTTCCGTCAGCCTACTGTTACAAGCTAACATTAAAAAAACAAAACAAAACCCCAACACACATCATCCTACTTGTGCTGAATTTGTGTTCCAAAGATGAATGTTACAAAGTTATCTATTTCTACATCTAGCAACTGTTGGGAAAGCAACAACAACAGAAATCGACATGGATCTTTTTTTTCTTTTTCTTTGTCAACTTCCACCTGTTGGGAGAAAAATGATAAGTATGGACATAGATATGTTAGCACCTTAAGTTAATACTAAATGCAACCCCTGATTTCTGCTCCATAGCAGACCCTACAGCTTCCCAGTGAAGCAACACCTCCTCACCTACAGTGTACGTTCCCTATGGCTTGGTGGCAGACACTCAAAAGGGCTTCTCCACCATCTCTATAAATTCAACATAACCCTACATAAGAATGTAAAAAGAGCCATGCTGGATCAGAGCAAAGGTGCACCTAGTCTAGCATTCTGTTCACACAGTGGCCAAAGATCTGCTTCTGGGAAACCACAAGTAGGATATGAGCGCAACAGCACCCTCCTGCCCATGTTCCCCAGCAAATGGTGTACACAGGCATACTGCCTCTGGTACTGGAGGTACCATATAGCCTGGCCATCAGGACTGGTAGCCATTGATAGCTTTATCTTCCATGAAGTTGTGTCTAATCCCCTTTTAAAGCCATCCAAATTGGTGACTATCACTACATCTTGTGGTAGCAAATTCTATAGTTTAACTATGTTTTGTACTTCCTGTTACCTGTCCTCAATCAGGAAAGGAAGTGTGAGTTACTGACACTGCCCCCAAAGCACCCCACAATGTGAACTTTCTAAAATGTATCATGGAACTATAAATAAAATTTTAAAAAGAACAGTGATTTGTGCACAATACATGAACTGTGAAGCAGTCTGAGAAATACCCCACACTGCTTGCGCAACAGCAAATAAATCAGCAACAGTTAAGGGAATGATTGGCTTTTATACAGAAAATTATATAATTTGGAAAATTATTCAATATAGCCAATTCTCTTCCCCGACCAAGCATCATTCACATTTATTTTAAGAAGAAGGAAGACTGTGCACATATGTGTGTGTGTGTGTATGTATGACTTTAAATGTCATATATATATGACAGGGGAAAATGCTCACTAGGATCCAAACTAATATATGATCTAACATGAAATAATCTTGGGAGATCCTACCTTTCAAAAATTGCAAATCCGGATACCCAGAGAAATATGAATAAATGTCTGGACATGCTGTGAGGTTATTTGTCAAAGACACTGAAATACCTACAAAAATTATACGGGAAGGATTTAATAGATTTCATAGATCTTATAGAGTTGGAAGGAGCCTACAAGGCTATCGAGTCCAACCCCTGCTCAATGCAGGAAACTAGAGGAGGGGTCTCCCATCCAAGTAATAACCAGGCTTGACCCTGCTTAGCTTTCCACGCTCAGACAAGCTGAGCCAGCGTAAGCCACAGGTCTGTATCTGCATCTACACTACAGACAACTGGTTTACCAAATGGTTTCATGCAAATTACCACCAGATCACCTCTTCCCATATGTTCCTCCCCGTGCCCTGACATGGTAATCTGAGGCCATGCTCTGAGTGCCCTGACACACTGACATTTAGTGGGTGGCTACTCATGAACAGGCCTTTTATGTGGTGGCCACCAAACTGTAGAATGCCTTCCCTAGAGAGGTCCACCTGGCACCTATTTTGTTGACTTTTTGGTATTAGGCAAATATCTTTTTATTCTCCCAGGTCTTTTAAAAGTATTTTTAACTGCTACATGTGTTATTTTTAATATGTTTAATGCTGCATTTTTAGATCAGCTCTATGTTTTTAGCTGCTCAGTTAACTATCTCTTTTAAATGCTGGATTTTTGTCGCTGCTTTTAAAACAGTACTTTTAAATTTCATTATTGGCTTTATCACTGGTTGTATTGCTTTTGCTTTTATTATGTGCATCACTGTAAAGAGCAGTCAGGGGTCACTGTGCAGGCCCCCAGGTTCCCCATTAATAACAGCCTGCAACAATTAGGGCTGGTTGAACAAAATATAAGGGAACCAGGACAAGGGCTCTTTAAATGGCTTGAGGACTCTGAGAGAAAGGGAAGAGGTGGGGCAGAAGCAAAGGATAAAAGTCTGAATGTTGTAGACATGAGGAGGAAGAAGGCAGTGGTGAGCAAACCTAAAGTAATGGAGCCTTGAAGGTAGAAAACTAAGAAAGGCTCCTGCTAGCTCTCAGGAGAGATGAAGAGCTCAAACAGATGCCTGGCTACTAGGAGAGTCCTTCTAGCATGAACAGCAGGGAAGGGACAGATACACAAAGGAGTGGATGTGGAAAGACTTAGCCCCTTTCCCAACAAACTCAGTAAGTAGTCATCATCCTCTAGTTTCCTGCATTGAGCAGGGGGTTGGACTCATTAGCCTTGTAGGCTCCTTCCAACTCTATGATCTATGAAATCTATCCTGATCCTACAACTACTCACTGCCAGCTTACTTCATGATGAAGAAAATCTGATCCTGCAGGTATTTACCCACAACACCTAGGAGTGTTTTGCAGAGTCCTGTTGCTACTTACCTTACTCAGTGAAGCTTCAGCCTTGTCCTGCAAGTACTTACAAGTAACACCCTTAGACATTCATCCTGGTCCTGTAACCACTTACCAATGTTGCTTCAGGCCAGGATGCCTTATCTGGTGTATACTTGTATAGTAAACTAAGAAGTGTTCCTGATTCTGCAACACTGGACTAGAAGGATCTGATGAGGTAACCAGGATCAATAAAGTTTATAGTGTGACTATGTTCATGTGGTTAAGTTATTATTCTTAAAGGGTAGCAGCAGGAGAGGACATGTTCCCCTGGATGAAGGGACTGGGCTTTGCGACAATCCATGAGAGCTTTGGCTATAGGGAAACTCAAATCAATATTATTATTGTTGTTGTTGTTTGTATTCACCTTTTGATGATGCAAATGGAGCTATTTTTGGTTGCAAGACCAAGAACTGTTTGCAAACAAACTAACTTGTATGGACAAGGGAGGAGAAAAACAGCTAACATGATTCATGGGGGGATGGAGAGTTGATGTGGGGGGAATGGAGAGTTAGCTATGGCATGCCTCTCTTTGACTGCCTCTTTTACTAGCAGCTTAGCAGTTTCTTCAACAATATCACAGAACAAAGATAACCTTTAAAGAAAATGATTCAACAGAGGAATATATTTTCACACAATAATTGTAAAAGTGCAGGATAAACTTTAAACACTATTGAATAAACTGTCCCTTTCTCAATCATTTCCTTTATAAAAGAGAACAAAGCAGATTTCTTCTCCTGGAGGAATAGCTTGTTTACATGTAAGCAAATAGGAACAATTCATCACCCTTCTAAACATTCTTCTTGATGAGTGCACTCTGGGTACCATCATCAGGCGATCACTCGTGACCGAGTAAGATTGTCTTCCGGGATAAAAGGAGGAAATTCTAAAGAAGATTGTGTAGACTCTAGCGATGGGTCCGTAAGTGACTGTGGAGGCCAATTCTAGATCCACACAGCTTCCCACAGTGAGGACACAGGTTACCAGATAGAAGATGGTCCTGTAAAGGATTCATTTGACGTGCTTTTCGCTTAGCACGTTTCTCCCTTTCACCTTGCACTCGGGCTTCTTCAAAGTCCATGGAACCTTTGTGAAAGGCCAACCTCCATTTAGATCGTTCATGGGCCAGAGCTTCCCAGTTTTCGATGTTTATATTGCATTTTTTTAGATTAGCCTTATGAACATCTTTAAACCTCTTATATTGACCACCGATATTCCGCTTTCCATCCTTGAGTTGGGAGTAAAGTAACTGCTTTGGGAGACGGCAGTCAGGCATTCGAACAACATGACCGGTCCACTGAAGTTGGCGTTGAAGGATCATTTTTTCAATGCTAGTAGTCTTTGCTTCTTCCAGTACACTGACATTTGTTCGCCTATCTTCCCAAGTAATTTGCAGGATTTTCCGGAGGCAACGTTGATGAAACCTTTCAAGGAGGTGGAAGTGACGTTTATAGATAGTCCATGTTTCGCAGGCATACAATAAAGTTGGTAATACAATGGCTTCATAAACCAGTGTTTTGGTCTTCTTACAAATATCCCGATCCTCGAACACTCTATGTTTCATTCGAGAAAATGCGGCACTTGCGGAGCTCAGACGATGCTGGATTTCATTGTCGATGTTAGCTGTAACAGAAAGATAGCTGCCAAGATAGAGAAAATGATCGACATTTTCCAGTATTGTCCCGCCAAGCTGGATAGATGGCATCACCAAAGGATTGGCTTGCACTTGCTGATGAAGCACTTTGGTTTTTTTGATGTTAAGTGAGAGACCAAGTTTTTCGTATGCTTCTGCAAAAGCATTTAGGATAGTTTGGAGATCATCCTCTGAATGTGCGGAGACCACATTATCATCAGCATACTGAAGTTCCACAACGGAGGTTGTAATTACCTTACTTTTTGCTTTCAGCCTGCTGAGATTAAAAAGCTTTCCATCTGTTCGATATATAATTCCCACACCGGTGGGAAGTTTCCCCTTGACAAGATGTAAAACCATGGCGATGAAAATGGCAAATAATGTTGGGGCGATAACACATCCCTGTTTAACACCTGATCCCACTTTAAATGGAGCACCATGAGAGCCGTTGTTGTCCAAAACCGTTGCCGTCATGTTGTCATGGAGAAGTCGCAAGATATTCACAAATTTATTGGGGCATCCAATTTTCATAAGGATAGTCCAGAGAGCTGTACGGTCTACAGTATCAAAGGCCTTAGCCAAATCGATAAATGCCATATAAAGGGGTTGATTTTGCTCCCGGCATTTTTCTTGGAGCTGACGTGCAGTAAAAATCATGTCTACTGTCCCTCTAGAGGGGCGGAAACCATATTGAGTTTCAGGGAGGATCTCTTCTGAAATAGATAGAAGACGGTTTGCGAGAATCCTAGCAAATATTTTACCTGCGGTTGCTAAGAGAGAAATGCCCCGATAGTTTCCACAGTCTGTTCTATCACCCTTCTTAAAGAGGGTGATAATTATGGCATCCCTGAAGTCTTCTGGGATCTCTTCTCTTATCCAGATTTTTTCGATGAGTTTATGAAGATGTTGTACAAGTTCGGGCCCCCCTTCTTTAAAGATTTCAGCAGGAATCCCATCTGGTCCACTAGCTTTGTTGTTCTTCATTTGATTAATGGCTTTTTTTACTTCATCCAAAGTGGGGAGTATTGCAAGTTCCTCTTTAATTTGTTTTTGCGGGATTTGCGAAAAAATCTCATTATCCACCTTAGACTTACGATTTAAAAGGTCATAATAATGCTCTTTCCAACGCAGTGCAATAGACTCTTTGTCTTTTAAGAGTTTGGTGCCATCTTTTGATTGTAAAGGGTTTGTACCATAGGTTTTTGGTCCATAAATGGCCCTTGTGGCCTTAAAAAAGGCCCGTGCATCATGAGATTCTGCAAGTTGTTGAATTTCTTCAGCTTTCTTTTTCCACCAGGCGTTCTTAAGTTCTCTTGTTCTTCTTTGGACCTCAGCCTTTGCGCTAGCGTAGGTTTTTTTCTTGGCAGCGCAGTTAATATCATTTTGCCATATTTGGAAGGCTTTCCTTTTTTGGTCAATATATATTTAATCTCATTGTTATTTTCATCAAACCAATCCTGATGTTTCTTAGTTTCATATCCAATAGTTTGTTCACAGCTGCAGTAATGGAGGTTTTCAGCTTAGACCAATGGTCCTCAATGTTGTCAGGAGGTTCCGTAGGTAGATGTTCCTTAAGAAGTGATTGAAGACGAGTTTGCTTAATAGGATCTTGAAGGACTTGGATGTTCATTTTACGCCTTGGTTTTCCTTCCTTGAAGCCTACGTTGGGGAGCAATGTTGATAAACCATTGTGGACCGGATTAGTCGGTGGTCTGTCCAGCAGTCGTCGGCACTCACCACGGCCCTAGTAAGAAGTACATCGCGGCGATCTCTAACACGGACAATTACATAATCCAGAAGATGCCAGTGCTTTGACCGCGGGTGCTGCCATGATGTTTTAAACTTATTCTTTTGTCGAAAGAGCGTGTTTTACAAAGTAGCAGGCACACCCACATTATATTACCTCCATAAAAACATCTAGTAAGCTTTTTAAAAAAGAATCCTTCTCAATGCAAAGCTGTAAAAGTTAGTCCCTAGTGATCACTGTGAAATACTGAATGAATGAGCCTTCTGTAGAAGCCTCTATAAGTTTTCAAGAGAAGAATAGTTACAAAAATGGCAACGGTGAGATTTGAATGAGGGACTTCATGGATCACAAATCACAGAGCAACCCTATAACATTGCACATGTCCTGCTTGTGGGATCCTGTGGGCAGGATGCTGGATTGGATGGACCCTTTATCTGATCCAGCATGGCTTGTCTTATTTCTACTCAGAAGTAAATTCCACTTCGTTCAATGTGGCTTACTTTCAGGTGAGTGGGTACAGGACTACAGTCTCAGTATCTTAGCAATTATGCTACATAGGCTCTTAACAGTAGTAGACAGACAGAAGAGGATTCAAATGACTAAACTTCATTATATATCTGGATGCAATGATGTATAATGATTTAAAAAAAAAGATTAGGGAGAGAAATGTTACTGAATTACTGTTCAACTGGCAGCAGCTAAGTGTTATTCAGGAAAAAAATACTCAGAGGAGTGAACCAAAATCTGTGCCTCACCATTGTAATTAACTACATGTAATTAACAACACTTGGATGGGAGGGGGAGTTTGAGAGTTTTAGTTCACCCAATAGAAGTTAAGAATTAGATCTCCTATTCAAGGTCACATGATTATAACCTTCCATTCCTGGGAAGGCTATATATGTGGGGTGTGGTCAGCTAGCAGTCAGTGTGCTGAGAGAGAGCTAGAAGCAGAAGCAGTGAAACAGCAGAGAGAAGCAGAGAGAGAGAGAGAAACTGGCTGCATAGGAAATAGGTAGTCTGAAGTTATACTAGAGAACATTGGATTGTTTGTTTGTTTTATTTTATCATACTTGCTTTTGAATTATAACCACTCTATTAAGTAAAAACCCTAATATTATAAGTAAAGTGCTGTTGTTTACCCTGAGAGTTTGGAGTGACTTATTCACCATGCCTACAGCCTACACCCATGCTATTGGAAGCTGTAAAAGGACTTGATCTCCTGGAATGGGAGGGGCTTTGAGGAGAGGCAGAGATCTCCCAAAGGAAGGTTAAGGGGTCCCTGCAGTAGTGGAACCTTGACAGCTGTACAGCAACTATAGATTCAGAATACTCAAGTGCAACTCTGCTCATGGGACGGACATACCTACTGAAGGAAGGGTGGAGAGGCGATTTTCACCAATCCCCCCCCACAGACCCCTCTGCTTCCCAAAGAGCTGCCCCAGAGGTTCAGGAACCCTCTGGAACAGCATGGAAGGCGGCACTGGGGGCTTCAGGAAGAAGGGGAATTGGCAAAAAGTACCTCCCCTTTTTCTCCAGTGGAGTCTCTGCTGGATCTTGGTCCCTTCAGCAAACAGAAGGGGCCTTTACATTTGTGGAAGGGCAAGTCTTTATCCAACCCAGTAGCAATTAAATGTATGGATCTAAAAAACATGCATCAGCAGAGCACTGATGAGCACTTATTTAGGAATAAGAATTAAACTTTGAAATGACAATTCCATGTAATAGAAGTGTAACTACTCTGTGTTACTCTAAGTCTGTATGTTATATGTATGTTAGCCTATTAGAAAATTTCCAAAATTGATCTTTTCTGTCCCTTTACCAACTGAATGGTTCGATTATTCAGGCCAAAAATGACCTATACAAACATATGGCTACATCTACAACATGATTCAAAAGGAGCAATTTCTGCTGCAATGCCCCTTTCTTCCTTTTCATGACTGATGGAGCTGTCCAGCTATTCAATGGTGCTGAAATGGTGATAGATTCATTTGATTTGATTGGTTAGCAAATGTTCTAGAACCTGCAATCCCAGCTCATTAAAACAATGACCCATAACACTGTAAATGATTAACGGAGGGTGCAATCTATCTATTTATTCTAATGTCCTAGATGCATGTAAGCCTCTAAACATAGAGGCCTTTGCACATCCAGTGCTGGGCACGAGGCGCATCAGCGGCAATCTCCACCGCTGCCACACCGCACGCCCTGCATTTCATCTAGATGGCAATTTTCAGCCATCTAGATGAAATGCCACGGAGGGGGAGGGAAGGAGCCTGGGCCGCCGTTTGAGTACTGCGTAAGCTGTTGGCCTCAGCCTCCTTCCCTTCCTGCCCCCCAGCACACCCCTTTTCCTCCTTGAGGCCGATTTCTGACCTTGGGGAGGCAGCTGGTGTGGTTCTTTCTGCAAGGGGAGCAGAATAGGTGTTTGGTGTTTGGAGTCCCAGCTCTGAATAATCCTATGGGCACCCCAGACAATGTTGTGAGGCCATGGGATTGTGCCCTTAAGGACTGTATTTCTTCAGGTATTAGCATCCCCCCTTCCCATTCATGATCAGGGAGCCTTTGTTCGTTATCCTTCAAGTGCCTGTGTTTATATATGCATTATACTAAAACACACTGTGGGTCTGTTTAAACTTTCTTTTAAAAGAGAGCATGCTGTTTATAACGATGCTAACTTGGCCCTCTAATGAGGGCATTAATGTGAAAAGTTTAGTATTCTAGAATACTATCACAAAAAGAAAGTCAAGATTTCCCCCACTTTCCTCTTGTAATGTTTTATACTGATTATGTGTCAATAAATTAATTTTATATTAGACCAGTTGTTACTCCCCTGCAAAAGGAATAGAATATTAGATCTGTGGGGATCAAGGATGCTCTTTTGGGCAGGAAAAAAGAGAAAAGAGACAGATTATAAAAGGCCTGAAGAATTCCACTGAAACCATATATAGAAAGATATCAAGCACTCTAAATTGGCAATTAGAACTCTAGAAAATGTTTATATCATACTGGACACCTTCCTGCCTTCCATCAGAACCTCAGTTGGAAATCTGTAGGCTGTTCCTGAAGAAGAGGTGGGGGGGCGACGACGACGACACACCCACATCTGCTTATCTGAAGATGCTATTTTTGAGACACACTGTCTGCCTTTCTGAACCCGATTTACAGATGAAGTCTTGTGCAGGGTCCCAGCTTCAGTTCTGGTCACTTCGGAGGGAAGCTCTCTTTGCTTTGGGAAACACCAGAAAATCATTTGAAGGAGTCTAATTCAGCTCAGGCTTTGGCCGAATCTGATACACATGCCTCTTACATGCATCATAACTGTTACCTTTCCCCCTTTCGGCTTCTCCTTGTGATTCACATTACTTAGGTCGTGGCCTTACTATGTGTTATTATGCATGTTCCGCAACCAAAAAAGAAAAAGAAAGTGCGACCTGGTATTGCCAAGGCCTTAGGGTTTCAGTGTAATGAAAATAACAAGCACAAGAAAATGATTTTTATTGAGAGCAATGTGTAAGGATTTCCCCCACATCACAGCCACATTCTGCCTGCAGAAAACACAGTGGATTTATAGGAGAGTTAGAATTTCTTCTAATATGGCCCTTGCCATTTACTTCACAGTTTCTGATATCCAACTATAACCAAGAAAGCAATCTCAGAAAACATACACATTTGACACTACTGCACTTCTCTGTTACCGAGTCAAAAATACACCCCAGTGATTCTTTCCCTTGGAGCAGCAGTTGTCTTGGATCTGATGTACAGGCTCTAGCCTGCTATCTGCACTGCCTCTCGTCCCTAGCAGTGGACTTTGCTTGCGTTCTCCAAGTGTTCAGTGCCATTCACTCAAATTTTATCACTGCCTTCTGCCATGCCATGTTGTTATTTGACAGTACAGTTCTATGCAGCTCATTCCTACCATCAGGGACTCATTAAGAGTGAACAATTTGGTGCTCAATGAGTTGTTAACCCCAAGTAAATATATTAAAATAATAGAGTGATAAATTCAAATCCAATTGCACTGGGCTTGTACTTTGCTCAATAATGTCTTCTGTAGCAAGAGGAAATGCTACTTAAAAAGCAGTTTCTGATCAAATCCATTCCAGATTACTCACACTTCGGTTTTAATGTCCCATTCATTTCCTATATCTGATCCTTCGTATTTGACTCATGTTTGCTTTCGCCCACCCTTTCCATGAGTGACTGATTTAAGAGCGGAAGAGCATGGGCTAAGATGATAATACGTGGTACTTAACCTCAGCTGAATGCTGCTGAGATGTAAGAAAGGAAAATATGATACCAAAGCATCTCAGTAACAGCCCACAGGGAGCCATGGCTCATGGTTTACTGAGAAGGTGGCTTGGGGTGCAAGAGAATAGGCCATATATTGCAGCAGGTGGAACAGGTGACTACATGGTTTGGGGAATAGGTGTGTGGGGGGTGACTACACAGATCTGTAGTCAAAAGAGAAATGAATCCATAAGGACTCATGCAAGACAAGTTTGGGGATTGAAGCACTGTGTAATTCATTGGCAGATGTGGCTACTGCCTTCTAAACTTTGCCCATACTAGCCATGTCCACTGATACAAACCTATGTCCTGGAACTGGATAGCACATCATTTTTAGCCCATCATGTTCACATAAATAGAAGCAGAGTTTCTGTGTTCCCAATGAATAGTAGTTGATCTGACAACATTCCTTCTGAATGTCAACATTCCATAGAAACTTCTATGTTTCTCTTACATTGCCATTTTACATTGCTGTTATCCTGAGAACTGGTCACCTCACAACAGCAATAGTGTAGCTAACTGCATTCACCGAAAGCAGTCCTACCACCTAGTACTCCATTACACATGACATAAGTCTGGACTAAAAATAAAGCAAGGTAACAGTTCAACCCTATGTGTGCTTACTCAGAAGTAACTCCCACTGAGGTCAACAGAGCTTGCTGACAAGTGTGTGTAGGATTGCATCCTCAAGCGTAGCCAGTGGAGAGGGATGATTAGAGCTGCAGTTCAACAAGATCTGAACAAGGATCACATGTTTCCCATCCCTGCCAGAAATGCTTGCCTGGCTGGCAGTAAGCCCTATTGAACATTGTAGAGAAGGAATGGGGAATATGTGGCCCTCCAGATGTTTGTTTGTTTGTTTGTTGTTTATTTATTCATTTGTTTATTTTGTACCCCACCTTTCTACCAAAAAAATTGAAAAGGCCCTGTCTCGGGTTGTCACCAAATGTGTCTCTGAAGGTGGTGGTCTTGAAAGAAGGGCCCCTCCAGAAGATCTTAAGAACCAGGCAAGCTCATATGCAAGAAGGAGGTCTTTCACGTAGGCTGGTCCCAATCTGTATAGGACTTTATAGGTCATAACCAACACTTTGAATTCTGCCTGGAAACATGGGTTGCTGTAACAAGGGTGCTCCCTGTAACCAGCCCTGGTCAACAGTCTGGCCACAGCATTCTGGACCAGCTGAAGTTTCTGAACAGTTTTCAAAGGCAGCCTCACATAGAGAGCGTTACAGTATGGTAAACAGGAGGTAACTGTTTGTGTGACTGTGGCCAGATCAGACATCTCTAGGAACGGACGCAGTTCACGCACTGGCTTCAGCTGTGCAAACACACTCCTGGCCACTGTCGAGACCTGGGCATACAGGTTCAGGGCTGTTGTTGAACTCCAACTCCCATCAGCCCCAGCAAACATGTCCAATGGTCAGAGATGATAGACATTGCAGTCCAACAATATCTGGAGGGCCACAGGTTCCACATCCCTGTTGTAGAGCATACTTTTGGTAAACATGCAAAATGCAAATGCAGTGTGTGGGGGGGAGGGGGGAAGTGGAGGAGGGAATAGAAGCTGCCACCAAAAATGGTGGAGAATATTCAGAGGAAATTATGCAAAGTGATCTTCTTTTTCTAGGGGGCAGTAAGAAAAGTAAAAAAAAGCTTAGCATTTTTTTCTATGGAGGGGGGTTCCATGCCTTTATATCTTGATCTTTTAAAAGAGAAATGCTGATATCTTCTTTTATTTCTTGGGCAGAACTGGATGAAATTTGTCGATATAGTTGCCCTTTCTGAGGGGCTCAAGCCTACCATGATTCAGATGAATGGGCACAGCAGTTTTCATGCCAGCACAGCCTTTGGGTATCCCAAAGAGGACACGGTTATTCCCCTATGTTCCATGTGGACCATTGTCCTGAAAATGACAGATAATCTAAAAGTGTCCCTAAGTAAGAAACCTGCAAAGCTCCAGAAGGATATGTGCAACACTCCATGTGGAAGAGGAGTGCTCCATTGCGGGGCAGGGGGGAGAAGGAATGATTCGCTTCCCCTTCCCTCCCCACTGGTTTTTTGGGCAATTTGTATGAAATTGGCACACATCATGGAGGTGATCCCAGATACAAAACCTACAAAGTTTCAGAAGGATAGGTGCAGAGACTAGGGAATTACGATGATAGAAAATCAGTTTAAAGCCTTTTTCATAGTGAAGCCTGGTGGCTTTGTAAGAAGGACCATCTCATGGTCTCATCCTTGTCCTCCTGCAAAGCACAGTGATTGGTTGGAACATTTGGTAAAATATGCCCTAAGATTAGAAGGTGGAACTGTCAGTCACTCCACTGCATTCCCTCCCCCTCCCCCTGCTCATAATCAGTGTTTGGAGAAGCACATCCAGAGGATGCTATTGGCAGGAGACATGAAATCTGTGCATCTTCAAAACACAAGTTGCTAATGAAGCCTTGCTGTGGAGCACGTTCAGTTCTAGTGGCTTTGGAGTGAAGCTCGCTTCACTTCAGGAAGCAACAGAACTGGACCGAAGTGGCCCGATTCTGTTCCGAATCTGATGGGCATCCCCAACTATTATTATAGGCAAGTACTTATATAGGGGAAAGTAGCAACACATATCATTAAATACAATTCACATGATGCGTGATCAGTTGTATCACAGGAACTGGATTGCCGGTAACAAAGGCTTAGTGAGGGTTGTTTCGTACAATGAAGTCAGTGGCAAGTTGGGCGCAAGCACAGCGGTGCTACCACAGCTGCATGGTGAGAATGAGATGCACCCTCCTGTTGCCAAAGGGTACCCTTCGCAGTGGAAGAAATAAGGGTCAGTTGGAGCTGCCTTGGATTGCGTTACGCAGGCACTGGAGTGGTTAGCAGCATATAGCACAGCCTGATGATGTCACAGTTTTGCATACACCCCCCAGGTGTTGTGAGCCACTCTCCATGTAATTAAGCATGGACAAATCTGTCTGTTTTGCTGTCTATAACTTTGCATTTTTTTTCAAGCACAAGTTGGTTCCACCCTATTTCCCCATCAGTTTGCAAATATATATAAGATGTAGGCATGAACATTTTATGCATATTTGTGCACATTTCCCCCTAATAGAATCATTTTTTGCAAGCAATTTCATGTAATATGTGTCTTTTTGTACACTATTTTCCCTAATGTGCACTTTTTTTTTAATCAGAGAACTGCATCGCAAAATTCGTAGAAGTGCAAAAATGGAAGGATAATTGCATTCAGTCAGTTTGTATTAAAATGTGAACCAACCTGATTTCTCCCCCATCCCTACGTGATGTGATGTACCTCTGCTGTGTAGCCCAGTACAGTCCGACATCAGTGTTGGTGTTGAAAGAAAAATAGTAGCCTGTGTGTTAGCCTGCTTTTAGGTGCAGCACTTGGCTTTTTACACACATCAGCAGAGTATTTTTTTAAACTACGCAGCAGTGTTTAGCTTACCTAGTTGCAGTTTAATTTAGGACTTAGGAACTACTCTGTAGACATAAGCAGGTTTATTTTACCTGTTTATTTTTTAAAGTAATCACTATAGAGTATGTATTTTATATATACAGTTCATGTGCAGAGTATAAAGCATAGCAAGCAAAGTCTAGCAAGATATACATTTAGAAAGGATAAGTTTAGTAGAGAGAAGTAGTTCTCCAGACTGAGATGAACAGTACTTATAACATGGTTGCTGTTTGATCAACACACACGTCACTAGCAATAGATTACATGACAAACTGGTTTATACACTTTTTGAGAACTATTAAGAATAGTTAAGGTAAACACAGCAAAACTTAGACAGTACACATTCTGCCTAGCAAGGCTAGATAGCAGACTATCTGAACTGTATATAAAAGATCATAGCATGTTGTTGATATTATACACCAACAATCAAAGGTGAACTCAATTGTGTGGCATCATCCAATGCTAATGGACAAAACTGATTTGCACCAACATCTTCGGTGCAAGAAGAGAAGCTTGTTGTTATGCACAGCAGCATGCTGCCACTTTTGTCTTTCTCCAAGTTGACTATTATTGTAGTCCATGGGTATTTTGCCTACCGCAGGTGTTATGGAATCTTTGCCTCTGAAGTTATTGTTACACTTCTATATATGCGCCTTATGTAAAAAGCTAAGCACCTTAGGATTTACTTGTTTTGAAACTGGATCTTGGAAGATAAGTGGAGGAGCAACTACATTTCAGCTGTTCCGCTTCCTAGATATATTTATTTGTCAGGCTTTGAAATTTACACAGCTCTTTTGTGGCAGGTTTTGGCATCTTGGAAGTCTAATTTATGTGTTTCTTTATTTAAGAGCCCTGGCATGCACATTTATCAGGTTTATACATCCTAATCTTAAAGGAGTGAAAGAAGCAGAAACCACACAGGAGCTGGCAGCCCAGCATGGAGGTCTTTGGCGAAGATTTGCAATGGCTTTTTTCCAACAGTTTACTCGACAGATGCTGGATGTGAAGAAGACAAAGATCTTGCTTAGTCTGACTGATGAAGGGCAAAGATCCAGGAGGAAAGGCAACTTCGTTTAAAGGACTGCTGCATCCCCTTATGTTAATAATGGACAACTGGTGATAAAGTTAAGGGCTAAACTTAGAACAAGGGAACTACTCAGCCCAGTATTTATCTTTTCCTCTCAGAATTACATGGATAGTTTGGAAACAAAAATGTAAAGACTGCCTGTGGAAAATACAGATGCCTCATTGCTAGTCATGGCTAGGAGTTTCATTTCAGTTTGTTTTTGTTACAAATTAACCAAAATTCACCAATTTGTTCATGTCTAGGACAGACAGAACTTGAGATTTAAAAATAACATAAATGTGAGAGAAACCAACATCCAGGCCAAGTGCTTTGATTGCTTAGCTCTTAAAGGTCTGGGTCTGACTGAATTAGGGTTGCCACCTTTTTTTTCTGACAGGCCCCATATCTTTAACAGCTATATGGCAGGCAGGTACATCATGGCCCTCTCCATGCTGGGAATAGTTGTACCTATTGAATTTGACTGATGCAGACCAGTGGGAATTTCATTTCAGTTTGTTTATGATAAGAATTTACCAAAATTCACAAAGTTCTTCATATTCGAGATGGAAATAACTTAAGATTAAAAAAACCCCACATCAAATGCAGGAGAAAGCAAAAGTGACAGATTCATCCATTCCTACACAAGCTACAAACAAATTATTTGCTTTCCATTTGTTCAGCTTATTGTTTGAGGCCAAAACCTTACAGAAGCAGTTTAATTTATTTCTGTGAAATCACCTCACACAAAACCTCATACATAGGAATGCCTTTTGGTTAGGGAATGCTAGGAGTTTTTCTGTCTAAACATGCATAGCATTGTGCCCTAAGCTGCTATACTAAAATATCCCTAAAATATAGTAAAGGACATAGGGTTGGTTCATGCATGAATGCATATTTCTTGGTTTTTTTAGCCAGCCTGATTATTTGCAACTGCATGCAAGAAATTGCACCATTGAAATATATTGTGGTTGAGGTGATGTGAAAGTTCTTCCTGTGGTGCTAAATCTGCAATGGCTCATTACCATGTGCAAGTCAACACTTGATGGTATAGTCATCAAGGGCTTAACATGCATTTGTGAATGAGCTCTTTGTCACCTTGATTCAGTGGGTTGGATTTGCTCACATGGAAGAAGACTTAAGCACACGGATCCCCTGCAGGATAGGAAACTGACTGAGCAAATGGGTGTTGCATGTCTGGTCTCCAAGACTACATGTCCATATCCAGCTCATAGTGCTATGTGTGTGACTCCTGTTGCTCAGTTAGAACCACATGTGAAGTATCAAATACTGAGTCAGTAATCACTCTGGAATGCTTTTGGAAGCAGGGGTCAAATCTATACCTTCTGTTCTCTCTCTCAACATTGATTAGTGCCATCACAGCTGACAATCTCACAAAGATGTGTTGTCCATTTTATTTATATATTTATTAAATTGTCCATGCTAGGTCTTGGGGAAGCTGGGTACTAGGAATTATTATTATTATTATTATTATTATTATTATTATTATTATTATTTTAAATCGTCCATCTGGCCATCTGGGAATGAGGTCTCACAGCCAGGCAGTGGAGCCTGTTGTTGCCCAAGTCGGATCTGGAACCTTTCATAATCATTCCAGGTCAGCGGGTGCCAATGGGTGCTATCAGAGTGGGTGGAATGACCCTGGAGCTTAAGGACACATTGTTCTCCAGCATGAAGTGGCAGCATAAAGAGCTGAAGCTTCCCAGTTCTAGCCCTGGCAGCTCTTGACAAGTGTGCACATACACCTGCCCAGTAGAATGTGTGTCACACACTGCTGCGCATGCATACCTTTAATCAGAACCAATTATTAATGCACCTCTGCCATCTTGCAACAGTGCATTGGCCATGTAAGTCAACTCAGGAATTCAAAGGGGACCAACTTTGCTACATCAGGAGGATCCACCCTCAACAAATGCATCATCATACTGCATCAGGCAAAGTTCTTGCATGGCACAGACCTGGTTAGAGACTAGGCAGCACTGGTGAGATAGAGAAGAGGGGATGATACTTAGGCACAGTTCTACAAGATTTGTTGTCTAGCCTTTATGGAACCAATTGCTTTATGGAACAATAGACAGAAATTAATGCAGCCCAATACTATATATATAATGGGTCTCATATACTGCATATTCAATATATATTATATATTGCAACAAAGTAACATAGAGTTGTTATAATTCCCAAGTACAGCATACTGAATCAATACAAGCAAGCCATTGGCAGCTACACATAATACGTATATGATGTAAACCCCCATTTATTTATTCTTAACTTTCATTTGTGTTATTTTAAATATATTAATGTTTATATCTGTGTGTGTGGGGGGGGGATCAAAAATGAAAATAACTGACTTGCACAAAGGCCAGTATTTGAAGATCAAAAGCAGAATCAACTGGGAATATCTCCTGCACATGCTTCTTTGAAGTGATTAGAACTACCAAGTCCCATGGACCTCTTCAATAACCTTGTACTAATGGAGTGCTCTGGACAGACTGTGTAAATTCTGTTTGTTTGCTTGTTTTATATTTTACTTAGTTAAACTTTCTAATAGGGAAATGCAAACCAGCAAAATTCAAACTCATTGAGGTCCAGGAGGTGTGAATTTGGTAGATTCCATTGTCTCCAATTGCCCTGAAAATGCGGGGACTGTCATGAAAACCCTTAAGCCATCACAGCTTCTCACTTTGTCATGCAGAGTCGTGAATTCCCCTGCCTCCCGAAACTGCAAGCTACATTAAGCTGCTCTTAAAAGGGCCATGGGCAAAATTGCAGCAAGCTTGCAGTTTTAGCTTAGCTGCAATTTTGCCCATGGCCCCTTTAAGAGTAGTTCTCTGCTTAGGCTCAAACAACTGCAGTAAGCAGGGAGGGGACAGATGCTGCTAAGCTGGGAGGGCCAGGCGAGGGTGTGTGTGTGCACGCACATGCCATGCTCTACCTGCTGCCTCTGCTGCACGTTGCTGTGGGAAAGGGATTAGCTGGCTGAAGAGAAAAGGAGGTGGAGGCTGCACCCGCTGGCCTGAACTGTCGGAGAGGTGAATGAGGGAATGTATCACATGATTCCTATCTTTATGTTGTCAAAGATTTTATTTCCAAACACAGCTGACTCTGTGCCTCTAACAGGTGAGGTTACAGTTAGGGATGGGCACCCAGCCCGGCACCCGACTTGCGGGGTGCTCGGCGAGTGCTCCCGCCATGAGCCTCTGGCGAGCACCAGCTGAGGCACTAACTGGACTTCTGGGTTCCCCGGCTCTACGGCATTTACATAGAGTATAGCATAGTATATGTAAAAAAACAGCTGCAATTTGTGTAAATGTGGCTGTTTTTAATGTACATTACACCATACTCTACATAAACGTCTTATCTTACGCCATTTTCTATATAAATGACGTAGCACCAGAAGCCGGAAGTCACTTTCCCTGGCTTGGCTCACGAGAATGCGAGTCAAGCCGGGGAAAGGTAGGTCAAGCGGAACTTGGCGGGGTTGAGCCCGGCGAGTTTGCTGAGCTTCCGCCCCCAATCCAGCACTGCATACATCCCTAGTTACAGCAAATGTAAGAAGCTTCCCCTTCTCTCTGAAGTGCCATGATTGGGGGTGAGGGGTGGGTGGGTCAGTTTCACCTGTTGAATTTGTGCCAATCCTGACAATTTTAAAACAAAAAGAAAGAGATTGCCCTGCAAGCAGTTCTGTTTGTCCGTGCACTTTTCTCTGTGCCAAATGTGGTCAATATTTGGTTTACATAAATCAGGGGTGGGGATTGTGTGGCCCTCTAGATGTTGTTGGACTGCAACTCCCAGCATTCCTCACCATTGGCTCTGCTGGCGAGGGCAGCTGGGAGTTGCAGTCCAACAACATCTGGAGGGCTGCACAATTCTCACCCCTGCCATAAAAGGTACGAGTTTGCTTTGAGGCTATCTTTTACCTGCTCTTTCCAAATCCACAACTGATGCACTATGTAACTTTGACTTTTGTTTCTAAATGTTGCAGAGTACTTTCCTTTGGTATAAAACATGAAAAAGGCTCCCTGGTGACACTGAAACTAAGTGGCAGTAACTTCTTTGCTTGTGCTGTGTTGTTCAGGTTTGAGTTTTATGGAAAGAACTTCTGTACTTTAGGATGTAATCCTATACACGCTTTCCTGTGAGTAAGTCCCATTGAACATAATAGGACTCATTTCTGAGTACACATGCATAGGATTGCACTGTTATTCTGTTTTTAGAGCAGTGGTAAATTTTACTTGGCTCTACCTGTGTACCCCATGTGAAAGTCTTTTTCTAACACATGCTGAAGTGCAATGGAGGAAGCTCTCTACAGTAACAATTAGTATTATTCTGCAGGGATTTTACAATTTAAAAAAAAAATGCATTAGAAGGGAATTAGCAGAAAACACACCCTCCTCAAGAGAAATAAATAAAAAATCCCAACTACCTCAAATAGCAGCAGCAACAACAAACATCATCATTCAATTTTGGCATTATTGTTCAATCACAGTGTTGTGGTTCTTGTTTTTTTAATGAAGTACAATAGAGCCCACATGTTTTTTTTTCTGAGTGGAGAAAATAGGAGCTTGCAGGGTGGGCCCGTGAACCACTTTGCACACTCAGAGATATCTAAATGTTAAATATTACTATAAATTCAAAGATTTATGTGCTTAAAATATTGCAGTTTTGTGTGTTTCCTCTAATAACTTTTGTACCTGACCATGCCCTTTGGTTGCCTGGCCACACCCTTGGCCACGCCCTCATGTTGCCTGGCCACACCCTCTTGATCACACCTTCCTGTTGCTTAACCATACCTCTTACAAATTCACATGTGTGTCCCTATTGTCATCTGTGAAATGTTGGAGGGTATGAAATTCATTTTTTTAAAAAAACAAACAAACCTGAAAGAGCAACTTTCTCACACATCCCTAGTGTGATAACCAAAGATGAACTTTGGATGAGGCCTACTTCTACAAGATAGATCAAGCAGGCTTCCTGTGATTGTTCTCTATGCAGAAAAGTCCTTGCATTTTGCCAGCACCTACAGATTACAATGCAAAATAAAATAAATAGAATCTTAATTTGGAAGTTAATTAAGTCTAAAATCCTAAACATATTTACTTGCATGTAAGTCTTTCTGAAATCTTCTGAGTAAATATATTTAGGTTCACAGCACGGATGTGAAATATAAAGATGTTTCTGTTTGGGAAGGATTAATCTGCAAGATAGAGCTTGCTCACTCAGAAAATACTCCCTGCCCCTTCTACACCCACCAATTATTATTTTTTCTGGTGGTACCATTGTAACTTTCCATGTCCAATACATGCCAGTAAGAGCAGGCAAAAACAGTAGAAGACACCCTCCACCTGGATCCTACGCGGCGTGGTGGGGTAAGACAAAAGTGATCTACTAGATGCGAAGGGACATGAGTCCTATATTTCATGAATAGGAATGTATGAGAAATTAATTTCAGTTAATTTTTTAATCAGGATTCACCCAGTTCGCTCCTTCTGGACTGAACATGGACTTGAGCACAATCTGTGGTTGAAGCCCATGCATTTCTGAACTTGCAGTGTGATTTGTGGATGACAACAGCAACAACAACAAAAATGCATTTGACAGCACACATCCATTTGAAAAATGTGCAAGAAAAAGATCATCCATTTGAAAAATGCACACAAACCTGCTTTAATCTATGGGAGAAAATGCATAAATTTCAAAGATGTGCACAACTGATGCATACAGTCTAGAGGGACAGTAGACATGATTTTTACTGCTCCAAGAAAAATGCCGGGAGCAAAATCAACCCCTTTATATGGCATTTATTGATCTTGCTAAGGCCTTTGATACTGTAGACCGAACAGCTCTCTGGACTATCCTTATGAAAATTGGATGCCCCAATAAATTTGTGAATATCTTGCGACTTCTCCATGACAACATGACGGCTACGGTCTTGGACAACAACGGCTCTCATGGTGCTCCATTTAAAGTGGGATCAGGTGTTAAACAGGGATGTGTTATTGCCCCAACATTATTTGCTATTTTCATCGCCATGGTTTTACATCTTGTCGAGGGGAAACTTCCCACTGGTGTGGGAATTATATATCGAACAGATGGAAAGCTTTTTAATCTCAGCAGGCTGAAAGCAAAAAGTAAGGTAATTACAACCTCTGTTGTGGAACTTCAGTATGCTGATGATAATGTGGTCTCCGCACATTCAGAGGATGATCTCCAAACTATCCTAAATGCTTTTGCAGAAGCATACGGAAAACTTGGTCTCTCACTTAACATCAAAAAAACCAAAGTGCTTCATCAGCAAGTGAAAGCTAACCCTTTGGTGATGCCATCTATCCAGCTTGGTGGGACAATACTGGAAAATGTCGATCATTTTCTCTATCTTGGCAGCTATCTTTCTGTTACAGCTAACATTGACAGTGAAATCCAGCATTGTTTGAGCTCCACAAGTGCCACGTTTTCTCGAATGAAACATAGAGTGTTTGAGGATCGGGATATTTGTAAGAAGACCAAAACACTGGTTTATGAAGCCATTGTATTACCAACTTTATTGTATGCCTGCGAAACATGGACTATCTATAAACGTCACCTCCAACTCCTTGAAAGATTTCATCAATGTTGCCTCCGAAAAATCCTGCGAATTACTTGGGAAGATAGGCGAACAAATGTCAGTGTACTAGAAAAGCAAAGACTACTAGCATTGAAAAAATGATCCTTCAACGCCAACTTTAGTGGACCGGTCATATTGTTCGAATGCCTGACTGCCGTCTCCCAAAGCAGTTACTTTATTCCCAACTCAAGGATGGAAAGCGGAATATCGGTGGTCAATATAAGACGTTTAAAGATGTTCTTAAGGCTAATCTAAAAAAATACAATATAAACATCAAAAACTGGGAAGCTCTAGCCCATGAACGATCTAACTGGAGGTTGGCCTTTCACAAAGGTTCTATGGACTTTGAAGAAGCTCGAGTGCAAGGTGAAAGGGAGAAACGTGCTAAGCGAAAAGCACGTCAAATGAATCCTTTACAAGACCATCTTCCATCTGGTAACCTGTGTCCTCACTGTGGGAAGCTGTGTGGATCTAGAATTGGCCTCCACAGTCACTTACGGACCCATCGCTAGAGTCTACACAATTTTCTTTAGAATTTTCCTCCTTTTAAAATCTCCTTTTTGTAAATTTTCTTTTTTTTATCCTGGAAGACAATCTTACTCGGTCACGAGTGATCGCCTGACTGACAGTTGGAAAAATACACAGAAAAATACACACAAATTTTCATGTGAAAAAAAAAAGATTGCAATCTGATATAGACACAAGATGGAATTATCTTCGAAGTGAGATTTGGAAAACTCCAACAAATTTGAGTTTTGCTTACACACACGTCTCTATTCATGAGGCATCTTTGTAACATTTCATGAGGGGTACCAAAGATCTGAAAGTATGGGCTAGGGGTTTCGCAGGTTGATAAGTGTTTTGAAAAAGCAAACGAACTGGAGAGATTTTGCAGCCTTTCTGTTCATGACCCAGGTTATATTTGCATTTTACTTTCTTCCCATGTTGGGTGTGTCTTCATGCATAATTTTGATTGCATATCATCAACATGATGTGGTGGTTCTGGTAAATTGATTGATTGCGGTCTAATGCTATATTCTATTCCAGAATAAATAATGAATCAATTTGTGTGTGTGTGTGTGTGTGTGTGTGTGTGTGTGATCATTCCAAAGTTATCTGTATCTACTTGATGCTCCTTGTAAATCAGAATCAGGGGATGGGGGAGAAACACAATAGAACTCATGCAATAAAGTATGCACAAGAGCCCTTGGGAAAACAGTACTGGCGTACAGTACATATATTCCTAGCTTTTGATGATCACAGCACAGTGCTGCATCCTATCTGTCACTGCTACATGGCTCCTGTCACAAAATGAATAGTTTTGTCACCTTTTAAAAGTGTACATTGGGTTCAAAAATTCTTTGAATCTGAGATAATGCCTTCTCTTAGCATCAGGATGCACTTCACCAGACTCTTGTCTAACTTTGACATGAAAACATACTTAATTTATATGTATTAATTTATTACATTTATATCTCACCTTTCCTCCAAGGAGATTATGGTGGTCTACATGGTTCTCCCCACCCCCATTGTATCTTCACAACATCCTGTGTGGAAGGTTAGAGTGAGAGACTGACTGGCCCAATGTCACCCAGTGAGTTCCGAGTTGAAACAGTGCATAGTTAAACTATGGAATTCACTTTCACAAGATATAATGATGTCCACCGCTTCGGATGGCTTTAAAAGGAGATTGGACAAATTCATGGATGAGAAGGCTATCAATGGCTACTATTCCTGATGGCTATATGCTACCTCCTGTATCAGAGGCAGTACACCTATATACCCCAGTTGCTGGGGAACATCAGCAGGAAGGTGCTATTGCACTCTTGTTCTGCTTGTGGGTTTCCCACAGGCAGTTGGTTGGCTACTGTGCAAACAGAATGCTGGACTGGATGGATGCTTAGTCTGATCCAGCATGGCTCTTCTTATGTTCTTATGGCTGAGTAAGTAGTGATTCACATTTGAACTGGTTGGATCAAACCAATGGTTCATCAAAGTCCAACATCCTGTTTCCAATAGTGAGTGACCAATCAGATACCTCTGGGAAGTCCATGATCATTGTTGTGAAGGAGAGTGGTCAAGAATGCATCCAATTTCCCTACGTTGGAGATACAGACTCTATAATATACATATTTAGTGGCATTGTACAGTTGTAAAAAGTACTGGCAAATCATTATTAAGGATATCAGAGATAATTGGATATGAAATAATTTGGGAGGTTATCTGAGAGAAAGTGATGATTATAAAGACGGAATTAACGAGAGGGGATTATAAGGAAACGTATTAATTACCGCTATAATTACATTGGCCAGAAAAATAAAAAATGGACAAGTACAGTAATGCCATCAAGAGTGGATTGGATTAGGAAAGTCTGGTATATTATGTTAATGAATAGACTTACATATAAAAAGCTGCAATAATAATAATAATAATAATAATAATAATAATAATAATTATTATTATTATTATTATTATTATTATTATTATTATTATTATTATTCCACCTTTTTCCCAGTACTGGGACTCAAGGCAGCTTTACAACATTAAAACTTGTACAATTAGAACATATAAATAGAAATATACAAAAGTTAAAAATATAATTAAGTCATCTATAATATTAAAATTATATAAAACATCCGAATTAAAACAGCCATAGCAATATCAACAACAGTGCTAATCCATCACATTCTCACAGTCCAGACTATTTCCAAAGGCCTGCTGGAACAAAAAGGGTTTTGCCTGCCTCCAGAAACATAACAAGGAGGGTACCACTCTAGCCTCCCTGGGAAGGGAATTCCAGAGAGCCTTGGGGCAGTCACCGAGAAGGCCCCCTGCAGTTTTCTCATCAGGCATGCCTGCGATGGTGGCGGAACCAAGAGAAGGGCCTCCCCTGAAGATCTCAGGGTGCAGACAGGCTCATAAGGTATGCAATCAGCATAAGCCTAATTGAATTCAATGAAACTTACTTATCACTAGACATTTATACGTAGGATTGCACTCTTAGATATTTACAGTACAGTGTCTACTCATTAGTTCAGTGGGACTTGCTCCAAGGTAATTGCATACAGGATCACAGCCTTAATATCAGAAGGTTGGATACATTCAACAGGGTCTGTTTCCTCCTTTTCTATGCTCCCACTTTTAAAGCAGGAGCCCAGATTGTATTTTAGAACAGAATTGATCCAGAAGGGAATGTGCGTGAGCAGATACCAGTGATGTAAAAACATCAATATGATAAAAAGTTCTTATTCTCACATTCTTTTTTGTTTTTTTAAGTATGCATGATTCTATGTCAAAGAAACCATGTAAAGTAATAAGGGGAAATATTACAATTTGTTTTATAAGACTGTAAAAAAGAAAAGAAAAACACTTTTTGTAATGGTTGGCCATACTAGGGCATTCAACAGATCTAAGAGCTTTGATATGTGACTGGGCAGAATCTATCAGGCTACTGTACTATGGGAAATCCCCATTCTCACAGATTAAAGAACAAGAGATCTGGAGCCAAAAATTAGGCTGAGCATTTCAAAAATGTGTGTGGAGTGGACTTCTGCCTTCCTCACGCTGCAGCTCGTGGCCACACATGCACCTCACCACTGTGCCCCTTCTCTCTCCCTTTTTTTCATCCCCTCTCACACTACTCCCTCTGACTTTCCTCCCCTCACCCCAATCCTCTGGGCCACTTCCAACCCTCCCAAGTCCCAAGTCCCTTAGCTCATTCATTTCTCATCCCTGTTTCTTCCTTTTCTAGGTTCTCACTTTTATTTCTCCTTCACTTTAGTTTGCCCCTTTCTAGGATCACACAGCAGTTTAGCCAATGGCAGCCAAAGAACCGCCTGTCTTAATAGGGATGGTTAGGAAATTTGTTTCAGGTCTGTATTGATCAGAATTGACCAAGATTTGCAAAGTTCTCCATATTCAGCCCCAAAAGGCTCAGGATTTATTTATTTTTATGAATGTGGGAGAAACAGGAATTGACAGATTCATCCATCTAGGCCCAGGCCTTTGAGTACTTTGCTCTTAAAAGTCTTGAGTTTCCATTCCTGTACATTCAGCCATATTTGTGCTGAATTAGGGTTGCCACCTCTTTCCCCCCCCCTTTTTTTCCTGACAGGCTCCTGATCTTTAATAGCTACATGGCAGGGAGATACATCATGGTCCTCTCCATGCTGGGATTAGCCGAACCTATTGAATTTGGCTGGTGCAGGTGGGTGAACATTTTGTTTCAGTTCATTTTAGCAAAATTTCAGCTCATTTTATCAAGAATTTACCAAAATTTGAAAAGTTAATATTCAGAAGAGAAAGAACATGAGAGTTCTTGTTGTTGTTTTTAAATGAATGTGGGGGAAAGCAAAACTGAGATTCGCCCATCCTTCCCTATCTGCTCATCTCTGAAATTTGGGCAGCTCAACCCATACCAGAATCCTCCTCACCCCCACCCCAATCACATCCCCTATAGTTCTATCCCATGCATGTGTACTCAGAAGTAAGTACTATTGAGTTCAATGGGGCTTACTCTGAAGTAAGTGGGTATAGTACTGCAACCTAAATGTCTTACAATATATAGATTTTGTGAACATTTAATTAATATTGTACGGTCTTTTAGCAGAAAGATGCGTATTTACATTATGCCATGCTCCTGTGCACAATCTCGAACATCTTAGCCTAGCGTATAAATGAAATTTCATCAGACACATAGCTTGAAATGGAAAGCAAACCAGCCAGATGTTTCAGGCACAACGCACCATTCCCTAAGGGCCCATAATCTCACTTTTTTTTTGGTCAGTGATATTTATCCAGAGTAAAGGATGCAACAAATTAAAAGCTGCAAGTTTGTGAAATACTGCTGGAGTAAATAGATTCATTCTTCAAAGTCATGGACATGAAAGATGGACTTTGCTATATGTTTGATCTAAACCCAGTTCTGCTCAGGACCATGGGAACTTCACATACTGGAGCAATGATATTACCTGCTTCCATAATACTGAAGTACAAGTGGAGAGGCCTGGTAATACATACTGGTGGGACCTTCCATCTCCAGGAGAAAGCAGGCACAGGAAACAAGAGGGGCTTGATTAAACTGTGGAGATTAATGGCAAGCAGGCTGCTCAGACTAATTCTGGCATTCCTCAGACTCAAAAGTACACATCTGAAACACTGATGATCCATTTGAGGGTCTGTTCTCGGCTGTGATGAGTATACTCTGCTCCAGCCCTTGGAAAGATTATGGAGACTTCATTTAATCGGTGAAGAGGCAAGTGGCTGGTAGGCTTCCCCACCCTCCAAGCATAACCTCCCCTCTCTACCCAGGACCATTTCTAATGCATATACTCTAGCCTCAACTTCCAGGTAAGTTTCCTACAAGTAAGGATGCACGAGAGTTTCATTCCTGTTCACAAATCATGCAAACATGCCCCGTTTGCAACCCTGAACACAAATGCAAGCAGGAATGCAATTCTTGGGAGAGTTTCACAATTTCCCAAACTTGCATTCATGTTCAAAAGTGCGCACTTTCACTCCCCTAAGCCTCACTGCCCAGGGACCGCAAGGCATCCCACTTCTTGAGCATATGAGGCAAATCAAGCTTCAAAGAAAAATTCAGAGATCCTCAATGAACTCGAACATTGCATGTTTGCCCATCCCTACATAGGGTCTAGCGCTGCCGCTGTGCCATGATGGCTAAATGGAACCTCCTAAGTATTAAAACTTAAACCTAAGTATTAAACCTACCGGTAAGTATTAAAACCAAAGCCATTGCCTTCATGCCCTGCATATGAGATTTCAGCAGCATCTTGAATCTTTGGTCTGAACCAGCATGACACTTCTCATCTTCTTAGGTATCTAGCAAAAATCCCAAGACCATCATCTCAATTCATGCCATCTCATCATCCAGACAATATGAGTATGCATGGCTCCATCCTTTTTGGGGGGAGGGGGTGTGTCTGGCTACTTCCCTAAATGCAAAGTACAAAAATGTCAGTCACATCAGAAGTGGCCCCAGTAACTTCGCCTCTCATTCAAGCTCTGAATAAAATATGTCATGTTAAGAAAGCAGGAAATTGGGTCTTTCACGCTCCCCTGATCCCGTTCACTTCCCCCAGCCTCACTGCCCAGGGACTGCAAGGCATCCCACTTCTCGAGCAGGTCATGCTGATGCAGCTGTTGGGTGTCACTGGGGATTCACAGATGTGTCTGTTTCTCATAGACCTGTACACACAATTTATAAGAGATGGGGAAAAGCTGTCAAGCAGGATAAGACAAAATAAGGCTTCCATCCCTCTTCCTCCCTGCCGACATTCGGCAACCACCTCTAATAACCCAAAGAACATCTTCTTCCTTAAAGCTGAAAAGAAAGAAGAAACAAAACAAAGAGCCAGATTCCGAAACTAAGCTATCTTCTCAATAAAATTCCTATATAAGAAATAACCTCAGAGATGATCCCATCCAATAAATCAGTAGACAAAGGGGATGCTTATTTACATAATTCCTTCCATTCTTAATGCCTCTCTTCCAAATAAGGATAGAGAAATGGCAAAGTAATTAAGGTTTATCTACAACTCAGCAGCTGCAACTTACCCCATAGCCTGAAAAGAGACATTGAAGAGTCCCAGTGTCAGAGCTGGAGGGACTATTGGTCTCAAGCCCAGGCTCTTTTGGAATGCTTTAAGAGTACTTATGATATTCCTGCAAGGAAAGTACCAACAGGCAGAAGAGGAGGCTGGCAAGGCAGCAGCAGAGCTGCTAAGGAATTTCACCTAAAGCAAAAATTTCAAGGCAAATTTGGAAGTTCCTCCCAAGCAAAACATCTAAGGGATTTTGGAGAAGGCTGGGGGGGGGGAGGAAAAAGAGTTTCATTAAGAGTTTCAGCAAATACCGTCATCTGTTGTTTTCCGTTTTGAATGCAAAATTTAAAAAAGAAATGGTAAGCTGCTCAGAGCATTAGGTATGGAGCAGGACAGAAACTGAATATGCAGATTTCCCAGATATCATAGATCATAGAGTTGGAAGGAGCCTACAAGGCTATCGAGTCCAACCCCCTGCTCAATGCAGGAAACTAGAGGAGGGGTCTCCCATCCAAGTAGCAACCAGGCTTGACCCTGCTTAGCTTTCCACACTCAGACAAGCTGAGCCAGCATAAGCCACAGGCCTGTATATTTCTCAGATATTTTTGAGAAGCCCACGTATGTATCCTGAAATAGCAGAGGGGCCTTAGCACTGCGACAGAGCACATGCTTGGCATGCAGAATGCCCCACGTTCAGTCCTTGGCAACTTCAGTTAACAGGATCTCATCTCGGGTAGCAGGGCTTGGACAAAGCTCTGTCTCTGACCCCGGAGGGCTGTTGGCAGTCAGAGCACAGTTCTGGGCCAGACAGATCCATGATCTGAGACTCTGTGCAAGCCAGCCTCATTCATGGGTTCATAAACTGCCACCGGATTTTACCTAAAGCACAGGTGGGAAACATCTGGCCCCCCAGGTTTGTTGGACTACAACTCCCATCAGCCCTAGCCAGCATAGCCAAAGGTGAGGGATGGTGGGATTTGCAGTCCAATAATGTCTGGAGGGCCACAAGTCATCCACCTCTGGCCTAAAGCGAGTATAAAGGTTCCTAATTGAGAGAAACATCTGAGAGAAGCAAATTCTCAGGGGCTAGAGCAGGGCTCTCCAACCTTGGGTCCCCAGATGTTGCCGGCCTATAGCTCCCAGCATACCCAGCCAGCATGGCTAATGGTCCAGCAACATTTGGGGACCCAAGGTTGGAGAGCCCTGGGCTAGAGAGAGTATATCCCTAGCCAGCTGATTAAGAAGGCGGGCCAAGAAGATATAAGGCAGGTCATTCAGGAGCACGAAGGAGATGCTCAAACAATTTACCAGTGGAGTAGATGTGCAGTGCATGGAAGTGTAATTGGCTGTGATGTGGCTGGCTGATATCAGCAGGTCAAAGTGGGGCAAACAGGGGCAAAAATATAACATATGTCATTCCCATAGAACTGATGTAGTATAGTGGCAAAGAGACTGATGTATGGATCAAGGAGACCCCAGTTCAGATATCACTTCTGCCTGGGGATGTGCGAATCAGCAAAACTCAAGCTTGCCAAAGTTCTCTGAATTCCACCTTGAAGCTTGTTCCAACTCAATTCTATATCAGATTGCGAGCTTCGTTTTTTTTTTTCTTTTTGCATGAAAATCCGTGCATATTTTTGTACATATTTTCCAAATGTATGCATCAATTGTGCACGTTTGAAATGTACACATTCTTCTCCCATTGATTAAAGCGTATTTGTGTACATTTTTCAAAAGTACACATGTTTTTCATGCACATTTTTCAAATGTATGCATGTTGTTGAATTATTATTTTTTTGGGTCCACAAATCACATTGCAAGCTCAGAAATGTACAGACTTTGACTGCAGGTTGCATCCGAGTCCATGTTCAGTCAAAAAGTGCAAATTGAGTAAAATCCTGAACAAAAACCAACTGAAACACATTTATCATACATCTCTACTTCTGCCATGAACTCAATGGCTTGATGCAAGCTACAACCCTCTTCAGCCTCAGCTCTCTTCCATCTATGGCATAGGCATAATAATACTATCCTACCTTACATGTTTGTTGGAAAGATTACAGTGAGATCCTGTATATGAAGCATTTTGAAATAGAGAAGTTTGGGGGATTCAATCTTTTCAAATTGAATTCCTCACCTCCTGGGCTAATGTGTGGATCAGAACTTAAGTTATCCACTGGCTTTTGCAGTTCCTGAATGTTCCAATGGAGTGCTTGGCTCAAAAAAATGTATCAAAATACATATTTAGAGAGAGAGAAAATTTAGGAATAGATATTGAAGTTAATTCAGAAACGGGATGGAACGGACTTACGGCGTAAGCAACAGTGAAACAGACTGGAAATAGACTGAATCATCATCCCTGTTTTGAACATTCTTAAACACTATCTAAATGCTAAGAATTATGATTATTGTCCTTGACACATTGGCCTGGATCCAAAGAACCACTAGTTCTATGCATCCAAGGAAGCTTTGGACTTGTGTTTTATGTAAAACTTGTGCCATCTCCTTGTGCCAGATGTAGGGATGGATGATTCAGGACAGATATAAGGAAGTACTTCTTCACACAGCACATAGTTAAACTATGGAATTCATTTCCACAAGGTATAGCAATGGCCACCAATCTGGAGGGCATTAAAAGGGGATTGGACAAATCTATGGAGGAGAAGGCTATCAATGGCTACTAGTCCTGACTGGCTATGTGCTAGCTCTAGTATCAGAGGTAGTATGCCTATGTACACCAGTTGCTGGGCAACATGAGTGAGAGGGTGCTGTTGCACTCCTGTCCTGCTTGTGGGATCCTGTGAGCAGCTGGTTGGCCACTGTGTGAACAGAATGCTGGACTAGATGGACCCTTGGGCTGATCCAGCATGGCTCTGCTTATGTTCTTATTTTTATGTTATTTTATTATTATTACATTTATATCCCATCTTTTTCCTTCTTGCAAGGAACCCAGGGCGGTTTACATAATCCTCCTCCTCTCCATTTTATCCTCACAAAACCCTGTGAGGCAGGTAAGGCTGAGGGTCAGTGACTGGCCCAAAGTCACCCATTGAGCTTCACAGCAAAGTGGGGACTACAACCCAGATCTCCTGAGTCCCAGTCCAACACTCTCACCACAACACCACACTGGCCCTCCATTAGATATCCTCCTCTCTATTAGATAACTTTCTGTTGTTTAGTTGGTAGTGTAAGGAATAGGGCTACTGGCATCCCTTTGCAGGAAGCATGCTTTGAGATCTGCTGCCACAGCTGAGGCTCCCATTTAGCCACTATTCTCTAGTGATCCAGACACAACTTACTCTCATCTTAATAACATCCAAATGACTTTCCTGTCCTGAGCTAAATTCCTCTATACATCACAAATCCTCCCCTCCAAAACATATGGGCTGGAGCTGATCAGGTGCCAGACTTCACTGTATGTGGAAAGTTGGAAGACATCAAAAGTCATTTAGTCCAAACACTTTGAAACAACAGCAGCAGCAACAGGGCCACCTATCCATTATTCCTACCGCAGTGCGCCCTATGAATTCAGATCACAACGTACTGAAATCTGGGAATAAGGACACTGGAAAAAGTGTTCCTGCTGGTCAAATAGTTCCAGTTTCCTCAAGCAAAAAAGCCAAACTGCATGCTTCAGGAGAAGGCAACATCCTCCAGTGCAAGACACTCTAGGCCTTGTATAAGGAACCTTGTGGTCTAAGGCCCAACCTGATGCCCTTCAGATGTGTTGGGACTACAACTTCCATCATCCACAATGGGTGCTGTAGTCCCATACAGCTTGAGGGTACCAGGTTGGGGAAAGCTGCTCTGGTCTCTCTCTTACTGTTCATGGCTATGTCCCCCCCGTGCGCGTGCGTGCGTGTGCACGCGTGCACACACGCACACACACGCACTACCTTCCTTAATCCCGCCTTTCTTTCTCTCAACTGATAAAAGTAACACAGACACTCTGCTTCTACGCTTGCTCGTTTGAACCACTTTACAAGAGCCTTCAGGAAATTGAAATTTTAATTAATTTTCTCCAAGTCAGATCAAATGTGTGGATAATGCTGCAGTAAGAGAAATTATTTCCTGGCAGTCCCAAACTGAAACAATTACACAGTCCTTTTGCTCTTTCCCCTTGAAATCAGCTCAGATGAGCAGAGTAATATTTTGGCAAGGCCCACTCTTGCTGCTATGGGTATTTTCTCCCCCTTCCTGCTTTTCTCTCTATTTCTTTCTGGGAAGAAATAATATCTCCCCCAACCCTGTGCCAAAAAACAAGCAAAAAGAAAGCTCTGCTTGGTTGGCTGATCAATTTTAGAGCAGACAAGCTACTGCGTCTGAACGGCTTCTTCCCACTCACATTGGAAATGCATGATTGACTGAAAACACTTGTCAGTAATTAGAAATGATAAGATGCCCATCCCTCTTTCTGGCTGGCAAACAATAGACACCTGGGTACGCGTGTTTGTTTTCGGAAGTTGAGCATCTTCAGCAAAGTCGCTGCCAGTTCCTCCTCTGTCTGCAGAGATCTCCTCCAACTAAAATCCAATGGATGTTTGGCCCAGTAGGAAACCTGCAGATTCTGCCATTAGGGTTCCAACTGTTGGAGTGTGTGTGTGTGTGTGTGTGTGTGTGTGTGTGTGGATGGTTTGGCCTGCTCTTCCTATGCTTGTTGCGTGAGTTTTTATCAACCCCCCCCCCCGCCAAAGGTGAAGCTTTTCACTGAACAAAAAATAAGCATGATTATCTACTAATGTCTGCAGATCGAGCTGCTGTTTAAGGCACAGAAACAGGGGACTGTAAAAAAGGGGGGGCAACCCAGTCGGCCATCTCAATGGAGTGTTGTTACTATTGGGATTTGGAGTATTAAACATACAGCGTCAGGTTCGCTTGAGTCTACTGTGTTCTGTGAAATTTGAGGAGGCACAGTTGAAGCAACGAAGCATACCAAACCTTTTTTTTTTAAACACACATCAATATGGCCAGTGAAGGTAAACAATGAGTAATAACTTCAATCTGCTGCCAATAAGGATCCTTAGATGGACAGTGTGGGGTGCACAAACTGTTGAGAACCAGTATGGTGTTGTGGCTAGAGTGACAGACTGTGACTGAGGAAACCAAGGTTCAAATCCTCACTCAGCCATGAATCTACCTTGCAGGGTTGTGGAGATGCTAAAAAAAATTAGGAAGGAAAACCATGTACACCATCCTGAATTCTTTGGAAGAAATAAATCACAGTAACTTTTATCTGCCACTAGCTTTCTTTACCCAGCGTTGCAAGGGTCGTAATTTTTCTATAGGCACTATTTGTTCAAAATTCCTTAAGGTAGCTGTCCGCTGTTTGGAATCCCTTGGAATCCCATCTCCCCCAGGACTACACAATGAAATCCCTGCTCCCCCCCGGGACTACGCAATGAAATCCCTGCTCCCCCCCTGGGACTACACAACGAAATCCCTGCTCCCCCTCCCCCCCGGCCTACACAATTAAATCCCTGCTCCCTTTCCCCTGGGACTGCACAATTAAATCCCTGCTGTCCAGGGACTACACAATGAAATCCCTGTTTCCTCCCCCCCCCCGGGACTATGCAACAATGAATTCCCTGTGTGTGTGTCCCCCCGGACCACACAATGAAATCCCTGCTTCCCCACTGGGACTGCACAACAATGAATTCCCTGTTCTCCCCCCCCCCCCGGTATTACCCAATGAAATCCCTGCTTCCCTACCCCCCCAGGACTATGCAACAATGAATTCCCTGTGTGTGTCCCTGGCCCACACAATGAAATCCCTGCTTCCCCCCCCCCGGGACCACACAATGAAATCCCTGCTTCACCTCCCCCCCAGGACTGCACAACAATGAATTCCCTGTTCTCCCCCCCCCCCGGGTACTACACAATGAAATCCCTGTGCCCCCCCTCCCCCGGGACCACACAACAATGAATTTCCTGCTGCCCCCCAGGACCACACAATGAAATCCCTGCTTCCCCCCCCCCGGGACCACACAATGAAATCCCTGCTTCCCCTCCCCCCCAGGACTGCACAACAATGAATTCCCTGTTCTCCTCCCCCCGGTACTACACAATGAAATCCCTGTGCCCCCCTCCCCCGGGACCACACAACAATGAATTTCCTGCTGCCCCCCAGGACCACACAATGAAATCCCTGCTTCCCCCTCCCCCCGGGACTACACAATGGCATTGCATGGGTTGTCATTTTCCTATTGGCACTGTTTGTTCGAAATCCCCCCCCCCCCAATGTAGGCCCCGGCTGCGGTTCATGTGAACATTCTGTTTGGACGTAGGAGAGATTTGCATATCTGCTGCTGATTGGGCCCCTGTGGCAGTGCATACCAACATTCTAAATGCCGATGGAGCGATTTGCATAACCACTCCTGAATGGCCCCTGCGAGCATTCCAAGTGTCGCCATTGGCTCTCATCTATTTTGGGCTGCACAGGCGCGGCGAGGGTTTTTCGGAGATTTTAACTCACCAGTCCTTGTCCTTGGGTGATGGGGAGTATGCGTGCCAAGTTTGGGGCGGATCAGTACCGCGTAGGAGCCAATGCGAGGCACGCAAACCCCTGCGTGGACATACGTACAAACGGAGAAACATTCACATTTATATAGTAGATTACCTATCAAAGGGGGAGGGCGGACTCAGGATTTAGAAAGTGAGGGTTGCTAGCAATAATAAAATGATCATTAGAAGAGAAGACTGAAGGGGGATATAAAAGCACTTTTCAAGTACCTAACGGGTTGTCATTCAGAAGAAGGGAGCAACCTGTTCTCGATCATCCAAGACTGTAGGACATGAAATGAGAGGCTTAAGTCACAAGAAAGCAGATTTGGGTTGGACAGAGCAGTCAGACAATAGAACCACCTGCCTAGGGAAGTGGTGGGCTCTCTGTCGCGGGGGGTATTCAAGCAGAGACTGGACAGCCATCTGTCAGAGATGCTTTAAACTAGACTCCTGCACTGAGCAGGGCATTGGACTCAATGGCTTCCCTTTCCAACTCTATGATTCTATGGTCATAAGGAAGGAGTGGAGTCACGAGGCTGTGACAGTTGCATGCACAGTTATCAGAAGGCGGGGATGAAGTGTGATGGGTGGAGAGCTTTTTCTATCCTAAAGCCCTCCTGGTGTAAAATTACCAATGCCAAATGTTCTCACAGGACCTTGTCAGGTTGAGTTGAGAATTTAGGGATGGATGAATTTGTCGGTGTCAGTTTCTCTTAGTTTTTCTCATTTTTCCAGTCTTAGATTTGCTTCGTCCCATTTCTGCATTAGTTTGAGTGTGTGTGTGTGGGGGGGGGGGGATTCAAGTCAGCACAAAAATTCGGACACAATTTTTCTGTGTATTGCTCCTAATATATGCATTTTTGCATGCAATTTCCCCATATGTATGCCTTGTATATAATTTTCACTAATATATGCATTTTGTGCTTACCGGTATATTGGTTGGAGAACTGCATTACAAAATTTAGAGAAGTGGAAATATTGAAGTATAACTGCATTTTGGTCTGTGTAGTGGTTGGGGCAGTCTGAATTAGGTAAGTTTGATGAAAATGCTAATCAGACTAATTTCTCCCCCATCCCTAGTTGAGATAAGTAATTGTAGAGCTTAAAACATAACTCAACATCCTCTTTAAAGCCAGTGCCCTGCAGGTTTATACCATCTTTAACCGATTCCACCTGAAAAATCAGCAGATGGTTTTGGATACATTCATAATTTACATGCATAGAGGAGTTCAGAAAATGACTAGGAAGGAAATGCAAGATGATTGAGAACTAGTGGAATTAACTAGATAGAATTCTGGACTTCGACCTGGGAAACCTTGGTTCAAATCCCAATTAATCCACAGCCTCACTGACTAGCCTTGGGAAAGCGACATTCTCCTCCTCCGTTCCATTGATGCCCTACATGCTCTGGGATGAGGGCACCTTAAGAGCTGCTTTTTGGTGTATGAAACATCCTGACAGCTGAGGTTGTCATCAGATGGAAGCCCATCTCAAGTTTCCTCCTTCTTATGCAGTTAGGTGGGTGGCTTACTTTGTTATTTTTCCAGTGCCAGGCAAATAACTTTTTATTCTCTCAGGCCTTCTGATCCTCTGTATATTTCTGCTGCTACGTTGTGTTTGTAAGTACTTTTATTTCTGTAGTATTTTTAGATCTCCTTGCTGTGATACCTGCTCTTTTAGACTCTGCTGCTTCTAATTGCTTGCTGCTTTTAATTGATTGCTTTATTATGGTGCTCTTGATTTGATGTACATGGATTGTGGATTTTATTTGTGCTTTTGTTGTTCATTGCCTGAGAGCTATTAACTATAGGGTGATGTATAAAAAGCAAATGAGGACATTCTCTGTGGTGGCACCCCAATTATGGAACTCCCTCTCAAAGGATAATCATCTCTGGTACCTTTTAGGCATCAGGAACTTTCTGTCCAGTCCAGTTTGCCTCTGCTTTTGACAGTGGCCAATACTGTTTTGATGGTGCTGCATGGCTTTTATTGCTGCTTTTATTTATTTCTGTATTTATTTATTCATTCATTCATTACAATTATATCCCACCTTTCCATGAAAAATGGTGCTCAAGGCTTTTAGCATTGTTCTGGGTAGCCATGAGGTTGCTTTTTAAAAACAACCTCTTGGTTTTAGTATTGGTTTCAAACATCTTATACCTGCTGCTTAAATACTATTTTATTATATGATGTTTATGGTTAGTGTAGCTAAAATTTGTGTAAGCAGCCCTGAATACTATTTTTTGGCAGAAAGCTAGGGTATGCTTTTTCCAAAACAAAACAAAAACAAAGCAGCAGTGCTGCTGAACCTATCTCACAGGGAGCAGCTTGGCAAGTTGGCATATTACATGTACATGGGAAGGTGAGGAGGTGCAAGAAGTTTGTGCATCCTGTTTTTGCACACTTGGTGTAATGTTTGAAATAGAAGTCACATGAGGGAAAATGTGCTATCTCCAGACGTGGGGATTGCTTGAAAGCAAGTTTCTTTTTGAACATTACCCTAGTATTGAGAAAACAGGAAGTGGAACTCGCCCCTGCATTCTCTACCCTGTTTCCGGGTAATGTGTGAATTATTCCTGAGCTGACTTGAGAAGACATAGCAAAGCATTATGGAAAAGACCAATGACAAACATTGTATTGTTCATATGAATCTAGATTGTGCTGACAGTTGAACACAGGATGGCCAGTGAGCAGATTAGAAGGGAACATCTGGCAGAAGTGTTTATCTTTCCTCATATGAAAGAGTGAAAAAACAATCAATTGCAAGAATACTAAAACAGCCAATTCTCTAATGCTACCATTTTGGCCCTCTTGGCTACATGTTGGTCTCTGCAGCCTACTAGAGTCAAACAACAATGGCTTCAAGGACAAGTGGAATGGATAACATTAATAAAAAGAACTTAGAAGCCCTGATCTTTGAAGAGATTCATTGGGGGTGGAAAGGAGAGAACAGAAGCTCCAGACAAAACTTCACACATACATGAATTTAGTGCTGAGCCCAGACACCAATAAAGGAACCAGTTCAACTGACATTTAATAAAACCTGGCGCTACGAAAGCATAGATCAGGGTCAGGAATTTAGACTGAGGGTTAAAGGATTTGTCCTGAAGCCCTCTGTCCTCTAGAGGGCATGGATGCATTAGAAAGCCCAATGTGACAGAGAGTCAAGAAGATGGGATTCTTGCCTCTATGGTCCCTGCCAGCAGCAAGGGGAGGGGGGGGGGAGGGAGGGGGGAGGAAGACCCCTGCTTCTTTCTTCTCCCTCCTCCAGAACAGCCAACTCCCTTCCTCAGACTGGCAGATACTTTCCTAATACTGAATCAAGAATAATCTGAAAACTTCAACTTGAGCATCTCTCTGCAGATGATCGGCTACTTATGGCTCTGCATCACTCTCCTGCAAGAAATGGTACAATCCATTCTGTATGTCCCTTCCAAGGACTTACTCTGCAATTGGCAATGCAGCACAAGTGGAGCAAAAGGTGACAACAAGTCAGGAAATGGTTACGTCATGCACATGGCATACCTCCAAACCGACTTGATTAGTCTGGCAGCAACCCATAATATACATAGGCCTGATGGCCACAGCAGCAGATGAGAACACTGAAGGTTCTTTTGGGGTGGGGTTTGTGTTTTTTTTTACGATCCATTTATAAAAGTCATTAACAAAACCTGCTAGGCAGGCCATAATACTGGAGGTGGCAGTTTTAGAGGCTCATCCATGCAAAGTTCATTTGCCTTCTTGTTCCACAGGTCAAGGGACTCGTAAGTGCAGATGGTGATGGAATAGGCCATTCTGGTACAGGGAACAAACCAAATTACACAGACTACTCCTTCAAGTGCTAGGACACAAAGGTAGAGTTACCATAAGTTGACAGATATTCTACAAAAATAGAATTGAGGATGATGACAATTTTAGGAGACAAACAGTATTTTGTTTTTGTTTTTTTACATTTATACCCTGCCTTTTCTCCCAGGAGCTCAAGCTGTCATACATGCCCCCTCCCTCCCCACCCACCCACCCACCCACCCACATTTTGTCCTCACAACAACCCTGTGAGAGAGGAAAGGCTGAGAGAGAGTGGCCCAAGGTCACACAGTAAAAGCGTCATGGCTGACTGGGGATTTGAACCTGAGTCTCCCCATTCCTAATCCAGTGCTCTAACCACTACACCACACTGCTTCTCAAAATACCTTCAAATGCATACAGTAAGTGTTTGGATGGAGCATATGCCATCAAAATAAATGCATGGAAGCCAATCTACCTATGGAGAAAGGACACACTGAAGAACCTTCAGGAGCACGTGCTATTTCGGAATTCAGAGTGGGGGGACTCACGTGTCTGAATTCACCATCCTATCAAAAGTTCCCTGCCCATGGAAACCTAAACTGTCAGGGAGAGGGAGCCTGGCCTCCCCACCAATGTTGTCTTCTACAAGGAGGGAGGCAGTGTATGTGGTGTTGTTGTTTTTTACTGTGAAGCACTGAAATGTATTTGAGTCCTCCTTCACACTCAAACACATTTGAATGTGAAGCGATTGCTTTCTGAAGTGGTATAGGTCTTTTTAAAGAAGCATTTGACTCCACTTTTGCTTAATGTTATTTATCACCTGTTGGTTTTGGTTATTTGTGTTTTTGGTCTTGCTGCTGCTTTTAGCTTGTTGTAGATGTACTGTAGTGGTTGGTGATTTTATTTATTTGTTTGTTTATTTATTTACAGGATTGACATACTACTCTATAGCTAACCAGATTCCTGAGCGGTGAACAATATGCTTTTTACATTTTGTAACAGCACAGTCTGAAGTGGCTGGCCAGAGCCCTCCAAATTGGGACCGATTTTGGCCATCTACATAAGCCTTTTACCCCGGCTCGCAAGGAAGAGAGGCTGAGGCACCCCCAGGATACTACATATCATGGCAGAGCCTTACTCCTCCCCTCCCCGCCCTCCAGAATGCCCACAAACCTCCAGCTCTGAGGTCAGAAGACTGACCTCGGAGCCACACACAGCGTGGTTCTTTCCGTGCCAGCTGTGAGGGTGGAGGGAGGGCGCTCCCAATTCAGAGTCCCTGCTCCGACCTCAGAGCGCATTTCTGACGCTGGGGCTGGGACTCCGAATTCTCCTATGGCTATCTAGATTCTGTCCTGTGGCCATAGGATTGTGCCCTAAGTTGCTTTGAGTGACTTCTTTTCTGGGAGGGGAAAAGCAGGATACTAATTTCTTAAACAAATAAATGAATATGAATGCTGAACACTGTGATTTTTCAGAAGGAGCCCTCAGGTGAGATTCCTTACTTTTTAAAGTTCATCTGCTTTCGTTAGCGCTTCTACTTTTGCTTTTAGTGAAGGGCAGAGAAATGAGAGCCCAAATGGTATTATATAGAGATGAATGTTCACTCTCCTTTTACTCGTGTAACAAGCAAGCGTGTAACTGCATATTAAAAGGCATTGCAGTGTGTACAAGATTGAGATTAAGCACTCAAGAGTTTACTTTTAGCCTGTTCCACTCAGATGGCTGAGGTAGACAATATTTTCAGACACATTAAATTTTCCCTAAATAACTACTAACATAACAAAGCGAAAACCCCCAATACCCATAAAAACTCAGTCTATGAAGGCCAAATTTTACCTGAGGCTAGGGTGTGTGTGTGTGTGTGTGTAGGGGGAGGCAGATGCAAAAGAGCACAGATCTCCTGCACTTTTCACAGCTGCAGAGAGGAGGGGATTTCAGCAGGTGTCGGTTATCATGTAAGGTATGCCTGCTGAAATGCCTCCTTTCACACACTGCTATTAAAGGTGCAGGATCCTTATCCTCTTCTGCATCTGGCCACCTTGCTAGGGTGGCTGCTTACACATCACCCCAAAAGAGGAAATGCATCACTGAAAAGAGGGCACAGATTTGCAAAAAAACGTTGCATATGCTAATTTGTATATATATAGATGCAAACTTAGAAATGACGACTACAATTTAAAAAGAAACATAGTACCTCTTACCATAGTAGGGAAGATAGTAAACAGGTGATTGCTCAGACTGCTGTCCACGTGCTAACTGTTGATGGGCAACTACAAGGTCCCTGAACTCCATGCTGAACAACCCTTCAACTATACACCTTCTAAACAGAGGACTGTCCTCTGTAAAACAGGACACATGGTCACCGTACCTGAGACTTAGAGCAATAGTCAGGACAGGACTATGCCTCAATGCTTTAGCGCATGAATAGTCTCATCAAAGGAGTGCTGTTGCTGGCTAATCCTGATCAGATATCCTGATGGTGGCGTAGGGTTGTTGTAAGTCTGTTCACCTGAATGCGCTTACCAACCCCTTTCAGAACGTTTCACTACGGTGCAAAGATGGGAGAACAAGTGATGTTTGAGATTGCTAGGATTCTCCAAACATTGTCTCTCCACTCATCTTGTACCGTATTCCTGTTCACGTTTGCGATTGCTACTCGCTCTGCGCGAATGGGGAAATTGCACAAATTGAGCAGCGATAGAACATGAGATTTGCGCAGATTTCCCCAAATTTGCGCAACTATCTGCCACAGACTAAAGTGGGGCTGAGTCATTCTGCAGGGAAATTTGTGCAAATTAGGAAATTAGGAACCGGGAAATTTGCACAAAACCAACGTGAGCATATGTCTTGGGATTATGGTGGACAACTCAATGAAAATGTCAAGCCAGTGTGTGACCGCTGTGAAAAAGGCAAACTCTGTGATAGGCATGATTAGGAAAGGAATTGAAAATAAAGCTACCAATATCATACTGCCCTTATACAAATCTATGGTGCAATCGCACTTAGAATACTGTTTACATTTCTGGTCACCACACCTAAGAAAGGATATTGTAGAATTAGAAAAAGTGCAGAAAAGAGCAACTAAAATGATCAAGGGGCTGGAGCAACTCCCATACAAGGAAAGGTTACAACCTCTGGGATTGTTTAGCTTAGAAAAAAGTGAGTAAGGGGCGACATGATAGAGGTGTACAAAATTATGCATGGTGTGGAGAAAGTGGATACGGAGACATTTTTCTCCATCTCTCATAATACTAGAACCCGGGGTCTTCCCATGAAGCTGATTGGTGGGGGATTTAGCACAGATAAAAGGAAGTACTTCTTCACACAAATGCATAGTTAAACTATAAAATTCCCTTCCACTAGATGTAGTGATGGCCACCAATTTGGGCGGCTTTAAAAGGGGATTGGACAAATTCATGGAGAAGGCTATCAATGACTACTAGTCCTGATGGCTATATGCTCCCTCCAATAGTAGAGGTGGTATGCCTATGTACCCCAGTTGCTGGGGAACATGGGTAGGAGGGTGCTGTTGCACTCATATCCTGCTTGAGGTATCCTGTGGTTGGCCACTGTGTGAACAGAATGCTGGACTAGATGGACCCTTGGGCTGATCCAGCATGGCTCTTCTTATGTTCTTCTTCTGTTCTTAATTTGTGAACATTTTTGGTGGACACTTGCACTTGAATGTGTTCAGGGCTTCAAACAGGGCATGCTCGCATGTTTTGTGAGCAAAAATGAAATTCTCATACATTCCCTACAAATATCTCTAAGAGTAGCTGGGCATGTGGAGACACTGGGGCAGTTCTTGCATGCACACCCATGTCCCCTCCTCAGTTTAACCCTCATGTGTAGTAGGCAAATGCCTGCATAGGGCTTAAATGTGCTTTGATCTTGGTGGAAAAAATTGGGCCTGTAGCTTTAAAAAGTTTCTCCTGCTGAGCCCCTATTAGTTCTGGAAGCTGAGCAGCCATACAGCCCCCCATGGCCAGAGTATAGCTACCTTGGGAGTGAGACTTGATGAAAGCAAAAAATTAAATCAAAGATAATTGATTGAAAATATAATTGATGAGGAGTTCAGAGCACTAGAGAATAAAGCCCATTCATTTCAAATATTGCTTGGATATTGTAAGGCTGGCTAGAATCAACATGCCCCAGGGTAATACACAGAACTCTGCTTCTACTGTGCGTCTGTGCGTGTGTGCACGTCTAAATTATATATATATATATATATATATATATGAAAGAACATGTTGAATGAGCTCTGCTGATTTCTGCCAGGGCTCTCTGTATTCCACACAGGTAAGAAACCTGATATTGATGGAAAATCTTAGCTTTCATTCTTCATTGAAGGGGAACAGATGGTAGTGAGCGAAGAAGGCTCAAAAGTCCACAAGAGCTGAGGTGCTTTTTCAGTGGTCAAGAAACGAAGCACTGGTGCCCAAGGGAGTTCAGGACTCGTAGGGATGTAGAAGAAATTCATTTCAGTTTGTTTTTGATCAGGATTTACCCAGTTTGTACCTTTCAGATCAAACTCGAACTTAGGTGCAAACTGTCGTCGAGGTCCATGCCTTTCCGAGCTTGCAATGTGATTCACAGACCCAAACAAAAATGCATTCAACAGCATGCGTACATTTGAAAAGTGGTCATGAAAGAATGCGTACTTTTGGAAAATGTGCACAAATTTGCATTAATCAATGGGAGAAGTATGTATACATTTCAATGATGCACATAATTGATGTGTACATTTAGAAAAATATGCACGAAGATAAGCATGGATTTTCATGTGAAAAGAAAAAAAAATCTTGAAATCTGATACAGACTTGAGTCAGAACAAGCTTCAAGATTGAACTTGGAGAACACTGGTAAGCTCGAGTTTTGCGGATTCACACATCCCTAGCAGGAGCCATAGCTCTGTGGTACAGCACATGCTTTGCATGAAGGAAGCACAAGGTTCAATCATTGGCATCTCCAAGTAGGGCTGGGGAAATCCCTGTCTGAAACTTTGGAGAATTGCAGCCAGCAGGAATGGATGAAAAAAATGCCCAATCAAGGTATTTGTTTGTTTGTATGGATTTATCTGATCCGCACCTCTCAGAATTGAGCATGGGATCGGATGCAATTTGCAGTCAGAAAACTGCACATTTCTGGGCTTGCAATGCATTCCATGAAAGAAAGAAAAAATGTGTTTGACAATATGTGCATGTTTGAAAAATGCACAAAAAACACTGCATATATTTCTAAAATGTGCACAAAAAACAAACACACTTTAGAGAATGGGTGAATGTGTCCATTAATGCATATAAAAATGTATATGGGTGTTTTTTTTCCTGAAAACACCAACAAAACTTGGACAGAACTGGCATGGAAAAAGAAGAAATTACAGAAATGGACTTGACAGATCTGTCCATCCCTAGTTGCCAGTCAGTGTAGACCACGGGTGGGCAGAAGCAAGATTGGGATCTACATATAGATCTCTGGGTGATTTGCAGTAGACAGGCAAGGATTTCTTTCTCTCAACTGTTTAACAACAAAATTATTCTCTTCCCTCACCCCCCACCCCACCCCAATTATATTGCTGAAAATGAAGAAAGCATGGAGTAACCAGGAATGTGTTTTGTGTGTGGAAGGACTGTGAGCTCAGTTAAGTTCTGGTACTCAAAAAAATTTCCTGGTCTCAGAATTCTTTAATTCTAAGCATATATCTTCTGCGCTTTGCTCCAGCTGGTGGATCTCAGGGCTCTAGTAAAAAAACAAAAACAACAAACAAACAAAAAACAAAGTAGATCCCACAAGCCTTAAGTCTGCCTACCCCTGGCATAGACAATATGGAGTTAGATGGACCAATAGTCTGACTTGGTATAAGACATTTAACTACTATGGCCTACTGTGAGTGGCAGTGGCTCTGCAGGGTCTCCTGCATCACCTGCTACCTGGTCATTTTTAACTGGAGATGCCAGGGGTTGAACCCAGGACCTTCTGCATGCAAAGCATGTACTCTGCCACTGGGTTGTGTTCTCTCTCCAAATGTTATGGAACTCTCTTCCCTCAGAGGTTCACCAGAGCCCATCTGAACTCTATGAGTTGGTCCAAGAGCAACACTCACATCAAAGTTATACTCTCAGTAGCTCCTGTACATTCGTAGAGGTATCGTCACACAGAGGTTCAACAGCACTCAACTCTGAACACCTTTTGGGAACGCTACACATTTTATCTGAGAGCAAATAGATAGTTTTTGAAAAGGAAAAGGAAAAAAATAAAAATAAAATACCAAAACATTTAAAAACAGTCCATGCAATTAATATAGGGTTGCATTAATCTCTGAAAAAACCTTAGCGAAAGGATGAAAAGTGATTTTCAATAACACAGTTGTTTCACCTTAAATGAATCACAAGTGTGCATTCTTAGCCAAGGGAAGACATGCACATTCTAGATCTCTCCAATGCCTTTCTGTATTATTTGGGTTTGTGTCCAAAATATCCCACCCTATCATAGAGGTCCCACGATGTTTAAGGTGAAACAACTGTGTTGTTATTGAAAATCACTTTTCTTCCTTTAGCTAAGGTTTTATCAGAGATTAATGCAACCATGGCGGGCCTGCGATATCACAGCATGCATTCCTTCTCTTTATCCTGACAAGAGTTAGCAGGTACAGTAGCTGCTGATGCTGGGACAATTTGCATGAAGGAATTTGTAAGTGTCTCATTAAAACACATGCAGCAAAGCTTCCTAAGAAGAATGCCTAATGCTTCAAGGCCAAGAAAGAAAAGGCCATTGACATGAAAAATACCAGGGATTATAGAGTTAGAAGGACTCCTGGCTACTTTTTCCTGCATTCTTAATTTTGCTATACATCTTTTCACTTTCATCAGAAGAAAAGAAAGTTACCCTTACTTTACTGTCAAAAGAATTATGCCATTGAAACCGAACCAGATTGGGTGATACTGCCTTGATGATAACATAGCTCTTCCCTCCTCAGCCGAAGACAAATCATTACAGTCATTATTTTCAAACTGTGTTCCAGGGAATCCTGAGATTGCATAGAACAGTGTTCTCCAACCTTGGGCCCCCAGATGTTTTTGGCCTACAACTCCCAGCATGCCCCAGCCAGCGTACGCTGGCTGGGGCATGCTGGGAGTTGTAGGCCAAATACATCTGGGGACCCAAGGTTGGAGAACACTGGCTTAGTCACTGGCAGTAAGAGCTAAAATATGCTGGTAGTTTTGGTATTTGGGGCCCTGCCCCTTGTTGCTCTTGGTCCCACTGGACTGTGGCTCCTGAGAGCTTCTCTGAAATTGAATTCAGCCCTTGGGCTGAAAGAGGTTCAACATCAATGCAGTAGAGCATCTTTCCCCAACTGGGTGCCCTCCAGATGTTTTGGACTGCAACTCCCATCAGCCCAATAATTGAAAATGCTGGCTCAGACTGATGGGAGTTGTAGTCCAAAACATCTGGAAGGTGCCAGGTTGGGGGAAGGCTGCCATTGAGCTTTCGGCATGTTTGAGGGGTTGCCATCTGTTCATACTGAGCCACAGACCTGACCCCTGTCCTATATCAGGCCCAATAGACCCGACCCATTTCCCAGGTGAATTTAGTGTGTGCCCTACAACATATCCTAGAATTCCTTGCAAGCCACAGAGATTGAAGGGCAGACACTCAGGGGTCCCTTGACTGACAAGTCAATGTGGAAGATGTTCCTTCTAGGGGAAAAGTTTGAAAAATAGTCAGAAAGATTTTTTCAACTCTTTTCAACTCTGGTTTTGGTTTCCAGTCCTCCTCCATGCCATTAATCACAGTGATGGATTGTTTAAAGATTAGCCAGCAAGTCCAGCCAACTTTTGTGCTTAAAACAAAAGGAGGCAATTAAATACAACACCAACACTGATCCAACATTGATGTTGAAAGGACCTGTGTGTGTGTGTGTGTGTGTGTGTGTGTGTGTGTGTTTGATATGAGAGCCAGATACTCTATTATGGTAACACGGAATGTTTTCTAACTGATCCCAGTCACACTTATTTGACATCATTTAACATGTCATTCTTCTTATTTTGCCTACATTATCTCCTCTCTGAATTAGTTTTGCATAGTGTGGGTTTGCACAGCCTGGATGTGTAATATGACTAAACTAATCATTGTTATGGGTTTTATTATATTACTGTTGTATATTGTTATAGGGTTTGTAGGGCTTGTGATTTACCTTTTCCCTATTCCTTCATGTACATATTGGTCCAGTTCCTACTTCCTGATAAACCATGGTTTAGTTAGCATGATGAAAATGAGACTGGGAAGGCCATAGGTTTGCATGCTCCCCCTCCCCCTCTGGCATGACAGCAAGGAGTGTAGAAGCATTTAAAATAACACACACACACACACACACACACACACACAGCTTGCCATGCCAACTGAACCTGACAAGTTGTGGTTATTTTTAACTGGGGTTTAGACTGGCACACTGAACTGCAGTTAATCGAAACTGGCAGTGGAAGCTTCCCAATCTTGCAGCCATGCCAGAGTATGAGAGGACTGTGGGGTAGCATACAGACCTGAGGCTCACCTAAACTCATTCTTGTCACACTAAACTATGCTTTAGTGTGACATCTGAAGGTGGCCATTGGATCCGTAATGTAAAATTTATTTATTTATTTATTATATTTATACCCCACCTTTCTTCCTGCAAGGAACCCAAGGTGGCTTACATAATCCTCCTCCACCTCTCCATTTTATCCTCACAACAACCCTGTGAGGTAGGTTAGACTGAGAGTCAGTGACTGGCCCAAAGTCACCCAGTGAGTTTCATGGCCAAGCGGGGACTAGAACCCGGATCTCCCGGGTCCCAGTCCAACACTCTCACCACTACGCCACACTGGCTCTCTTGTATATATGTATACAAGTAAAGGAAATTCAACCTGAGTAGAATTTTGCACCATTGTTGCTCTACTATAATGATGAACCATCCTTGTAGAGTTGGGAAAAGTGCAGAAAAAAAGAAAATAAAATGATCAAGGGGGCTGGAGCTGGGATTGTTTAGCTTAGAAAAAAGGTGAGTAAGGGGAGACATGATAGAGGTGTACATAATTATGCATGGTGTGGAGGAAGTGGATAGGGAGACGTTTTTCTCCCTCTCTCATAATACTAGAACCCAATGGGGTCATCCCACGAAGCTGATTGGTGGGGGATTCCAGGACAGATAAAAGGAAGTACTTTTTCACGAAAGCGCATAGTTGTGTAATAATAATATTTGTTAAAGTTGATTCCAAGCATTCCATAGGCAACTCAAGGCCAGAGTGGAACAATAACACATTGAATTGCAACTGAAATTTCACAGAAGGTGATCTTTTGCACATGCCGGTGCGTGTGGGGTCCTCGTCAGACAAAAAGAACCAGTGTGGTGTAGAGTGTAGGACTGGGGAGACCCGGGTTCAAGTCCCTACTCAGCCATGAGACTGACTGGGTGAGTTTCGGCCAGTCACTGACTCTCAGCCTAACCTACCTCACAGGGTTGTTGTGAGGATAAAATGGAGAGTAGGAGGATCATGTTCACTGCCTTGGGATCCTTGGAGGAAAAGATGGGATATAAATGTAACAAATACAAATCAAACAAAAATATATATGAGGAATTTCAAGGAACCCCCCCCCCCCTTGCATATACAAGGCCTTTCCCACTGCCAAGGATCAGATAGGACTGAACTCCTGGTGCTTGCAACCATAGAAAGGATACCATCATACAATACAAATAACAAGACATCTCCACCGGTCAATGGGATTTTCTACACTCAGCTGGCTTGACATGTTATAATTTCACTAGTCAACTCAATGTCCATGTGCTTTGAAAAATACAGATCTTCTATCCTAATAATTACCATCACCCCTTTATGTAACAAACCTTGTGAACATGGCAATCTTGGCGTCTGCAGCAGCTCTCCTTCAGCGGGAAAGCCATTATCTCACCCAGGCAAATAGTCATGCTAGTCACAATTATAAGCCAATGTTCTCCTGTTAACATCACTTCACTCATACAATCCAAATGGTGCTCGTGTTTAAATGACACCCTTGGATACAATGGGAGCAATTTTGAGTTTTCTGATGAGATTGAAATATGAAAACCAGCTGTGGGAGATTGCACATCTTCTATACAAATGATTTATTTTCACCCAGCCTCTTTGCTACGCACATTGGGAATGGGTGATGGATTTCAGGGGTTCAGACAGATAAGCATCAAAGTTCAGATACTGATTTGCATATTATCTTCCTGAATTTTAACATCCTACATGCCTTGCATAAAAGTGCCTGCCCTCTGGGAGGAATACTACTGAATCCCGCTGGCATGCAATATTAAGAAAGAGAGAGGAGGAAACACAAAGGCAGATGGAATCCACATCAAACTCCGACCATGTACCACTGATTAAATGGAAGGGCTCTATGATGGTCATCAAATGCCACAGAAGGGTCAGGCGTATCTTTTTTTTTTTTTTTTTTTAGAATTATATTTCTTGGATGTAGCTAGGCTTAAAACACAACCAATGCCCAAACTAGTTCACTTCTGGTTCTTGCCAGCTTCATATGTATTCTGTCATAATCCATTCCATTCAGTTTGCACAGCAGCCTGTGCTTTATTTATCTTTTTAAAGCACCAGAAATCACATTATTTTTTGTATGCATCTTTCACCAATATACAGATTTCTGTATGCAACTTTCCCTAATATACATATTTTTGTCTGTAACTTTCCTGACTATGTGCATTTGGGTACACATCTTTCCTTAATATACACATTTTTGTGTGCAGTTTTTAAAGCTGAGAACTGCATCAAAAAATGCGGAGAAGTGCATGATCCTCCGATCTACATAATAGTCCTGGCAGTGTGAATTAGGTCAGTTTGCTTAAAAATGAAGACTAAACAAACATCTCCCCCATCCCTAGAACAAATAATATTTCAGTCATAGGGCATTTAAAACTCTCTCTCTCTCTCTCTCTCTCTCACACACACACACACGCACGCACGCACGCACGCACAAACAGACACACACACTGTAAGGTCATGATCAGCAGGATTTGCTGAAAGGCCATGTTAACAAGGGAATGAAGACAGAGGTGGACCAAGAGGAGCCATGCCTGCTGCACAGACCCACAGATATTGCTAATTCATACCTTTCTTTTGCTGTTGAAGTTGGCAGGTTAGGGGGCTAGCTGGCACAACTGAAGGGGACAGGTTCAGCATGGGGGCTTCCAGTTGCTGACCGACATTTCAAAGGGGAAGGCAGAAAATTATGTATAACAAAGAGGACTGAAAATTCCTCATCTGAGGGGAGAAATCAGAACATTTGTGTTCAGACTAGAGAGAATAGGACTCTCATAAGATTTTTATATAGCTCCTCCCTGGTCAAGTTCCTCAGAAGGAGAAATAGCTATGCCTAGCTTCCCCTTTGAACATATCCTCTCTGAGCTAGCTAATACATATCAGAAAGACGGGAAGCTTTAGATTGGCATGCTGGGAAATTCCTGCAATGAGCAACTTCACTTCATGCATAAATGGCACAACTGTATCCTACAATGGTTGTCTGCAGTGTTGTCTGCCTCTGAAAGACATGGATATCTTACAGCTGGGAGCCAGCACAAACAAGCCATTTACCTCTACACTCTCCAGCCTGGTAAACAAATAACACCAATCCCCCACAACTTTAGTGCACTGATCTGCAGTGAAATTCAGTTGCAATACAAAATGACATTAAGGGTATCACTTCAGCACGTCATTTCTTGTGTGCCATCTTTAAGACAGAGCTGCTGATCTGTCTGACCTTATGTATACTTTGTTCGACAGTGCTATAAAGGCAATGCAGCTCTGGGTGAGTCAGCTGGATTCTATGCACCACTGTACATAATCATCATAGAATACAAATTCAGTTTTGGACTTCTGTTGTCTCATGCTGGCTCAGCTTGTCTGAGCATGGAAAGCTAAGCAGGGTCAGGCCTGGTTATTACTTGGATGGTAGACCCCTCCTCTAGTTTCCTGCATTGAGCAGGGGGTTGGACTCGATGGCCTTGTAGGCCCCTTCCAACTCTATGATCCTATGAAACCTAACTTGGCTTTTCAGATTGCAGCATGAGCAATCTTGAAAACATTTTGAGGACCATGCTCTTTGTTTCAGGAGACCAAGCAGTCCAACAGGCATCAGGAAGTCTTTCCAAGATACAAGCTCCACTCTTTTCTATGGATCCTTTAAACCACATGATGTATTTTAAGGGTTTGGCAATTCACCCTTCTTATCATCAATCAACAACATGTCCTAATAATGTGCTCTACCCCTGTATCCCTATGATATGTAGCTGGAGCTGGACCTTCTGGAGGAGTTGAAACCTGACATGACATGCAACAAGCAGAAGATACCATTGACCAGGGAGTAATATAATGCTAGGCTCCCAGTGTTTAAATCAGGCCTTGCCAATCCAGTGGCTTTACACTGCCTGCCAATCACAGGGGCCGATGTGTATTTTGCTATTATATTTAAATCCTGCCACCATGGAATTCAAGGTGGCATATACAGGGTTTCCAGGTGGTCTCCCATGCTGCACTGAACAGAACTGTAGTTGCTTAGCTCCAGCAAGATTTCTGCACAATATGCCTTCAGACCATGTCCTGGGACACCCCTTGTCTTCTGTGCATGAAAAGGCCTCTGGGCCAGAGCCGACACGGCTGACAGTAACTCACTAAGTTAGGTCCCAGCCTATGGCATTCCTGGCTAGACACCAAACTCTAGTCCAATTAAATATTTTCATACACTGAATATCCCACCCACCCTGGATTTTGTATGGCCAGGCCAGGTGCTTCAGATCTCCCTCTGTTCCAAACATTCTTTGTTGTGTGACAAATCCAATGTTGAGTGTCTAAACTGTAAAACAACAACAACAGCCAGGAGTCTTGTGGCACCTAGAGTCGTGGCAGGCATTTTGTAGTCCAAACCTCTGCCCAGTCCAGAGGCTCTGCAATGCAGGAGGCAGCTACAGCATCTTTGACAGACAGTCATCCAGCCGTTTTCAAGGCTGCGTTTTGCAGACAAGCTTAATTTCAAAGACCGGACAGGCGAAGTTGCCTCCGAAAGTTCTGGGGCCAAACTCTTTCTTTAAGGAGCGGTGTGTCTAACTCAGTGTTCCCCAACCTGGAGTCCTCCAGCTCTGTTGGACCACAACTCCCAGAATTCCCCAATTCTGGGAGTTGTGATCCAACAGAGCTGGAGGACCCCAGGTTGGGGAAGACTGGTCTAACTGGAAGGTTGGTGTGGCTGTAAGAGGCGAAGGAGGGACGATTAAGGTGGCTAAGGGCTGGTGGAGGCCACACACGTCTTTTCTCCCAGCACAGAACCTAGTGTGACAGCACCCAACCCTTCCGAACCGAAGTAAGACATTATTCTTCAGTTAGGTTAGATGCTCTGTAATTGTAACACATTGCTTAGGTGTCCTTAGGGTCTTTGCAAAGGAAGAGGATGGGGAGGTAACTAAAGCTAGTTGGCTCTGCCCACTGGGACCTCTTGGCTCTGCCTTCTGCAGCTACTTGGCTCCACGTAGCACTGGCTGCACTGCCCTCTGTCACACCAGTCACCACTGCAATATGGCATTCAAAAGTTGAGCAAATTTGGTGTATGTGTGTGTGTGTGTGTGTGTGTGTGTGTGCCAAAGGTACTCCTCACTTAGATACCATTCGGTCTAACCAACTTCTTTTTTAAAAAAGAAAAAAACCTCTCTCATCTCCACCTTCCCATCCAATAGAAGCTCACACCAAATCACGTTCCTGAGTACAGCAGGCATTGCCGTGAAAAGCAACGTTCGCCACACAATTGTAGCGAGCCGAATTAAAGCAATTCACAGGCAAAGTAATCGCTGTAAATAACCCTATGGTGCGCTCCCCGCATCCCCCCTTCTGCTTTCTGGGCCTCACAGCATCTGCCGATGCTCCTTCCCCCAGCAGCACAATCCAAGTAGAAAAAGACCCAGCGCTTGAGCAGCAGGTCCGTGTCTGCCTGCTACATGAAGCCATTTGCGCTGCAATTTTCTCTCCTCGTGCTGAGAAGTCAATATGGCATGGAGCTATTTGCAGGAGGGCTACCTTGCCCCAGTCACAATCTGAGGCCATTTTCTTCCACTGATCAAGAAAGTCCTGCTTAAAGGAGGGATGTGGTATGCCGGCAGAATGGGATTCAATTACCAAACCTAGCGACTGGTGGCAGTTTGTCCTCCTGTCAGAAAGAACGCACAGAGAGAAAAACAGAAATTATACTGAGATAGTGTGTGTGTGTGTGTGATATATATATATATATATATATATATATATATGGGCTTGTTAGTGTTTATATGACATGGGGAAAACTTTCTTGATGGGGTGAGATATCCTTTAATGAGGGCAATTCTTGACAGAGCTCCTGATCTTAAAAAAATGAAGATAAGACGATTGTTGTTACTAAGCAAGACAATATTGATGTGAATGCTTTGATCCTTTCTAAGTGAGTCAGGCTGAACTGTGAGCTCAGGCACAGAGAGAACCACTCCCGTTGGATGCTGCAGTAGTCCCATCACCGCCACAGACTACATTCTTTTCCCTGGACCCCGGAGAAAATTATCCTCCATCATCCATGAAAATGATACTCTAGCATCCAAACACTCAAGAAATATTCATCCAATAAGTCAAGGGTGGGGAACCTCAGGTCTGGGGGCCAAATCCAGCCCTCCTGGGATCAATCAACTAAAATCCTTCTAGAACAGTCATGTTTTGGCAAGACACCTACAAGTATAAAATGGGGCCACTACCAAAAAGGCCCTGCTCCTAGTGGCTGCCTGCCATATATCATTTGCCCATGGAACCTGGATCAAGGCCTCACATATTGAACGGAGCATGCAGGGAGGAACATACAAAACAAGGCAGTCCTTGTGGTACCCAAACCCAGGTCTCAAGTTATTTGTTGGTTTGAGATATGGTGGGTTGAGCCTGTGAAGGGTGGTTGGGGAATTATTCTGGTGATCATTCCTGTATGGGCCACAGGGCTTTTTTTCTGGTGGAACTCACCGGAACTGAGTTCCAGCACCTTTTCTTCTATTAATTGCATTACAATTTAATCGCCATCTACTCCTGAGGAAATGCAATCCAAGAGTTCCGGTACCCTTTTCTCCAGAAAAAAAGCACTGATGGGCCATATAACCTGCAGAAACTGATATTGCAAAAGCATACTAGCACAGTGTGTGGAAACCAATAATGAAGATAGGTGTTGACTTAGCTCTGAGTAATTTCAGCAACATAATTTGTGTTCTTTAATTCAAGTAGACTGCTGGAATCACAGTCAGCTGAGAACCAGTCAATAGTATTGGATTTGGCTCTGAGAAGCAAGATGCTCACAGCCTTGGTTCCCAATCTGGGACCAATAGTAACCTAATTCAGTGGATGATGTGATGAATGAAATGTGTATTGTAGAATACTTTGCACATCCAAAACACTACATAAATGTATTGATTCTTGCACTTTACAGTGCCCTTCCTCCAGGGAACTCTCAAGCTGGCAGACATGGTCAACCCCACCCCCATTTTATCCTCACAACCTTTTGAGGTAGGTTAGGATGAGAGTGACTGGTCCAGAGTCACCCAGAGAGTTTCATTAGAGTGCTAGACTTTGACTGGGGATTTGAACTCGGGTGAGTCTCTCCAAAGTCCTGCACTCTAGCCTTTAGGCACACTGGGTCTCTAATGATGACTAATAATGACACTACCAGACAGCCAATATATTTAACTGTACACACTTGTGAAGAAACATCCTCAAATACACAACTATCCAGCCTGATTTAAAAAGAAGAAAAAAAGTTCATAATCTTGCTAATATTGTCACATTAATTTTACCTGCAGTGAGGAATATAGAGAAGTAGACAGCGCCACCCATTCACCCAAAGAAGTGATATAAATTAGCCTTTCCCATCATCCTCAGCCAGCATGGCAGATGGTCAGGGATGATGGTGGCTGTAGTCCAACAACTTCTTGGAACCCAAGGTTGGGAAAGGCTGATATAGATGAAACTGGAACACCCTTCACATACGCACACACTCTCTCCCTGCTGCTTTCTCTCTTTCTGGGTTGAAAGATACTGTATGTGCTGGTGGCCACTGGTAAGAATCACGTGCCCATGTAAGCATTCCATCCTCACCCCTTCACGTATATATAATGCATCTAACACATGAGTCAGCCCATTCACACATAGAGACAGCATGCAAGAGATCAGTGGCCAGTGCAGATGCATCACTGGCCTGCTTATTGTGCACATGGATGGGCTGAGTACTGCGCAATTCTATGCATGCTTACTCTGTTCAATGGGGCTTGCTCTCAGCAAAGTGTGTGTAGGATTGCAGCCCTTATAAATGTAATCAAGAGGTCAGAAATGTGTGGACTTTGACTGCAGATTGTGTCCGAATCTCTGTTCAGTCTGGAAGGTGCGAACTGGGTAAACCCTGGTCAAAAATGAAACTAATTTTTCATACATCCCTAGACTGGGAACTTGGATTGCAGCCAGCAGCACATGAACAAAGCTGTGGATCATCATTGCTGGTCACCCGATTATTACTAATAACTAGACACCATGTCTACTTTTGGGCATAAGACATAGCTCAGTGGAGAACACATGCTTTGCATGCAAAAGGCCCCAGGTTTAATCTCTGGCATCTCCAAGTAGTGCTGGGAAAGACCCATGGAGAGATGCTGCTAGTCAGCATAGGCAAGGGCTCTCCAACTGTGGGTCCCCAGATGTTGCTGGACTACAGCTCCCAGAATCCCTTGCCATTAGCCATGTTGGCTGGGTATAGCTGAGAGCTGTTGGCCAGCAACATCTGGGGACCCAAGGTTGGAGAGCCCTGGTATAGGCAGTGCTGAGCTTGATGGACCAATGACCCAACTTGGTGTTGGCAGCTTCCTATGTTCCTCTCAATAGTAGCTTCCCTGGTATCTCCATACAGTATCTACCACTCCAAAGTAGCAGCCTTTCTTGTGACTAATACTATGCTCGTACTGTGGTGATCAATTGTACAACTGCCCTTTTTTTTTTTAAATAATGAAGGCTGTATGTTGCTTATAGAAGCAGTGGAGAGAACTACTGGGAATGCATCTTACATTAAGATAAATTTTAATCTCTATATTAACCGAGACAGGGAAGAGACCATGCTGCTGAGTCATCTGCGATGGTTCAGTGATGCATTGCATCCTACAGCTTCACCGAAATATATTTGGGATTTATACATCTTAGTTATTAAAACCCTTCTCAAAAATTAAAAGCTTAGGGCCCACATATGGAGATAGTCTTTGGGTTGCCAGAGAACCAATTATAATAATATAAAAGAAATGTGCACCGATAGAAACAACATGTATAGCTTCTTAAGGGAGGAGAGAAGAAAACAAGCCACCTATACACTGGCCATAGGTGGCTGTGTATACCCTGCTTTTTGCCATGTGCTGGAGCTCCAAAGGTATAGCCATCTGATGACCCACAAAATGTATATTCAGACCTGAGAAAACCATGTCATTTTCATGCCCAGACCTCCACAAAGCCACGTTTTTGCAGTAATGGTCTCCAGAGAAAAGGTTTCAGCACCACCACCCCCAGTAAGGCTGAAAGATTTGCCCATTTGTGTTTTATCTTTTGGAAATGTTTCTGCATTGAGAACCTTCTAGATTCTATGGCTCTGTAGTTTTGACTTCTCACTCCAATTTCCCTCCTCCTTCACATTCAGGGGAGGGGTGATAAAAGGGAGATTTACCTGAACAAATAGTTCAATGGCAGCTATAACTTCTAGAAAAGGTATATTAGTCCATTTGTTGCTGCTTTAACTAGTCTGGTGCATATCTAAAAATCCTGTTAACACAGCAAGTTTGTGTGGATACTGTGAACAGCTACAATTTGTCACGTAGACAGTTATAATGCCTGAAATGGGGAATGATAGTAGGAAACAGCTCCACTGTGCTCACAGGTGTGGCAGCAGGTCATGATGAATGCCAAGCCCAGCCATTGCATTCGCCCGTGACAGTGCATGTCCCCCCTTTGGATGGACACACACAAAAAACAGCAACAGTGTTGCAGCGCAATCCTACGGCTACTAGGCTACGGCCGCTAGGCAGCCTCGGAAATGGGGCAGGGAGGGGAGGAGACAGGATCCGCCAGCATACGCAGTATCCTGGCGGCGCCTCAGCCTCCTCTCCTCGTGCTCCGAGGCACCACACTTACATGGCCGTAGGTTTGCATGGCAGGAGGAACACGGAGTTGACCTTCGCCCCCATGCTCCTCCCGCCGTGCATAGGATGCCCATAATCCGCTGGGTTCGGAGGGTTATGAGCAGCCTCACTGGACTGCGCACTCGATGCATGCGTTAATTAAAGGTATATTCCACCTTTACGCCAAAAATGGTGCTCAAACTGGCTGACGATAATAAAATACCAATTTAAAACAAAACCTTAATTAAAACATAACTTAAAAACAAAACAATTAAAAGCACAATTAAAACACAGCAATGGAAGTAATCGGCAGCAGCCAACCAATTAAAACCCCCATCAGCAGCAGTCCAGGTTACATGCCAAAGGCCTGCCTAAATGAAAGCTGCCTGCAAGCAGAAGAACAATAGAGAGGGGGGCAGCCTAGAAGCAGGGAGTTCCAGAGCCTGGGAGCAGCCACTGAGAAGGCCCTCTCATGCGTCCCCACCAAACATGCTTCTGATGGCAGTTGGACCAAGAGAAGAGCTTCCCCCAATGATTTTAAAACCCAGGCAGGCTCAAATAACCTGGTCCCAAGTCTCATAGGCCTTCATAGGGCATAACCAGCACTAAACTAGCACCTAAAGGAATTACTCCTTTATCTTCCCCTTGGGGGCTCTGAAGTCATCAGGTGAGGCCCTCCTTCAATTGTCCTGGCCATCTCAGGCTACACAGATGGCTCTTCGGAACTGGGCTTTCTTCATCATGTTACCCACTCATGTTTTTCAGGAAACATTACGATGCCTTTTGTTTAGGCAGGCTTTTGTGACTGCTGAATACTAATGGTTATGGATTAGCTTTATCCTACTGACTTGGTGCATGTATTCTTGTGACTGAAAATGTGTTTAATATTAAGCTACCTTCTAAGGTGTATCAAAGCTAAAGAGGCATTTAAAAACAGATTAAGTGGCCCTTATTTATTTATTTCATTTTCCCAATAACTAAAGGTTATCTGAGTGGATTACATGTCGAGAGAATAAAAAAAAGAACACAATAAAACCAACAATAACAAACACAGAAAATGCATTATAAAATATATACAAGCGGCCATTCCAACACTCTGTAGGGAAATCTACATAAACTGTACAATCTGGAAACTAAAATCTAATATGCCGTGGAGAAAAATAATGTCTTCAGTTGGTACCAAAAAGATAACAGTGTAGGTGCCAAGCAAGCCCTCTTGGAGAGGGCATTCCATAAGTGCGGTGCCACAACCAAAAAGCCACCTGTCTAACTTCATTCGGCGGGGCACCCAGAAGAGTTCATTGATTTGGCCCCATTCATTTGGCCCACGGATTTTGGGTATAAGGCTGCCCACCTGTGTGCTCAGCATTCACTTTTCATCATTATCTCTATCATCGCAAAAGACTAATCATTGTTACCTCCCCACTCACTGATTCTCCCATGTCATTCCTTGTTTTATTTAACAGCTTTGTTGGTTTTATTCAGCAGCCAGAAGAAAGGGGATTTGATGCGGCTCATCTTATTGCTGGGGCCACGCTGACCTGCATCTTTCACTCCCCCTCTGTCTCTCCCTAGCCAGCGGCAGTAATAAGAGCTCAACAGTTCTGAAAGCAATCGATTCAGAGATGGTGTGGGACAATTACCAGTCCGGATGGCTCAGCATACTTCCAGAAAGAAAGAAAGGGAGGGAGAGAGAGAGAAGGTTCAGCAGACTCTTTGGCAGAAAGCTTTTTTTTTTTAGGGAAGGAAGAGATAGAAGTTTTCCAGCCCCAATTCAGGAGGGAGGTAGTCAACCCCCAACAGAGAAAGGAATAAATGAATAACAACAGAATAACAGTAGAGATAATGAGAATGGCATGGATGGAGTAGGGCTGAGACAAAAGTTTGAAAGGGAAGCTTTGGGGGGATAACACTTGCTCATCCATTCCCCCCCCCCTTTTCACCACCTGTTCATGGTTCTCGCAGCAGTGACATTGACAATATTCCTCTCTGCTGCTCAACCATTTTTCTCCCACACAACACCAGAGCAAAGGCAAGGAGCATTGTCCTCAGGCTTCCAACTTCTCTTGTAGCCAGGTCTCATTAGCTATGCGATGTCCCATCATGAAGCTAAGTCCGAGTGAGTGGAAAGTGGAGAGCTTCTGGCCCTTGCTCTGACATCATATTTGCAGTGCTACAAAGCACTGAAGAAGACTGCAGCCACCACTGGTACTAAGCAGGGAGAACACTTTACCCACCCACCCACCCCAAAGTGGCTTTGACTTGCGGATTGCTTGGTATGCATATGTGCAGAGGCAGGACTTAAGACTCCTGGAGCCCATGCGCACGATACGGGGTGCTGCCTTATACTGAGACCCATTTTCCCATTCCCTTACCAACATGGCTGCCACCTCCTCCAGAACTGCTCTCCACTAATGTGGGAATATGAACAGCCTTCCATTCAACAGTATGATGATGACATACTACGTAAAGAACGCTCAACCTCTCAGAAAGTGTGTCAGTGTTTGTTTGTTTGTTTGTTTGTTTGCTTGCTGGATGCTTTCTCTCTCTCTCTCTCTCTCTTTCTTAAATTCCCCGTCCAAAACACACACACGCACAGACACACACGCACACACGGGTCCAATTACCTTCTAGCATTAATCTCCTGAATTTATGTCAGTTCTTCTCATACTTTCTGAACTTACACTACCATGTGGCCCTACCTAACTCAGTACTGATCTGTTACACGTGTGAGCATGCTGAGATTCTCATATTTGGCTGCATGCAGCCTGTTGCTCCATGTGATGAGTTCTGGACTGGAGCACTAATGCAACACTGGCTGCTCATCAAACACCTACCTTGTTTTGCTGATGCTTCATTGTTTTATTGAGTGGACACATTTACATCCCACTCATCGTGCATGAGAGTGTGTTCCATATTCAATGAAGCAGTAACAAAAGTTGAAAGATTTTGTTCAATTTATTTTTTTAGTACAACAGTCTTGGAGTTGCAGCTGAGAAGCAGGACTGAGGCAATACTTTTGAGTTCCTGGGTGACAGAATCAAATCTTCAGCCACTGGTGGCCATGTGCCCTACTTTGCAGAGGACAGCCTCTGTATTTGAAAGGCTGTCAGAGGATACTCCTCTATTTCAGTGTTCTCCAACCTTGGGTCCACAGATGTTTTTGGCCTACAACTCCCAGCATGCCCCAGCCAGCGTAGCTGGCTGGGGCATGCTGGGAGTTGTAGGCCAAAAACATCTGGGGACCCAAGGTTGGAGAACACTGGTCTATTTGAAGGGCTCACCAGTCCAAATCCAGTTTAAAGATGAAGAACTATAAGAAGGGAGAGCAAAGCCCTTGAAGTCATGCATCAACTTTCATTTCATCATGAGAGAGATGCCATTCTACCATGGTAAAGAATGGATGAGTTAAACATCTTCCCAAGCTTCCCTCCTGCCCAGCCAAAGTCTCATTGGAAGTTCTCTTTGTTCTCGGGATCATACAGATCGCCAGTGTTTAATTTCTTTTTTTAAAAAAAGATGAGTTCTGCTGCTCAAGCTTGCTCAGAGAGGCCATACCATCTGGCCTGGAAATCCCATTCTTTCATTTTGAGTAGGTACGGAAAAAGTCTGTAGCTACTGAGTGGTGAAGGAAAGGCATTCTGCACATGCTCAAAAATGCACTTTCCCTCATATTCCAGGACTCCTCCACCCTAGTGTTGAGAACAGAGTCTAAGTCTGAGCCCAGACACAAAGTAAGCCCTGGATCCAGCACAAATTCCCTTCCACATGAGTCAGTTCCTCTTGGTTACCCACGGAAAGTGAAGGAAAACTTCATCTCATAAAGCAGGCCTGGGCAGAAAGCAGATCTCCAGTTGTTTTGGACTTCAACTCCCAGTATTTTTGACCATTGGCCATGCTGGCAGGGGCTTCTGGGAGTTGAAGTCCAAACATCCGGAAATCCTCTTTCTACCCACCCTACGTAAAGCATAAAGATAACAGAATGACTACTCCAGCCTTTCTCAATGTGTTGGGCTGCAATTCTCATTATCCTCAGCTGATAATGTTTCAGTTTAACACATCAGAAGAACACTAGGTTGGGGAAGAGATGGGTGCGAAGTTTGGTCTTGATAAGAATTTACCAAAATTCACAACGTTCTTCATATTCAGAACAAAATCAACTTCAGATTTTTAAAAAAATCAAATTGAATGTGGGAGAAACTGAAACTGAAAGATTTATCCATCTATGCCCAGAGCTTTGAGTGCTTTGCCCTTAAAAGATTGGGTTTGAATTCTTCTATATTCAACCATGTTAGTGCTGAATTACGGCTGCCATCTCTTTTGTTCTCACAGGCTCCTCATCGTTAACAACTATATGGCAAGCAAGTATAACAAGGTCCTCTCCATGCTCGGAATAGCAGTGCCCATTGAATCTGGCTCTGGGTGAGAACTGTGTTTCAGTTTGTTTTTTATAAGAATTTACCCACAGAATTCTTCATATTCAGGAGAGAAAGCACTTGATACTTTAAAAATCCAAATGCAGGGAAAAGTGAAGCTGAGTTATTCGCCCATCCCTAGTTAGGGAAGACTGAACCAGAGAGAATTTTTTTGTCTTGTTCCCTCTCACACATGTGCTGATAAACCCAGAGCTCACCAGTCTCAGCTGAGCTCCCATGCCAAGAACAGGTAGTTTGAAAACAGCATTTTGATGAGCCAAATCTTGGATTTCCAAGGCTTGGATATCAAAAGGCCCAGCCAATTGTCTCTTGTCCTCCTCCCCTGCTGCTATTGGAATCAAATGCCATCAGTGCCCTGGTGCATTTTTTATGAGCGATGCACTCAGTCGTATCAAGAAACACTGCAGGCTTCCCAAGGGATGTATTAGCACAGCAGCTTCTCTCTCTCTCTCTCTCTCTCTCTCTCTCTCACACACACACACACACACACACACACACAGTGTCCCAAAGCCTTCAGCTTCACAGCAAGCAGCTCACGCTCCAAACTTTCCTGCTTCAGGGCCTGGACTAAATGTTTCCATTTATCCAAGTCAAAGCCAAGAGGGAGGGCACAGCAGCCAAGGCGGTGAGCGGCAGCACCCTGGGTTTTCTCCATCACTCTTTGAGATGGTAATAAGATCCTGGAGTGTTGGGATATAAAAATACCGATACAAAAATAAAAGGGAGACAGCGCTGGAAGAGATTGGCCCATAAAGAGATCATTGCCACTGTCTCACTTATGCTGCATTTTCACTAGTCCCATTAACTTAAAATATTGCTCATCGGAAGTGATTTTTAATGGCCTTCTCCTTATGCTATGGTTGGAAGAGAGGGGGGGAGGCGTTCTTGTCCATAAAAAGAGTTTGTATTATTTACCTTGGCTTTATAACACACACACACCCTTATCTTTCTTTCCTTCGGCACCTTTGATCATTCCTCTCAATTTCACGATCATCCCCCAGGTTCTCATAATACAGCACTTTGGGGAGCCAAAAATCATTCCCGCTACTATCAGAGCTGGTCCAGTGGCAGCCAAGAAGATGTTCCCAAATTGCAGCTTTGCGCTGCAGACCCATCTCTCAAATGCCTAACGCTGCTTGGCTACACTTTGCTCTGCATCAAACACCTCCTTATGTACCCCCCCCCCGTGTCCTTGGAGTTTGTGGCCTGGGCCTAAGTGAAAAGGAGCGGGGGAAATCACTCAGGAGTCAGCAGGTTAGGACAAACACTGCCTGGTACTGATGAGAATACTAAAGGGGAAACGGTTGTATCAATTGGTACTATACTGTTTCTTTATTACACCAGCCTTCCTGCAAGGAGCTCAGTGCAGCTTACATAAGTCTCCTCCTGTCCATCTATCTTCACAATAACACCATAAAGTAGGTTTTGGCTGAGGGATGATGTCTGGCCAAAGGTCACCCAGTGAGCTTCATGGCTGAGTAGGGATTTGAGCTCTGCCCTCCCCATCAGTCCTAGTCTGACACTTTAACCACCACTACATAGTACAGGCTGTCATCCTGCACTGAACCCTGGGCCAGTGAAGTGAGTGCATGTTTGCCTTCAGCACTAGCTTGGCATTGGGTAACTCCAGAAGGCTTTGCTTGTGAGCATATTGCATATGTGGAGAGATCTGATGTCATAATTTAGGGATGTGTTCTACACCTCCTATATTGGTGTAGTCATATGGACATCAATAGTCCAGTGCTGTTTCCTCTGAATTCCCAGCTTTGGTTCATTAACATACTACGATGGACTTCAACATGACCCTACAATTACCACTCCTGTCTTGGGATCTTCATGTCTTGGATAGAGAGGTAAGCAGATAGTTGCCCATGTGCCAGCCTACTGGCTAAGCTGTGTGATGTCACAGAATGTTCAGAGGAAGAGGTCCAAAGAGACAGGGCTTTTGGAGGTTGAGTATGAGAGCTAAAGAACAAGGAAAGATGAGAGACATAGGCTCAATCCTTAGAAATGGCCTAGGCAGCGATGGGGAACTTGTGGCCCTCCAGATGAACTCCAATTCCCATCTGCTCCACCCAGCACGGTTAATAGTCAAGAATTATAAATTATAAATCTTGTAGTCCAACAACATCTGGAGGGCCATAGGTAAGGTTCCCCAGCCCTGGCCTTGAGAGAGGATGGGATTGTTCTTTAGTGTGCACTTCAGGGACAGAGGACCTTGGAGACAAGAGATTAATTATGTCTAATGTGCGGGTCAAAAACTTCCAGTATGATCCTGCAAAACAGGCATTTTATGTGCTGCTGGTGGGACATGTGGATGAGAAATGTGTAGTGTTCATATTTTTATGCAAGATTGCCTAATTTGCTCCTCCCAGAACTGTCCCCCCCCCAAAAAAAAACATGGAGGGGGGAGGGGAGACAAATCACTTCCTTCCCACAAAAACAGTCAAAAATCCATAATTACCACCCTTGTGATGCACTCTGCAAATCCCGCACCCCCAAATGTGTTTGATAAAATGTGCACATTTGGAAAATATGCAAAGAAAAATGTGTACAATTTCTAAAATGTGCACAAATGTATTTTAGTCAATCGGCGCATGTGTACAAAAATGTGTACATTTGAAAAATGTGCAAACACATGCGTTCTTTGAAATGTGCACAAAAATACATAGGCATTATGTGTGTGGGGGGGAGAACTGGGATGGAGCATAGTTGTTGGTGGAAAAACAAGAACCTTGATGGGATCGAATTTGAGAGATTCACCCATCTCTAGGTGGGAGTGGGGTACAGAACGTGGAGGAAGGCTGAATTTATTTATTCAAAATTAGCTTCCAGGTTTTTGGCTGAGAGACATGAATGAGCTGAAAGTTGTAGCAAACCACTAACTATGATGCCACTGTAGTTATAAATCGCCATCCAGCAGCACTAGTATTCTGCAGTCTACTCCACCATCACACACCATCAGCAATTCCTTTAGCACTTTTTTTTGTTTTTTGCTTTTTTTGTTTTTACAGATTGCCAGTTAAAATAAAAATCAAACCCATGACGATCATAGTTTAGAGGAAATGGTCAGTGAAAGCTTTTCTCCTTCCTTCACTATCCTTCTGCAGCCATCAGCAGGGAAGTAAGAGCCTGGGGGGTATTTTCTCTTTCCCCCCCCCTTCTTTTAAGTGAACCATAAAAGTTGAGCCTTGGATTACTGACGGGAAAGGCTTGATGAATAGTCTTGGCTTGAGCGATAAACTCCAATATCAGAAAGTAAATCTAGTGGAAAAGTAAATCTACCTATCATTCTCACTCACTGCTGCAAAGGCCATATTGACAGCTGGGATTTATTTTCTTAATTCTGGGCATTTACAACTCCCTGTGCCTCCCTCCGACCATTACCAATCTACCTAACCAACACACAAATTCTACTCCACTCCTTCAATTGGCAAAATCTGACCTTTAATTCCAAAGGTCAGGAACCCAATTGGAATCCTATGGGTTCGCTTCCCACCTATGTTTGTCCTTTCCCCTGCCCATTAAATGCAAAGCAGTGCATACACTCTACGTCCTTTGACCAAAGTCAAACAGAAGTATGCCTGAATGCAAACTGTGACTGCAAACTACTGCCTTAATCCACAAGGTTTTGTGTGCATTGAGAAGCAGAACTGTTCCAATGCAGTTCTGATTGGGAAGGCAGTTTCTAAGGAAGGATTCCCCCCCCAAAAAAAATTCTCCTCTCCTCCACCAAATTTCTCATTGGAGTTTGGATTTCCTGGTCTTGTTTCTGAACCCTAACTGATGCATTAGCAATTCTCAGTTCCATGTTTTATCCCCATATTTTGTATAGAATGCTGAAAACATGTAGAAAAACAACAAAGCCTTTAACATGTTTTTCATTCATCATAACTCCTAGTCTCTGGCATCTATCCTTTTGAAATATCACAGGTTTCCCACCTCCCGATACTTCTGTGATGAATGTTATTTTCATACAAATTGCCAACTCCCCCCTCCCCTAAAAAAACGTGGAGGGGGGGAAGGGGAGACAAATCACTTCCTTCCCACAAAAAATGCTGCACCTATCCTTCTGAAAGGTTTCAGGTTTCTTGCCTAGGGGCACCTCTATGCTGCTGCATGCCTAGGGGCTCTTCCACAACCCCCCATACTTATTAATCTAAAACTTGGCAGACTGGTACACAGTTTGAATTTCTGCATAGAGTTCAGTACTCACTTAAGGGGGAAGCACTAGTACTGGAGAGGATCCACTCCTCAGTCAATCAAGTGCAGGACAATCAGGGTACAGTAAGAAATTTAAGTGCACCCTGATAGTCCTACATGATTTGCCTCTATATGCGCGTTCTCCCTCCTATCATGTGTGTCTGTAATGGCCTGCCATCCAAATCACTGTGTCCCAGTTCTATATGAAAGGTGGCCAGCTTCCAGCAGTACACCTTTTATGATTCTACAAACCAAAATGTCTCCAGAAAACTGCATCTGCTGGCAAGCAAAGAGGAGTGCATTGGAAATGTGCCAAATAATCATTTCCTGCTTGGGAGATACTCCTTCAAATTTAGGAACTATTCCCAATTGGAATCAGCCACCTTCTGCTTGTATTAACAACCCAAAATGCAATTTTATATACATTTCAGATTAATAAATGAAACTTGGCAAGTTTCAATATAACAAATTTTGCCTAGTCTCTTCCACCTTAAGGATACACACACACATGCATTATTGGATTTCCCCCGTCCCCAAAATGGAGATAGCATAAGATTTGTAACAAATCACTGCAGCCTTTAAAATGTTGCTAGCTGATACAACCGTACTACTCCACTTACCCTCGTATATTGATATTGGTAGGGCTGAGCTGAAAGGGTGTGTTTACTGGGGTTTTAAAAACGTTTTTGTCAGCATTGAAGAGTCCGCCCGCCCTTCTTTCAGCATTCCCACCACCACCACCACTCCAGTGATTGCTTTATCTACCACAAAAACATTGCCCTCACTTTAAATGGGCTTCATTTGTCTTCACTGATTTCAGGATGGAACCAAATATGATAGAATATGTAGTGCAGTGATGTCATGAAGGATGCAGTGGTTGTAGTGTGGTGCAGTGGTTAGAACATTGGACTGGGACTCGGGAGATCCAGGTTCTGGTCCCCACTTGGCTGTGAAGCTCACTGGGCCAGTCACTGACTCTCAACCTAACCTACCTCACAGGGTTGTTGTGAGGATAAAATGGAAAGGAGGAGGATCATGTTAGCTGCACTGGGTTCCTTGCAAGAGGAAAAAAGGTGGGATATAAATGTGATGATGATGATGATGATGATGATGATGATGATGATGATGATGATCATCATCATCATCATCATCATCATCATCATCATCATCATCATCATCGTATGATCCCTAAGTGGCTGGGATCATTTTAGAAAGGAGACAGAACCCCCCTAAATCAGAGGTGGGGAACCCTTTTCAGACCAAAGGTAGAATTCAGTGGGGGGGGGGAACTGCACAAAAGCTGGGAAGCCACTAAACATTTGGTGGTTGGGGAAAAGGGGGTGGGGCCAGGGGAAAGGGGTATGGCTGTTTTGGGAAACCCGGGCGGGGCTGGATTGGGACCCCAGGGGGGCTAGATTTGGCCCCTGGGCTTGAGGTCCCCCACCTCCGCCGTAAATGAAGGGGGATGGTGCCAAGGCAGCAGCCAAGAGTGGAAGCCATGCCAGTGGCAACAACCAGCTTCCCCCATCCCCAAAACACCATGATATATATACCGTATATATATATATATATATATATATTAGGGGAAAAAGTGGCCACCCCAAAAGCAATACTTCCAACCCAAAGGCCAAAAGTAAAAAACATTTGGTATGACTGTATATTACATTTTTTGTCCTTTGAGGTACACTGACAGCCTAGATGAAGAAGGATTAACTCCTTTCCAGTTTACACAAGCTTTCCTGTCTGGTCTCCCTGAGTGATCCTTACTCAGCAAAGTCAAGCAGCTGAGTGGCCATTTACACTTCTGAAATACTGACTCCAGCATTCATAGACCAAAATGGTTTCTGATTTATTGGGCAGGGTCCTACATCCTTCTAGGAGAAAAGGAGTCCACTTGACTTTCTCATATCAACATTCTTCTCCTTCCTGGAGAAACTTTTTTTTTTCATCATAATGAGCCTTGTCCCATTCCTGCCGATGGGAATTGCCAGTGAGGCAGCAGAGCCAGGAACAGGCTTCTAGGCAAAGCTACTTCAATAGCAGGGGAGCTGTCCAGCCAGGAAGCTAGAGCTGAGATCGAGAAGCAAGGAGCCGATAAGAAAACGTGTTGCACTAGCACAATCCCAGTAGCAAGTGAAATGTTTTATTGCTGCCATTGCTGCCACACTCTTTCTTGGAGCATCAGTGGGGCTATGATCTAGAAGCTACTTGGGTTCATGATTCCTCCCCCTGAGTCAGGCTCAGAGATGGGAAAGTTAGAGATGTGTGAGGAGTTCATGGGGGGGGGGGGGGGAATCCGGCGAACTGGCTGGGCTTGACCCCCCCCCCAAACTTTGTCCCACTTACCTCCTTCCCTGGCTTGACTTGCGTTCTCCTGAGTTGAGCCGGGGAAGCAACTTCTGGGTTCCTGACAGGCTGCTTTTTACATAGAAAATGCCGTAAGGTATGCTAAGAGCAGCCCCAATTTGCATAACTTGCACAAATTGTGGCCAATTTTAATGTATCTTACAGCATTTTCTACATAAAAAGCAACCCGCTGGGAACCCGGAAGTCTGCTGAGTGGCTCGGCATGCATTCGCTTTCAGCCTGGCTCGGTGGGTGCAGCAGTGGCGTCCACCAAGCCGGCGGTGAGTCAGGTTGCTGCAAGATTGCCCACAACTAGGGAAAGCCTCATATTGTAGGGATGTGCTGATGCTGGAAAGTCCGGCTCGTTTGAGCTTGACACACTTTCTGCCCGCTTCCAATCCGATGATCTGAAGTGGGACAAGTCAGGGGAGTTTCTGCGGACGTATGTCTCTAAGATGGGTTGTGGTTTGCACATTTTTTTAAAATGCTAAGGAAATCTGTGCAAATTGCACTATTTGCACAAATTTATGCAATTTGTGCAAATCACACTATTTGTGCCCTCTGGTGTGATTTGTTCAAATCGTGCTTGAACTGCATAGTTTTCAGCTTCCAATTTGCACAAATAGCATGTTTTGCACAAATTTCCTTAGTGGGTTGGGTTTTTTTTTACAAAAATGTGCAAACCATGAGCCGTCTTAGAGATGGAAGTCCACAAGCTGGCTCAGCTTGCACAACAGTGAGTCAGCACCAGTGCGGGGCTAATGAACTGGCTTGTGTGTGTGTGAATCCTTAAAATCCATTGGATTTCCCCCCCCCCTATCGGATTCCTTACTCATTCCTAATCGACAGCTGTGCATTGCGCCTTCTGGCCTAGACCTCATCTCAGACTCATTGCTGTCTATGCTCCTGGGGTCTTCGGAGTAAATTTAGGAGGGCTGGATTTGACATGTATTGAATGCAATTCTGCAAATCCCCACCAGGAGGAACTGACCCAGTAGCTGCAAGGGTCGGTTCCTCCTGGCCCTTGCAGCTACTGGGACGGTGGGACCTGAGATGGGGTGCTCCTCCACAGCTAAGATCACGGGTTCTCACGACTTTCCCATCACCTGCTACCTGATCCAGGATTGAACCTGGGACCTTCTGGCAGGCAGATCACGAATTCTGCCACTGAGCTATATGGACGCTGACCTCCCCCCCATGAGTCAGGCTCCAGTTGGTGGGGAATAACAACCTCAACCAAATTCATCTCTCTCCCTATTTGACAGTCTCACAGCTTCAATGGCCAGTGCAAGTGTTGGCATCCTCAAAAATCATTTTATTTCTGCATGGCAGTTTGCAATTTATTTATTTATTAAAAATCATGTTGCTCTATCTAGAAAAGTTTGTTGTATTTAAAGTATTCTGATAAAGAAAAAAGAAAAAAAAGCTTGGATGTCCTTCATGACACGCAAGCCCTTGCAGCTGAAAAACAAAGGTGGTGGTGGGCACCTACATGCACTAATCTGAGCATGTTTGTGAGATGAATAGGGAATATGGAGTTTTTAACTGTGGAGGAGTTTTATCAGGGCAGACGTATAAGTAACAGGACAGAAATTCATAGGGAGATTATTTGCACTTAACTACCTAACTGCCTTTAACTGTTTGCAATGAGAACTTTGGCAGATCATGGATCTGCTGGTGGGCAGAACATGACATTACTAAAATTGAAAAATGGTAATGAGCAAACCAGTTTGGCGAAAGCTCACTGAAATGTTATTAAAAGCTTATAATACAACTCAGGTCTAAAAGGGATAGATTGCAGTATAGAGGTTGGGCAGAGAGCTGACAGTGTATTGTTAGCAATTGGTGACATTTATGTGACAATGGCCTTTCAGAGATGCTACTTATTCTGCTATACTATGAGTAGGGTAAGTGGTAATGTAGTCTGCATAAACCATTTCTACTAGGCCCACTTCACACATTGCTTTTTTCAGGCATGGGTATTAGCGTGCATTTTGGAGGAAGGATATTTGAAAGACTGCCTCTTCCCATATGAATCTACCCATGGGTTGAGATCATCTTTGGAGGCCCTGTTATATGTCCCACCATCAGAAGAGGTCCAGGTGGAGGGAATGCAGTACAGGGTCTTTCTTGTGGCAGCACCCCAGTTATGGAATTCTCTCCCAAGGTAGGTTAGGCTAGCGCCATCCCAGAAGACATTTGTTAGGGCAAAAAGGTGGCTTGGAAATGTTTATTCTTAAAAAAAAGAGTATTGAGATCTGGGTTATTCTTGGTGTTTTTGTAAAGCTGATAGCCCACATAGAACCAGTCACTCTGCCAATGAAGTTGCATAACTTTTTGTTGGGCATCTAGAGAACGTACAGTAAACACACATTTTTCAGGAAATCATTGAGCCGCAAAATACATGTCCCACAGAACAAATACAGTAACTCCTGCAATCTCCCAGTTCATCCCAAAGCCTTTATCCAGCACCGACACAGAGCTCTCTATCAAGCATGGCTTAATTTCATTGTTTGCTCCTCCTTACTATGTCCCTCATGCATCCTTCATTTCATGTTTTGTTGCTGACTCATTCACATTTAAGGCATTTTCAGAGGAATACTTTATGGCACAATAAATGTAGAGTTGTTACTTTTCTGAGGTGTAGAATCCAGAGATGATTCCTTGATGAAGCATTTTTGTTGCAGGGATATCACTCCCCTGCCCCCCAGCACTCAAAACAGCAATATTTTATCACTTGGAAATGTAATTAATTTCTCAGCTAGTGCTTTCATTGCTAATGCTGTATAGAATGTGGTAGTGGTAGTGTCACAGGTATGTATTGGATATTTAGGGGTGGGCGATCTGCCTGGATCTGACCTGCCTCTGGTTTGGCGGATGCCACTGCTGTGCCTGCCAAGCCGGGTTGAAAGCTGGCGCATGCCACATTGCTTGCTGGACTTTCAGGTTCCCGGTGGGCTGCTGTTTACGTAGAAAATGCCTCAAGATATGTCAAAAGTGGTATACAGGCCTGTGGCTTACGCTGGCTCAGCTTGTCTGAGTGTGGAAAGCGAAGCAGGGTCAGGCCTGGTTATTACTTGGATGGGAGACCCCTCCTCTAGTTTCCTGCATTAAGCAGGGGGTTGGACTCGATAGCCTTGTAGGCTCCTTCCAACTCTATGATATATGAATCTATGGCCACAATTTGCATAAATTATGCAAATTGTGGCTGCTTTAGGCATATCTTAAGGCATTTTCTACCTAAACAGCAGCCCACCAGGAATCCAGAAGTCACTTCCTCAGCTCAACTCAGGAGAACGTGAGTCGAGCCGGGGAAGAGGTAAGCGGGACGGAGTTTGGGGTGGGTCGAGCCTGGCTAGTCCGCCGGATTTCCACCTGCCAAACGAAATCCTCACATGTCCCTAATAGGGATATCGGAGAAATGAGTTTGAATTTCTGAGACTCCAATCCGCGGATTCTGCCATGGACTGGCTTTTCCCAAGTTGTGCAGACTTGCAGATCAGGTTTTTTACTTTCCATAAGTTTACGCAAATTTAGTCATAGAAAAATACAGATATATATATATATATATAAGCCACCTACAAAAACTGCACATTTCCCCCATAGGCTAAAGTGTGAAAATACGCATTTTTCAGGGATGTGCTTATGTTGGGGGGATTTGCACATTTTGGGGAATTTGCCTATGAATACATTTGCACACAATCCAATTCCATCTACGAGCAGACAACGGAACAAAAGCTGCCACAAAACATAGAAGGAATGGATTTTACAACATCTGTACATCCCTAATTGGATAATGCCTGTGACACCACTGGTAACAATAAGAGGAACTGCTGCTTTGCAATGCATACACCATATCATGATGACATTTTCTTTTCTTTTTTAAAGTATCCTTGGGCTAAAATCCTAATACAAATTTACCTGAGTGTTTACTAGGAATGTATGAGAAATTCCATTCAATTCCATTTTGACCAGAATTTACCCAGTTTCCACCTCCCAAAACCAAACGTGGACCTAGATGCTATCTACGATCAAAGTCCGTACGTTTCTGAGGTCACAATGCAATTCACAGAACCAATGTGTTTGAAAAATGTGGACATTTCAAAAATGCCTATGAAAATCTGTGTACTTTTGGAAAAAGAGCACAAACACACTCTAATCAATGGAAGGAAAATGCATATATTTCAAAAATTCATACACATTTGGGAAAATGCACACAGTACACACACACTTTCACGCAAAAAGAAGGGGAAAGCTTGCAATCTGATATGGACATGAGTCAGAACAAGCTTTGACGTGGATTTCAGAGGATGTCGATCAGCTCAGGTTTTGCTGATTTGCACATTCCTAGTGTTTACCTGAGCCTTGCTTCCAAATCAACATGGATAGGCTTATAAATAAGTGCTAGTGGCTCAGTGCTCCCTTTGCAATGGTGTTACCATCTTGTACCACTCATCAGCGCTGGCCAAAGTTATTTCTCTGCCTCAAAGGAAGGAAAGGATAGCACGCCCTCCCCAGGCCATGTACTGAAGCCAACTGGACTGGCAATTGAAGCTTACTCCAACAGTGTTGACAGAACAGTGTCCTCCACTGCACCTGAGGGCAGCAGGCTTATTTAAGGGGGCCAGGACAGACTGCGTGGCATACACAATTCTGTCCTCTAAAAGAGGAGACTAGCCCATGGCCAAGGTGGCTACTGTTGCCACCCCCAGCATTTGCTGCCTGTGGCAGTCACCTCACTCTGCCTAGTGGTAGGGCCGGCCCTAGTGCTCATTCAGCACTAATTCTGTTTTGATTTATTTTTTTAAGGTTAAAATGCTGAGAAGCTGTCTCTTCCCCATCCTCATACAAAATGACACGCCCTCTCAAGAGTCATATTTAAACTGAGGTCTTCATATACTGGAACAAACTTCCATGGCTCTGAAATATCTTTATACATGAATTATCATAGTGGCACACACACGCGCACACACGCGCACACACACACAATGCAGGCAGGCAGAGATCCATAGCTCCTCACCCTGTAGTGCTTTGATGTCTGAACAAAGTAGGCTACACCTGTTTCGGTGAGGCATCCATGGCACAGTTTCAGGGATGTAGCACCTGCTGAAAGGTCTGGAGAGCTGCCAAATATCCTCCTCCTGGACCAGGCAACTGTTTTCCTATCTGCAGATTCCAGGCAGGGGGGCCTCTTCTCTTCACGCTTGGTTGTACCCACTCTGCTTTCTCAAAGAACAGGAACAGAGGGGAACAGGGCTGGCAGTTGTGTGTCTTTAACAGGAAGAAAGAAGTCTACAGCTTGATAAGAATGAGCAAGAAGAAGCATGCTGTGGTTTGGGAGCTAGGGTACAATACCATCTTGGCAGTTTAAAACAGACACCTCCGTGCTTTAGGACAAAACTAGGGATGCTCTAGGATTTTGTCTGGTCCACATTTGGAAGTAAACTGAGGTGATTTGCACCTCCCCGACCAATGTGTGGATCAGAATATAGTGATCTTTCTGTTTCTGATTCCACACTGCTCCAAATTTTGTGATGCACTTTCAGTTTTAGAAAAATGCACCAGAATGTATATACAAATGTGTATTTAATCCCATTCCCCACAAAAGGGTATAAAATGCATACAAATTTGCATGCAGATTTTTTTTAAAAACCCCACAGACTAATAAATTGAGACTTAATCCAGATAAGACGGAGGTGTTGTGGGTAGAGAAACCAACCAATCTGGACAGAAGAATACATCTGGTCTTACATGGGGTTGCACTCCGCCAGATGGACCAAGTGTGCAGTTTCGGTGTGCACTTAGACTCAGCGCTAACTGGATGAGCTCAGGTGGCAGGGGTGTCCAAGGAGTACTTTTTACCAGCTTAGGCTGGTATGCAAACTGCAACCCTATCTGGAGAGGGAGGATCTTGCATCCGTCATTCATGCTTTGGTGGCATCCAGGCCTGACTACTGTAATGTGCTCTATGTGGAGCTGCCTTTGAAGACAGTTCGGAAACTTCAGTTGGTGCAGAATGCAGCTGCCTGGATGTGAGTTGGGGTTGGGCAATCTGCTCATATGACACCGATACTGCACCGACTGCATTGGTTGCCAGTGTGTTTCCAAGCCCAATTTAAACTGCTGGTTTTAACCTTTAAAGGCTTAAATGGTTTGGGCCTAAGTTACTTGAAGCCTTCTCCCGTACCTGCCTTCCCACACTTTGAAGTCATCAACACTTGCCAACGGGCAAAAGCAATTAGGCTGGTGAGTACAAGGGAGAGGGCATTTTCGCTGGTGGCCCCACACTTCTGGGTTCTGCTTCCATCATGGGTTCATCAGGTCATATAGGAACATAGGAAGCTGCCTTATACTGAGTCAGGCCATTGGTCCATCTAGCCCAGTATTGTCACACTGACTGGCAGCAATGGCTCTCCAGCCAGGGTTTCAGGCAGGAGTCTTTCCAAGCCCTACCTGGAGGCTGCTAATCAAACCTTGGACCTTCTACATGCAAAGCAGGTGCTCTATCAAACTGAGCTATGGTCCCTCACTACTTTGCAAGTCTCCAGGAAGGCTCTGAAAACCCACCTGTTTTCGCTGGCTTCCCCATAATCTGTGGGCTGCAGAATTTATTGGTGTCATTTGGTGATAAAATGGAGAGGAGGAGGAGGAGGAGGAGGATTATGTAAGCCGCCTTGGGTTCCTTGCAGGAAAAAAAGGCGGGGTATAAATATAATAAATAAATAAATAAATTTGCTTTTATAATTGCTTTTATAACTGTTTGTTTTTACAGTTTGTTTTCATTTTTATGGATTTTTTAGTATTTTCTTATATATTTATTGCCTATTTGTATATTTTTGTAGGGGTTTGATTCTGCACACCGCCTTGAGATGGTTTTTACCGTTAAAGGCAGCCTAAAAATGATTTTAAATAAATAAATAAAATTAATGTGGGAACAGGAAGAACAGACTTCTAAAAGAACAAAAGAAACTAAAATGGACCGAAAGTAGGCTGATCCATCCATCCCTATGACCTCTTTACGTGTAGCACGTGGCAGGGATGTACAAAAAATTCATCTCAGTTATCAAATCATGAGATGGTGCCCCGTTTGAAACCCCAAACTTGTGATAGCATTAGGAAAAATGCAGATTTGGAGGGAAATGTGCACTTTAAAAAATGCTTTTTTAAAAAACACCCATTCTTATGGTTTGGTCACTGGGGAAAAGTGCATACTTTTGAAAAATGCACACAGACATGTGCACTTTTCCTGTTCAAAATGAAAAGAAAAACAGGAGCGAGGTGAACTGAGCTTGGAACTGGGAGCATGAACATCCCTGGCTCTCCCATCCCTAGCATGCAGTTACACATCATTTTTCCCCTTACCTAATTCCAGGTGTGTGTGTGTGTGTGTGTGTGTGTGCACGCGTGCATGGAACAATCCTTAAAGGAAATGCAGCATGTAAGGAAGGCTTATCTCTTCCCACTTGAGTGCAATCGGAGCCAATTTTGCCCACCTCTGCATGGCTAGGAGGAATAAAGTCCCACTTGGCATCAGTGGAGACTTTCCTCCTAAGTGTCCTAACTTCAGGGACAGGGAGTGTGTGCAGAATTGGCCTCCGACTGCAGTGGAGAGAGAGGAGTAAGCAGCATCTTGTATGAGCAGTCAGGAAATTGCCTGAGGTTATGAGATTTGTTTAAATCAGGAGTGCAGAACCTCTTTCAGCCTGAGGGCTGAATACCATTTCAGAGAAGCCTTTGGGGGCTGCATTCCAGGGGTGAACAGGGCCGAAGGCAAAAGGGGAAGGGGCCAAAGACACCCAAAATGCCAGAATATTTTAGCTTGCAGCTCTTACTACCAGTTACACTAAGCCTTAGGAGAGGCATTTCAACCTTATAGAATGGGGGCGGGGGAGGTGTCACATAAGCCAGGAAACCACCAAATGATAGAGGCTGTGGGAAAGAAGAGGAAACATGGTCATCTGGTGAACTCAGCGGGGTGGGGGGAGAGAAATTGGGACACCAGAAATTTGGTGATTTGGCCTCAGTCCTGTGGTTCTGTACCCCTGGTTTAAACGAAACTGTAAGACACCAAAGCGTCTTTGGGCTTCGATGCTCTTTGAAGGATTTCTTTCAATATAGTTATGTAAATCTGCATTTGAATGGCAGAAGCAATATTGATCAGAATTAAGAAAAGTGCCCCCCCTCAATTCTCAACCCCAGCCAGGATTAATATTGAAGTTATTAACTCTGCAGCTAAGAGTTTGGGGGTGGGATGGGGGAGGTGGGGTGTCCTGGATTTTGTATTCCAGCTTTTCTTCCCAAGAAGCCAGGTATTTACCACCTCCAAAACACAGTAAAAAGGAAGAAGCAAGGGAATTCAACGCAGCCCTTCCCCTGCACTGAACAGCTAAGTAACAACTTTCTCCCTAGAGGATCCAAGTAATGAATTCCTGTTTTAATTGAAGCTGCCTCCGCCACCGCCAATGTGTGCGTTCCAAATGGGGCTGCCTCTCCCTCCCTCCCTCTCTAGGTGAAGCTGTGGAGGAAAGCTTTTAAATCAGTCAGTGAGCATAATGAACTTCAATTTCCATTCAACAAGGGCAAAATTACAAACGGGCACTTCACTTCCAGACAATTAATTAATTTGTTTACACGACTTCTTTGCTTTGTTTTACTTTCATCGGGTTCCCTCCCCCCTTTCTCTGTTCCTCCAGGCATCCTAAATCTCCAAGGAGTAGGATCAACTTTCAGTGCTTCCTCTTTCTCTGAGGCACAGACACTTATTTTTAAGAACAGGAATTAACCTCAGACCCGCCAAGATTCCATGGCAATGAGCAGAAGCAGGAAGGAGTATACAATAAGGCCAGGACTTCATTCAATTTTTTTAGGAACATTGGGTATTTCTGACAGGCCAGAATCTGGTAGTGGATGCCAGTAGCCAGTAACTCCACATGTTTGGTCAGCAATTGTCCATTATCCTGTTATCATTTGACACTTGATTAGTGGTTACAGAGGGTATGAAATTAACCCTGGAGTGGTCATGTGTTATTGTCATTTGGAAAGAGTACTAGAGCAGTGAAAGTCCCCAATATCAAATAGGATGGAAGTGCCATTAATTGGCTCATTGCTCTGAGCTGACAAAAAGAGGTAGTGCATTTAATGCAGTGGTGGACAAATTGTGGCCTTTCAGAAGTTTGGGCCTACAACTCACATGATCCCTCACCATTGGCTATGCTGGCTAGGGCTGATTCAAGTTGTAGACCAAAGCATCTGGAGGGCCACAAACTGCCCAACCCTGATTTAATGTGTACAATCTCCTCCAAGTTATTCAAGACTCATACACAGCTGTCCTCTGTTCCAATTCATTTTTTAGCTGCTTCAGACAAGCATGTAACGCAAACTTTCAAGGGATACTGGAACAGAATTAGAGCCAAGTCACATAAAATGCACTGGTCTGGCTATAGGGTCAATAACCTGATAACAGTAACAACTGGGTGAAGATTAACCATGCCACTCACTCTGACCATAGGAAGCTCATCATCCAGTCTACAGGTGCATTAGGCACACAACCTCCTTTGAAAATTTAAGGAGAAATGGGCCAAGGCATAGGAATGAACACCACAAATCCAACAGCTATGAGAGTTGGATGGGGGAAATGGCTCACATTCCTTATACGTATGGAAGATGTGGGGGGAAATCCATCAACTAAATTAGCCTGTGGAGTAGCTCTACCCTGATAATGAATGATGGCTTACTGGAGGGGAGGGGCAAAGTTCAAGGATAGATAAAAGGAAATACTTCTTCACGCAGGATGTAGTTAAACTATGAAATTCACTACCACAACATGTAGTGATGGTCACCAACATGGGCAGCTTTAAAAGGGGATTAGACACATTCATGGCCGAAGGGCTGTAGCTCAGTGGTGGAGCACATGTTTTGCATGCAGAAGGTCTCAGGTTCAATCCCCGGCATCTCCAGGTAGGGCTAGGAAGAAATCCTGCCTGAAACCCTGGAGAACCATTGCCAGTCAGTGTTGACAATACTGGGCTAGATAGACCGAGGGACTGACTCAGTACATGGCAGTTTTCTATGTTCCTATGTCCCGAAGACTGTCAAGCTTTGAGCAGCAGTAGCTTTTTGATGCCTAAGTTCCCTTTTATATATAGCCAGGGCTCCCACCCAAGTTGTTATTTGTTGTCACAGTTGGGCTGCTTGGGAGGTGTGTTGCAATTGCATACATGCTGTAGTAGATACACTGGCCCAGTTCACACCATGGTTTAGTGTTACGAGGATGAGCAGCAGCAAGCTCAGGCTTGTGTATTCTCTGCTCTCCTGCCCTCTTTGAACATGGCTGTGAGGAGGAGATCAGAAGCTTCCATATTAGATTAACCACAGGCCTAGCATTACATCCAAGCCTGAGACTCTAGACTACAGTTCATGAAAACAAGCCAGCTTCATAAACTGTGGTTTGAATTTGGCTTGTTCCCACATAACGAAGTAAGATGAACCATGGTTTGTCCAGGTTTGGACATCTTGATAAGCTGTGGTTAGTCTAAAACTGAAGGGAAAACTTCCAGACTCCCCACAGCTGTACTGGAGGAGAAGAAAAGGGAGTACATGAGCCCAAGGCACAATGTGGCTCATCCGCATAATGCTAAACCATTGTGCAGTGTGGCATGCAAAAACAGCCAGTATCAGAGGACCTGCTAGGGTAGAAGTGATTACATACATATACCTGGACTGGCATGGGAGAATCTGAGCTGCTACAGGTAAATCTGAAAGTCAGAAAACTTTCCTAACTGCTACCTGTCCTTTAACTAGAGATGCCAAGGATATCAGACTGTAATGGGTCCCTCAGAAACAAATGACAGTATGACCTGTCACATTCATTTCAGTACACATGCAAAATAAGATACTGCACTCCTTCTCCACCTCTTATTTAAATAAAGTATGGACAGAGTCCATCTGCACTTCAAATGTTTAAAGCCAGCTGGTCTAATGCACACACAGTGGGAGGTTTCGAGGGGGGGGGAGGGTTGGGTTTTGTTTTTGTTTTAGAATGTATTCGGCCAGTTTGAAGCCTTTTGTGGAAAAGAATGCTGATCATTTGTGGGAAGGGAGGCATATTTTTTGTTCATGTACTGTAAAGGAGGGAACATGTGGCTAGAATGCAGAATGGCCAGGGAGCCTGAAATTCTGATTATAAACAAACACAGCTCCCAGATTTGTCAGCTAGGTAGATTTGGATACTTTCCCTAATGCCCTGATGTTAGTTTGGGTTTTTTTTGGTGGGGGGGGGGTTCAGAGGATGAGGGAAACAGAGCCAAGAGCTGTGTAGTTCAGACATGGAGGGAGCAATCCTATGGTCCCTAGACAGACATAGAATAGTTTGAATTCCCAGATCTGAGGTCAGAGACAGCACTCTGACCTCAGAGCTGGGAATCAGAGTTCCGCCCCCACCCCCTTGCAGCTGGTGCGGAAAGAGCCATGTTGGCTGCTCCCCAAGGTTGGGAAAGCGACCTCAGAGAGAGGGGAAAGGGGGTGTTTGGGGGGCAGGGAGGGGGGGAAGAGACTGGAGAAGCTAGGATATGAGTTATTCTGACACCTCTCCAGCCTCCTTACCTCCCCCACCAAGATGCTGCAGCTAGACAAGCAAAAATGCCTGCCTAGAGGAAATGCAGGGTGGAAGGATGTGGAGGATTGCCTCCACTGCTCCTCCCACTCTGCACTGGATGACCGTAAGCCTCTGAGTTCTGGGACTTACAGCCATCATCATAGGATTGCGCCCTAAGCCACCTTTCCCCAACCTGGTGCCTTCCAGATGTTTTGGACTTCATCTCCCACTAGCCCCAGCTATTATGGCCAATGGTTGGGAATGCTGGGAGTTGTCATCCAAAACATCTGGGAGACACCAGGTTAGGGAAGGTTGCACTAGGTGGTATGAGGAGGATCGTCAGGCTAATTCTAGGTGATAAACGTTCATGCCTAAATTCTTAGCATAATTCCTATGATGTTACTGCAAATCCCTATGATGTTAAGTCAAAAAGGTCATGATAGCCACATGCTTGGAAAGTGGGATATAAGCGTCAAGAACTTGCATGGTCCTAGGATAGATGTGAACGGGACCCATGCAGAAGTCTCTTAAGAACTCACCATCTGTCACTTTTAAAATTTCTACACAAGGCTCTTAATCTGCAGTATCTACTTTTGGACTTGTTGCAGAAATAAGATCCAGGCTGTACACAAAGAGCTTTACCTTTCTTGCTTTTTTGCTACATAACCTCTAGGTAGCACTGTGGTATAGCAGAATAACTCAGTTACAAAAGTGGGGAAATGTGTTCTGTTTCACTTTCACAAATAATAATGCATTTTCCCTGCTCAAAAAAACACCCCAAACAAACATGAAAGTGCTCTTTAAAAACAGAAGCAAAACTAGAGGGTCATGATGTTGTCTAAAGAACCCGTAAACAACCATGACTGAGGAATGATGAGCACACAATAAATACCTCATGGAGAAAAGATCCCTAACACCTGTTGTTAGGATCTGCCCCTTTTCATCATGCAACTCCTTTGCTGAGGGAACTGCACTGGCTGCCTATTTGCTACCGGGCCAGGTTTAAGATTTGGTACTAGTGTATAAGGCCCTAACCAACTTGGGACCAGGATACCTGAGAGAGCACCTCCTCCCTTCCCAACCTGCCCAGTCACTTTGGTTATCAGATGGCATGTCCATGGTGGTTCCATATGGGCCAATGGCACATAAAGTGCACATTTTTCTAAATTACACATTTTGCAAATACAAAAACAAGCTCTGGTATGTGCTAGCTTTCTCCAAAAACTGTTCATGTTTGTGTTTGGAGTTGCAAAGGGGGCAAATCTGAGTTAAAAACAAACCAAAACAAAATTCTCATACATCCCTATAAAATGTGGATGGAGTTATGCTTCTATATGAAAATAAGATTCACCACATCTTTCAATATGAAAGTAACGCTCATCTTGTTGAACTATGCTTGGTTCAGGCTCATCTTGTTGAACTATGCTTGGTCCACATTGCATGACAATGTGAACAGATGTGATGAATCAGACCGTTGATCAATCAATGTAACACAAAATGTCTACCTTGACTGTCAGAGCAATCTCTCACACAGAGGTCTCTTCCAGTTAAGCTAAATGTCAGGGAACAAACCTAGGATCTTCTGCCTGCAAAGCATGTGTTCTGCCACTGAGCAGAACACACGCACGCATGCGCACACACACGGATACCCTCTTGGGTTGCTGGAAAGCAGAGCACCAGCTTCCAACAGTCCTACCTTCTTCCTTTCCTTCACCCAGAATGCCTCCAGGCCCCACATCGGACCAGAGGCATTCTTCAGAAAGGAAAGGGAGAGTGTGCTCTCCACTGTGCTCCCCCAGCCAGATAGATGGGAAAAAATAGGAGAGAAAAGGGTCCCTGCCACTGCCTGCAAAGCTTGGGGGACAGTGGGGAGAAACCTGTGGTGCTGGGTCAAAGCAGCAGCCTGTGGGAGAGCAACAGCCCGTGTGAATGCGTATATGTGTTTGTTGCCTCTCCGGGGGATGGGAAGGGGAGGAGACCAGCACCACTAAGATACAAGGTATCCTGACTTCACTTCAGCCTCCTTCCTTCCCATCTGAAGTGCCTCAGCTAGACGGCCAAAACTGGCCATCTAGCTGAGTTGCAGGGTGGAAGGTGTGCGGAGGCGACCTTCACCTCTATGCTCTTCCCATCCGCCATAGGATGCCCGTAATAATCCTCTGAGTTTGGAGGGTTATGGGCATCCTGACTGGATTGCACCCTAGGTGAAATTAAGGATGTTGGAGAAATCCACAATGGATCCAAATGAGTTCAGATTTCTATTAATCCGACCCGCAGATTCTGCAGCAGAGCAGCTTTTTCCTAATTGTTTCATTCTGCAGACTTACACACTGTTGTTTTGTTTTTACTTTGGGGGGGAGGAATTGCATAAATGCACATTTGCTTGAGTGCACATTAGTGTGAATGAGGATGTGCAAACACAACTGAAATTCCCGTACATTCCTAAATTATTATTATTTTTAAATCAAATTCTGTCAATGAGCGGAGATCAGAAGATGCCTGACAATCCGTGAAACACAAATGGAACAGATTTAACAAAACCCATACATTCCTAGGTGAGATATTCTAATATTTGAATTCATTAGATTATTACAAACCTAAATATAACCTATAATAATCCTAGATATTTAAAATATTTCATAATATGTGATGGGCGAAAAACTAGACTTAGGCTGCAATCCTTACTGGGAGTTAGCCCTTTGAACAGCTTGGGACTAACACCTGCACATAAGATTGCACTATAAGCCTGAAATCCTAAATACGATGAACAGTGGGTTGGATCCTGAGCTCTCTTCTGCAGATGGAAGAGCTCCTTGCATCTGCCAAATGGATTCTGACACTGGAGGAAGAGAGAAATTTTCACCAATTTTGCTCCCCTCTGCAGCCCCTTATGCCACGCCCCACGCACACTGTTCCAGTGGGTTCCCCAACCCTCTAGAGCAGATTTTTGAGATACAAAGGGCTGCAGGGAGGAGGGAGAATCATCAAAAAAATACATCTCACACCTATTATGCTAGCAGAAGTATCCCTTGAGTGGAACTCTACTGATAGGATTAATCAGGATCCAAGGTAGTGGGACTTATTTCTGAATAAACATGCATAAGGTTGCACTGTTTGATGACTCTTGCTCTGCTGCCTGAAAATTCTGAACTTGATTTGCAGAAAAACTCTTTCAAATATGACTGATAAATTTAGGGATGTACACGGAGCTCAATTGGGGGGTGGAAGTCCGGTGAACTTGCTGGGCTCGACCCCCCAAGCTCCGTTCACCCTACCTTTTCCCCGGCTCGACTCGCGTTCTCGTGAGCCGAGCCAGGGAAAGCGACTTCCAGGTTCTGGCGCTACACTGTTTATGTAGAAAATGGCCAAATTTATGCAAATTACAGCCAAATTAGCACAAATTACAGCTAAATTTGCGCAAATTTGGCCGTTTTCTATGTAAACAACGTAGATCCGGGGGCCTGGAAGTCCGGCGAGTGCCTCAGCTGGTGCTGGCACTCGGCTCGCACACTGCAAGTCTAGTGCCGGGTGGGTCGCCCATCCCTAAGATAGATATGTACGTGTGTGTGGATGTGTGTGTGTGGACAGGAGCTGAGCTGTACACACACAGCTCAAAACCTGAAGGCATTCAGGTTTATTCTAGCATCTCAGTTCTTTCAAGGTGTGTCTTGCTTCTCTTAATGGGAAACACTAATAAATAAAACTGATGATCAGTAACAAATGTCAAAGGTAACATGTTTAATAAAATGGTACAGTGATAGCTTGTATGAAGCTGTCACTGGACCATTGGTAGCCTAGCTTCCAAAGAAGTACAGATGTCATCAGATCTATCTGACCACACCAACTTAATATAATATTTCTGTTGTCAAATTGTTGAGTGGCCTATTATTGAACTGCTCAGTCTGCTTTAACAAAAATAACAATAAATCACTCTGACTGGAGAAACACAGAACTACTTTCAAAAAAATATTTTCAAGATCACCATGTGTTAAAACTCTGGTTCCCACAATGCCTCAAATCTCAGCAAATCCCCACCCCACTGGAAAAAGAAACATTTTAAAAGGATTAATTATGTTGCTCAGCAAATTGAAAAATGCTGACTTTGTATAGCAAGGTGGTCCAACAGCCTACCCCTTTCCCTGTTGCACAAGCAATTTTTGCTCTCTTATTTTCCTTTCTCCATTTTCTTTCTAAAAGCAAATCCCAGCAGAATGGAGAAATAAAACTCTCTCATCTGCTTCCTATGCCAATAGAATAAATCAGGCAGAAGGAAGTGAAGGAATCACAACCAGGAAAGAGGTAGGTAGGTAAGTAGGGGTGTGTCTCTGTGTGTGGTTTCATTGCAGTTACGACACAGAAAATACAATCTGTGCTTCACAAGCAAGCAAACAACCAAATGGGTGGGTAGCAGGAGAAGTCATGGGCCTCAGAAGAAGAATTTAATAGGGTGCTTAATGAGACCTAATTAGTTGCATACTATTCTCATACAAAGGCTGTTTGTTTTTTAAAGGGTCACATTTTGGGTGTCTCAGATCAGAAAGGAATTTGTCATTACTTGTAGAATTTGGACTCTGACGAACTAACATGGTCGAAGCACAAGAAAAGGTCCTTTCCAACAACCACATAATGCTCTTAAAGAATTATATAAAATAACTTAAAGGGGGGAAAAGGAAAGAAAGATCTGTAAAGATATTTTCCATCCCCCAGAATTCTCTTACTGATTGTTTTCTTTTGTCTTGTTCCAAGTGGCATCATTCCTTGGTCTGGTGTCAGGTCGAGAAAATTAAAGCCGCTGGGGCTGCGACTACCAGGAATGAACAGCGCTCATCAAACTCTCATTTAATGCTTCAGGCAGTGATAAGATGGTACAGATCCTGTTCTGTTTACACTGGTGTAAACTGAGTTAGGATCCATGGCTGTGGTGGAATTGCTCCCCATATAGGCCTAGAAATCATTCTTTGAAAGTTTGTGTTTGACAATGAAGGCAATTCTACCTAATTCTAAAGGGAGCTCACGATGTAATGTAAGTGAACAGGAGCTAGGTTTTTACAGCTTTATGCCAAAGGCAGCCTTGTAAAAGAGCTTCTTTGAAAAGCCTCAGGAATCTCTTTACCTTCAGGGGAAAGTAGAGGGGGAACCTACTCCCCTACTAAAATTCTAAAAATAATAATATTTGCTCAGGCCAGCACAACAACAACAACAACAACAACAAAAATAGTACAAGGTTGAGATGGGAGAACAAGATGGCAACAGGGAAAGGGATAGGGAAATGTTAAGCATAATTTTCTTCGAATTCTATGAACTGGAAAGGCCTTCTTTCAGCCTCTTGTGTAACAGTTTCCACCAGCATGTGACAGTGTGGCAAGCAGTATGTGACCACCACCTCGGAACAGTGAGTAAGCCAGGGAGGTCCCCATGCCCTTCCCAGTGGGAGTTATGCAGCAGAGCTGGAAGCACCATGCAGGTGTGGTTGCCGATGAGTCAGCCGCACCCTGTGTGTGCACCACTGACATCTTTGGCCCGTCCCTTGCTGGACAGTCAGCAGCCATGTCTCTGCAGTGTTGGTGCAGTTCTCCCAAGCTGCCAACATTTCTGGGTGACTCCTGTCAGTAAAAGCATAGGGACCCCTTGGTCATAACCTAACAATGGCAGCTGTATACTACCTACCACATCACCTCACTGGGCACTGTTGGTACCTATAATAATATATGGCTTATTAACAGGGGGCAAGGCAGTGATCCAGCCTAATCCTGTTCTACTAATCCAGCCTCCCCCAACCTGGTGCTCTCCAAATCTTTTGGACTGTAACTCAATCAGCCCCAGTCAGCCTGGCCAATGGACAAGGATGATGGGAGTTGAAGTCCAAAACATCTAGAGGGCAAGGTTCGGGAAGGTTGTATTAATCATGAGCACAACAAACAAAAAAGAAAGAAGAAATACAACCCCCCTTAAGCACAATTTTCAGGCACTCTAGCCCTAAGATGCATCCTGCTATGATGCAAAGTCACATCCAGTTCATTTCCCTGCAGGCTTTGGTCACGTGACACTCAAAAGATACCAGGTCAAAATATTTGCACCCCATTTGCTTTGCAAGTGCTTGCTCTCTGGCAATGTAAAGAATCTAGGGCCAGTCATACTATGAAGCAAGGTGGAGCCGTTGCTTCAAGCAGCAGATTATAGAAAGGGTGACCTTTCTTTTCTCCAATCCCTAGGGAGTTTTGAGTGTATCTGCGTAACTGTTTCTTCACTTCAGCTGTGAACCATCTCTGAGGCTGGCCGTGACAGAATCTCATTTTCCTCCCATTTGCGTTTGTGATCTGATGACTATCTGGCTTTGAACATGGGAATATCAACGTTCTCCCTACAATCCAAATCGCCACGTCTTTGATCTACCTCGGGCACGGCCTTTCAAAAGCAAACACTTGCCACTGACACCCCACCCCAAGCTGTGTGACCTAGCCCTGAAACGCAATTTTTGAAGTGCAAATTGCTGGCCAGCTCTTGGCAGGGCCGGGATAGAAATGAGGCAGGCAGGAGCCTCGCTTCTGAGCTTCTGTTAATGACTTAATTGCGCTGCGGAAGACAGAAGCTTCATGCAGCCTGGCACAAAAGAAAGGATTGCCAAGAAGAGCTGAAGCGCTGGGGTTTGGCTGGCCGAAGCATCAACGTTATCAGAGGGTCCATTCCTCGGCAGGAATGTTTAGGCTAAAAGTCCAAGCACAAAGAGTAGATACTTGCCTTTCCCCTCCTCACTGGAATGCTTATTGCATCCAGCACCTATGAGAAATTACTCCTCTCACTGTACAAAAGGAAGGAGGGGAAATGATTGTTTTTTCTACCTTTTATCAGCCCTGCCCATGTGCACCCACACAGACACACACCTTGCAGCTGCCTGTTGCCCACTGTTGATTTTTTGCTGAACCCACCAGCGGCTACATTATGCACAATTACCTCTTTACACATTGTAAAATCGCCCTGCACAGGGTGAGGCGGCAGCAGAAGAATTGGGTTTTGCATTGTTCCTTTCATCCTCCAGGTAACGGAAAGTGAGTTAACAAAGCAGTTAATTGGTTGCTGGCAGGGTAGCAGCTGCACTAGGCAACAAACGGCAGCCGCAATGGCCTCGGGAACAGCTTGCCCCCTGCCTCGGGTTAGGTAGCAAAGCATGTTTAAGTTGAAGAGGCAGCACTGGCTGGTTTCTCCCTAGCATCTTCATGCAAGTTAAGAGTTAGACATGAAATGTCACATGAGAAACAGGGGAAATTTAGGAGTATGAGAATTCCCTCCTGCTCCCCAATTATAGAAATGGGCAAACAAGTGATATTCAAGATTGCTAGGATTCCCTGAACATTGTCTCACCGCTCATCTTGCGCTCGATTCCCATTCGCATTTGCGATCACTGTTCGCTTTGTGTGAACAGCAGACTTGTGCAAAGTGAGCAGTGATCAAATGGGAGATTTGTGCAGATCTCCTGAAACAACAACAACAATCCTTTATTGCAGTCAATAGACCATTCCTCACACAATATAATACAGTCATGTCTTGGATTGAGAGCATAATTCGTTCCGGAAACGTGCTTGTAATCCAAAACACTTGTATATCAAAACGAAATTCCCCCCACAAAATTTGTACAGAGATTTTTAATTTAAGCCGTACTACAGTACTTGTATTGCAAGACGTTGCTTGTATATCAAGTAAAAAAAAATTAAATAAATATTTAAAAAATTGCTTGTCTTGCAAAATGCTTGCAAACCAAGTTACTTGTAATCCAAGGCATGACTGTACATACATACAGTACAACTAGTTAATTGGACACGTGAGAGTGGGAAATTTGCGCAAATCTCTTGAAATAGACTAAAGTGGGGCTGATTTAGTCAACTGGGAAAATTTGTGCAAATTAGAAGATTTGTGTAATGAACTTGGAATCGGGAACAAGATGGACGCGAACACATGTTTGACAATTTGTGAACATTTTCAGCAGACGCGTGGTCTCGCTCACTTTTGTGGCTTCGAAAGGGCCATGATCGCATGTTTTGCAAGCAAAAAACCAAAATTCTCATGCATCCCTAGGGTTGCAGCTAGCATATGGTATGTTGACATTTATTTTCCTTGTCAGAAAGCTAAACTTCCCCAAGTGGGGTGTCCTCCAGATGTGTTGGACTGCAACTCCCATGGCTGGGAATAATGGGAGTTGCAGTCCAACACATCTGGAAGGCATCCAGTTGGACAAGACTGCTCAGCAAGTATACTTCATGGGAATATTTACAGTGCAAACCAATACATGTCTACCCAGAAGTCAATCCCACTGATTTCAGTGGAGCTTACACTCAGGGAATAGGATGGCAACTAAAGCAGAAGCACTGGATGTTTTGAGTTTTGCGAACTAATCTGGGGCCCCGAAACTGAGATCTTGTGAATACGATTTGATTACTAACAAACACAGAAGCCCAACAAAAACTGAAAGCTACCCATGGAAATGACAATCCATGCAAACTATAACTATCAAATATAGATTTGGAGAGCTGTTTTTATTGTAATATGCATGAGAATTTCCATGGAAATTCAAATCAAGAGAATTTGAGAGACATGCCACACACGTATTCCAGCTATTCATTAGTTAGAGCCCATGGAGAGATGGCACAGACAACATTGGGCACAAATAACCTCTCATCCAGTGCCTTAACTACGGAGTTAAGGTCATTCACTTCTGTGTTCAATGAACATACAAATGGAGGTGAGAGCAAGGAGAATGCAAGCTGTGTGTGTGTGTGTGTGTGTGTGTGTATGCATATGTAACTTCAAATAGAGGACTGTGTATTTGAAGAGCTGCCAGAGGACAGTCCTCTATTTGAATATGTCCTCTATTTGAAGGACTGCCCAGTCCAAGTCTGGGTTAAAGAGAACGAATCATTGGAAGGGGGATCAGGGCCTTTGAAGTTGCCATCAACAGTTAGCATCAGGACAGCAGATTGCAGAGGCGCACAGGTCACAATCTTCCCCACTATGATGAGATGCATTGCATTTCAGCTTATAGTAATTATTTCTAAAATTGCATCTATACATATAAATTAGCATATGTAAATTTCATGCAAATTGGTGCCTTGTTTTGTCCTCTTTTTGGGTGATGCATTTCCTCTTTTTGGGTGATGTGTTCATGGCCACCCTGCTGCTGAGGGCCCTTAAACAGAGCTTTCCTGGTGAGATAATCAAGAAAGTCTTCCAGTTTCCCAGATCCTGCTCCATGCTATACGTACCACTGGCCAAAACCTTCACCCTGTTTTCCAGAAATGCCAGATTCTGCCACACTAGAACAAGCTAGACAGATCGAACACAACTGGTTTGCATGGGACAAGTTTGGGTAATGCATCTGGAGAAGAGTGTAACATCTCTCTTAAAACCAATAAAGGAGATTCACAGGCCAGCATGAGATGCCGAAAGAAGATGTGACTTGATATAAACGTGTCCCTGCTTCATACCATTCTAAATGTAGCCTGAGGCCATTCTCCGCAGATTCCCTGGCTCAAATGCATCCACATTTACAACAATAGGGAGAGACTGTTACTTTACCTAGTAGGACTGTTTTGATGATTGATTAATTAATTAAAAGTGTAACTGGTGCTTTGAAGACACTAACTAATATTGAGGATGCCCATTTTGGTCTTACAATGAACTTATTCCTGGTGTGCAGGAGCCTGAAGCACTTAAATACACAGACATGCTGAATGGATCATGTGATTCCTTCTGAAGAAAGCAGTCAAGGTAGCTCCAGCCCATGACTGAAGCATCACCTTTTAATAAACACCAGAATGCAGTTGCCAGCTGCATGCAAAAAGTTAATGTTCCATTCTTAAATAAAAGTACGATTCCCTACAGCACAGCAGCCTTCCCCATATCTGGCGCCTTCCAGTTGATTTAGACTATAATTCCCATCAGCCCTAGCCGGTGTGGGCAGTGGCCGGGGATGATAGGAGTTGGAGTCCAAAACATCTGGGTGTCACCGGGCTGGGGAGGGCTGCCCTAGAGCAATAATACAGTTGGGGGAAATCCACTGCCAGCTAGGGGAGAGGAAACTCCACCACAAGCAGCCAGAAACAGAACTTTAAAAAAGAGAAAGAAAACCCATCCGATGGTGCAGAGAGGGGGTTGGGGGGAGGCAATGGTTGCAGGATGAAAATGAACTAGCAGGCGTCAAGACCTCATCTCCAAGCCCACATAGGAAGAGCAATTGGGATATAGTTTATCCTGTTTCCCTGGTAGGGTCAGCAGAGATAATTGAAAGGTGACAGCCAATATGTAGTTACGGGCTGTGTGATGAGAATGGTGCATGTGAATTTCTAGTGCTGCTTGCTTTTTTGTCTCTTGCCAGTGTGCTGCCAAAACAGTGCTGCCACAGCAGCTTTCTATCATAACCAAGGTGGGGTGTGTGTGTATGTGGGGGGGGGGGGATAAAGGGAAGGGAAACTACTGTGCATGGACCAGTCAACACAAAACATTGGCCGATAAACCCCACTTCAGGCATGATTCAACTTGGCTCCTGAACACAGCTAGACAACTTCAATCCCACTGAATGGGATTGAAGGGATGTAATTGAGATGCCAGCTGTGTGACAAAGTGATATGCATTAGGAATGTGCAAATCAGCAAAACACGAGCTCATCGAACTTCTCCGAATTCCATCTCGAAGCTCGTTCTGACCTGAGTCCGTATCAAGTTGCGAGCTTTGATATATTTTTTTAGTTTCATATGAAATTCTGTGCGCATTTCCATGTGTATTTTCCCAAACGTATGCATCTATTGTGTGCATTTTTGAAACATACCCGTTTTGAAATGTATGCATTTTTGAAATGTACACTTTCTTCTCCCATGATTCAAGTGTATTTGTGCACATTTTTGAAATGTATTCATTTTGAAATGTATGCAGGCTGACGAGCACATATTTTTGGGGTCCACAAATCACACTGCAAGCTCAGAAATGTATGGATGGACTTCGAGCATAGATTGTGTCTGAGACAGTGTTCAGTCCAGAAGGTTCAAACTGGGTAAAATCCTGATCAAAAATGAACAGAAACAAATTTCTCATACACCCATAAAATAATAAATGCAGAACTGTAACCTTGTTGTCCTTGGCCAAGTCACTGGAAGGCACCCTACGGGGCACCGCAGGGCCTAGGGACGGGCAATGTTGTGGCATTCGACCCGCCTCTGGCTCGGCAAATCTCACTGCCACGTGAGTCGGAAACAGGCCGAGTCGAGCCCAGGAAGTGACTTCTGTTTCCAAAGTGGGACCGATGTTTACATAGAAACTGCCATAGTCTATGCCAAGAACACATGGGAAATGGCCATAATTTGCATGGATTGTGTAAATTGTGGCCATTTTTGGTGTAGGTTACAGCAGTTTCTATGTAAACAGTGGTCCTGCTTTGAAAACAGAAGTCACTTCCCGGCTCGACTTGAGAGAACACGAGTTGGCACTGGGGAAGTGGTAAGCGAGTTGAGCCGGGAAGTTCAGGGGGTCAAACTGAGCAAATCCACCAGATTCCACCCCCCAAATGGATTCTTCACACATTCCTACTGCAGGCACACCAGTGGTTGCTGTGGTAAGCATGGGGGGCAGTTGAATCCAGAACCATCCAGTGGAAGGATACCACTTGCAGAATGGGACTTATCTGCCTTCTCCTCTCTCATGTAGCCCCCCTGTGCACCCTCCAAAACTTCTCCAGAGAGCTGGGGGACCCTACAGAGCAGATTTGCAGGGTGTGTGGAGGTAGGGATGTGTGCAGAGCTTAATTGGGCGGTGGAAGCCTGGAGAACTCGCCGAGCTCGACCCCCCCCCCGAGCTCTGCTCGCCCTACCTTTTCCCTGGCTCGACTTGCGTTCTCACGAGCCGAGCCAGGGAAGCAACTTCCAGGTTCCTGGCACTATGTTGTTTACGTAGAAAACGGCCTAATTTGCACAAATTATGGCCTAATTTACGCAAATTATGGCCTAATTTGTGCAAATTACAGCCTAATTTGGCAAATTATTTTTATTTATTTATTTATTTATTATATTTATACCCCGCCTTTTTTCCTGAAAGGAACCCAAGGCGGCTTACATAATCCTCTTCCTCCTCTCCATTTTACCCTCACAACAACCCTGTGAGATAGGTTAGGCTGAGATCAGTGACTGGCCCAAAGTCACCCAGTGAGTTTCATGGCCGAGCGGGGATTTGGACCCAGATCTCCCAAGTCCCAGTCCAACACTCTCACCACTACGCCACACTGGCTCTGCCAAATTAGGCCATTTTCTACATAAATAACGTAGCACTGGGGAACCAGAAGTCCGGCAAGTGCCTCAGCTGGTGCTCGTGCTCGGCTCAGCTTGCGTGTTGAGAGTCAAGTGCCAGGTGGGTCACCCATCCCTATGTGGAGGGCTGCAGCCGGGTGCGGGGGGTCCTCTTCTGCAAGCCAGGGGCAGGGAGTCCCTTTCTTCCACTGGCAGAAGGATGGTTCAGGATCCATCCCAGCTAAAGAGTCACACCGAGAGTGTCCTGGTCTTGCACTGGTGCCATTTATACAGAGCCACTCAAAGAAGCAGCATTGTTCCCCCTGGTCCCAGCACAGCTCCATCTCCACACTCTGCGCGGGAGTTCTGTTCATTTGTTCCTCCTGAACTAAGTGAGTCCTGGGTGTTGTCTGAGCTACAGCCAGTCTCTGCTCTTGCTTGTGTGGTTCCCTAGCCTTGCTCCAATTATTTCTCCCTTTCCCTCCATTCCCTCCCTCTTTTCTGTATTACAAATGCATAATTTTCAAAATGGAAATATTCTCTGATAATTCTTGTAGGGATGTATGGACTTTGTTAAATCCATTCTATCTGCATTTCGTGGATTGTCAGGCACCTTTCGTTCTATCATTCACTCACGGACGGAATCGGATTTTGCGCAAATGCATGCATAGGAATTTGTGCAAATTTGCACTTCAAAAAAATGTGCAATTGCAAATCCCTCCCAAAATGCAATTTTTCGCACTTTAGTCTCTGGGGGGAAATGCACATTTTAGGTTGGGTTGGGTTTTTTTTTAATTTTTTTCGTATTTTTCTGACTAAATTTGTGTAAAATTATGGAATGTAAAAAAACAAAACAAAAAACAGTCTGCAAGTCTATGGAATTCAAGCAACTCAGGAAAAGCCAGTCTGCTGTGGAATCCATGGGGCAGATTCACAGAAATCCAAACTCATTTGAATCTGTTGTGGTGGATTTCTCCAACATCCCTAGCTTTATCTTAGTACAGATCAGTGAATCCCAGGGATGTTGAAGAGTCCTTGGTCCCAAGTCCCGAGTCGAGTCCCGAGTCTTTGGACCCGAGTCTAGAGTCGAGTCTAGAGTCCGAGGTCCAAAATGGTGACTCGAGTCGAGTCCTGAGTCCCTCCCAAAGCGGCGGCCCATGGAGGGAGCAGGAGGGTCTCCGCGAGAGGAAGAAGAGCTGCCCTTCCTCCCGCGGAGACCCTCCTGCTCCCTCCATGGGCCGCTGCTGCTGCCGCCCTCACCTCCACCTCCGCCGCCCTCACCTCACCGCTGCCGCTGCCCTCACCTCGCCACCGCCGCCGCCCTCACCTCGCCGCCGCCCTCGCCTCTGCCACCGCCGCTGCCCTCGCCGCCGCCGCCGCTGCCCTCGCCGCCGCCACCGCCCTCACCTCCACGTCCGCCGCCCTCACCTCACCGCCGCCGCCGCTGCCCTCGCCTCTACTGCCTCTGATGCCGCCGCCACCCTCACCTCCTCCTCTTCCTCCTCCTCTGCCTCCGCCGCTGCCGCCGACCTCGTCGCCATCGCCGTAGCACATAGCACGCCGCCAGCGCCGTCGCTCTGTTTTTGGCGGGGTTGCTGTGGTTCAAAAACAGAGCGACGGCGCTGGCGGCGTGACGTGGCATGCCGCGTCACGCCGCTAGCGACGGCGCTCTGTTTTTGAACCACAGCAACCCCGCCAAAAACAGAGCGACGGCGCTGGCGGCGTGACGCGGCGTGCGATGGCGACGGCGACGGCAGCGAGGTCGGCGGAGGAAGAGGAGGAGGAGGTGAGGGTGGCGGCGGCGGCGGCGAGAGTGGAGGCGGAGGCGGAGGAGTCCTTGGGCTCGAGTCCCGAGTCGAGTCTCGAGTCCCACATAAATTATTGGGACTCGAGTGGGACTCGAGTCAGAGGGAGGACTCAGTCGGACTCACGAGTCGAGTCCCCAAGTCCGAGTCCCCATCCCTGGTGAATCCTGGAGAGAGGCAGATGGCACCCTCCTTTGAAAGTAGGTAAAGTGGACTCACAGGAAACTTCCATTATTTATTAAATTCATTTTTCATAACACACTAGTCACTACTCACTAATTTCTCGTGACACACTAGTGTGCCCTGCAGCACCCAGTTTGGAAATCATGATTAAGGCTCACCTGAGGATGAATATCTGGCTATCCTAGGACTGGTAGAAGGTAGAATTCACAATTCTCTGTGAATTATATACTAGCAGAGTCTTGAGCAAGGCTTTTTAAAGGAGGTCTTGTCTGTTTTTCCTCAAACTACACTTCCATAATATCCCAGTCAAATGGCAACAGAACCCAGTTCTCTCTCTTTCTTCTCAGTTATCCAAAGCTGCGGTCTGTGCATAGGCTTCTCCTTTTAATTGTTTTCACTACTACTACTATTACTACTAGTAGTAGCTGTTTACAAAGAGAACTGCTGACTCAGGAAACAGAGGAGGTACAAAAGCAACATCAAGCAAATAAATCTTCCATCATTTAAAAGCTTTCTCTGCTGATGCTCGGATGCTTGCATCCCTCTTTCAGAAGTAATTTTCAACACATTAAGGCCTTGGTAGTGAAGGCTGGCAGCTACAGTAATTATTAAACATTTTTTCTTTTCAACTCTGCTCAGAGCCGGATAATTATATGATGGAACCTTTTCTTTTCCCACTTTTCTGGCGGAAATTTCCCTGACTTTTCTACATTCGTTTTTTCTCATTCGGGTTTGATGGGCAAGTGCCAGACCCAGCATCACTCCTGCCTTGTGTCTGCTGTCTGACTCTGAAGTCCTGTATCAGAGGAGCTCCCTCAAAGCATTCAACACCCAGAAAACAGAGGATGGATTTCAAAGCCACAAATTCGAAGAAGGAGCGGTAGCTGCTTGCATACTAATAAGCTGTTTCGGTTGAGCACCACACTTCAGTGCTCTTCTTACAGGGAGAGGTCAGAGGGGGGCCTGACACACCCACCCTTACTTTTTGGGACACATTTGTGAGCTACTGCTTTTAGAAGGGAACCAATGGGCATGATTTGGCAAAGGGGAGGAATTAAGGGGGCTTATGGATTTCATTAAGGGCCCCTTACCTTCCTTCCATAATTTGAGCAGTCCCTTCAGTATTGTTAAACACTGAACCAAACAATGCTCAGACAATCCTCCAAAACTGTTGGTTCAAGCACCATTAATGTTACCATTGGGCAAGGTTTGTGACAGCTAGGAACAGGGGAGAATTTCTTTCAGTTTGCTTTTTGATAAGAACTTACCAAGTTTGAATAAGAACTTACACTTCCTGAATCAATATGCAAGCCAGAAGACAGTATTTGCACTTTTCAGGATTTTGCAATACACTTTTAAAATAACAACAACTGCAGCAGCAGCAAAACCACACACATACAAAATGCACATATTAGTGGTGGTGGTGGGGATACCCATAGAAAACCATATTATATTGAGGAAAGCAACTTGGACAGTATCCAATGGGCGGGGATGTTGAAGAGTCCTTGGTCTCGAGTCACGAGTCGAATCACGAGTCTTTGGACCCGAGTCCGAGTCCGAGTCCTTGGTCCAATATGGTGACTCATGAGTCACAAGTCACGAATCACTCCCAAAGCTGACTCCACGAGTCCCTATTAAAATCAATGGGGTTTTTTCCCAACAAAATAAGGCTACTTCAGATGTGTGGTTTAAATAAATTCTAGGCACAAGTGTGCCCTTTTTATTTCAAAACTCTGCAACTGATTTTGGCAAGAACAGACCAGGCAGAAAAACCCAAAATAACCAGGCAGGCAGAGGAGGCAGGGAACCCCAAAGCAGGCAGGCAGAGGCCTTTGTCTTTTTAATTCAACTGTTGAACTGGTCAAGAAGAGACCAGGCAGGCAGAGGACGCTGGGAACCCCAAACAGGCAGGCAGGCAGAGGCAGCCAAACCCAAAATGTCTGAAAGGTTGCATTTTAGAAAAATGAGTTTAAAAAATAAACTTGCTGTACTTCCTAAAACTTATCCATATTGCATTTGAGGAACATGATTTTTTCTAAATGTTTGGCCCCCATTCTGGAACGATGAGGTCTCATCACAATTCCACCCTCACTGAACACCCGCTCCACTGGTGATGAACTTGCTGGAACCAGAAACACACTCAGAGCAGCCACACAGAGTAATCTCAGGTCCTTCTTCTGCCTCTCCCAAGTACGCAACACATCAATCAAAATAAATCTTGACACACTGTTGGGGCTGCACTCCTGGTAGCCGTCCATAGTGGCCGAGCAGCGGCACACCTCGCTTCCATGCGCTCTTCGCCGGCAATCACACTCCTCTCCACTCCTTCTGGCACAGCCCAGGGATGTTGAAGAGTCCTTGGTCTCGAGTCGAGTCTCGAGTCCCATTAAAAATATTGGGACTCGAGTCCGAGTCGAGTCAGAGGGGGGACTCAGTCCGACTCACGAGTCGAGTCCTCAAGTTCGAGTCCCCATCCCTGCCAATGGGGCACTTACACACCCACCAATGGTTTTCCACCCAGCCCATTCTGTTGCACAAGGATTCTGTTGGGCAAGTGGTTGGTCCCTGCCAACTGCATTGCACAAGCGAGACCCACACCACTTACACAAGGAGGATTTAGTGCTTCCTAAGGGAAGCCTCGAAACGAGTGGAAACGGTCATTTTTGAAAGGAGGCGGGTCTGTGGAGCTCCCTTATGCAAGCTCCACCAACCTGCCTCCTTCCAGAAACAAGCGTGTCCGGTCATTTTGGGTTGCCCTGGAAGCACTAAATCACTGTTGCTCAAGCTGGCGGGGGTGGTGGTGGTGTCACTTGCACGGTGCAGTCAGTGGCGCAGAAGAGAATTGCTGGGGGAGGAAGCACCACATTGGATTCTGCCCCTTGCACAAATCTGTATATTAGGCAAACTTTATAAATGTGTATATTAGGCAAACTGTACATCGCCCAGGGTGGCCGGGTGGCCAGCCAGATGGGCAATTAATAAATATAAGAAATAAATAAATAAACTTACATATAAACATGTGTATAGTAGGAAAAATGAACACACAGATGCATCAAAAGGTTCATGCAGACACTCTTTTCGTTTTTTTTAAAGGCGCAAACTGATTCAGAAAAAGGATGGAACAAACTTAAGATGGGGGAAATGAGAAACTGAGAGGAGCTGACAGATTCAGCCATCCACAGTAGCAGCTGGCCTTGGCTAGCAAACTTTTCAACCATGATGCGGCATTTAGAGTTAGCGTGGGAAGGCCCTGTAAACTGCCATTTCCCCTTCCCATTCACACACACACACACCACTCACTGCCTGCAGCAGGATAAAGTGCCTGGCCTGCCGCTCATCTGTGTTTCTTGCACGCAAGAGGTTCCAAAGGAAGACAGAGTCTGGCTGGTGTCATGGGGTGAAGGTGCCGTCTTTCCCTTGGCACTGCCTTTGCAGAACCACCACGAAATGAGAAAGGGAGAGGCACTTGTCACCTTTACTGTCTTGCTTGCCCTACATTGCCAAGATGGGGAAAGTGAGGGGATGCCTCAAAGTATCTTTCAGCCAGAACCTACTGAAATGCTGATTGAAAATACTAACAGTGCAATTCTTTACATGTTTACTCAGAAGTAAGTCCCAATGAGTCCAATGGGGCTTGCTCCCACCCAGGTAGGTGGGTATAGGCTTGCAGTGACAGGAAAAATATGCTAGGTAAGTCAGGTCTCCTTCTTGCTGACATAGGTTTGTTCCTTTCACCGAATGCTCGGGCACTCTGGGCTGTTAATTTTTTCTGGGTGGTCTTTGTAACCCTTGTGTGAGCTTGTTTCTAACATGTGACCCAATCCAAGATAAGATGTGAAGTTGCTTTAGTGTGAGGGATGTACAGACTTTGTGAAATCCATTCCACCTGTGTTTTGTGAATGGACTTTCATTTGTTGTCCATGCAGTGATGGAATCAGATTGTGTACAAATCCCACCCAAAAGTAAAACAAACAAACAAACAAAAACAAAAAACCTGGCATGCACGTCTGTGGAATCCACTCGACTCAGAAAAAGCCGGTCCACTGCGGAATGCACAGGTCGGATGTCTAGGAATCTGAACTCATTTCCATCCATTGCAGATTTCTCTGACTTCCCTGTTCAAATGCATTTATTGGTGAGCAGACAAAGGGGCAAGGTATTTGTGTTCCTTACTATGAGTGATGTAGCAGTTTTCCTTAATGTAATGTCTTAGATATGCATTAAGCTGCCTTTTGCTTTCGTGGACGCTTTGTGCAAAAGTGGCCACCTGAACTCTCTAGCAGAGCACAAACCGTGATAGAGGTGACTTTAATGAGATTGCAGTAAACCAGGCTGAGTCATGAGTGGGGTATAAAATAAAGGGTGACACAATACATCATTGCTCAGTGACTAAATTGCTGTTTGCACTCAGGACAAAGTGCTTGTATGAGTACTATGACATGAGCAGCAAAGAGTCCTGTGGCACCTCATAGGTCTTCAAGGTTCCACAAGACTTGTGGCCTATTGTAGCAAAAACAATAGATACAGCTACCACTCTGCCCTTTGACATAAACACACCACTGTGGCCATCAGCCCCAATAAACAAAAGCAGCCAACCATATACTTAATGCCCCCCCCCCTTTCAATGTTATCTTTTTTGGTAATCCTATTAAGTAGCTACCATCTCTGTAAATCAATCAGGCCCTGCTCCAGATTTGAGTGGGCCCTGGCCAAAATGTCCTCTGGTGGTCCCCCTCACCCATCAGTGAGTTCTGGCAGGCTTATCTGGCGGTGGCGGCGGCGGCGGCGGCAGCAGTGCACCAGGGAACTGGGTTGAGCCACCATTTTAATACTTCACAATGGCCATAGCATTGCTTCAAGGCACTGCCAGAATTTTAAATGGCCCAGCTAGACTCAGCCACCCAGAACAGCTTGGAGCAGTGGGCTGGGAGGGGGGGGAACCATGAATGGGGAGGCAAGGTAGCAGTCAGTATTGGGCCCTGCCAGGGAGCAGGGGCCCTGCCAGGGCTGCCTAAGGATATCATGTGCTGATGCTGGCCCTGAAAACAATGAGGGAATTTGAATTTGAACTGGGATGTGAAGAAAGCCCACCTTCCAATGGAGTAGGCACTGCTGGTTTAAGACACTTTGCAGCACATGCTGCCCTTCCATCTAAGTCAAGTTATGTAGTACCAAGGCCCGGTCAAGTTATTTTGGCCCCTGTTATGGGACCAGCTACACCCTGATCCCTGTGTGGGCGGAAGACTAGGCCACTCCTGTTGGCCCTTCCCTTCCTGGTGGTATAATGAAGGGAGGGCTCTAACCACCCTGTTGAATGGTCACTCTTTGCTTCAAAGAAAGGCTTAGAAGCCACAGATGGAAACAATATATAGAATAAAACTCCTCACTCTGCAAGTGCTTTGCAATGCAAGCACATTACACAATGTGGAGCCAGGGTTTTGTAGTGAAGACAATGTCGGGTTTGGACATGAGACACACCTCACTCAACTGCCAAGCTCATTGGGTGGTCTTGGGCAAGTTACTATCTACATTCCTCATCTTGCCTACCTCAAAGGGGTGTGATAAAGATGAAATAAGATACAGATTTATTTGCAAGCTACCTTGAGCCTTTGTTATAAGGCAGGGGGGAATTCAAAGTAACCCCTTTAAGCAAATTTCTTTCTACATATTGTTTGCAGGGTTGGGTTTAAATATTTATCCTTTATACTGTTTCTATTTTCCATAATGTTCTAAACACTGGGACACTTATTCATGTTTTTTTTTTTTTTAAATCTGCTTGGCAATACTGCCATATGAATATTAAATAGACAACAAACAACAGCAGCAAACAAACAGCCTAAATCAGTCGCTGACCATTGGCTGAGGGACATGCCCAGAGCGAGAAAAACAGAAGTGCTCTGCAGCCTAGTTTCTAATCCGATTTGTGCATTGCAAACAGGGATTTCAGATTTGTGTCTAAACAATGCTATTCATTTATTTAACAAACTGAACTGCAGATATAATGACCTCTGAGACTAGCATCCTTTTTGGCCCTTTGATGGGCCCTGGGGAGGGAGAGGCAGGGAGTTCCAGAAAATAAAAGTCAGTGGGATTTCTTTCAGTTAAAAAAGAAGCAGGATTAAAACAAAAGGAGCACTAGCAGAAATAAAAATAAATATATGTGGAGAAAACTATTTAGTCTATCATCTTACAGCTAGAAAGGAATACTTTTATAACCAGGTTACTTATAAATATTATGTCATCTGTAACTCACATTTGTCTACCTTGTACTCTTTCTTTCTTTCTTTCTTCTTTCTATCTATCTATCTATCTATCTATCCCCACCCCCACCCCATCACTGCTTTTTACCAATGTAAAGAGGAGCCTTTTCCTTGTCTGGTTTATACTGTCGATGATTTAATGTAATCAGTGTTTGGAGCAGGACAAATGTTTCTGCCATGATATAATTGTCTTGTAAAAATAGTGTAGCAAAAACTTGGCAAATTGATTCGTTATTAATGGCAGTCAAGTTCCTGAGAGAGGCAGTTCCTCCCATTAGATAGTACTGGAGATGTTGCTGTAGCCCCCATTCAGAACTGCATGTATTATGCAGAGAAAGTTGATGCTAGGACCCAAACTCATCCCATGAAGCTGATTGGTAGGAGCTTCAGGACAGATAAAAGGAAGTCCTTCTTCACACGGCACATAGTTAAACTATAGAATTCGCTACCACAAGATGGAGTGACAGCCACCAATTTGGACTTCTTTAACAGGGAATTTGACATAGTCATGGAGGATATCAATGGCTACTAGGCATAATGGCTATAGAGTATATTACCTCCAGTGTCAGGGGTAGTAGGACTCTGTATGCCAGTTTCTGGGAACATGAGCAGGAGGGATGCTATTGCACTCACATCCTGTGTGTGGGCTTCCCGTGGGCATCTGGCTGGCCACTGTGAGAACAGAATGCCTTTGGTCTGATGATCCAGCAGAGTTCTTCTTATATTGTTAAACAAAAGCCCCACATTCCCAAGAGAAGGAGGCACATACTGTACATACTGAAACATTAGATATACAGTGCGCTGGCAGCAATGGGTAAGAAGGGACAATATAAAACAAGGTATCAAGAATTGCACCCAAAGGAATGCTGGTGCAGAAATCCCCTTGCTGCAACATCGATCGCACCAATATGCAAAAAAAAACCAAGGCCAAGTTGGCTTTTGTATAAGGCACTGAGGAAATACGATGGGATATGGCCAGGAAGAATTCTTAGAGCCACTCAGTGGATCTCTCCGCAGGACAACTCCAAACAGGCACCAATCTTAACCCGCAGTTGGCAAAGGTTTGCTGAACACAGACGAAGTACTTTGGAGAGCTTTGCCCAAAGCTGGCTTTCCATGTTTCCCCCTCCCTCGTCCAAACTGCTCAGACATCAGGTACGTGGCTCTCGTACACTCTTTGTTTTATCTGCTCAGGCATTTCAGTGCATATCATTGAACTCACTGCAACCCACAGAGAGTAATGAGATTCAGAAGCAACGCAGTATGACAGGGAAATGGCCCAATTATGCTGAGCCTTGCTTTTCTCTCAGTTAAAAAAAAAGAAAGAAAGAAAACAACAAAACAAAAACCAGAACCAGTGCAACCATTTAGCACACAAAGGGAAGCAGGCATCCTGAGATGGCTGTTCAAGGAGGAGGCTGAAAAGATGACAATTATTTTAATCGCCTTCTGAGGAGTGGCAAATGGCAATACTGTTTGTTGTAATAGTAGAGTGAAGCCAAAGAGTCAATCATTTCATCTGGCCTTTATTTCTTGAATGGAGCTCAAATTAGCTTTTCATCTGTATTAGTGAAGCATTGATTATTTCCCATTAAACAATATTTGGGTCACTGTGTTCTCATCCCACTCAAACCCAGATGGAGACCAACTTTGCTCACTGGCAGAGGTTCATGACACTCTGATGGGGTAATTTTCTTATATCTGTTATTTATTTATTTATTTATTGTATTTCTAGATCGCCCATCTAGCCAGTACCCGGCCACTCTGGGCGATGTACAGCATACAATGAAACAAAATATTAAAATACACTTAAAACAGTATAATGTTAAAATCCTATTCCTAAACCACCCCATTGATATTTATGTATCTATCATCAGATATAAGGTATATATAGTATGTATATATACATGTATGTATGTATGTATGTATACCGTTTTTGACTATCGTTTTACACCCAATTATGCTTGCTTAGGACCCATTAAAATCAATGGGACTTATGAATACATGATTGTGTAGAGATTTTATTTACCGGTATTCATTTATTTATTATGTTTATATCCCACCTTTTTTCCTGCAAGGAACCCAAGGCAGCTTACATAATCCTCCTCCTCTCCATTTCATCCTCACAGCATCCCTGTGAGGTAGGTTAGGCTGAGAGTCAGTGACTGGCCCAAAGTCACCTAGTGAGCTTCATGGCTGAGTAGGGACTAGAACCTGGATCTCTCAAGTCCTGGTCCAACACTCTAACCACTATGCCACACTTGCTCTTCTGTGCTACACTGGCTCTTCAGATAGCTGTGTTCTGATCATAGCCATGGGCCACTTTTACATCCTATAGATTTTATTGATAGTAGAATAAAATGTGAAGGTTCTTGCTGCATGAAAAGTGGATAGGGGGTGAGAAGGAGAAAACATTCATTTGTAATGAAAGGACTACTGTCTGAGTTTGCTTTTTTTCTCCTCCGTCCTCCCTCTGAATCTCTTTTTCTTTTATGTCATTTTTTTTAAAATATATTGCAAGCCCTGTGGGAAGGAACAGTCTAATTAGTTATTACTGATCCTTGAACACCACTGTGGAAGCCATTTTTGGCTGAAGATCATAGTAAAGATTAATAACTGGGACCAGAAGGTCTGAGGATATAATTCTGGCCTGCTTGCATTGGCTGCCTGTATGCTTCTGAGCCCGATTCAAGGTGCTGGTTTTAACCTATAAAGCTTTATGCGCCTTAGGACCGCAGTACCTGTCGGAACGCCTCTCCTGACCTAAATGTAGCCAGACACTACACTCAGCATCTGAGGCCTTCCTCCAAGTGCCACCTCCAAGGAAGGCTCAGATGGTGGCAACAAGGAAGAGGGCCTTCAACAAGGAACAGGTTATGGAACCATCTCCCCATGGAGGCCCACCTGGCACGAACTCTGCTGTCCTTTTGGCACCAGGTTAAGACTGCCCTCTATGCCAGGGCATTTGATGGGATTTAATGGCATGGGGGGGGACTTATGTCAGCTGTTTTTCTAGTTGTATTGAACTTGTTTCAGTTGTTCAAATTGTTTTAAATTCTGTTTTAAATTTTGAGTTGACATTTCATGATGTATTTTCTATCTTAATGTATTGTATGAATTGTTAACCGCCCAGAGAGCCTCGGCTATTGAGCAGTATAGAAATGGAAATAATAATAATAATAATAATAATAATAATAATAATAATAATAATAATTCGAATAAATGAAGAGGAGAAAAGATAAGGAGAAAAAAATGACAATTATGAACATAAAAGGAGATTGCCCACATTCATGAGTGATAGGCCTATAAAGGGCTATTAGTCATGGTAGCTAAAAGGCACCTCTATGAGATGAGGGTTGTATTTTCATACTAGATGCTTTGGGGAGAAACAATAGGAAAAGGCTGTGGGCTTCATGCCCCGATGATAAGCTTCCCCAGAGTTTGTTGACTATAGCTCCCAGAATCCCTTTTTCATTGGTTATGTTGGCTGGGGATGATGAGTTACGTTCCAATGAAATATATGAAGAAGCAGTATACTTCTGAGAAAGCAGATGCTGACCAATGCCATCACTTCCGTGCCTTATTTGTGAACACCCAGTCAGCTTGGCCACTTTTGGAAAGAGAAGGCTTGAGCAGATGTTCCTCAAGTGGATCAATTCAGATACTTCTTACCTTCTTACAATCTCTCAACATTTCCACCCTTGTTTTGTACATCGAGTGCAGACTTAAAGCTCTTCGGGCACATATTGTGATCCCTTTTTTTGTTCAATACCGTTAAATAGTGGTAGGCACACTAGATGCCACCAGACTGCAAGACTGCTTGTTTTTCCAACACTCAAGGTTATTCCATCAATCAAATAAAGTGCTTGTTCTTAAAAAAAGAAAAAGAAAAGAAAAGGCAGGTCTGGTCCACATTACAATTCTTCTTGTTAAATTTCAATCTCCTCCCCAGACCCATCCTTTTAGACAGAAGAGATAAAGTGAACAAGACCCAATAAAAGATGAACTAAGCTGTATGATTCTTACAGCACCCAAGGCTTGACAAGGGATCTTCATTAAAAGGTTTTTAAGTGTAATAAAATTGTTCCATCTTTCCCGCACCATGCATTAAAGGGTCTTCTTATTAGCACATCTTCCTTCTCTTTTCTGTTCCACCCACCCCTTAAATCTCACACATGCCTTAAGATGCAAGAGAGAGACAGATGAATTCAGAAAGCCAGCAGATATAGTGAAGCTAGCATGGAGGAGAATCCAAAATGGGATCTTTCTCATTCTTCACAAACTATGCCTTTCACCTGTTCTGAAACTCCACACACATAATTTCACCTTTCATTTAAACCTGGGGTGGGCAACTTGTGGCTCTCCAGATGTTTTGACCTACAACTCCCATCAGCCCTAGCCAGCATAGCCAATGGTGGGGGTTGATAGGAGTTGTAGGCCAAAACATCTGGAGGGTCAGAAGTTGCCTACCCCTGAATTTTATACAACCCCTACTGCTAGCTAGAAATGAAGACATTTCTCAAGCAAAATAGGAAGGAGGCAAATTTTCAATATGTTGTTCCAATGGCTGTTAGAGTTTTAGATTCGATGCTCTTTTAGCTTTATTACTTTACATGTGAAATTGGATAGTGTTTTTTTTAAATTATTTTTGTACACTGCTTTCAAAAGATATTCCTCTTTTGAAAGGAGGCCTAGAAGTCTCTTAGATGATGATGATGATGATGATGATGATGATGATTTATTATAAAGTGGGAATCCATGATAGTTCACCGGGGGGGGGGGGTTCCATCATGGTCTTTTCAATGGTGAAAATGCCCCTTGCCACTGAAAAAATCTTTGTGGAGATGGGAGAAATAAGCTCCCTCTGACATGTGCCAGAGGGATGACACACTTAGCTCTCATAATTCTGCTACACACAAACACACCCAAGGGCTAAAGATTTACACCTGTGCAATACTCTCTGCGACTCCCCAAAGGTAAACAAGAAGTGGACATGCACATCTCCTGCCCATGGCAGGTTTGGGGGTATGTGAGGAGACAGAGGGTCAATTGGAGTCCCTCCCCATCTTTACAGGGGATGAATTATCCTGTGAATGCAGGGTGAGATCCACCCATCCCTGAGGGGTTGCACTGTTAATCATTTTAGCTGCTTCTTTCCATAATATTTCGAATTACACATGGTGTGGAAAATGGACAGAGGTTTTTCTCCCTCTCTCATAATACTAGGAATCAACCAATGAAGCTGAAAGGTGGACAATTCAAGACAGACAGAAGGAAAAGTACTTCTTCAAACAGCGCATAGTTAAACTATGGAGGTTGCTTCCATAATGGTGATGGCCAACAATTTATTTTAAAAGGGAACTTGATAAATTCATGGAGCATAAAGTTGTCATGGATATACTACTCCCAGGACCAGAGGGAGCAAGTCTCTCAACAGCAGTTGCCGGGGGGGGGCACACTGCATGAGAGGGCTGTAGTTCTTGTATCCTGCTTCCGGGGTTCCAGTGGGCATCTGGTTTAATTCTATGGGAACCAGGTTGCTGGGTTAGATAGGCCTTCGGTCTGATCCAGCATGGCCTTTGTATGATCTTATACCCTTTCTGAGATGAGGCAACCAGAACCGTATTTGCAATGTATTCCAAACATTATTCCAAAAGTTTATATTTAAGAACAGGCATGCTAGATCAAACCAAAGGCCTATCTAGTCTACCATTCTGTTCCCACAGTGACCAACCAGATGCCTGTGGGAAGCCCACAAGCAGAACATGTACTGTATATGTACACACACACACACACACACTGTAATTTAATAGCTGTAAGAATATCAGAGATTGATATAGTAGTATCAGGATACTGGACATTTTATTTTCAATCTCTTTCTTTCTAATTTGTCCTCCTGCTTGTAATTACTCCTATTTTCCTAGTACTAAGTCATTTTGTGAAGTATATACATCTGTGTAGACATTGCTTCCCAGTGGATCAGATGTCTCTCTCCCCCAGCCCCAGGGGTTTGAGTTTCTTTGGTGCACACACTTCTTTGTCCCTGCAGAATTACTGTAGATTCTAGGCACATGCCCACTGACAACACAGAACATATTGGGCTAATTCCTGACAGATTCCCACTGCTTGGAGAAATCCCATTCATATTTCAATGAAAAATTAACAAATGACCTTTGCTTCTCAGTTCAGAGATTGGGAGCATTGTGCTGAATTATTTTAGCTGGCACAGTGTTGATGACTCTATTAGGGGTGGGAAGAAATAGAAGTAGCACCTGAATTGTTTGCAAACCTGTTGCTCTTTTTGGACTAAACCGTGGTTATATTTGACATTCCTACTCCAGATATATTTTCATCACAAAATGTGAGCCAACCGAAATGTCTTCAGAGCCCTAATGGGAACCACCAATGACCAACATGAAAAAACACTTTGTGGAGAAGAAGACATCAGAGCTGGACTCTTGCGAGGTTTCCAGACTGCAAGAATCTAAAATCCATTAATGTAGTCATGAGGCATTGTGTAAACATTTAATCTAACCATACCACTTTTTTATTTTTATTTTTTAAAAAGATACATTAGCATTAAAAATGAATGACTTGCTAAAAGGCACTGAAAGAGGCTTGTGGCTAAAATACTGGTTCTATTGACTTGTCAAATGCTTTCTGCTGACCTGGAGCAGCAGGGGACACACGGACACACACACACACACACACACACACACACACACAGGACCTCAGAGGCTGACAGCCTTTTTGTTGTCATGAGCTCCCTGAAAGGATAAGGTGAAAGCTTGTATTTACTAAAGGAGATCAGTCATTTCAGCACGCGCACACACACACACACACACACACACACTTCAAATTTAAATTTTGGAACTGGCAAGCGATTAAAAAAGGAGAAAGAAATACAGTTCCAGACAGCAAAATTATGCAGGTGTCAAGCAAGTTACACGTATTCTCTCAATAAGGAGAAAAAGAAAAATACATAATTGTTACAGTGAAAACTTAAGTCAATCACACATTACTATAGTTTTAGTGAAATTTCACAGGAAGTGTAATTATCCAAGAATTCAAGTTTAAAAATCAGATTTTTGCCAAGTTTTTTTGTTGTTGTTGCAACTGTTGGTGTTGCTTTAAGAAGAAAAAAAAAATAGAGAACAACACCCAGCCAAAACTAAGCACTCTGAAGCCCCTGTTAATTTTAATAAGAAAATGAAGCAGGCACTTAAATCCCCCCCCCCCAATCAGATCAGTGTAACTATAAAAATGCTTAACTTTGGCTGGTTCATGCTCACAAAGTCTGTTAATAAATGTAAGGTTACCATAGTATTATGCTACGGTTGAAATATTCGATGCTTTGCAGCACGATCCTATGAGGCTGCCCCTAACTCTACGAACCTGGAGGATTTGCAGGCATCCAACTGAGGGAGGGAGGAGTGCGGTGGATAGGATTGCTGCCATGCTCCCCTCGCCCTCAAAAACATCTAGACAGCGGATTTCGGCCATCTAGATGTTTTTCCCCTCCTCACGAGGAGGAGAGGCTGAGGCACCGCCTGGATTCCTTGGAATCCAGTGGAGCCTCACTCCTCCCCTCCTCGCCCCCAGGAATGCTCCCTACACAGAGAACATGGTCTCCTGCCAGTGCAGAGACAATCACACCAGCTACGAGGTGGAGGGGTGGTCTTCCGCAGTGCTGCAGCCTCAGAAGGGATTTCCGAGGTCGCAGCGCCTTTCAGCCCCTATCCTATGCCCCCTCCAGACAAGGTCAGAGGGACATAGGATTGTGCCCTTGCAGAGTTAAGAGGGGTGGAGGAAGGAATAAGAAGAATTTTACTATTTATATCCCACTTTTCTACTAAAAGTACCCATAATTGCAAAACCATATAATATAACCAAGAGAAGCACAAACACAAATTATACTGTTTCTAGAAGTGATAACAAAAACTACATATAATATGACCTACATTTTAAAAAAACAAAACAAAAAGCAAAAAAAGCAAAAACCAAAAGCCTGACAGCAGTAAGAAAATGAGCTAAACTTAATAGAACAAATGAGCTAAACTTGAGAAAAATCCTTAAATCACATGGGGAGATAAGGACGTAACCACAGGTTCTCTTCTCCTTTCCTACTTTCTCCTAACTTAACAATATTCACTCTGTCTACTGCTTCAAAGGTCTCTTACATTATCCTAGAAATAAATATGCTTCGCAACCATCCTTTGATTCTTCTACAGGGCTGCCACTGTCCTATCAAGTTATGCTGAATTTTGCTTGGTTACCTGTATTTCCATTAAAGAGGTGAAAATGAAATATTGTTAAGCAAAGCTTCCTAAAAGTCTATTTGATGGAGGCACAAGAGGGTAGGAAATGAGAGACAAGGCTGACAGCTGAAGGGCAGTCCAGATAAGAATGTCAACTGACCCACTTCAGAACTGATGGTAGGAACCACCGTTTAACCACTGCTGCCCAACAAAGCAGAAACGACACACACGTTCTACAAAGCAGAGAGAGGTTTGGTGTGAATGCTGCTGTCATTAGAAGGGACAAATCTTCACTTATCTCCCAGCACAGACATGGCAGACCGACACCACCAGAAAAATAGTGTGTGTGCTGCGGTGGGTGGAGGCAGGAAGAAAGAGGTTATTCATCATTATCCTACAGAATACTGTGACATCCACAGATAGAATCATATATTAGGATTCTCTCCTAGATACAAAGTTTCTACACTGGGAGCCAACCTACCAATCTCGCATGTCAAAACAGTGATTGTTTCCGCGCACCTGATAACAACGTAACACAAAGGCAGCCTCCCCTCCAGCCCAACCTTATCATTTAATAACACTCAACGAAGGCTGAAGAAATATGAGCACTTCAAGAAATGGCATTCAGAGCAACACAGCACAGAGGCTGGATGTAAAGGCGGACATGACAGAAGGGGGCTCACTCAACAGAACTCATCTGCAAAATGTATACTTTAAATGGGTGCTCTGTTAAAACTATGAAGCTGTATGGATTCTTAAATGCCTCTTGAGATTTAATTCAGACCTTTCAAAAGCTAATCTCTTAGCTGTGGCAAGGGATATGCAACCCACCCGAGACATTCCTCTAGCCCAGCGTTCTCCAACCTTGGGTCCCCAGATGTTTTTGGCCTACAACTCCCAGCATGCCCCAGCCAGCATGCTGGGAGTTGTAGGCCAAAAACATATGGGGACCCAAGGTTGGAGAACACTGCTCTAGCCTTATCCACACTCTTCCATCTTCCGTTGAAATACCCCAGCTGTTTCTGCCTGATGACTACCCTCACTTTAGGCAAAATCTGATGATGACATAGGTATGTATGGACTTTCCCCTGAGGAATGTCACTACTCTTATTCAAACTCTTCTTGGAAAAAAGGTGGGGTATACATATAATAAATAATAAATAAATAAAAAGATGGTATCTTCCTTCCCACCTCAGATTTGCTGCCCCATTTATAAGTGACAAGAGGGGGGAGAGAAAAAAGTAGGCCAGTTAGGGATGTATGAGAAATTCATTTCATTTAGTTTTTTTAAAATCAGGATTTATCCAATTTTACCTTCCGGACTAAACACAGACTTGAATGCAATCTGCAGTCAAAGTTCATACATTTCCGAGCATGCAATGTGATTCACAATAGCATGTGTGCATCTGAAAAATGTGCATGGAAAAGGGCATACTTTCGAAAAATGTGCACAAATACACTTTAGTCAATGGGAAAAGAATGCATATGTTTCGAAGATGCGGACAACAGATGCATAAATTTTGAAAAAATACTCATGAAAATGTGCATGGATTTTCATGTGGAAACTGTAATCTCGCAATCTGATACAAAGATGAGTCAGAATGAACTTCGGATGGAATTTGGAAAACTTTGGCAAGCTCAGGTTTTGCTGATTTCCACATTCCTAGCCTTATCAGTTGTGGACTTTGGGGATGGATGAATGTCAGTTTTGGTTTCTCTCAGTTTCTCATTTTACCAGCCTTATGCTAAGTTCACCTGAACTTTGTGACTTTTTTTTGTTTGTTTTTTAAAAAGGTTGTGTAAAAATTTGTATGCACTTTTGTGTGCATTTCTCCGAATACATTCATTTTGTGTGTGAATTTTCCCCTAATACAAACGTATTTTTAATTAGAAATCTCCACTGAAACATATGGAGAAGCATGAATTTTGAAGTATAACTGAGCCTTGGTTTGTATATTGGTTTGAAAATGCAAAATGAGGTATGTTTGCACTAAAATAAGAATCAAACAAATTTCTCCCCCATTCCTAGCTGCAGTGGCACTCCCCTGGGAGCTGGCTCCTGTTTTTGTCCAGAAGTGCCTTGGAGGAACACTACATGGTGATGTAGCATCATTTCCAAGAGACTTGTGGGAAATGATGTGGTGGACACCAACTACCTAGAGCCGGAGCCCTGCCATTTTCCCCAGGAGGAGTGAAATGGGCAGCAACAGCAAAACAAAACAAAAAGTGAGCTGGAGGAAATTTGGGGGCAATTTTCACCCGCCCGCCTTCACAATTCTGAGTTGAAAGTTCTCAACAGTTTTGGCTCAAACTTAGAAGGGCCTCCCAATTTTTGCTTCAACTGTTGCTGAAGGTGGAATTTTGGTGGCAATTCTTGTCCTGCCTATTTGTAACTGGTATTTTAGCTTTTAGAATAGCATTTCCCCCCACCCATGTGATCACTGTGGAACCCTTACCTTAAAGAGCAGCAGCTGGATCATAGTACCTTTCCCGATCACCACTGTTTATCAAGTGTTAATTTCATTTTATCGTAAGCTGCCTTGAAGGCCTGTTAGCAAGCAGTAAGGCAGGATATTAACAATTTTCAGTAAATAAGTAAATAAATGCATACTCCAATGATGTCATAGAATGCTAGGTTCACAAAGGGAGGGGCACAGAATGTTGGGAAAGGCAATGTGAAAATGCCAGTTGGTGACACTTAGAGGGAGAATCTGAGGAGAGCAGCAGAGAAAGAGAGAGCAGAGAATTAATGAGGGAGATGGGGAAGAAGAAGAAGGAAGAAAGGAAGACGGCAGATAGACAGAAAGTAGAGGAAGGAGCAAAAGAAACTGTCTTGTCTTCCACAGCCAATAATCTGAGCCAACTGCTCATGTAGCTTGCCAGATTGGGTTTGCCATGTTTAATTCAGATTCCCATAGAGTGAAAATTATATAGGGGGCTGGGGAGAAATAACAGCAGCTAAAAATGATTGAGTACAGTGGCTATAGAATAAAACCTCGAAAGCAAGACCGAAGAAACTAAATTTATACAGTGCAGAAAAGAGGAGAATGCTCAGAGGTGATATGATCACACACTATAAATACCTTCCAAGTAACAATATAAATGCAGGAGGAGAATTATTCATAGTCTCAGAAGGCTGGTGGGATGCATCAGACAGCATGCATCCAAGCAAGGAAAAGCTTAGGGAGTAGTGGAATGATTTGAACAGCCAGGGCAAATAGACAAAAGGCTGAGTTATTCAAAGTAATAAGCAAAAGCTAGTTTCACAAAAGACATTTAGGGTGCAATCCTATGGAGATGTGCATCAGCCCCCAAACCCAGAGGTTCATGCTCATCCAATGCAGAGTAGGAAGAGCAGTGGAGGTGATCGCCTCCCCGCTCCTCCCGCTCTGCATTTTTGCTAGACGACCATTTTTAGCTGTCCAGGGCCGGCGCTACCACTAGGCAAACTAGGCGGTTGCCTAGGGCGCGTGGCTGAAGAGGGCGCAGAAACACTGCACTCCTCTTCGCCGCCGCCGCTGCCCCCTGCTGCCACCGGGCCGCCCCCCCTCGCCGCCGCCGCCAGGCCGCCCCGCCGCCGCTGCCACCTCCCGACCCCCCCCGCCACCTACCTTCTCCGCGCCGCTTCCAGAGCCCCGCCCACGCTGTTTTGGCGGGAGGAACCAGGGCAACAGGGCTTAAACAGCCCTGTTGCCCTGGTTTCCCTGGCCAAAAACAGAGCGCGGGGGTCCCGTCGCGTCACTTCCTCCTCGGAGGAGGAGGCGGCCAGGGCAGGGGGAAGGTAGGTGGCGGGGGGTGGCAGCTGGTGAGGGGGTTTGCAGAGCAGGGCTGCTTTGTTCCGGAGGCCCCCCCATGGCACGAGAGGGGGGCGCTAAATATAATATCGCCTAGGGCGCCAAACTGCCCTGCACCAGTCCTGTGGCTGTCTAGTGCAGCATTTCAAAAGGCGATGGATGGAGGTAGAAGTGGCTTCAGGATACCCCATAACCTAGCTGCTCCAGTCTCCTCCCCTCCCCATCCCGCAAAACACCCTATTTTACCCCTCTCTGAGGTTGCTTTTCAACCCTGGAGTGCAGCCAGTGCAGTTCTTTCTGCACCAGCTGCGGGGGTGGGGTGGGGGGACAGGGGGGCAGATCTCTGATTTCCTGCTCTGAGGTCAAAGCGCTGTCTCTGACCTCGGAGCTGCTAATCTGAACTGCCCTTTGGCCCCTCAGACAATGTCTAGGGGCCATCGGATCATTCCCTTAAAATCACAGTTGCATTTCCATTGTCTACTCAGTGGCATTACACTAATCAGCATTATGCATGTTCTAATGTCAACATTTTAATATTCTTAAAGGTAGTAAGTAGACGAGATTTTAGTGCCAGGGGGACTGTGCTTTCAAGAGATGCTAGGTTTTTCTATGGGGAAAAAGAAAAAAAAGAGGCAACTGGCAGCCTCTTTTAAGACCACATCTGTTCACAAGAACAAGAAACATACCAGCTGGTTTTGAATTAAATAACCACATTTCCAAGGATGATTATTTGAATTACAAAACCAGATGTTTACTGCATCACATGCCACATGAACCATATTTGAAATGAATAAAATACAAAAATGTGTTTGTAATGTCACTTGTGATAGCCCCCAACATTAAATTCCTGCCGATTCAGTAGTTTAGTAGTAACTGAGAATGACATATGAAGGATTTTTTTTATAAAATGAATATATTTTATAGCTGCAGGTTTCTGGTCCATCTATTCCAGTCTACACTGACTGGCAGGTCACACTCTAACACAGTGATCTCTCTCAGCCCTGCGATCCGAGATCCTTTTAACTGAAGATGCCAGGGGCTGAACCTTGGATCTTTTCTATGCAAAGCATGTGCTCCATCATTGGGAATGTAGGAAGCTACCTTACATTGAGTACTGATCCATCTAGCTCAGTACTGTCGACAGTGACTGGCAATGGCTCTCCAGGGTTTCAGGCTGGAGTCTTTCTCGGCCCTACCTGAAGATGCCAGAGATTGAACCTGAGACCTTCTGCATACAAAACATGTGCTCCACCACTGAGCTATTGAGCTATAGCCCCTCAGCTTAACAAGGGGTCAACATAACAAGCAGACAAACCCACTCAGATCCAAGTTATTTAGAAACTGGAAAGCAGGGATGGACAAATGTGGCAATCTCGGTTCTCTCCATTTCTCATTGTTCCATTGGGTTTGGTTCATCTCAACCTTTTAGAATTGCTGCAGTTTTGAGTTTGGTTCATCCTGAATTTTGAGGATTTTTTAAAAAGAAATTTGCATCAATATTCATAAGCATTGTTGTGTACAATCCTCCTAATGCACACATTTTCGCATGCATTTTTGCTTAATATACACATTTTTGCAAGCAATTTTCCTAATAACAGTACAGTTTCATCATGATTTCCCCTTATATATGCATTTTGTATGCATTTTTTGATTGGAGAACTGCACTGCAAAATTTGGAGAAGTGCAAATTTCAAAGGGTTGGTTTACATACTGGTTCAAAAGAGCCCTACTAGAAAGCAATGTAATGACCTATATTCCACTCAATCCCCTCTAAACCCTCATGCCATGCCCAATAGCCTGATAATAGAAAATCTGCCAAGAAACAATCCCCCCCCCCACACACACACACTCCACATCTGCTTCCTTCTGTTCCAGTTCAGTCTGTTTCAAAATAACTAGTAGGAAATAATTCTAGTGGGAAGATGGGCCATACCAGAACCCTGGTTAGAGAAACAAAAAGTTACCTCTAGAAACTTGCCTTCACTTATCCTCCCTCCTTTATTTCCCCAAGACTAGCCAAGCCCAACTTGAAGAGAAACTGGCAACCCTAACAAGTGATAACAAGTGGTTATCAAATATCAAAGAAAACATATCCTCGTCATATGGCAGAGAGAAAGGTGAATGCCTGCGAGATTCATTTCTTTACCAGACTGAACATCATCTATCTCTGCAGGTTTGTGTTCAAGAGACTGTTTTCCTGGGTTCAGTAATTGACAGCAATAACAAAAAATAAGCTATTATCAGGCTTGTGAGCAGCAGAGGTAAATTTGAGCTTCAAGTGAACAACATACCTTATCATTAGGTTCAGATGAAATATCCTCAGCTGCTGTTATATCCTACCCTAGATTATGCCAGTTATACTATGAACTACCTCTTGGGAGTCCGTGATCACTCAAATAAAGCGCCTGGAATATGAAGCTGGAAAAGAAAGCCGACAAGCTGCCTGGTTCTCATGGGAATGTTTTCACCGCCAGTGCTGTGCATCCCCCCAGGTTTCACACACTAAACTTGGGGAGAGGGTAGATTGGTTTTGGTTTTGTATTACCCTCTCAAATTTTAAACAGGGAGAAGTCAGAGAAACAGCCTGTATCCCATGTTTAACACAAGTCTTTCAAATCAGTAGGAAACCTTTTCAGTTGAACTATGTTTTATGTACTGCGAGGGGAATGCTGATTAGCACACGTTATATCACCTCAGACTGTGATCCCAGCAGATGTCCCAAGCTAAGCAAATCCCGTTTCTGTCCTTATATGTCTGAAAGATCTCTAAGGATATCCTGAAGCATCTCGAAGGAGGCAGTGTTGTGGTGAGGAGGGTCTTGTTTCTATCTCTCTCTTTTTGTCTACACACAAAGCACTGCAACAGAATAGTTGCGCCAATTCAGCTAAGGATGTGAATGCAAATCAATTTCATTAAACCAGCACAAACCTCTGCAGAGCAACCTCCTCTCGGATTAAGAAAGGATTATTTCCATTTATCTCGTGTCAATTAAGAAAAGATTTCAGCTACACAAAAATGTCAGACTTCAACTAAATAAGAGGGTTTAGGAGCAGGCTTTCACTGCTTTAGGTAGGTATAATTCAGCTGTTGGCTATGTGTATAAGCAAACAGGGCTCAAATTACTGCTAAACTAATCCCCCTATATGGTGGGGGAAAGGCTTCACTCACCCCCAAAGGGCTCCTTTAGTAGTAGGCCCATTAACCTCTGTAGAGATTCTTGCAACATGGTGTAATCCCACTTCCCACTAATTATAGCCCTCGATGGATGAAGCAAAATCCACTTTCTCCGGATAGGGATGCAGCTGGCAAATCAGCCGAAGCTGATAAGGCAACTTGGTAACCGACACCACCACCTACATGTCCATAGATAGCATAGCACCAAGTGCAGGAGTACCCCCACAGTGCGCACTTGGTCCTTCAGAGGGAGTGCAACCCCAACCAACAGCGGTCTCACACCTCCATCCAGATCAACCACTTGCCCCTTACACTGTACTCCTATTTTATCTGGATTAAGCTTTTAGACCTCATCCATCCCAAAACTGCCTCCATACTCCTCTTCAGAGTTTCCACAGCCTCCCTGGGACTAGTTTGTGGAATCAGGAGGTAGAGCTATGTGTAATCTGCATACTGGTGACACTTTAGCCCAAACCACTAGGTGACTTCTCCCAATGACTTCATGTAGATCAGTGGTAGGCAAGCTTTTCAGTCCCAAAGACACATTTGTCATTTTCTTTGGTCCTGCAGGCACATTTATAATTCTCTTTTCTTTCCCCCACTTGCCTGGATTCTCTCTATTTTCACCCCCCAACCTGGAATCTCTATTTTCACCCACCTCTACCTGGGATTTCTTTATTTTCATCCCCCTCTGCCTGGAATCTCTCTATCTTCGTGACCCCCTGTCTGGAATCTATATTCTTGTCCCCCTGTGTGCACCTTCCTCAACCCCCTGCACACCTTCTTCACCACCCCAACCTTCCCCAGCCCCTAACCATGATACCCCCTCACACACACTGCCTACCTCACCTCTGCACTGCTGAAGCCCTAAGGAGGAAGCAGGAATTTGCCAGATCATGAGACTTCTCCCAATCTGCTGAGTTCCTGCTTCCTACTTAGAGCTTTGGCAGTGCAGAGGTGAGGTAGGCAGTGGCGGAGGAATCATGGTTAGGGGTTGGGGAAGGTGTGTGAGGGGGCACTCAAGGGGAGAGTTTAAGGGGGTCTTAACAAGTGCTGTTGAGAGTCTTGGCAGCTGCCAGGGCACCTGCACGTGCTGCATTGATGACTCCTGATGTAGATGTTAAAAAGCATAGGAAACAAGGTAGAACTCTGAGTCACCCCAAAGGCCAATGGCTATGGGGCAAAACAGGAGACCTTCAGCACCACCTTCTGGGTACATCACTCCAGAAAGGACTGGAGCCACTGTAACACCAGGCCCCAGCTAGGTATCCTAGAAGGATACCATGGACAATGGTATCAAAGGCCACTGAGAGGTCCAGGAGAACTGGACCATCCATTCCATGCCATAAGTAATCCACCAGGACAACCAAGGCTGTTTCTATCCCCAAACCAGGCCAAAACCCAGACTGGAATACATTTAAATGATCAATATTATCCAAGTACACCTGGAGCTGAGAAGTCACCACCACCTTACTCAAGAATGGTATATTAGATACTGGACAATAATTATCCAGAATCAAGGGATCCAAATTTGTGTGACTGTGTTTGTGTGGCTGGGGGAGGGTTTACAAGGATTTAAGCACTGCCTTCTTCAGTGCAGTGGCAACCACACCCTCCTTCAGAGGTACACTACCACTTCTGAGGTCCAGTTGGTTAAGCCCAGTCCTGGCATATTTTGATATCCACGAAGGGCATGGATGCAAAGAGCAGGTGGTGGGTCTCAAAGCACCAAATCATTTGACCACATCATCAGGCTGCAAAAGTTGTGAAACCTATCCAAAACAAAATGGCTAGACAGAACTCTGGCTGCATCCATCTCTGATGCTATGAAAATGATGGCATCCAAATCAAAATGAATGCAAGTGATTTTGTTTGTAAAATGTAATGTGAATGCATCACAGTGAGCCTTTGAAAGTTCAATTTGATCTCTTGATCCTATGGAGAGCAGGCCTTTCACCATTTGAAAAAGCTTTGCTGGCCAACATCATGCAGATGCAATGGCAGTGCAAAATTAAGATTTCTTTGCCACTATCACTGCCAGAAAGTAAGCCCTAAAGCAGTTTCTCATCTGTGTTCAATCATGCTCATCACAAATGTGTTTGTTTGTTTGTTTGTTTGCCACCTGCACTTTAGTTGTCATCCCAGCCATTTCATAGCCCTCAGCTCCATAGATTACCAAGGCACCAACAGAGCTCTACAATTGATCAGGGACACTTGGGAGCAATTGCATTGATGGTCCAAGTCATCTCCCCATTAGAAGAAGATACTAGGGCCTTGGCAGAACCACTGGCTAAAACCACAGGAAACTCCACACAAGACTTCAGGAAACTATTTTCATCAGCAGGATCAGACCATTAAAATTGGTCAACCACCTCTGCAAGGGTTCAGAATGGCCAGTAAGTCAAACTTGGTCAGATAATGATCCATCCATGACATGGCTATTTCTAGCTTCCTCACTCATTGTGCCATAAGTCAGCATAGAATACCAGGTCCAAAGTATATCCAGTCACATGCTTCGGGCTAGATGTCAAGACAGACCCTTGGCTGTCATAGCAGCCATGACACCCTGAGCTGCCCCAGACGAGGTGGCCTCAGCATGTATAGTGAAGACTCCCAAGAGTACAAACCTTGGAGTCTTCAACACCACCTCCAAGACCACCTCGTTAGCTCAGGCAGGGAGGTCGTTAGGCAGTGAGGTGGACCTAGGGATGGATGAGGAATTTGTTCCAGGTCATTATTTTTTTTTACCAGAATTTATTCAATCCACACCTCCCAGAACCAAGCCCTGATCTAAACACAATTTGTGGTCTGAAGTCCATATAAGGCTTGCAATGCTGTTCACGCAACAACAAATACACTCATAATATATGGATATCTGGAAAATGTGCATGAAAAAAATGTGCACAATTGAGGCATACTTTTGGATGACCAACTACACCTGCTGAAATCCTCTCTTCTACGCAACTATTAAAGTGCAGGAACCCTATCTTGTTCTGCACCTGGCCAGCATATTACCAACTCACAGTTCATTCTTAGCCCCTATATTTCTCCAGCTCTCAGGGGTTAGTTTGATTATTTATATCCTACCCCTTCTCCAAGGAAGAGCTCAAGAGTAGATACTGTATATAGATGGGGTTACCCCATTCTATCATCACAACCACAATGTGAGGGAAGTTAGACAGAGAGAGGGGGGCGGGGAGGGAGAGATTGCCCCAAGGTCACCATGTGAGCTTCATGGCTCATGCAAAGATTCAAACCCAGGTCTCTGCTATTAAAATCCAAAATTCTAACCGCTACACCACACTAATTAACTAGGCTTGTTTATTCCCAGAAAGGAGGGCTAGGTGACTGTGGTAGTTGGGAGAACTCCAGAAAGTAGGGACGTATGGTCATATGTACATATGCACCCTAGCTCAGCCTTCCCCAACCTGGTGCCCTCCAGATGTTTTGGGCTTCAACTCTTATATAGGGAGGTATGAGAATTCCATTTGGGGGTGAAAACGCAATGGATTTTTCTGGTTCAGCCCTGCGGATTTCGTTCCATTCCTCTCCCCCGTTGTGTTGACTCGATTTGTAGTGAGTTGAGCCAATACATGGATTCCTGGTTTTGGTTTTGGTTTTAGTGGAAGACCGACAACCGGGTCTTCTGCGTGGGTTCAATGCTAAGGGGGTAGTGAGTCCTGGGGCGGCCTTCTCTGAGATCCCCAGCGACTATCACCCTTAGCCCAGAACAAAGGCCCTCACGACAGCGGACAGCTCTTTCGGGAGGGTGGTGAAGAACTGCTCCATGGCGATCAGCTCGACAACTTCCTCCAGAGTGGAGGCCCGGGAAGCCTCCACCCAGGACTCACAGACGTGCATCACTTGGGCTGCCCATGCCACATGGGTGGTCCCGGGGGAAGGTCTACCCTCTCGAAATCTCCGCCGGCAATGTTCGGCGGTGAGGGCGAAGTGTTGCCTGGCCACTGCCTTGAACGCCTCGTAGCTCGCCGGGGTCTTCCGCAGATGAGCCCCGAGGAGGTCGGCCAGGTCCCCACTGACCTGGGTTCGCAGGGCGGACAACCGCAAGTTGTTGGGGACCCGCTGCTCTTGGCACGCAGTTTCGAAAATGGAGAAGAACATCAGGACATCCTGCCCTGGCTTGTAGTAGGGAAACGTCTTGCGGTCTCACGATGGAGGGGAAGGAGCGGCGGGGACAGTCGGGGGAGTTTTCCCCGCCTCGAGCTGCAGCTTGGCCAACTCCATCTGCATCCGGATCATTTCGCACTCGTGGGCCATCCTCTCCCGCTCGTGGGCCATCCATTCCGAGGGAAGCTCGAGGGGCTCCAGGGGCTCCAGGGGCTCCAGAGGCTCCAGAGGAGCGGGGTCCTCGGTCACCACATCCTCTCTCCCATCTGTTGGAGCTGGGATAGGGCGGCTCCTGGGTCAGGTACCCTGGGCCAGACTCGCCAGCAGCTCCCTCTGCCAGACCAGCGCCGCCAACCCCGGGGTGATGGGGGTTGCGGGCAGGGGCCGCCATGGATCGGCTCCCCCAGTCGCTCCGTCAGGCTCTGGGTCGCCCATGGTGATCCTTAGGCTCTTGCTATTTTGGGTCTGGGAGATATTCTGGGCTAATAAGTTATCCCACCGCTGCCACCAAGTGGAAGACCGACAACCGGGTCTTCTGCGTGGGTTCAATGCTAAGGGGGTAGAGAGTCCTAGAGCGGCCTTCTCTGAGATCCCCAGCGACTATCACCCTTAGCCCAGAACAAAGGGATAACTTATAGCCACAGAAGTATCTTTTAGAAAACAAGTTTATTTACAACATTACCTTTACAAATCCAGACACACGCCAGCAATACAGCTTATCAGTACGGTACAAAGTAGCAAGCAAGAAGTCTTAAGGACACCGTGATTTCAGGGCTCTCAGCTAGTTAGTTCAGCTCGGGTCCCGGCAGAGGCCCGGTCAACTGCACGCTGCTAGCTGGGTTCCCGGCGGAGGCCCGGTCTACCCAAGCGGCTAGCTGGGTTCCTGGCGGAGATCCGGTCTACCCAAGCGGCTAGCTGGGTTCCCGGCGGAGGCCCGGTCTACCCAAGCGGCTTGTGAGTGATTTCAGCTTGGTTTCCCGGGGGTCCGGTCAACCCAAGCGGCTTGTGAGTGATTTCAGCTTGGTTTCCCGGGGGTCTGGTCAACCCAAGCGACCAGTGATTTCAGCTAGCTGGAGCGTGCCGGGTGTGGCTACCCGGGGTTGCCGATCCTTCGTTCTCTTACCCCAGGCATGGGGCAAGATTGTTGATCAGGTCCAACAATCCAGTTCCCTTGCGCAGGGTGTTTTATACCTTGGTGTTTCAGGTAGCCCCTCCCTCCGTGATCAGGTGGGTTGACACCCTCCCTGAGGGGCGGCCTTTTGGATCAGGTGGGGTGACGCCCTCCCCCCGTGGGATGGGGTCCCTCTGAAGCCACTTGCTTAATGGTCCCATCCTATGGTGTGGAGTGGCCATTTCTTAGGGGTGCCAAAGTGTCTGCTCTGGAGAGGTATTCAAGTCTTATGTAGATGGGGCTGATATGCGAGAGCATTGACAAACCTGGGGATGCTTCCTGCCTTCCCCCCTGGGGTGATTCTATGCAGATGTTGTTTGTCCCCTTTGTCATCTGTGGAGACTGGCTGTCTTCCCCCCCCCCTGGGTCTCCTTCCCCCCTCCTTGGTGAGTGTGTGTGTGTCAGGCCGGGGGCTTAGGTTGGCTTTCTCCACAGTTTTAATGGTGGCAATTTGCACAATTTGAGGGGGAGAATTTGAAATTTGTGTTAATGGTGTCAAAATCGTTTTTAAAATAAAAAAAAATGTAGTGGCAAGCAACCTTGTACAAGTGTGCATGATCACAAGTCTGCCTGTCCGCTATGTAGCCCCGCAGGGGCATATTCCCCTCTTGTAAATATCCTTGTCACTTTCATCCTCTCCACACACTACTTTGTTTAGCTCAGCAGAGCCATATTCCCTACTTGTCAAAGAACTTGTCCATTTCATCCTCCACTTCTGCACTTCCTGAGTGAAGTGGGGGTGGGAATTGACAAGTTCTTTGACAAGTAGGGAATATGGCTCTGCTGAGCTAAACAAAAAGGTGTTGAGAGGATGAAACTGACAAGGATATTTACAAGAGGAGAATATGCCTCTGTGGGACAAGTGGACTTGCAGTCATGCACAATTGTGCAAGATTGCCAATTAAAAAATGTTTTCAAAAATATGACACCATTTGGGCACATTTCAAGTTCCAAAAAAAATAAATAAAAATCACACAAATTACCATTTGCACTAATTACCATTTGCACAAATGATGGAAACTGGGGGGGGGGGGGATGCTCAAAGCTTTTCTGGAATCAGGGGAGAAAATCCGCTACAATCCACTGCTGCTTACCAGAATGGAATGGAACACTGTGGAATCCTATTGGGCTTAAATGGAATGGAATTCCCAGTGTTGCACATCCCTAGTCCTATGAGTCCCAGGCATCATGGCCAATAGTCAGGAATGCTGGGAGTTGTAGTCCAAAACATCTGGATGGCACCAGGTTGGGAAGGCTGCCATATGTCATCAAGGAGGTAATCCACACACGGTACAGTGATTTAACTACTTGAGTGTGGAGAGACATACATATATGCACATCAAAAATCATAGCAATATAAACCCATTTACATGCCCACCTGTGACTAATCTAATACACCTCTCCTTCTGCATAAACTACACTTGTTTTTTCTATCTTTCTGACAGACACAGTACTCATCTCTCTCTCTGCTTTTGGTAGGGATGCTGTGGGGATAAATTAGATAATGTTTTAAAATGGCATTCTTAACTTGTTATTAAAGATCTGCAAATGTGATTGCATCTTTGTGAAGAGGGATCCCACCTATTAGTTCTTTGCAAAGTACTTTAAGACCCTGTGGGGAGAAAGGCTTTGTGTAAATATATTATGATCTTTAATTTGACTACTTAGTTTATTTTAGTAATCAAATGCTATGTCTCTGCATTTAAAAACACACACACATTTGCTAGTTAATCAGAGACTGGGACAATTTCAATATATTCTGACATTGTATCAAGCAGCAGTTAACCTTTGATGCAATAGGCACATCAGACATCAAGCTAGGGGTAAATTAAACTAATAATTGTCCTACTCTAATTTCCTCTAAGAGGCAACTTCATTGTTTAAGTGGTCACTGAATTATTGCTGCACCCTGCTGCCATCCATTAGCAACAAAACTGGGGACTTGATTTTTGGATGCTGCAATGCAGGTGGTGGTAAGCTCTAAGAAAAAAGGAGCTTTAATTATAGGCACGTTTAATTTTGTTTCTCTGTGTGTGCAATTATTTTTATGAGTGAAAGAGAGGGAAGAAGGGCAGGGGGAAATCTATACAAACAGGCTCCCCCCCCCCCGAAAATGCTGAAAGTAATCCAGTTACTTTCATGCAGCCCCAGTGAAGTCAATGGAATTGCTCTGCAATGCTTTCAGAACTATATTTTACAATAAAGCACCAATCCCCAACCTGGTGCCCTCCAGGTGTGTTGGACTACAACTCCCACAGTCCTCAGACAGCATGGCCATTGGCTATCTATCTATCTATCTATCTATCTGTCCATGTTGAGTTTCCTAGAGGAAAATAAATGCTTCTAACTTTTAGGCCAGCAAAAGATTCTGGTTTAATTGCCAGTGCCTTTAAAGATCTTTGCGCAGATAACACTGCATAATTCCAATACCAATTCCACACCCCACCCCACAACCCACTTCTGTTTCACTAATTTTAACTGATTACATCTCCAGATGTTCTCGCCTGCAACTCCCATCATCCCTTACCATTGGCTATGCTGGCTAGGACTGATGGGAGTTGTAGGCCAAAATATCTGGAGGGTCACAAGTTGCCCACCTCTGGTCTAAGGGAACAGAAGTTTCAGCATCACTTCCAGACCTGAACCTTCTGCCTCACAAGCAATTGGTCAACTTACCAGTTTTGCCCTTGGTGGTAATTCAGCCATAGAGTTTATTTTGCTATATATCCATCAAAATAGCATTAAATGGTTTTCAGCATTCAGCAGTTGGAAGCACAAGGATTTAAGCATATGATGTCTGTTGAGTGGGTGGTTGATGAATCTCTATATCAGTGCACTGAGCCTCCATGCTGGTTGAATGCAGCTGAGGATCAGAAATCCATCATATTTAGCTACAGGGCGTCACGGAGTTATTTCTTGCACTGCTGCACTGAGCTATGCACCTGGTGTACCAGCAGCAACAAAGATGGGATTGAAGCTTGTTTGGAGGGTCAGCAAGACAATTTGATGTGGTATAATGACCTCAGCTATAAACAATAACATATGGTGGTGAGGGGTGGCACACCCCAATTCCCAGCCTTATCTCCATGCTAGGAAGGACTTTGCCTGCTTCATTTCTGAGAGCCAGGTTGCTCCTGGAGGCACAGGAGCAGGCCTGGGGGGGGGCGGGGGGGCCTAGGGATGTGCAAACATGAAATGTTCAAGTTCGTTCACATTCTCTGAATTCTTCCTTGATGCTCATTTTGCCTTGTTTGTGTTCCGGATTGTGAGCGTCTTTTTTCCTCCAATCAGGAAAAAGGCAAATGGGGGGGGGGGATTTGTGCAAATGTGCAAACATGCACATGTGCAAGTGCACTTATGCACAGATGCATATTTTTGGAAGTGTGTACACAGGCATTTTCAGAAGTATGCATATGTGCAAATGCACATTTTTGAACATGAATGCAAGTCTGGGAAATTGCAAAAATTTTCTAAGAATTATGTTCCTGCTCATGTTCATGTTCAGGGTTGGAGACAAGACAAGTTCACATGACTTGTGGACTGGAACTAAATTCTTGCAGATCCCTAGAACAGGGACGGGGGGGAGGGGGGAGATGGCAATGCTAACAAAGGCTGAAGATGGCTGAAGGAGACTGGCTCCCTTCGCACACCTGACTAATGAAATGAAAAAATTATTTGACTCAGGGACACAAACACACATAAAGAAACATAAACATCAATATAATATTTTCTGAATGACACGTTTTTGAAAATAGGATATCTGTGAAGGATTGAGGCCTACACAGGCTTCGGTTAGTTGAAGCCTGTAGGCCCAAACACTTCCCTAAATTATTTGAAGCCTGAAGGCCCAAACATTTCAGGATGGGAGGGGGCATTTGTGAGTTTCAGTTCACCCAATAGAAGTTAAGTATTATTTCTCCTGTTCAAGGTCACATGGTTATAACCTTCCAATCCTGGGAAAGCTTTATTTGTGTGGGGTGTGGTCAGCTAGAGTCAGAGAGAGACTGACTGCAGAGGAGAGAGGTAGACTGAACTTAAGTTAGAGAACCTTGTGTTATTTGTCTAATTTTATCATACTTGCTTTTGAATTATAACTGCTCTATTGTGTAAATACCCTAATGTAATAAGTAAAGTGTTGTTGTTTACCCTGAGTTGTTGGAGTGTCTTATTCACCACCCCTGAAATCTATTCTCATGCTACTGGGAACAGGAAAGAAACAGGCAAAGGATTTGATCTCCTGGAACGGGAGAAGCTTTGAGAAGAGGCAGAGATCTTCCAAAGGCAGGTCAAGGGGTCCCTGCAGTAGCGGAACCTTGACAATATCACACAGGCATCTCCATGCTGTTCATATAACTGGAAACAAGGCCCTATGAGGAGTGACTGAAAGAACTGGGCATGTTTAGCCTTCAGAAGAGGAGACTGAGGGGAGATATGATAGCACTCTTCCAGTACTTGAAGGGTTGTCACAAAGAGGAGGGCCAGGATCTCTTCTCGATCATCCCAGTTTGCAGGACACAAAATAATGGGCTCAAGTTACAGGAACCCAGATTCCACCTGAACATCAGGAAAAATTTCCTGACTGTTAGAGCAATAAGACAATGGAACCAACTACCTAGGGAGGTGGTGGGCTCTCCCACTCTGGAGGCATTCAAGGTGCAGCTGGACGGCCATCTGTCAGCCATGCTTTGACCTGGATTCCTGCATTGAGCAGGGGGTTTAGACTCGATGGCCTTGTAGGCCCCTTCCAACTCTACTTTCTATGATTCTAAGTACATTACTGCTCAAGCAGGATATTGATAATTTCTCTCTGTATTAATACCTCTGGCTGGCTATAAATATACTTCTGTATCTCAACTCTCAGTTATCATTTGGGTTAGTTTCAGAATCAGATATCTAAACAGTTCTAGGTCAAATCCCGCAGGGTTCATTTTGTTGTATGCTTCCCATTTCAACAAGTGGTGGGAACAGGGGCCCAGATACGGAAGAGGATAGAGCTTTCCTGCACCTTCAACAGTTGTGTACAAGATGGATTTCAGCAACTGTACATGACAAGTTACACCCGCCGAAATGCCCTCTTCTGCTAAACTGTGAGAGGTGCAGGAGCCCTCTCCTCTTTTGCATCTGGCCAAACTAATTGGAGAGTTAGGGTTTTTCCACATGGAACCCTTTTTTGCAGACTGGCAGTATCTACACCAGGTCTTGTTGCCTGTGGGTTTGCAACCCACGATCCACACCGAGTCCCTTTTTCTTGGTGGGCATAGTGGGATTTTGCACCCACAAGCAGGGGGAAGTCCATGACAAAATGTGTCCAGGTGTCATTTCCCTGTGTTTCCCCTTGCCCCTCTCATTGCTCTGTGCCCCTCCCACAGTTCCTGTTCCTTCATTCTGGGCATGCTCATTGGTGACCTGCACATGCCACTTTTCTCATATATATATATATATATATATATGGAGAAGGGGAGAGAGAGAGAGAGAGAGAAAGTATGGTATTTCAGAATCCCTTAATTTAGAAATAAGGAGCACGCTGCTCTCCTATGTCTGCTGACTTCCTACACAGTTCCCCGACAAACACAGCTGCTAGAAAGGGGGGGTGGGCTATTGGCAGGCAGCTGAAAGCAGACTGATCAAATTCCCCTCTCCCTGCTTTGTAAAAAGAAAGCCTCAGTGCCCCCACCCCCACCCTGACCATCACAAAGCTGCCTGTCATACACAATTTTATTATTTTTTATTTATAGGCCTTATAGACTCTCAGCCTAACCTACCTCACAGGGTTGTTGTGAGGATAAAATGGAGAGGAGGAGGAGGATTATGTAAGCCGCCTTGGGTTCCTTGCAGGAATAAAGGCGGGGTATAAATATAATAAATAAATAAAATAAATTGTGCAAGCCTGTTCTTCTGGAATCCAACTAACATACATTTCTATTTATTTAAAAACTGCTGCTGCTGCTGCTGCTGCTACTACTACTACTACAAAGATAAGCAGGTGATTCCATTACTATGTTTCAGGAGCAAACCTTCAAAGTAAACAAATAATTAAGTGGCTGCTAATGCCACACCAGTTTTCTTTTTAAAGGACTGAATAGATTCAGTCCTTTATTTATTTATTTATTTATTAAACATAACGCTCACACCCGGTGCCTTCCCCCTCACACTCCACCACCACCATTGCAAAGCTGTCCCACGCAATTTAAAACTTTAATTTTTTAAATTTATATTCCTTGAACAAGAAGTAGTATGTTCTTCTGACGTTAAGCAGGCAATTTCAGTAGTGGTGCAAAGCACATTGCATTCCAGGAGTAAAGCAGCGAAAGAAACAATAATTAAGTGGCTTCTAATGCCATTTTTGAAGAGCGTGAAGAAGCTGTGGGACATGGCTCTACAACAGGAAATACACTGCATGCAGTCAGGAAAGGAGGGGCATCTCCAACACATTATCCACTTTCGCCAGTGACAACTCCCCCCCACCTTGCTTCCACTCCACATTCCCTGTCCCGCCCTTGAAGGAAAACGTGTATCTGCTCTTGCTCTTTCCCTCCTCAATTGATTTTCTGTGTTAAGCAAAAAGACAGGAGAATTGCTGGGAAAACACAGGTGTGTTATGACAGAAAGACGGCGACATCTGGACAGCCCATGAAATATGAGTGATCGATAGATATTTTATTGCTCAGTAGCCAGCCAGACCTTTGCAAATACAACAGACAAAAACAGAGCAAGAGAGATACATTAGTGTCAGCATACCGCCCCCCCCCAAAAAACCCAGGCTAAATATAATACTAGGAAAATAAGTCATAATTTAACAGACCATCAACAACTGATCGTATATTTAAACAGTTTTTAAGATAGCTAAAATAGTTGAATGACCTATATTGTCATCTGTTGGGATAAAAGATTTCCTCTTCCCTAGAGCCGGCTTAACAAATTTAGCAGTGCGGCATGCCACGAAATAATCTGTCCCTGCCAATAAAAATAAGGTTTTGTTTAAACAGGAGAAATCTGAGTGAATGAGCCATGGTGATTCCTCAATAAAGCCTCATCTGGAAAAGCCTTTAATGTCCTTTTTGGAATATTTACTTTATTTACAAGTGGAGAGTAAGTGGAGGCTAGGAATGTCAGAGAAATCTGAAATGGATTTAAATGACTTTGGATTTTCTATTGATTCGGCTATGGTGGATTCCGCAGCAGGCATCTTCTAAGTCATCTGAACTTACAGACCATTTCGTTACTTTCCGGGACTGTATGCAAATTTATTCATACAAAAATACAAACATTACTGGAAAACATGATAATGTATATGCCATTTAAAAAAGAAAAGACAAGAAGCAGAACATTTTATACATCTGCTGTGTGGCACTCCTTTTTGTGTACGTGCGCTCTGCTCATTGATTCTATGCTGAGCTAAGAAAAATACACATAATGATACGAACCAGCTAAAGTTACATGAATTGCGGTGGATGTTTTGGCAGACTTTTCCTAAGGTGGGGGGAGATCTGATTCTGTCAATGAGCAGGTGACAGAACAAAAGATGCCTGTCAATCTGTGAAACACAGATGGAACAGCTTAAACAAAGTCTGTACACCCCTAGACTAACCAGAGAGTGCTCATACCAGGCAGCACAATTTTTATCCCACTTCATATCCCCAGAAAGAGCACGTATCCCAGGTGATGCACAGGCACAGTCCCAAGACTGTTAAATTGTTGGATCTTCTTAACTTATATACCTTGCACAAGCTCCTTCCTATAGCGGGGCTTCTTCAAGCACTAACGGGTATGCCACTTAGAGAGCAATCCTATGGTTCCTGGGTCAGCATCCCAGGGACAATAGGATGACTCAGATTCCCCCTTCTGAGGTTAGAGGCAGTGCTCTGACCTCAGAAGAGGGAGTCAGAGATCCAACCCCCATGCCCCACCCCCTTGCAGCTGGCATGGAGAGAACCACACCGGCCTGCCTCTCCAACGGTGGAAAGAGGCAGCTCGGAGAGGAGGGAAAGGGGGTGTTCTGGAGGGTAGGGGAGGAGCCTGGAGATGCCATGGTACTATTTTTCTTGAGCCTCCATCTAGCAAAAAAAGCAAAGATCAGAAGACAGGCAGGCAATGATTGTCTCTGCTGCTCCTGTTGGCTGCGGCCCAGCACTGCTAAGGAATCTTGGAAGCCTCAAAATTCAGAGGCTTCCAAGCAGCAAGGGTGCATTCCATAGGACTGTGCCCTGAGACACTCAAAAGAGAAGTCTAGATATCAAGACAATACTACAAGTGAGAAGGATCTTGGAATTGTGGTAGATCACAAACTGAATATGAGCCAGCAATGCGATGTGGCTGCAAAGAAGGCAAATGCAATTTTGGGCTGTATTAATAGAAGTATAGCTTCCAAATCGCGGGAAGTGATAATTCCCCTTTACTCGGCACTGGTTAGGCCTCATCTTGAGTACTGCGTCCAGTTCTGGGCACCTCACTTTAAGAAGGACATAGACAAACTGGAGAGGGTTCAGAGGAGGGCAACAAGGATGATAAAGGGACTGGAAACAAGGCCCTATGAGGAGAGACTGAAAGAACTGGGCATGTTTAGCCTTCAGAAGAGGAGACTGAGGGGAGATATGATCGCACTCTTCCAGTATTTGAAGGGATGTCACACAGAGGAGGGCAAAGATCTCTTCTCGTTCATCCCAGTTTGCAGGACACGGAATAATGGGCTCAAGTTACAGGAACCTAGATTCCACCTAAACATCAGGAAAAATTTCCTGACTGTCAGAGCAATAAGACAATGGAATCAACTACCTAGGGAGGTTGTGGGCTCTCCCACTCTGGAGGCATTCAAGGTGCAGCTGGACAGACATCTGTCAGAGATGCTTTGACCTAGATTCCTCCATTGAGCAGGGGGTTGGACTCGATGGCCTTGTAGGCCCCTTCCAACTCTACTTTTCTATGATTCTATGATTCTAAGAGATCATATCCTAACTGAAGGCCTTCTTAGTGGTGGCACCCAAGTTCTGAAATTCCCTCCTCAGAGAGGCTTTCCAGGTGCATTTTTTATGGTAAGTACTGTGCCAGGTGAAGACTTTTTTATTCTCCTAGCTCATTTAAAAACATGTGTTTTTGGTGTTGTAAATCACTGTATGTGCATTATATCTGTTACTTATCTGCTCCCACCCCACATACACACCTCCTCTGCTGGAAAGTTTTATGCTTCAAATTGTTACATCACGATAGTGTGCTTTTGATAAATTATCATTGTATGCTGTAAACCACCCAGATCACAATGTTATTGGGTGGCTTTACATAAATATAACTAGCTAACTAATTAGCTTTCATTGAGGAGACACCAACCAACCATTCTGGGCTACCAACAAGCAATCTCCCTAAGAAAGGAATCCCAAACAACCCTAAAAGTGTACTAGGCAACCCTAAAAGTGTACTAGGTTTTCTTGATGCAGTCTTTGACATTTATTTTTAACTACCGGTAGCTTTTTTTACCCAGCGTTGCACGGGTCGTCATTTTCCTATAGGCACTATTTGTTTGAAATTCCTTAAGATAGCTGTCGCTCTTTGGAATCCCTCCATAGGAAAGGTCCCCCGGGACTACATTTTGGAATCCCAGCTCCCCCGGGACTACCAGCTCCCCCAGGATTACACAATGAAATCCCAGCTCCCCCGGAACTACCAGCTCCCCCAGGACTGCACAATGAAATCCCAGCTCCCCCCCCCCGGGACTACACAATGAAATCCCTGCTTCCCCCCTCCCCCGGCCTACACAATGAAATCCCTGCTCCCTTTCCACCGGGACTGCACAATGAAATCCCTGCTGTCCTGGGACTATGCAACAATGAATTCCCTGCCCCCCCGGGACTACACAATGAAATCCCTGCTCCCCCCCCCAGGACTTCACAATGAAATCCCAGCTCCCTCCCCCCAGGACTACCCAACAGTGAAATCCCTGCTCCTCCCCGGGACTACCCAACAATGTAATCCCTGCTTCCCCCCCCCCCCGGGACTACCCAACAATGAAATCCCAGCTTCCCCCCTCCTCTCCATGTAGGCCCTGGCTGCAGTTCATATGAACATTCTGTTTGGATGTTGGAGAGATTTGCATATCCGCTCCCTATGGTGGCAGTTCATACCAACATTCTATATGTCGGTGGAGTGATTTGCATAACTGCTCTTGAATGGCCCCTGACGCCATTCCAAGTGACTCCATTGGCTCTCATCTATTATTGGCCATACAGGCGCAGCGAGGGCCTTTTAGGAGATTTGAACCCATCAGTCTTTGTCCTTGGGTGATGGAGAGTATGCATGCCAAGTTTGGGGTGGATCCGTCTAACCGTGTAGGAGCCTATGCGACGCATGCAAATGCCCGTGCGTACGTACGTACGTACAAACTTCCACATTTATATAGTAGATTACAAAATTTCTACTCCACCATGGTTTAAACCTAAATTACAACGGCTGTGAAGGCGGATGAAGGCTGCAGCAGAGAATGGTTTTCCAATCGTCAGGGTAACCGTGCCATTGGATCATTGCCGTCCTCTGTCAAGTTTGTGTGGTGATTCGTTGTGCACCGATCTCCACACAGAAAACAGTTTCACGTACAGGCGTCTTCGAACCCAACCCAACCAACCCAACCCAAACAAACAAACAAACAAACAAACAAAAAGTCCCATGGCGACCGGCGAATGGCGACGGGGGCAGGACTGTGAATCCGGAAGCCCCTAGTCATGGACCAGCACATGGGCGGTGGATGCAGACTCAGTCGCCCTGTTCAAGGAACGAGGTAGTCGAGCAGCTCGGCAGCTGTATCCATGACTGAGCAGCCCTATTTAGGATCCACTGCTCACCCCGTATGGGGAGGGGGCTAGAAAAGGTGCCCTAAACATAGCCTACCTCTTTCTCCCCTGACTGGATTACCGCATCCAGTGGGGGTCACCATTTTAGCGGTCAAAAAAGACGTTTGAATTTTGGAACATTGGCCTCCACAGTCACTTACGGACCCATCGCTAGAGTCTACACAATCTTCTTTAGAATTTCCTCCTTTTATCCTGGAAGACAATCTTACTCGGTCACGAGTGATCGCCTGATGATGATGACTCCACCATGGCTTTACCATCAGTATCACTATCTTTAAAGTTACCGGCAGTGGCCAAATACAAGGACACCAGCACAAACAGACAATTTTCTCATCCTTCCACAACAAGCTGCCCCTGCTGAAATTCCCTCTTCTGGGCATCTAATCAAACGCTAGGAGCCCAGTCCTCCTTTGTATATCTAGTCACCCTGTGCTTGTTTATGAACTCCATTTCGGGTAGCCATTTATGAAAAGTCAAGAAAGAGGAAACACATCACCAAAAAAGAGGACAAAAGTGGACTAAACTTATAGAATTAATTACTATAATTTAAATAGAAAGACAGTACATCTAATGTGTGAGCAACTGTCATCACCAGGCGACCTGTGTACATTGCTCAGTCTGCTGTCCAGGTGCTGACGATGGGCAACTTCAAGGTGCAGCTCTTCCTTCTGATAGGTTTTTAAAATCTTTACTGAACTTGGTCTGGGGCTCTGGGCAGCCCTTCAAATACAGGACTGCTCTTTGTAAAAGCATACACCTGGACACCCTAACTCTATTATAGGAACTAAAGGTGCTGGTGGTGCTGGTGGTTTTCCCTGTCCACTGCCTCACTGGCCTTCCTAAGCCATCTGTGGCACAGGGGCCAATCTACTTCCTCCATAACTCTACAGAGGATAAACAAGGGGTGCGCTGATAGTTTGCAATAAATACCCAGATGAAAGACAGCAAAATAAAGCTTCAGCACACAGGGAGGCAATTCATCTCTCCCTGTAGACATCAGCAGCCCAATATCCATCATAGGCCACAGCTGTCCCGCTCGCTCTCTGTTTACTCTCCATGAGCATTTTTGCATGCTGTAAATTCCAGGGTGGCAGCTGTGGCGAGGTAGGGCAAATGCATGCACAGGGCCCAGTTCAGACCATGCAGTCTACCCATGGTGATGCCTGTCTTCTTCTTCATCATCCCCCAAAGGGCGTTCCATCCAAATGCACCACAAACCCTCTCCAGGGTAGCACACATTTGATGACAACTCTCCCCCCCCTACACAAACCTAGACTTAGCCCTGCACAATATAAATGCCTAGAAATTCATGAGCCGCGTCATTCTGGAGGGTGCACCATCCATTTTCCCTGCGCTGCCAGCCCACTCACATCTGCACTGTAAATCAGGAAGGAAAAGGTTTCAGAGGTTATAGATTCTTGTCATACAAAACAGATGCCTGAGCACATAAATCTCCAGAGTGTCTAAAGGGCTCATAATTAAAAAATGAATCCAAATGGATTTTCCATAAATTACATTCACAAAAGAAATTAATAAGATACCTTTTTGTATTCCCCTCACCCAGTATGCAAATAGGAGACTTATGTGGTAATAAACGTCCTGCAATTCCCCTGAGCTGTCTGGAAGATGTCAAGAGGGAAGTTACCAAGGAGGAATGTCCAACATGAGTTGGAATTCGCCATCATATTCTCCCTCCCCCTCTCTCTGTGTGTACACACAAACACACACACACACAAGCTCTGCTTTGCTCCACATGTTAACTACCAGTGACATGCTCACTACATAATTTTTTTAAAAAATCACTTCTTCTCTCAAGGTGATAGGGACAGGTGCTCAGGGCAAAACACCAATAAAGAGTAAAATTAATCAGACCAAATCCATAAAGGGGTGATACCACTGCAGTAAAATTTGGGGTGGGGGTGGGAAGAGAGAAGGACGGTGATCACAGCTCAGTTATGAGGTAAAAGTTGCTCAAAGTCAAGATAATAAGCTCAAAATGGGGGAGATGTCTACAGGAAAGTGTGCGTATTGACTGACAGGGAACATGTGAAACGCTTCACATCAGATGATGTCAAGTGGCATGTTAGGTGGGCAAGGATGAACGGCATGTGTATGCTTCCCTCAACACCCTCAACTGGACAGGGTGTGATTCCCTGCTCAGCACTCACTAAATGCACCTCTGGGACTTCTTCAATCCATTTCTCAGATTTGTGGTTTTTACAGTAGAAATCCATACTTCCGGAGTCCTCAACCTATTTCTCAGATTCGTGGTTTTTACAGCAGAAATTCATACTTCTGGTGTCCTCAACCTATCACTGGAGACTAACACTATTACATTGCTGTTGAAACTTGCATGTTAGGCTTTGGCCTCCTTGTTAGTTTGTTTGCTCTTCCTTGTGTCCTTTCCATTGTCCTCTTGAATTCTTTCTATAATTCAGTAGTCTAAGGGAAAATCTATCTTTAGGCTTAGCCCAAGGAAAGCCTATAATTATCTATATTTAGGTAGCACTAAACAACAAAACATATGAGTATTCAGTTGTCTTCAGCCCCATAAAGAAACTGAACATTACATACTCATGATGCAACTGAGGGTAAGTTGGGAGTGTGGTATAGGGATATGTGAGGAATCCGACGGGGGTGAAAATCTGATGGATTTTCATGATTCAGCACACCGGATTCCAGATCGCCAGCCATATGCTGGCACCAACTCGCTATGAAGCAAGTCAAGCCAGCTCATGGACTTCCATCTCTGAGACAGGCCACAGTTTGCACATCTTTTTTAAAATGCTAAGGAAATTTGCGCAAATTGCATAAGGTTACGCAAATTGTGTAAAGTTGTGCAATTTGTGTAACTTTATGCAATATGCTTAAATCGGGCTATTCTGTATGTTTTATGTGAATAAGCACCCGAAAAGCACATGGATCTAGCATGATTTGCATAAAATCAGCCGAATTCCCCAAAATTGCACTAGATCCATGTGCTTTTCAGGTGCGTATTTGCATAAAACATGCAAAATACCCTGATTCATGCAATTTACACAAATTTCCGTAGTGTTTTACAAAAAGATGTGCAAACTGCAGCCAGTCTTAGATACAGAAGTCTGCGGAGAGCCCCTGATTCAGCTTGCTTCCGATCATAGGGTCGGAAGCGGACAGGAAGTCTGTCGAGCTCAAATGAACCGGACTTCCTAATGTCAGCACATCCCTAGCGTGGTAACACTTTATCATGGTGAAGGGATACAGAAATTCCTTGGTTTCCTATATGATATTACACAGCTCGTCTTAGAGTCGGAAGTCAATGAACCAGCTTGACTTGCATCACAGTGAGTTGGTGCCGGTGCAGGGCTGGTGAACTGGAATCCAGGGGGCCTAATTATGAAAATCCATTGGATTTCCTCCCCCCTATCAGATTCCTCACACATCCCTACGTTGAACTCAATGGAGCTTACTTCTGAGTAGACATGTATAGGATTTCATAGATCATAGATCATAGAGTTGGAAGGAGCACTGTAACAAATTAACACAGACCTTTCTTCTACCTAAGATGCTATACTGAAAACATGACACTCAGACATGGTATTGGGTAGCCTCAATCAAGACATTATTTATCTCTCAACTGAGCTGACATTATAAGATTTTGTTGAGTATAAAATAATATAAAATCAGATTTCTCATAACTGCCCTGATCTCCTAGATTCGGACAAAATAGAAATAATTCCCACTGGATAAATAATAAACAAGCAATGTATATATTGCCACTGCTAGTTATACACATTGCAAAATCAGGATTTTGTGTCAATATCATTTTTGAGGTCTTAAATTAAAATGACAGACCATGTAGATTTTTTAAAATAAGTTTTTAAAGGTTGTCATGCAAACTCAATATAGGGGCAACAACCATAGTAAATACAGCCACCAACTCTATAGATGCCAACTGTCAAGACCCTAACATATTCAGCATTTCTGTGCAGTGAGGACTGAATTGTGGAAAGGAAGCCTATACCTTTAAAAAACAAACAAACAAGTGAACCAAAGCAACCTCCCGCTACTAGTATGGCATCCCCAGGCTATACACAGTTATAATACTTTATAAAGAATTACAGCAACTGTAGAAAATGGCAGTATTCAATTCAATCCAATCACAAATTCTTGCATGGTGCAATATTGTACATTTATTCATATGTGCTCTGCTTCTGACCAATTAGATTAAAGGGTTTTCCCCCCAAGGTTAGTTTCTTAGTATGTATGTAACAGAACTGAGCGAAAACAGGAAATGAAGCAAAGAGTAGGAACAAGAGGAGTCTTCTACTCACTATGTGAAGCTGCAGGAAATCGGTAAGGCCGGGGGCACTGTCAATCCGAACCAAGATGCCATCTTTTACTGTTGTGCTGAACCCGACAGCAAGGCGGTCTGTTCTCGTGCTGGGTCTGTCATTTGCTGGCCATGTGTACAGGATGAGGCCTCCACTTTTCCCAAAGATATATGTTGCACCAGCTGCGAAACAAAACAACAGAGACCAAGGAGTTAGTTTATCCAATTGTGTCAGTGTTACAATTACAGCAGATAACACTACATCTAAGTATGAGATTCCATTAGAGAAAGTGATGAAGTCCAAGGCCTAGGAGGCAGTTGTCACCCTGTACAAAATGAATTAATAACAACGCAGACGCTAAAAAGATATGCACAAACATTTCCAGACTCTACTGCATAATAGCACAGGGCAGATAATGCATTGTTTCTAAAAGCCTTTGTGACAAACAACCCAGTTAGGGTTCTTTTGCATTGAAATTCATTTCACATCTCTGGAACATACATTAAAATGCATCCACTCTTTCTCATTGAGCATGGCATATTATGGTTTGTGGCTCTTGACTGCTGAGACTGCCATTCCCTAACCTGGAGGGAAGGAAGACCAGAAAATCCTTCATTGGAGAGAAGAATGTACATCCAACCTAAACATCAAATCTCTGACCATCAACCAACCCCAAGAATGAAAGTAGAATTTAGAGAAGATCCTCTGCCTTTGCTATTTGAATTGTTATGGCTCTTTTGGAAAAAACAAAAAACAAAACAAGAACAAAAAACTTCCTGAGCACTGTTGAAATGAATATTCATGCTATTTCTAGTGTCCTAGTGAGTGTAAATGGGATTAGCAACAGAACTACAAACAGATACGTGGTGATTCCTTTTAAGGAAGGATAAATCACAGGAGATAGGCTTTATTGTACACATTTTATTAAAGTGTGCTTCAGGTGCCAGTTGCAAAATAAAGACAAGCAACAGTTGCAATAAAGACAGCTAGCAGGATTTATCAAGCACCCACAATTTTATTAGCACTAATACAAGTTGGAGCAATATCCAAGATTGTATTGCTCACAAAAAAAATAAAAATAAATTGGAGATTCTAGGCAGTTGTTCAGTACATGCTCTGGAGAAAGAACTTCTCTTTCGATGACTGGTAAAGAAAGGGGGTAACGACTGACTTCTCTCAAGCCTTTGAAGAGGCTACAATGTCGCTCATGATTGAACAGCCCAATGTGGGATGTCTTTAAGAAATGACAACATAATGAGTGGATTGTCTGTTTCTAGTCAATGTACTTGGAAAATAAGTTGTTTACCAGCATTATTGTATCTCCAACTGACCCCCTACACAATATTTCCTCCCTTCTAATCTAATCTAGTCTTTCCTCCTTTCTAATCTTGTTAATGCAGTGATGCAAACAGGATGAATGTCTGCCAACTCAAAGAAACCGTAGCAATCTGCACGGATATGATATTGTTGTATTACATGAAATGCCCCAATGATATGTCCTCTCTTGCCACTGATCCTGCACTCACTCTTCCTGCCTGCACAACACTCCCCTTCTCAAATTCATGGAGTATAAATCTATTAGTGGCTATTATGTGCGATGCCTAAGAGGAAGCCCCAGGTCCAGGGCTTGAATGCTGCTGAATACCGGTTGCTGAGTTGGACAACAGCAACAAAGGAGAGCTGTTGTATCCATGCTCTGTTTCTGGGCTTCCCAGAGGAGGAAACAGCATTCTGGACTAGATGGACCTTTGATCTGATCCAGCAGAGCTCTCCTTCCATTCTTATGGCCTTAACTAGTCCCACAAAAAGTGCCTCTCTTGTCTCTATTTTTTTTAATACTTTAATTTTTTAAAACTATAACATACAAAAAAAAGGGGGGGAAACAACAACCCAAAAACCACATGCCAATATAAGTGCACCCCCTTTCTTGTCTTTATAACTACCAGTTACCCCTCACTTTTTGTACTCCCACTGCCTTCAGCTAAGTCTTCTTCATAGCTCTTCTCATTTACACTCTCTCCCTGATGTTTACACATCATTATAGTCCCTTTTAACAGGGATGTAGAAGAGTCCTCGGTCTCGAGTCACGAGTCGAGTCACGAGTCTTTGGACCCGAGTCTCGAGTCCGAGTCCAAGTCCTTGGTCCAAAATGGTGACTCACGAGTCACGAGTCACGAGTCACGAGTCACTCCCAAAGCTGACTCCATGAGTCCCTATTAAAATCAATGGGGGTTTTCCCCAACAAAATAAGGCTACTTCAGATGTGTGGCTTAAATAAATAAATTCTAGGCACAAGTGTGCCTTTTTATCTCAAAACTCTGCCACTGATTTTGACAAGAACAGACCAGGCAGACAAACCCAAAATAACCAGGCAGGCAGAGGAGGCGGGGAACCCCAAAGCAGGCAGGCAGAGGCATTTGTCTTGGACAATTCAAACTGTGGAACTGGTTAAGAAGAGACCAGGCAGGCAGAGGAGGTAGGGAACCCCAAACAGGCAGGCAGAGGCAGCCAAACCCAAAATGTCTGAAAGGTTGCATTAGGAAAATGATTTAAAAAAATAAACTTGGATTGTTACTGGGTCTAGGCAGCACCTGCAGGTGGCATCAAGCAGGGATGTTGAAGAGTCCTTTGTCTCGAGTCCCGAGTCGAGTCTCGAGTCCCATTAAAAATATTGGGACTCGAGTCCGAGTCGAGTCAGAGGGGGGACTCAGTCCGACTCACGAGTCGAGTCCTCGAGTCCGAGTCCCCATCCCTGCCTTTTAAACACTTCTCATGACTCTGCAGTACTGTCCTCATCTCCTCCTTTCAAGAGCTGCTCATAGCAATTTTGGTACATCTTACCCTGTCTAGTTCTGAGATTCTTCTTCCTCAATTCCACTGGGGTGGCCCTTAGATGTTTGCAGTGTTTAAACCTTGTTTGCTTACCACAAGAAAACCAGCTGTCCCTTCATATTAATTAAAGCTGTCTGTACTAATGAATTAATATGGCTTCTCTCCCAGTGTAGGTACTTCAAGGTTCAAGCAGCCCATGTTGATTGGAAGAACTCTCAATGTTCCCTTCTCAATTATTAGCTAGGTACTATGTTTCACATTGTACTAGCTCACAACATGACACAATGCAAATCAGAGCATGTACAAATTTCCTATGGTAACACCAGCAGCTCCTGCTGGCAGTGTGGCTCACATTATTACAAAAGCTGTTCCCACACACAGTACTTTGAATGCGTTTTTATTTTCAGGTCTACAATGCTTGTCCTACAACTGCAACCAAAAATGGCAGCCCTGTGTCTTCCATCTCTCCCCATAATATTTAGGCAACTTATGACATAGTTGCATCATGCATTCTCCCATATACACACCGTCAACAGGAAAGAAATGCAGGAAAATGAAATGGGTCAGAGTGTTTAAACATCACAGGGAGACAGAAAATGTTTGCATGAGGCTGCCATTTTCAGCAGCAGCCCTGTGTTCTAGTTCTACCCTAAGAAAACTTATTAGTTGGAAATGAGTCACTTGTGAATGTTGCTAATGCTATATGTAAAGTGGAACGAAGCCATTTTAAAAGGAAAGATGCATTTTGGATAACACAGACTTTCATGTAAATTACACATGCAGGAATTTAAGCTTTACTTTTGAAAATGGCCTTCTTTCTACTCAGTAAAGGGTTTGTGAGCACAAACCTCTGAAAAACACTCACACAGCTTCCCAAGAGCCACTTGGTTGCACGCAGTGCATGTCAGAGTCCCTATGAGTGCCAATTACACTCAATTATAATGATTGGCCTGTCACGGCACTTAAGTGCATAGCAAGATGGAATCTGACATGAAATATATACGCAGCTTTGTAAATCTGTGGAAAAATTCAAAAGGTAATGCTTAGGATAGAACAGGACACCTACTGGGCTATGTCCTGAAAGGCAATTTAGAATGTTAAAATATTAATAATAAATACATTTAATAAATTTTCATTATACAGACAGTTCACAAATCTGAATTTATCACAAGTATATATGGTCACACTGTGTTGCATTTCATAAGCCACAGAAACTTAACTGTAACAGCCCCAAAATCCTGGACATCGTACAGGAAACTGAATTATGAGTTAGGGAAGGAAGACATATAGTTGGGATTATATCATGTGCTATAACTTATTCATGTTTAAATGCATCATTGAACTATGGAATTTGCTACCACAAGGTGCAGTGATGGCCACCAACTTGGACAGCTTTTAAAGGGGATCAGACAAGTTTGTGGAGGATAAGGCTATCAATGGCTACTAGTCATAATGGCTATATATTAACTCCAGTATCAGAGGCAGTATACCTCTGTATACCTGTTGCAGGGGAAAACAACAGTAGGGTGCTATTGCTTGTGGGTTTCCCATGTGAGCATCTGATTGACCCCTGTGTGGCAGAATGCTGGACCAGATAGGACTTTGGTCTGACCCATCATGGCTCTTTTTATGTTCTTAAAGATGTGAAGCTGAGAGTGAGTTATATGCAAAGGCCACTTGTTAGTTCATGATATGGCTGAGCAGACACTTGACCCTGATGTATACTGCTGAACAGCCATCCAGCCATTCAGCCGAACCACACAGCCACCTTTCCCCCAAAGACTGCTCAATCTCGGGACCACATGCCACATGCTGTATAGCCCACATCCTTCAGGGTGCACCTGAAAGGGTACCAGAAAGTCATCCTTATGTGTAGAGAATAGGATGGGAAGAATATTAATTTTAGTGTGGCTCTGGCGTGAACCAACTCTATAGCTTACTCTCAGAGTACAATCCTGTTTATTCATGCATAGTAAGTCCCGTGGTGTTTAATGGGGCTTACTTCCTAGTTAGCATATTTAGGATTGTAGCTTTGGACTGCAGTCCTGTTTACCCTTACATGGGAGCAAATCCCACTGAATACAGTGGGATTTATTTCTGAGTAAACTCACATAGGATTGCATTGTTCAAATATTAGATAATCTAGACTGGGTAACAGCTAGAACGGTCAGAAGTTAGACATCATGTGTGCTATGTTTGAACCAGCTGCTTGTTGTACCATTCATGTGTCATAATGGACAAAGTGACTTTGCACTTATATATTTGGGTAAAGAGGAGTGGATGGTAATGGCAAACACCAACTTATAAGAGATTCTACTTATATGTATTCTAACAAGGAATATATAAAGAATCCTCTCTATAAACCCTAACAATACACTCAGCTAACACCAGTGCCATTTAAATTAATACAGATGAATCTCTGACTGCGGTCATGAACCCCTTTGTGAGAAGTAAAGCTTCTGTTCATTCTGTTAATCCAGTGTAGTCTGCGAATATAAATCAAATGATAATGCAATTTCTACCTGAAATAACATGCAGGAGACTCAGGGCATGCTACTTTCTCCCAATTCATTAACGTGCCTTTGTTCTTTTTCATGTAATCTCTAGTAAATATAGATGATAGCCGTACATTTTTATCCCTGCACTCTATAAAGATTGGGAACTTATTAAGCAGTTGCTTAATGAAGAGAGAAATTGACCTCCACAAAGGCCTGCTCTTTCAGAAAGTAAAGAGACCAAGAAATGCCAGATCTGCTAGCCTATTCTTTCCCATCATTTTAATGTTCCTATTTCATGGAAACCCACCGTTCCATTACAGACCTTCCGCTGAGCAAAGTACTTCTGATGAAGCTCTACTCAGGATGCCCAGAATGCTGGTGCTCAGATCCTATCATGTTTATTAATCATCATAACCATGTAAATTTTTCCCCATCTAGCAAGAAGCTATCAGTTCAACTAAAGGGAAATTTGCTAGCAGGGCAGATCCGGTCTTCTTACTTGGCAGGATTTGTAAGTTACCAAGCTGCTGAGATTGTCTAGAGCATATTCTTAGTAACCCAGCCTGCTGTAAGGATGGAATCAGTAATACATCACAAACAATTAAAGTGCAGTTAGCTGGATGCAGCAGGACCTGGTTCAGCTCAGGAAAGAGACCTTGGCAAGGACTGCATTGAAGAACTCTGTAAAGTGGCAATTAAACAAGCAAGACCGAAGCGCTTACCTGGGTGTTTAATGCTTTCACAAAATTGCATTAAAATAAGATGAAAGGTCTGACAGACTCACAAAGGCGAGGAGACAGAAAATAAAAAAACAGACACTTATCTCCAGCTACCAAGGGTCTCTAGTTCAAGCAATCTTATATCAGTACGAAGGTGTTAACAAGGGAGCAAGATGGGAGAATGCTGAGAATGTATAACTGGAATATCAGAGAGAGAAAGGACCTAATGGTGAGCTCTCTTAGGCAGCAAAGCTGTGTCTAGAGAGAGGTGCATAGATCATGAAACTTCCTTGAATTGTACATAATGAATCACTGGGGCAAGTGGGACGTGCAGCATACATACAATGCTACATCATCTCATTGGAATGAAAAGGACACAAGTCCAGATGTGCATATGAGCTCCAAGAGCTTGGAAGAGTTGCTGTGTTCATTTCTGAACATATGGGTATGCTTGCATCCACTACAGCTCCCAGTCTTTCCTCCATTCACCAGTGATGCAGAGGCACACACACACACTTTGACCTGGGACCCTTGTCCAAGGTGGGCTTTCTGAAATCCCAATGCCTGCCTACTCATAGCTGTTACTTCAATGGAACACGGAGCACCTCTGAATTTTTGCACATTGAACTTTGATGAAAAGGTGGGCTTGTGGTACATAATTCCCCCAAGCCCTGAATATACCTTTTTAATTCTTCTGACTGCCTGCAACCATGTTTCTGCTCCCTGCTGCTCCACCAATGCCATTTTCTCTCCTACGCTGCATGATCCCAGCCAATCAGGGACTACTCTGTGGTGAGTACAACTGTTTTGGGTGATGCACTGTGTAAACTTCAGCCTTCAGTTTTTCTCTCCTTTACTCTGCCTCTGTGTATAATAGGTTTGCTAACAGCTCCTCACTGGAACTGGAGAAAAGCTTCAAAGGGTTTGAATGAATATGTGGCATTACCATCAGATGTGGTGGTTCATTTGATCTATCCTAATGGGGGATTCTTTCAGGGAGGAAACAAGGATCTGCCTTGCCTCATCCACCACAAAGAAAGGGTCTTTTTATTTATGTTTTTCTTAGAAGGAGCTTTGCCTTGCCTCAGAAGGAATAAAAAACAGAATGAGAGCTCTGTAAAAATGTAAAGCTTCCAGGGCAAAAGTCTAATCCTTGGAAAGTAATGTTTCCCCACTTAAAAGAGTTCTCATGAACCAGCTGCTTTCTCTTCAAGATTCTGCTCTTGGCCAGACAAACCCTCAGAGAACCAATATGAGCACAGCAATCTCATCATTTCTTCCTTAAAAGACAGGCATTGTTTGACATTAATTAAACAGAATTTCACAGTGTACTTTAAAAAAGAAAAGAAACATTCACAAGAGGCTTTCTCTACAATAAAAAGAGGGACAATATCCCAGCACAAGCCTGATGCAATGGAAGCAGCAACTAGGATCCTGTTTCTCCCTTTGTTTGTCTTTTTTAAATGACAGCAAATTAATAGAAGACACTTTCCTCCCCATATGTAAGATATCAGCCAAATATCAGATCAGACAATATGTTGCTTCTTATTAGTTACACTGCATTAATGGGGCTCAATGGAGAAGAGGGAAGAGGGAAAGAATGGTTATAGAATTCCAGCCTACTAATAGGGCACAGATCAGTTTGCACACACAAACTAAAAAAAATGTCCCTTGTCATTCTTGGAACAACAGAAGCCTGCAGTCTGGCCCACTACGAACAGAAAGGAACATAAAACACAGCTATAATCAGCAGCTCAAAGGTGACTGTGAGCAAAGATGACCATAGATTAAAGTCTTAGGGCACTTCCAGATGGCGCTTTTATTGTGTAATTGCACTGTCTAGTTCATGGATTGTTTCAGGGGGTCCAGATAACACCTCTTCCATTTGTAGGCCTCCTGTGTTTTTCCACTGTTGTTTCTGTCTTTTTTCTTATCAGAAAAAAAAATCCATTAAGGAAGAAAAGACAGAATAGCTGGACAATGCCTTTTGACTATTAGCTCTAGCAGCACTGTGTCCAGAAGCACCCTTAGCAGCCATGTTGGCCCCACAGTACAAAAAACACAGTGCAAGTTGATATGATGAGCTGGTGTCCAAAATGAGGGTTTGCAAGCTTTTGGTTCAATAGTGTTCAGCCCAGATGTTCAATATTTTCTGGAATATTCAGTCTTGTTTAACCTGAATGCTGGCATTCTGCATTTTGAACAATAGTTTACCCAAATAAAAGTATCATCTCATTTGTGTTTCATTAACATCACGACTTTGTATAACTCTGCATTTTCTTCCCTGGCTGCTTCTACCACAAATCAATGTAGCAGGAAAGGAGAGCTTTAATTGTCCAGTTATGTCAGACAAATATGATTTAATCTGTGCAGAAAACAGCCTCTGTCTCAGATTTAGAAGAGTTGACCCTCAAATCTCTTTCTGCCTCTACCATTCTGTGAGATCATCCAAGAAGTGCAACTGAAGGGACTTCAGTTGGCTTAGACTTCATATGCCCTGTATTCTGCTGACTTGGTGTCCTGTCAATGTATTCATAAATCTGAAGAGGGTGTTGAATTTTCATTCACTTTGCATCCAAAGGGATAAAAACACATACAACTGTAACAAATTAGCTTGATACTCCATGTGAATAGGGCAGCTTGGGAAATGTAAAGACACCATTCATGTTCAATGAATTATGAATCTACTCTGATCTGAAATGCAGAGATGTGTTTTTTTCTGAGCTTCACAATTAATCCTGCAATGCCCACAGTTCGTTACACTGAAGCTAAAAGAATGCATATTAAGCTTACATTCCCTAGAGTATCTTCACACTAAAAAGAAGGGTGATTGAAGAAACCCAAAGCATTAATTTTATATGAAGAAGATGCATATACACACATTTCATTCCTTGGGTGAAGTTAACATTGACAGCCCTTGTTATAATCAATATGGGAAAGTGTTGCAGGGGATAAACCAACTGAGTTTCCAAAGCAAGAGGCAGATGGGTGAAAAATTATCTGCTCAAATTTTATCTTTATCTGATGCAAGTGAAAACAGGACTGTATCCTTCTGCCAATTGCAAACATGATTTCATTTTTCTTGGCAATGGCTTGATACAGAGTCCATGGAGAGAATGTCCTTGGAGAAGGCCAGGTGGCAGAATGCCAAAGCAGCAAAACTGGAATTACCCATCAGTAGCATAACTGCATTCACAATTCTCTAGAAAAATAATCAGTGGGTACTTAGTGAACTGGATAACCAGTGAGTGAGTCCATTTTAGGTGCAGATATTAAAGCCGAGCAATGAAGAATTTCCCCTTGTGTAAGCCTTTTCACTTTTGTCCTAAATGATTATGTCTAAACGCTGCCCACTTAACAGGGATTTTCCTGCAGGGTTGCTCAGCACCATCAGCTTCCATCAGCTTCATAATCAGTGTTCTCAGGCTCCTTGATGCTGGTCCCTCCATGCGGATCTCAACACTGGAATATATGCTGTTGGCCAGTTCAGTGTTATATTTCCTCAATACTATAGCCCCAGTTAGAAGTGTTGTTCATGCACAGAAACAAGGCATGAGGGAGGAGTGGGGCCATGCCGACAACTAGTCCCAGCCCTAAGTCACATGTGCCATCCCCACCCTTTGATATCCATGCACACATTTCAAACATCTGCAGGGAGGGAGCCTCCGCAAGTACAGCTGTATATGCAAAGGCCTTCATGTGATTTGGAGTCCTGCACAATGGTGGTTCCAGATCATGTGGAAGCCTTCATGCATGCGGCTGTACTCATGAAAGCTCCCTCCCTGCAGACACTGGTGCCCTATGTGTGGATATCTGGGGTGGGGCTAGTCAGCATGGTGATGACACTCCCTCCTCACTTATGGTTTCTGTATGTGAGCAACACTTCTGAACATGGCTTCTGTAGAGGTCCGTTTGTTCATCTCCAGTTCATTACACCTAGTAGGATCCCTGAGGATTCTCTTCTGCATAGCTTTAGTTTCCACTCCCCTTTTTTTCTGAACCTGGAGTAATCTTCTCAATCCATGACTTCGACAATGTGAGGCAACTCTACCCACCCCCATCCCCCAAACCACCACGGGAAGCGCAGGGAATTGCAATGGAAGGCACAAAACTCACTATATATATATATATATATATATATATCCCATCAGAAGCATCTCCACACTCCAGCTCCTGCTGCAATATTGATTGACGGTGCTGGGGCCCAACAGGTATCCCTTTTGTACACTGCACTGGGGTGAAGGGAGATTTGTAAATGTTTTAAATATATAATAAATACGTTGCTTAGTTTTTGTTTTGTTTGTTTTTTACAAGCTAAGTCCACAGCCTAAGCCACGGGTGCAGGACCTCAGGCGCTGGGGTTAAATCCAGCCTGCCTGGGTTCCCAATCTGGTCCTCTGGGGTTCCCCAGGTAGCCACACACCCCTCCCCTGACACACACCCTTCCCCCCAACCACCAATATTTTGGTAGTTTCCTGGCTTTTGTGCAGTTTTTCCCCATTCCAAAAGGTTGAAATGCCTCTCCTAAGGCTTAGTTACTGGAAAGAAGAGTGTTAAGCTAGAATATGTTGGTATTTTGGCCCCACATTGTTTGCCTTCAGCCTCCCCCACCACTGGAACACAGTCCCCCAGAGCTTCTCCAAAGCTTGGCCCTTGGACCGAGTTTCCAGATGCCTGGTCAAAGCAAACAGTCCCTCTCTCTCTGTCTTTTCCTGCTAATATACTTATTTTATTCCAGTCTAGGATGAAAGGGGTGACCATCAGCCGAACAACCCATAGTTACAATGTCTTGATTAACCACTGGGAGACTCAATCAGCCTTTTCCTTCACGTGAAATTCTGTGACCAAATAATAAATCCTGGGCATTAAAAAAAATAAATAAATGACCCAAGATCTGTTTTTGAGTGAGTTTCAGACTTTTATCTTGAATCACTCTTTGGCCCCAACAATTTTATCCTAAAAACTATATATTTGGTTTTAATAAAAAACAACAACAACCCCCCAATAAACTCTAACAGCCAGTTGTTGAATTAGCCTTGCCCTCTGAATAACTCCTGAAAGCGCTCAAACGTTGGAACAGTCTCAGTGAGATACAGACAATTCCATTGTTTCTGCTTGTTTAATGATGTGATACTTGTCAATCCGCTAAGAAAAGAAACCAAAATGTCCTTTATCCAGCCATTTAGCCCTTCTTTTCTTATCTCTGCGCCTCAGCTTTCCTCTCATATTGTGCCACATAGGTAGCAGCCTATATTGGCAGCTGTGAGATTCTCGGCAGGGCTGACCTGTTATTTGAAGGCCTGGCAGCGGCAGGAGTGTTTGGAGCTAGGAGCTTTGGGGTCAAAAGCAAATAATTTGCTAAGATTTTCCTCTCCCCGCTGCTGTTGTTGTTCCAGTCTACCATGACTTTGTCTGGTATATTGTGAGGCGCAAGAAACTTAGATGTGTTCTCTACACACACACACACACACACACACACACACACACGAGTCTCTCTTTAAATTCACACACACACACCAGGGCCATCCCAAGATATTCTGATGCCTGGAGGAAATATTCCTTTGATGCCTGGAGGAAAACAACAAATGCCGCCCTTCCCCACAGCAACTCAAATCTTAGTACCAAAAGCTGGCAAAGTTATTTTGGCACATGAGGCATAAAATCCCACAAGTACTTCTCCCCATCCCTTCAGTAAAAATGCAGTAACAAATGGGCAGCACAGTCCAATGTGGCTGGCCGTAACCCTCTGGACTTGGGAGGATTACGGGCACGCAACAGAGGGCGAAAGGAGCGTGGAGGCAAAGGTCGCCTCTGTCCTCCTCCCACCCTGTAAAAGACTTAGACAGCCAATTTCAGCGGCTTAAGTCTTTTGCCCAGGAGCACAAGAAGGAGAGGCTATGGGGCTGGCAGGATGCCATGTATATTGGTGGATCCTGACTCCTCCCCTCCCTGCCCCCTAGAATGCCCAGGAAACTCCATCTTTGAGGCTGGTCTTCTGACCTCGGAGTTGCAGCCAGTGCAGTTCTTTCCATGCTGGCTGCAAGAGTGGAGGGAGGGCGCTCCGAAGTTGGAGTCCCAGCTCCAACCTCGGAGCACATTTCTGAAGTTGGAGCTGGGACTCTGACGTCTCCTATGGCTGTTTAGATTCTGTCTAGTGGCCATAGGATTGCGCCCTAAATGAACTAACAATTTGCTGCCCTTTCATGACGCCCAAAATCTGCTGCCTGAGGCAGCCACCTCACTTTGCCTAATGTTAGTGCCTCCACACACACACACACTTTCTTATGGTGTGCAGCAAGCAGGATAATGAGTTTAAATTAAACTGGCCAGAGTTTCAAAGAGACATCTGCCCTTTGAGACTGAAGCCCAATACCTAGCAATCAGGAATGTCAGAGGAGGAAGTTATAACAAATTAAATGGAAATGACAGACAAATGCCAAAGAAAAAGAGGGCATGAAGTAAGGTCCAATGTGGCATCTTCTACAAGGCGGTGCTTTCAGAGGAAGTATCCACCTGATACATTTGGGTTTGGGGTGATCCTACTTTTGTAAACTCACCAACCTGAGAGCAAGGATCTATTAAAGACATATCAAGGGGAAAGGTAATGGACCAGAGGGTAAAGTAAATGCCCAAGCTAATGGAAAATGAAGAGATGTGATGGGATTTGTACCTCTACTATACCATCCAATTTACTTTATTGAACGGGTTAAATGTTATTTTCTCACTATCTATACAGGTTCATACTTAAGATGGCTATGACCAACTGGTTCAACTCTACAAAGGTTTGGCACAGAATTCTGGGATAGGTTGTAGAAGCTGAAATTCACTCTGAGCATTTCCATGGGGTCCAGCTGGCCTCCTTCTTCATGACCTACTGGGACATACATCTTCTCAGGGCATCATAGGGAAGAGCCCTGGTTCAGCAGGGGTGCAGCACCTGGGGCATGGGGGGCAAATCTGGCCTGCCTGGGGTCCCAATCCAGCCCTCTGCAGTTCCCCCAGATGGTCCCACCCAGTGGAGGATGGTGGCACCAATGTCAGCGGGTCTGTGCATCTGTTCCAGGTTTCACTTCAAACTTTTATGGAGCTATTCATGGTGCTGAACACTATCCACAAAATAGGTCCAGCACCATGGATAGGTCCTTAAAAGTTTATAGTGAAATCTGGAGCAGATAAGCAGCCCCACTGACATTGGCACCACCAGACTCCACTGGCCACACCCCTTCCTCTGGTCTTTCCCACAATCACCGTTTGGTAGTTCCCCAGCCTTTTTGCAGTTTTGCTCCCCATTCTAAAATGTTAAAAAGCCTCTCCTTAAGGCTTAGTTAAGACAATATGAGCCTTAACCTAAAATATGCTGGCATTTTTTATATTTTTGTCTCCACACCTTTTGCCTTCAGCCTCATTCATCACTGGAAAGTGGATCCAGAGAACTTCTCTGAAAGGAATTCAGGTTGAAAGAGGTTCCATGTCCCTGCTCTAGGGGGGCACCTCACATGCCTAGACTGCATCCAGAGGTGGTGAAATCTCTGCCCACTTGCTGCACCAGACATGCAGAGCATTTTCAGTACATGCAGGCAGAATCCGTGCATATTCTTCAAGCTGTATGCATCAATTGTGCACATCTTTGAAATGTACATTCTCCCATTGATTAAAGCATATTTGTGCACATTTTTCAAATGTACGCATGCTATCACATGCATTTTTGGGGTCCACATATCCCATTGCAACCTTGGAAATGTATGGACTTTGACTACAAATTGCATCCAAATCTGTGTTTGGTCCGGAAGCTGCAAATTGGGTAAATCCTGATCAAAAACTAATTGAAACAAATTTCTCATAGATCCCTAGTTCCACCCTGAAAATGCTTCTGCTTCAGGAAGTACCCAAAGTTTCTTCATGGAGTCCAGCTGGGGCAGATTTCAGGAGCATCCTCATAGTTGATGATGCTAGGGATGACGGCGTAGCTTGATTGGGGGGTGGAAGTCCGGCAAACTCGCCGGGCTCAACCCCCTGAGCTCCAATCGCCCTACCTTTTCCCCAGCTCGACTTGCGTTCTCGTGAGCCAAGCCGTGGAAGTGACTTCTGGTTTCCGGCGCGACATTGTTTACGTAGAAAATGGCGTAAGGTACGTTAAAAATGGTCATGATTTGTGTAACTTGCACAAATCGCGGCCGTTTTTAATGTATCTTATGCCATTTTCTATGTAAACAACATAGCGCTGGGGACTCGGAAGTCTGGTGAACGTTTCACCTGGTGCTCGCGCTCTGCCTCACATGCTGCGGGTCGAGTGCTGGGCGGATTGCCCACCCCTGACTGACTTCTTAATCTGCACCTAATACTGGATCTTCATGAACATTATTTCAAGAAAGAACCTGTAACTAGGTACATTGGAGAAATTTGCAATAGATTTAAATGAGTTTGAATTTCTATGAATCCGACCCACAGATTCTGCAGCAGACTGACTCTGCTTGAGTTGCACAGATTCTGCAGACTTCTGGACCAGTTTTGTGTTTTTTTTACTTTCTGTAATTTTATGCAAATTTGGTTGTGGGGGGGGGGAACACCAACCAGAAATGTGCATTTCCCCCCATAGACTAAAGCCTGAAAATGTGCAGGGGGTGGTGGTTTGCATAGGAGGATTTGCATTTGTGCGAATTTGCACAATCCATGAAATGCAGGCAGAATGGATTTAACAAAGTCTGTACATCCCTACATGATAGTGATGTGCACAGAGCTCGATTGGGGAGTGGAAGTCCAGTGAACTCACTGAGCTCGACCCCCAAAGCTCCATTCGCCCTACCTGTTTCCCCAACTCGTCTCATGTTCTTGCAAGCCGAGCCAGGGAAGCGATTTCCAGAGCTGTATTGTTTACGTAGAAAATGGTGTAAGATACATTAAAAATGGCCGTAATTTGCGTAGTTTGCACAAATTGCAGCTATTTATTTATTTATTTATTATATTTATTAATCGCCCATCTGGCCAGTCACCCGGCCACCCTGGGCAATGTACAATTAAAATACAGTAAAACAACACAATAAAATATAATAATTAAAACAATATAAAAAATTCTTATTAAAAACCTAACCCACCCCATATTCCCGCCTGAACAGCCATGTTTTTAATGCACGGCGGAAGCTCATCACGGAGGGGGCATGGTGAAGGTCACTAGGGAGGGAGTTCCATAATGTGGGGGCCTCCACAGAGAAGGCCCTCTTCCTAGTCCCCACCAGCCTGGCTGCTCTGGCTGATGGGATAAGGAGAAGGCCGTCCGTGGCAGACCTTGTTGAGCGGCCTACTTGATGTTGCTGGAGGCGCTCCTTGAGATAAGCTGGGCCGGAGCCGTGTAGGGTTTTAAAGGTCAAAACCAACACCTTGAATTCGGCTCGGCAAGCAACTGGTAGCCAGTGCAACTCATTAAGCACTGGCGTGATGTGATCACGCCGGCGGCTGCCCTTAATCAGGCAAGCCGCCGCATTCTGTACCAGCTGAAGCTTCCGGACCGTCTTCAAGGGTAACCCCACGTAGAGCACATTACAGTAGTCTAGGCGAGAGGAGACCAAGGCATGAACCACTGATGGGAGCAGGTGATTAGGAAGGTAGGGGCGCAGCTGCCGTATCAGATGGAGTTGATACAGCGCCGCCCGGCTCACAGCTGCCACCTGAGCCTCCATGGACAGCTGGGAGTCTAGAATGACCCCCAAGCTGCGGACCTGGTCCTTCAGGGGTAGATGTACCCCATTCAGCACCAGGTCAACATCCCCTAACCTTCCCTTGTCCCCCACCAGAAGTACCTCGGTCTTGTCGGGGTTCAGTTTCAGCATGTTCCTTCCCATCCAGCCAGCCACTGACTCCAGGCACTTGGACAGGGTCTCAACGGCCAACCTCGGTGAGGACTTAAAACAGAGGTAGAGCTGCGTGTCATCCGCATACTGATGACACTGCACCCCAAACCTCCTGATGATAGCTCCCAGCGGCTTGAGGTAGATGTTGAATAACATCGGGGAGAGGATGGAACCCTGCGGCACCCCACAAGTGAGCAGCCGAGGGTCCGAAGCCTCCTCCCCGAGAACTACCCTCTGATACCTTCCAGAGAGGAAGGACCGGAACCACTGCAATACAGTGCCTCCCAAGCCCAAGCCCTCCAGGCGGTGCAGGAGGATACCGTGGTCAACGGTATCAAAAGCCGCTGAGAGATCGAGGAGGACTAGAAAGGAGCATTCGCCCCTATCCAAAGCCCTCCTCATATCATCCACCAAGGCGACCAAGGCCGTCTCCGTCCCATGTCCAGACCTGAAGCCCGACTGGCACGGATCTAAATAATCGGCTTCATCCAAGTGTGCCTTCAACTGAGCACCCACCACCCGCTCGATCACCTTGCCCAGAAATGGTAAATTGGAGACTGGGTGAAAGTTGTTTAAATCCTGGGGATCCAAGGAGGGCTTCTTTAGAAGCGGTCTTATTACTGCCTCCTTGAGGGCTGATGGCATCACTCCCTCCTCGAGGGAGGCATTCACCACCGCCTTGATCCCCTCACCCAGTCTCTCCCTACAGCTCATGATGAGCCAGGACGGGCAAGGATCACACAAGCAGGTGGTCGGCCTCACAGATGAAAGCACCTTGTCCACTTCATCAGAAGGAAGAAGCCGAAACCGATCCCACAAAACCGGTCTGCCATTGGCCTCCTCCCGCTCACTCCCTGTGTCCACGATGTACGATATCCCACTCCTAATCCGATCGATTTTATCTGCGAAGTGCTTCGCTAAAGCCTCACAGGAGGCTTTTGACTGTTCCAGTGGGTCCGGAGCGACTGGACCGACCAGACTCCGGACCACTTGGAACAGCCTCCTGGGGCAGCACTCTGCAGACGCAATGGAGGCAGCATAGATATTCTTTTTTGCTGCCTTCACCGCCACCCGGTAGGCTGAAGATGCAGCTCTAACGTTTTTAACGTATCTTACGCCATTTTCTACATAAACAACGTAGCATCAGGGACCCAGAAGTCTTTTGGCTCGGCTCATGCAGCAGCAGTGCTCGGCTTGCACTCCATGAGTCGAGTGGTGGGCGGATCGCCCACCCCTACCAACAGCAGTTAATATTTAAAAACTCCTTTAGCAGGTCATGCTACTGCTGACTAGATTACAAGCAAATTATCAAGCTGATCTGCATCTAGCATGAAATAATTCTCCATTTTCCTTTGTCAAATACTTAACAATTAGTGGGGTTTTGTTTTGTTTTGCTTGCATCTTAGCACAGATGGGTGCATGGATTAGGAATAGTATTCCTGATTCCATATATTTCTGATCCCTTATTTGGTAGATCAGGCACATTGGGCACACAGAGGAGTGTCTTAGACAAAACCATATAATAAAACAGCTGCAAAGCTGAGAACAGAAAACAGGACTTCTTCACCACAATCAGAATGCATTAAGGGACATTCTCCAACACATCAGAACTCCAACAGAATTAGAAGACATCTAATGGCTCTCTAGTCTACTGCTTCTATGAGACAGAACTATTCAAACTTTCTCCTCCCCACAGGTAGCCCACACATTATGGCAGATTCACACAAGCATGTTTCTCATTCAGGGACTCATTACATGTGCTCTCAGATGAATGTGTGAACTGTCTTCACTGACCAGGATGGCATGTGAGATAGCATCAATCGATATGAAAGCTCTTTCTAGGGTGGTCAATCTGTTATAGCTTTTTAAACATGCAGCAGGTTATAATTGGATGCTGTAGCTATCATGGACAAATCTGTCAGTTTCACTTTCTCCCACTTTTAATTTTTAAAAAACATCTCAAGTTCTTTCTCTCCCGAATATGAACTTTGAAAATTTTGTTAAATTCTTATCAAAACTGAACTGAAACTAAATTCTCACTCATCCCTACCAGGATCCAGCATGTGGAAACTGGTCCATAGATACCACTTTACATCACAATCAGAGACACTGCTACTCAAAGGTACAGGCAGTCCCCAGGTTACGAACGGGTTCCGTTCTTAAGAATGTCTTTAAGTAGAATTTGTATGTAAATCGGAACAGCATAGCGTTCCGTATGTTAACATCGGCATTTATGCAAATTGCGTAAATTCCACAAATTGTGTAGTATACTACACTATGTACTCCACGTAAACAATGTAGCACCGGGGAACCCAGAAGTCTGTTCTTAAGTATGGGTTGTCTGTAAGTCAGACGTTCTTAATTCGGGGACTGCCTGTATTGACAAAATAAGTATTCCAGATGACTCAAATAATTCTCTCTCTCTCTCTCTCTCTCTCTCTCTCTCTCACACACACACACACACACACACACACACAGATGTGAGCAACATAAACCATTGAGTTTGTTGTGGAATACGAAACATTGGGGAAGGGTCATATCTCAATGGTAGAGCACATGCTTTGCAGGGAGAAGGTCCTAGGTTCAATTCCTGGCATCTCTACATAGGAAAGACTTCTGTGCAAAACCTAGGAGGAAGGCTGCTGATCAGTGTAGACAATACTGAACTCAATGGACGGTACAATGATGCTTCCTATGCTCCCCTAAAGAGCAATTGATATTCTAAAATTTTTGTTCTAGCCTCCGCTTACCTACAAAAATCGCCATCAGATCAGCAGTTTGGTCTTAGTTTTACCATTGATTTGCTGTATGATCTTAAGCAAGTTCCATCCAAAGAGAGCCTGATGTTTCTCGCTGTAGAATAGGAGAAATAACATCTAGGAGTCTTGCGAGGGCAAAATGTTAAAATCTGCAGATGAAGAGTGATCCCTCTATATTTCCCATGACATTATAATCTTAAGAAACCTCTTTCATTCCTGCCAGAGGGAGAGGAAACTCATCCGTAAGAGGCAGATCCGTGGGAGTGGTTTACATGCAATCTGCTCAAAAGTAGTGGGCTGAAGTAAGAGACAACTGTAATGGCTGCTTAATCATCCTCACTATGAAGTGACAATTCTTTAGTCTCTTATGACATTCATGAATGATGCAGAAGGCTGGCATGATGAATGCAAAGCAATTCCAAGCGGCAGATACTTTCGAAGAATTTATATCCCCCTCCCCGCAGGACAAAAGGGCTCCTGAGCTGAATTATCATTTGTTCCACAGAAGAATTTACAGTCTTGCCAGCAATTCCTTTTACCCTACTCAATAAAGCGTTTATTTTGATTTACTGACTGTGGTCGCTCAAGAACAACCGTGTCCCAAGAAAGTCAGCAACAGAAAGAAGGAGCCAAGCACTTATGTCTCACAGCAGAACCCAAAGGCTTTATTCACAGCAGTCAATTTGTTCTATGCAGTGGTACATACATATAGCTTGTGTGCAAACGATCCCAGATTCAATACCCAGCATCTCCAGTTCAGGCTGGGAGGGACTCCTGCCTGAAACTTTGGAGAGTTTTGCCAATCAGTGTAGGCAATATTTAGCTAGATGGACCATTGGTTAGGAATGTATGAGAAATTCCCAGGGCATAGTCTGAAGGCACATGAGGCAGCCACCATGCTGAAGCTAAGCAGGCCTGGGTCTGGTCAGTGCTTGGAGGGGAGACCACCTGGGAACCGCATGCAGCCACCCTTGAGTTCCATAATGGAAGAAAGATGGGATATAAATGAAATGAAATAATAAAATAAATTGGTTTCTATTCATTTTTGACCAGAACGTACCAAGTTCGCACCTCCTGGTACCGAACATGATCACAATCTGCCATCAAAGTCCTAGCATTTCCAAACTTGTGATGCAATTAGTGGAACAACAACAAAAATGTGCTTGAAAAAAATGTGTACATTTGAAAAAAAAAACTCACTGGGTGACTTTGGGCCAGTCACTGACTCTCAGCCTAACCTACCTCACAGGGTTGTTGTGAGGATAAAATGGAGAGGAGAAGGAGGAGAATTATGTAAGCCGCCTTGGGTTCCTTGCAGGAAAAAAGGTGGGGTATAAACATAATAAATAAATAAATAAAATGGATTTGGGGAAATGAACATGAAAATAAGCACAAATGTTCATACAAAAAAACAAAAACAAAAGCTCATCATCTGATACAGACATGAGTTGGAATGAGCTTCAAGGTGGAATTCAGAGAACACCAATGAGCTTGCATTTTACTGATTTGCGCATTCCTGCCAATGGTCTGGCGTAGTATAAAGCAGCTCTCTATATTCCTAAACCTGTTTCCTTGCCTGTATCTGGAAGTGGTGAACAATCCTAGCTTGTTGGTTGTGAAAATCTTCTCTTTGAACCCCACATTTAAATTCAGCAATGACTGCATTCTCTTAAAATTTATTTGAATATACAGGATAATTCACATGATACCCCATTTTGACAGGCACAAGGTAAGGTATTGGGTAAAAACTCCTGTCTTGTCTCCTTGTCTATAAACTCTGCCCCCTGGGCTATTGGTTCAAAGCTCATGCAGCTTTCAAAACAAAAACAAAAACTGGCAGTAGAGCAGCAGGTGTTGTTTTTTTTTTCATTTGTGGGTGTGCAGAAAATGCCACGATTATTTAGTTAGTTAGTTTAGGGTGCAATCCTATGGCCACTAGACAGTTCAGATGGCCATAGGAGAAGTCAGAGTCCCAGGTCCAACCTCGGAAACACGCTGCAAGGTCAGAGCTGGGACTCCAACTTTGGAGCATCCTCCCTCCACCCTCACTGCTATTGCTATTGCTAGGGGTGGGTGATCCACCACAACCCGACCCGCCTCCAGCTCAGCAGACACCGCTGCTGTGCCCACTGAGCCGGGCCAAAAGCAGATGCATGCTGCACCGCTTGGTGGACTTCCAGGCTTTGTATCTTACAGCATTTTCTACTATAAAAAGCAGCCCAGCGGGAACCCAAAAGTCACTTCCCCTGCTCGACTCGGGAGAATGCGAGTTGAGCTGCGGAAGAAGGTAAGTGGGACGGAGTTTTTTAGGGGGTTGAGCCCAGCCAGTTTGCCGGATTTCCACCCACCCCCACGGCCCCACCCACCCCGAATGAAGTCCTCACACATCCCTAGCTGTCGCAAAAAGAACTGGGCCGGCTGTGGCTCTGAGGTCAGAAGACTGACCTCGGAGACAGCGTTCTGTGGGCATTCCAGTGGGCAGGAAGGGGAGGAGTGAGGCTCTTCTACGATACGTAGTATCCTGGTGGTGCCTCAGCCTCTCCTCCTTGCACACCAGGGCAAAAGACTTAGATGGTCAAAATTGGCCATCTAAGTATTTTACAGGGTGGGAGAAGCACGGAGGCGACCTTCACCTCCACGCTCCTTCTAGCCTCCATGGGATGTCTGTAATCCTCCAAGTTCAGAGGGTTACAAGCAGCCACATTAGATTGCGTTGTGTGATACCGCAACCCTTCAGCATTGTTCACAGGACATGGTATACTTTTTGGAATAGTGGAACTATTTATTTATTTGTTATATTTATACTCCGCCTTTTTTCTTTCAAGGAACCCAAGGCGGCTTACGTAATCCTTCTCCTCCTCCTCTCCATTTTATCCTCACAACAACCCTGTGAGGTAGGTTAGGCTGAGAGTCAGTGACTGGCCCAAAGTCACCCAGTGAGTGTCATGGCTGAGCGGGGACTAGAACCCGAATCTCCCGAGTCCCAGTCCAACACTCTCACCACTACGCCGCACTGGAACTACGCTACAACTATGGAACAACAACTGAGAAAGTTGTAGGAAATAACACCCCATTCCCATGTGGACTACAAAGAATGGCAATTGTGGATCCACATCCGAAATCCAGACATCATAAATGTGGTGTTGATGCTTCTGTCTATTAACAAGCCGCTGTTTTTAAATTTGCATTTTGTATATAACGCATTGAGCACTTTGAGCCACACTTTGCTAAATATTAATATCACATATCAGTAAACCAATGCATTGCTAATAAGTATTGCTAGTTGTGCATCCTGTTCCAGATACAGACCAATGGCGTTGGATGTTTCTCTAGAGGGTTTGTTCCACACACAGACACCTGCCACCCATTATCTGTCCTTTTTCACTGATCAACCTGTAGCATGTGTTGAACATTATGCAGTAATTTATAGGATATTTCATCTTAGAGACAGGTTTATAGAAAACTATGGTAGGGGTACTTTGCTGCCACTAAAATGAAGCTGGTGACTTTATTCTCTGCTGTGGTTGCAGTCTTATTAACTGCTTCTGAAGTGAATCCACCACTGAGTTAAAATATAGCAGCACTTTAACAGTGTACAGAAACAGTGGAGAATGCTCAGATACAATAAGCCCAATTAAACTCCTTAAAACAAGGTGGAATAAAGATAAACCCAGTTGGTAAAGAACTAACAATTACTTCTTCCCTTGGACTTCTTGTGTGCTGCTTATCCACAATAGCACAAATATTCCTGAGTGCCGATTTGTGTCACAATTACTAATGCATATTTCAAAGAAATCCCCAAGGACCTCAAGTGAGCCTGCTTCAGAGAAAACTCTTCAATGATGGACCATAAAATGCAGGTTTCTGTGGAGATCTACACTACCATTCAAAATGTACCAGCAGTGTGCCAGGTGCTGTACAGAAAGCAGAAGTGAAATGGTCTCTTCCCAGAGGGGTTGCCATACAGCACTAGGGTGATCAGTCATCAGGAGTGCTCAGGAACTCTCAATGAGGGTGTTATTCACATATGTAGAATTCGTACATGAAAGCATGTCCATAAAGAAATTAGGAACACAGGAACTTGCCTCATACCATGTCAGGCTATTTGCCTATTGAGCCTAGTACTGTCTACTTTGACTTTTCGAGGCTTTTCCCCATCTCCTGCTCCAGCAGAGGTCTTTCCCATCAGCTGCTACCTGATGGGTCTCAGACAGTGGTCTTCTCCATCAGCTGCTACCTGTTCCTTTTAACTAGAGATGCCAGGGATTGAGCAAGTGACCTTCCACACGCAAAGTATGTGCTCAAACACTGAGCTATAGCTCTTTCCTTGTCCTAGTGGAAAACCTTCATGTATAGCATGGAAGGAACAGACATCTTGGCAAATGTCTGAACTGATCTCATGCAGAGAGCTGCATGAAATTAGGATGAGGATTACATGCAGCCCAGGGGCCGCAAGTTGCCCACCTCTGATGTATAGTATCAGGAGGACATCAGGGGAATTTGGGGTGGGGGGGGAGATTTAACTCCTGGAGCATGGTGGCCCCAATCCAAATAGGGGGTGGGGGAGATTTAACTCCTGCAGTATGGTGGCCCCAGTCCAAATAGGGGGGGGGAGGTTTAACTCCTGGAGCATGGTGGCCCCAATCCAAATAGGGGGCATGCATGCTTACACTAGAGTTTTTAAAAGACAAGCCTCAGCTACACCCTGTGTGATTAGTGTAATGTATGGTTTGGCTCTGAGTAGGTAGGTAGATGAGTAAGTAGTGAGGACGGCCAGGCAAATTGCAGGGGATGGAACCTCTTGGAATCCAATGTCATTTATCTGTACAAAGACCTGATGTTGGTTGAAAAGATGATTGAATGGATAAATCTGAAGATTTAATATTGATTAAATGGATGAAGTAAGGCACTTCATCCATGAAATCAATAACAAAATTGATAAATAATGAAAAAAGAAAAGAAAAATAATGGCAAATTGGTGCATTCTTCTAACATCTCTACAATTGGAATCAAGCCATGAGCAAACAATAGGAGAGCAACAGAATGAGGCAGCAAAGAGCCTGCCTTTTTAAATAACCTGATATTGTTGTAAAAATTCAGTAACTAATGCGTTAAAATTAATGAAATGCTTCTCTCTCCGTTCTGCCTGTTGCTTAGACTGATGAGACAGACTATGAGACAGACTATGAGACAGAGTTAGGAATGTTGCTGCTGTCCTGCTATCTTTTTCCCTTGTGCTAGCTAAAGACAGTGGGTGAAAGGGGACTGAAGGAGTTAGTATGACCTGACTTACCTCTGTTCCAGTTGCTTAGTATGCATGTTTAAGATTTTGTTTACCTTTCTGTATTTTTCCCTTTCTCAGCTAGAAATTCCTGTTAGTATGGCGCATGTGTGGGATTGCGTCAGAAGATACTGTATAAATTGATACAGTTTCAGCATCTATGTTGAGATGCAGCTTTGCAGTTAAGAATACTCCTGTATCTCCAATTCTCGAGAATAAATATGTTGGACCACTGCCAGTCTTTCTCTCCTTCCTCATGTGCATGATTTGAACTGGGTACATTAGGATCTAGCATATTTGTGCAACAATATCAGCATCAGCTCTCTTTGCTGGAGACTTAATACCATATTTATATTTCCTATAGCTGCAAAACAGAATATTTCTCCCCATTCCATTGCCAGAGAAGCAGCTATACCATAAAATGCAATATAGATCCAGCGTGTGCCAAGGGGGGCGGGGACCAAGCTACCACACAGTGAGCAAAAACAAATTTCAAATAATATGGAAAAACTAAACCCTCAGACACCTTTCCATGCTGTTTCTCTCCCTCTCTCTCTCGGTGTGCTGCAAATGCAATATATTGATTCACCTCTTGCTCTAGCAGGCCGTCCACATGCTGCACTGGCACAGAGAAGTATATATATATTTCACCATCCTTCATCTCTTGCATCGAAGAACCTCTTAACCCCCTAGGTAAGGATAGCCAACCTACTTTCTTCCCTCTGCACTCTGGATCCCTGTAGCTTGATTAACGGCCCCCTTCTCCACTCCCCATTGATTTTGATCTTAGCTTTCGCTTCTGAGACCAGACAGCTGCATCTTCAGCTGCACATGCTAGAAGCTGAACTGTGTTCCTACCTAATTATCCAAGATCTCCTATGAGAAAGGGCTACAGCAGAAGGATCATAATGCCGTGGTAGAGCGCATGCTTCCTATGCAGAAGATCTCAGGTTCAATCCCTGGCATCTCTGGGTAGTCTAGGGGGGAAATAACCTACTTGGAGAGCTGCTGCCAGTCAATGTAGACCAGTCTTCCTCAACCTGGTGCCCTCACAGAAGTCTTTACCATTAGACATGCTGCCTAGTACTGATGGGAGTTGAAATCCAAAACATCTGCAGGGCACCAGGGTTGGAGAATGCTGATGTAAACAATACTGAGCTTATTTCATAGATCATAGAGTTGGAAGGAGCCTAGAAGGCTATCGAGTCCAACCCCCTGCTCAATGCAGGAAACAAGTAATAACCAGGCCTGACCCTGCTTAGCTTTCCACGCTCAGACAAGCTGAGCCAGCGTAAGCCACAGAGCTAGATGGACAAATCAGCTCACTCAGTTCCTGTTGCCCAGGTTCCTGTGTTCTTAGAGGGCACCTATGATATGATTTGGTCATGTTATATTTTCAGGGTTTTCCTGTGGTGCAGGAACTTGTATGGACAATCCCTCGTCCTGCTGACAGACACCTTTCCCCTAGTCCATTCCCCCTCCCCCAGGTTTTTATTGAAATGGATGCGAAGGGAAGGAGCCAGTCTGAATGTACAGTGCTTACCACTGAGCTGTGTCCCCTTCTGGAGTGTGTCTTGCATGCAAGAACAGGGATATGCGAATCAGCAAAACTCAAGCTTGCCAAAGTTCTCCAAATTCCAGCTTGAAACTCATTCTGACTCAAGTCCATATCAGATTGTGTGCTTCGGTTTTATTTATTTTTTCTGTGGGAAAATCCACGAGTGCTTTTGTGCATATTTTCCCAAATGTAAACATCAATTGTGCACATCTTTAAAATCTATGCATTTTTCTCCTATTTGTGCGTATTTTTCAAAAGTATGCATTTTTTCATGCACGTTTTAATGCACATTTTTCAAATGATTGCATGCTGTCAAACACATTTTTCTTTGGTCCGCGAATCACATTGCAAACTTGGGATGGTACGGACTTCAATCTCAGATTGCATTCAAGTCCGTGTTTGGTCCAGAAGGTGTGAACTAGATAAATCCTGATAAAAAAAAACAAACTGAGACAGATTTCTCATCCATCCCTATGTAGGGTTGGAAACGATGTCCCTCCTTCCTTATCTCCCACCACCGCCACCTATAGTTTTACAATATCAGGTGCCTATTTACATGACCAAAGTGGTTACATGGATCCATGCAGGGGTCTAGCTCTATTTCACAAGCAATCCAAGAGGTCACTTGGGGCAGCAAGATTTTTAGGGGTGTCAGTGAAGCAGCATGCATCAGCTCATAGTCGATGAGTCACAGATCTATGAACATGAAGCAAATACCAAGCTTTTAGACTGCAGGAAACAATGTTTTGCTCCTCATTTCTGTCTCATTTCACTCTCAATCTGTAGGTGATTTTCACAGTAGAAGGCCATTACAAATACAATATGTTTACAGACCCTATGGGAGCTCCTTCTGCTTCCTCGCGGAGAATGAGAGCCTTTCAGAATCTCATACTGACAGCTGCACCTTCCCTTTTGTAATTGTTAACTATTGAAAGGTTTGCTCAGAGCCAAGCATAAATTCCAGGAAAATGTACTTCCTTTTCAGTGCCTTTCTAAATGCAGTGACATTATGGTTCATTATTGTTTGTCAAAGGGCCAGATGGCAGGGATTTTTCTTCTTCTTCTTTTAATCACAGAATCATAGAATCATAGAAAAGTAGAGTTGGAAGGGGCCTACAAGGCCATCGAGTCCAACCCCCTGCTCGAGTCTAACCCTGTACATCTACCCCTGAAGGACCAGGTCCGCAGCTTGGGAGTCATTCTAGACTCCCAGCTGTCCATGGAGGCTCAAGTGTCAGCTGTGAGCCGGGCGGCGCTGTATCAGCTCCATTTGATGTGGCAGTTGCGCCCCTACCTTCCTAATCATCTGCTCCCATCAGTGGTTCATGCCTTAGTCTCCTCTCGCCTAGACTACTATAATGCACTCTATGTGGGGTTACCCTGGAAGACGGTTCAGAAGTTGCAGCTGGTACAGAATGCAGTAGCTCGCCTGGTTAAAGGCTGCCGCCGGCGTGATCACATCACTCCAGTGTTCAAAGAGTTGCACTGGCTACCAGTTGTTTGCTGAGCTGAATTCAAGGTGTTGGCGTTGACCTTTAAAACCCTGTACGGCTCTGGTCTAGTTTATCTCAAGGAGCGCCTCCAGCAACATCAAGTAGGCCGCTCAACAAGATCTGCCACGGATGGCCTAATCCCTGTCTCATCAGCCTGCAGCCAGAGAAACCAGGCTGGTGGGGACTAGGAGGTGGGTCTTTTCTGTGGCAGCCTCCAATTTATGGAACTCTCTCTCCAGTGACCTCCGCCATGCCCTTTCCTTGATTAGCTTCCGCCGTGCATTAAAAATGTGGCTTTTCAGGTGGGAATATGGGGTGGGTTAGGATTTTTAAGTTTTGTACTGTTTTTAATTGTGTTTTACACTCTGGGTTTTTTTTTTTTTCTTATATTTTATTGACTGTACCTCGCTCAGAGTGGCCGGATGACTGGCCAGACTGGGCGATTTAAAAATATAATAAATAAATAAATAAATACAGAGAAAACTTCAAAATACATAATACACATATTTTTTAATATATATATATATATATATATATATCATTTCATTCCTATTCAAGTGCAGTAAATTCTTTGGACTTTTGCTAATCATCATTGGCTATTTGTGTGGAAACAAGGACTTCCCACTTCCTGGTTGATTTGCCTCTTCCATATGATATTGTAGTGAAACCATGACACCAAATTTGTATGCAGGCAGCAAATAATACAGCAGTGGACCATGAAGTCACCAGCTAAAGGGCAGTGAGCTGAAGTCCATTATCAAGATGCAATTCTGGAATAACTCCATTGCAGCCAGAAGGTTTCATTTGAATTAGGGTTGCAAGATTCAATGAAGGATAGGGCTCGTGTGTATTTAATGCAGGGGTGGGCAACTTGAGGCCCTCCAAATGTTTTGGCCTACAACTCCCTTCAGCCCTCACCACTGGCTATGCTGGCTAAGGCTAATGAGAATTGTAGGCCAAAACATATGGAGGGACACAACTTGCCCAGCTCTGCTTTTATGGTTGAACAAGTGGAAGAATTGTGGCAAGCATGACTTCTCTCACTACTGCAAGATTAGATAAAAAACTCCTTCATGGAAGAAATATCTCCCTGCACACAGAAAGCTAGCAAGTCAGCCTAGCATTTTTCCCAGCCTTCTATTTTTCCATGAGCAGGGAGTTTTCTTTCTTATACAGCATTCAAATAGGCAATTCCTGCACCATCACCATAGCTACCTGTAGCCTTCAATTGATTCAGTGCAGGCAAATCTTTATCATTTGACTCTGTGAACTGTATTAATTAGCCCTCACTTTAATTGTCAATGTGACAATCCTTCTTGACCACAAATATGCTGATCACGGCTAAAACATAGGCATGAAGCAAATCCATCTAATAGATCTGCTTAAGGGGAAATAATATTATATCCTCTGCCAACCTTTGTCTATACTTGCTACAGTCATTGACATCCCAGCAGAGTAAGTAAAGACATTTAAGCAATAAAACTGCTCATTGCATAGGTGTCTTGTAAGAGACCTCTTTATATTCTTTGTTTAGAGTTCAGTGCAGTTCCCCTAATGTAGAATTCTTCCCATGTGAGCTATATGACTTGTATATAGGACTCTGCACTTTAAAATAAAAATGCACAAGTAACCCAAATGACGTGATCTGCAGATATTTTGCATATTTTTAATGGGGACATACGAGATTTGTTTCTGCTCACAAAACATGCAAACATGCCCTAGTTCACAACCCCAAATGTGAGGAAAACACATTCCCCAGAAATGCTTGCAAATTCTCGAACTGGTGCTCGTGTGTGAAAAATACACACATTTCGATGAGAAAAAGTGCACAATTATGCAACTTTAAAAATATGTTATTTAATGCTTTAGTCTATGGGGGAAATGTGTGAAACTTTGAGGATTTTTGTGTGTGTGCAACTTTCACATTCAATTGCATTCATTTTGCACAAATTTCCCATTCATGCAAAAATGAACAGCAATCCCAAACACAAGCACAAAACAAGGAGAGATGAGCATCAAGCTGATGTTCAGAGAACCTTTGTGAACTCAAACACTGCTTGTTTGCCCATCCGGTAGCTGGTTGCCTGTCATAGGGAGGGCAACCAGCTACTGAAACCTCACACCTTCTCTGTCTCTCCTTGAATGTGAATGTAAGTAAATCTAATGTACCAGAAAGGTTACTGGAAAGATCTGGGCCCCAAAATGCATTTCACAACCATTGTTCTTCTGCTTCAGTAACAGCAGCAACCAAAGTGACCAAGTGACAGCAAGGACTGAAGAATGAAAGAAAGACCCAAATAAATATGAGGGCCCATATCAACTAGGGACTTCTTCAACTTCTTTCTCACACCACTCACTTACAATATAAGCAGGAAGGTGAATGGAGAGTGTTTGGGGAATGTTGAACATAGAGTGGAGAGGAGGAGGATTATGTAAGCTGCCTTGGGTTCCTTGCAGGAAAAAATGCAGGGTATCAATATAATAAATAAATAAATAGGCAGATTATAGTAGACTGCTGAGGTGGCAGATTTGGGGGTATCAATAAAAACTGTGTCAAGTCATTGCTTATTTATTATTATATAATTATGGAAGATTGGGGGTTTTCTCATCCAATATATTATGGGTCAGTCCTGCCACCATGCCTAATTTAGAGCATCACCACACAAGATAATTGTTGTGTATGTGGGAATGTATATTCCAATCATGCCTTCTTGGTGTGCATATATGTGGCAGGGTAGATACATGTACATGGTGTGCATATATGTGGCAAAGTAGATACATGTACATGGTGTGCATATATGTGGCAAAGTAGATACATGTACAGATACATTTATGTGGCAAAGTAGATGCATGTACATTGGGTAAACTACCTGTGGTGCTCATGAAGTTTTCTGCATGGAAGTGGCAGTTATGTGTGGTCCTAATGCCTCAGAAATGCAGACCCAGGTTTCTTGTTTTGATCCAGTGAACATCAGCTGACCTCATTCCAGCTGTGATGTGGGGCCTTTCTTTAAAATATGTCCAAAGGGCAGGGGGAACCAATGACATCAGGATCAACCTAATCTTATTTTTCCATATGTCTGCAGTCTTTTAGCTTGGACTATTTTTCATTGAATTTGGTTCTGGCTTTCTCCCCTTCTTCTGTCTGATGTCTGCTCAAGGCATCGCCATGACGACTAAAAGACCACCTGAGATGATAACGAATGGTCAAAGTTTCCCTTCAGAGTGAACTCCAGCTGTTGCAAACTTCCCCCATTTATCTCTTCGCAGTCTCAATTAGAGCGATTGCACTTGGAACTGATTTCCTCCTGCCTCCTACTGAATAGATACGTCCACCTGTCGATTGGCATCCTTGCTTCATTACTTGTTGACAATTTGCAAAGCAACTGTGCTCCGCTAACAAATTGCTTCTAATCATTTCCTTCCCTAACATTATCGCCACAGTCCTTCAGCATGCAGACATATACTGAACATGCTGGGCTGGCTCCAGACGCTAAAGCGTGAATAGAGCAAGGACCAGGAGTTGTGTACTCTCATTCTCAATTCGCCATCATTAACTGACTATATATTTTGAGGTGAGCTTGTTCTTTCTGCCTTTCAGTGTCCCTACAGTGGTAATGTTTGGATAATATGCTGTTACGTCTTCTGGATAGAATATGGTGGTACATCTTCTCAATATGAATCATGCAGTGGTAAGTTAGAAAGCCTCCAGGTCTTTCAAAATAATAATAATAATAATAATAATAATAATAATAATAATAATAATAATGCTTATATATTCATTTCCACTGTGGCTGCTGGATGCATTAGAGTTTACTTTTCCACAATTGCATTTCTTTAATCGCAAAGTGCTTTACAGTTCCATGCGACTCATTCTCTGGTTAGATCTGAACCTGAGAGGTTTTGAAGTCCTCAAAATCACAGAGACAGCTAGGGATGGACTGTATTTGCATTTTAAAACTTGTGTGTGTGTGTGTGTGTGTTTTCCCATCCAGAACATGAAGAAATTTGTGAATTTTAGTAAATTCTTATCAAAAACCAAACTGAAATGAAATCCCCACCCATCTGAACTGCTCAATCTAATAGGTATAGTTATTCCCAGCATGGGGAGGACCACATTGTACCTTCCTGCCATATAGCTGTTAATGACATGGAACCTCTCAGAGGGGGGGGGGGAAGGTGGCAATCCAGTTTCAGCACCAAAGACATGGTGGAATAATACCCAGGGACCCAAATCCAGACGTTTAAGAGCTAAGCACTCAAGGGCCTCTGCCTGGATGGACAAACCTGTCAATTTTTCCTTCTCCCACATTTGAACATTTAATTTTCAAGTTCTTCCTATACCAAACATGAAGAAATTAGTGGATTTTGGTACATTCTTATCAATATGAGGGCCCATATCAACTAGGGACTTCTTCAACTTCTTTCTCACACCACTCACTTACAATATAGGCAGGAAGGTGACTGAAAAGAAATCCTCATCTATCCCTAGAGACAGCCCCTAGCTACCGTGGAATCAGAATGCTATCCTCTCACATCTGTAGCTGGCATTCCAATCTACTGATGCACAGTGCCTGCCTCATGCAAAAAAAAAAAAAAAAAGTTTCAACAAAATAATTAAGATGGAAAAATTAGACATAAAAGTGGTCCATCATTTTGTTAAATAGAGCCCTTTTCATATATTCAGTGAAACTTTAAATATTTCTAAGCGAGATGAAAAAGAAACTCCTAATAACATCATACATACATATATTCAGGCAGGTGGATCTGTCATCTTAGTTCAATACTTTAATGCTTATTAAGTGCTGTAATCATTGAACAGTCCTGTATCATACCCCATATATCAAAAATATGCTGCAAGTGTTTATTTTAAAAGTATTTGTACTGGGATTTTTTTTTTTTAATCTACTGCCAGGAAGTTGTTATAATTAGTTGTGAAAACATAGTATTTTAAAATGGTTTGTCAGAATGCCAAGAGACATTGGCTGGCCTACTACTGCAGCTAAATGCAAAAACTCATTGCAATGATGAGTTTTCATAACCTTCTCCTTACTTTCTCCCACCTCTGGCACAATTAGCACAAATAAAGTATCATGAATAGGCAAGACTGTCATTGGATGAAACACATGCAATGGGTACAATGTTTGTGTTGAATCCAATGGGGATGTTCTGCCAGTGGGAGGGAACTGGCAGAATCAATTTCCCCCTCCCCCTGGAGACCCCCATCTGCCCCCTCCAAAAATATGCTCTTCAGGAGATTTGGCGTGCACAGGGAGGCTGCAAGGGGAAGGAAAGGATGGGGAAGTCCTATCACACAAGTGAAATTCCCATTGCATGAGTGGACTTCAACTTATGCAATGGCTGGATCCTTCTGAATCTAAAATAGGGTAGATTTACATCACAAGTTGAGGTATTACAAGCTATCCCAGCAGAGTCAGGCCAGAGGAGCCGTCAGGTATCAGACTCAGGGCAGTGTAGGGCCAGTGGAATCCCAGAGGCCACCTCCATAGAAGTCTCACCTGCATGAGAATCACTTTCTGAGGTACCTGGAGACTGGGACATTTTCAATGGCCTTGAAGAGGCAAGAAAATACTGGTAGAACAGTTAAGGACAAAACAGAAACAGTTTTGTCCTTACCTGTTCTTCCAGTATTTTCTTCACTGGATGGGGAAGTTACATAGGAGCAGCAGAGGCGGGATGGAACCAGTCACAGTTGGGAAGGCTGAAGGCAAGCAGTGATTTTGTAAACCTCCTTGGACCCTCAGAGGACTATGTTTTTCTTAAGAGATATGATGGCTCAAGGAGCAGGGCACCAGCCCGGTTCCGAGAAGTCTGTGGTTCATGTCCAGTTGTGGCTGATGATCTTGAGAGTAGGTTCTTTCAGGGATAATCTGAATATCTGTGCTGGATCCTGCTTCCTTTGAGAAAATGTAGGGGAAACTACACCTGGGAGTGTGGTGGCTATATGGCTCTGTGGGATACCTCTGGATCTAAACACAAGTGCATCTTCACCATATCAAATGACAAGTGGTCTTAGTCATACACACTACACCTTTTGCGCATAGCTATCTCTGGCTCACAACCTTGGTGCACTCCTTTCCTGAATCTGGGGCACAAACTGTACCAAACATCTGCTGTATCTCCTTGCCACTTAGGGGGGAAATGAATCAAAAGAGGGGGAAAGCACTTAAGTAAATCTCACAGCATAATTTTTCTCTTAGGAGATTAAATGCCCCACTATTGCCACAGCAGTTGTGCACAATAAATTCATTCATACAGCACTCCTGGGCATTAGGACAGAATTATCACCCCCATTTCACAGAAGGTATCCACAGTTGCAGAGGAGAGAGTAGAATAAAGATGCAAAAAAAAAAACCCCATATATATGTAGCTGGGATACCGCAGAGTAGCCTGCACCAACAACTTATTGTTCCTAAAGGTTTTACAGAATGCCTGCTCTTTTCTACTGTGAAAGAAGCAAAACACAATTATACCGAGGATTAGGTGCTGAGAGAGAGGGAGAACTATTGGGATGCAAATTGGAAAATTATGTTCAGAAGTTGCTAGCTTATCAAAACTCTCAACTCCTCCTAGTACTTTATAGACCAGAACACTGAGTGCCAAGTAGCATTTGTGACCATGATTGGACAAGAATTCATAATCTCAGATGGTTGAGTCTAATAATCTTAGGTGGTTGAGCCTATTTGGAAGGTTGGATATAATATTAAAATAGACTGCTTTTCTCTTGTATGATTATCAAATGCAGTTGGTTGAAAGTATGAACACTATTTATGCCTCTTATGAATTAATAGTCCTGAGTTAATAAACAATGGGAATATATTTAGATTATAGTATATTATTTATTTATTTATTTATTTATTTATTTATTATATTTATACACCCCGCCTTTTTTCCTGCAAGGAACCCAAGGCGGCTTACATAATCCTCCTCCTCTCCGTTTTATCCTCACGACAACCCTGTGAGGCAGGTTAGGCTGAGAGTCAGTGACTGGCCCAAAGTCACCCAGTGAGTTTCATGGCCGAGTGGGGACTAGAACCTGGATCTCCCAAGTCCCAGTTCAACTCTCTCACCACTACGCCGCACTGGCTCTCATATATTCTTGCATATATTCTTGCATATATGCATTTCTACTTACATATCTAACAGGAATCAACCGGCTTTCCCTGCCATCTCAGCAATCTGTTCCTTGTATTACTTATATTTATATTTATGTCTTCTAACTATTTCCACTGCAATGTCACAATCATTTCCATAGTAGAGGGTGATATGAAAGATCTGGCAGAGAGCTAATTCCCTTGATAGGAAATAAGAAGAGCAGGTCAATGTACTACAAGGAAAATAGAAGGATGGGAATTTTATGTAAAAAAATAATAATCACCCCACCCCAAAACAAAACAACACAGAAAAAAGGGAAGAGCAATACTAAATCAATATGACGCAGAAAGATAAGAGTACTTTCCTAAACAATTACTCTCTCCCAGATATATTTATGAAACTTCCATAGGCCCTTGGCCACTTACAAAATTAAAGAGGTTGACCAAGCAGTGAGTACAGTGAAACAGAGATGGTCTGCACACTTGCTAGTTATGTGGTGTATATAGGTTTAATTCTAAGGCATTTAAAAAAATAAAGAAAGAAAGAAAATGGAGAAAAGGTGAAATACAGTAGTATTTTTGACTTCTTGGATCTGCAACAGAGGGAGTGTCCAGCTCTAACCCAATGGGCAGGTCCAGATGTCACACTAAGCCACCCAGTGAATATGCAACCATGGGTTGGTTGCTCGATAAACAATGCACATTATTTCCAACAGGCAATTGTGCTTGCTGTGGCATGTCCCCACCCCTCTTTCCCACTCAGTCCTCCCACTGGCTATGGCACATATCCCAGGTGCCTCATTGCCTCGATCCCTACTTCAGTACCCTTTCTGCAGTTGGTGCAACAGGGTTTCTGACTACTGAGGGAAACTCCCCCCCCCCATGGAATTAATGTTCAGAGCTCCTATGAACGCAGGAATGAGTTCACCAGTTTTTTGTTTCCTGGAGAATTTTACTGTTGTGCAAGAGTGCAAGATCGACTCTCCAACATGGTCGGTTGTCATGTCATGCAAACCAGGTCAATGTTTATCTTTGTTGCTCAAATGGTAAACCTGAGGCTGTGCTCTGATGTGGCACATGAGATAGCAATATGTTTAAGTTTCCCCTGTTAAGTAAGTGTAATGTCTCTGCAAGAATTATTTGCAGCAAGAAACAACACGACTGCCACAAAATCATAGTTGAAATACAATGCTCAAGAAGGGAAAGGGTGCATGAGAAAAGGCACTGAGCTGGAAATTCAACACAGAGCCTCACAGCAAAATAGCCTGGAACAATGGAACATCTAATTAGATTTCACTGAACAGGGGGGAAATTAACTCCCAAGGTTGTCCCTTTAGAACTTTGTCTAGAATGGACTTTACCTGGAAGAGAAACATGATGGTTTTCTTTTAAAAATTAAATTAAATAGGGTATCTGTGTGTATGTAAACATTTGCATAAGATCTGCAGTTAGGGATGGATGAATCTAATCTGTCATTTTTCTGTCAGTTTCTCATTTTTCCAATCTTAAATTTGCCCATCTTAAGTATGGTTTATCTTGAACTTTGAGAATTTATCCAATGTTAGGTATGGTTCATCCCAACTTTGAGATTTTTTTTAAAAGTCATCATGAAATTTCACTAGCATTTTAGTGCACATTTCTCCTAATACAGGCATTTTTAAAGCATTTCTGTTTAATATGCACATTTTTTGCAAGCAATTTACCTAATAGAAGGCATATTTGAATGTTATTTCAAATACTTTTTTTTGTTATTTTATAGAATGTTGTCAGCGCATTCTATCACTGAGCCTTTCTTCTTGGGTTGTGTACTTTCAATGGCAAAACCTGTGACTTCTCACATTGAATATTCCTCTCATTATTCCAAATTACATCCTGCCAGAAGTGACATGGATGCCATTAGCCTCATCTTCCTAATGGTGAATAATTAACATAATTGGGTAACTAAGAGTTTGGCAGTATCGACGCAAATCGTGTAAATAAATAAATAAATGGGAGTCATCCTGCTGTACCTGTATCTGGAGATGTACATGTTTATAAATGCTGCTCCATTCACAGTTAGAAATGATAGTGGATTGGCTTAATCTTGATTTCCCTCATAAGCAATAAATGAAGGTCATAAACTCAAGCATTTTGCCTTTGTTTTGCAAGCTTTTTATCCCACGTACTATACCTTAATACAGATATTTTCATGTTGTCCCATGCATTGTATTTAAGCAAGATAGAATGGCTGCAGATGGCTTTTGCATTTTACAGAGTGGAATCTATCCCTAGGTTTCAGTGTCAGCTCCAGGTTTTTGAGGGCGCGTGGGCAAGACACCCTCCGTGGGGCCCCTCCCTCAGTGAGTCTACCTTCTCAATGCCATTGTTACCAGCAGCCCTTGCTCCTCATCCTCTTTCTCTTCATTGCTACCGCTTGCTTGCTTGACAGTCATAGAGCTAGTGAGCAAGCAGGCAGTGGCATCTACCGTTCCTCCTTACCACCACCACCATTGTCTGGGCCAGAGCAAGAGGCAGGTGAACAAGCAGGTTGCAATGGTGAAGAGGAGGAGCAAGTCCAGGGGGCTCTTGTCAGTGGGCATCTAATGGGGTGAGGGCCCTTGGCTGGTGCTTGGCCATACCTACCCTTGACACTGACCCTGCTTGGCTGCCACTAAGAGACTGGCCATGTTGCCTCTAATAGTAGTTGACCTGTTGCATTCTTCTTCTAAAACCCTTTTCTAATGGTTGTGGTTTGTTTCCAAAAAACAAGGAAAAAGACACCACATGCAGGAGGCCTAAATGTTGGAGTACATTTTTAAAAGCATGGTGGGGGTGGGGGTGAAGGGCAGGGCAACATTTATACTTGAAATACAAGCTCTTTTCCCCCCACCTGGAAATACCTTTAAAGAAAGGAGATTTCTTTAAAGATTTTCTTCCTAGAAGAAAATATGAAAAGGAGGGGAACAGAAAGGCAAAATATAAATCCCCTGCAAAGTTCATATGCCATCTACAGTTCTAAAAGCCAAGTGTTTCTCTCCAGCTTTCTGCTTCATTTTTACATTTCTGGGTGAAAAAAGGAAATCCGGCTACCACATTTTGCTCCTGTTTTCTGTCTCGCCCCCACCCGCACCGCCCCTCTGTCTCCAACTAGTAGAATCTAGAGTCCGTTGAAAATTTATTAACACTGACATTTAGACAACATAAAGCCATTTCCATTCAATTAAATAAACACAGCGTGTTAACCTTCAGTAAAAGAAGTAGCCACTCTTTTTTATAGGCTGCTGTAAACAGATTTCTGTGCTTGAACAAAGCCAAGATCAATAAAGCCTCTGCAAACAATAATAATCTCATGCACACTCTATCGACAGCTGCCTGGAAAATATTGCTTGAGTCTAACTGTACCGATGATTGGGCACTTTCCTGGTCTTTCCCTCTTGCTCTTTCATGTCCAAACACCAAACTGGAGCCAAAGTAAAAACAAGGCATTTCCCCCCCCCCCTAAAGGGATGGAAACAGAGTTTCTGGGAACTGTTCAGATGGACCTTTTTTTTCCTGCTTGGTGAACATATGAACAAGAGAGAATCCAAATCCTACATTTAAGGGTTCGTACTAATGAACACTTGAGGGGTGGGGTGGGGGCTGTGGAACAGAAGCAAAAATAGTAGCCTGTAGCCAGAAATGAAGTTCAAGATGTGAATTTGAGCTTTCCTCACCTCTGCATCTCCTGGCCGTGGACAATCACCTGTCTACTCTCTTTTGCCCCATTTTGTTTCTCCTGTCTCACCTTTCACCCAATTTTCTTTCCCATCTCAGGCAAAAGGCAGATGCAAGCCACTCAGAGTGCTCAGGAATTAGGGTGGCTGCTTGTCAATCACCAAAAAAGAGGAAACACATCACCAAAATGAAGACAAAAGATGGCAGTGATTTGCATAAAATTTGCAGATGCTAATTTATATGTAGAGATGCAAATTTAGAAGTAATTGTTATAATTTAAATGGAAATACAGTACATCTCACCATAGTGTGGAAGACTGTAACCAGGTGACCTGTGTGCCTGCTTGGTCTGTTGTCCAGGTGCTAACTGTTGATGGGCAACTCCAAGACCCCTGCTCAGAAATGGACAAGGAAGCCTTTGAAATGGCTTCAAATAGAGTGGCCTTCAAATAGAGGATGATCCTCTGAATAGCCTTTCAAACAGACTTTATATGTGGTGGGGTGTGGGGGAGGAAAGGCGATGGTGGTGTCAGAAGGGGGATGGAACAGAAAGGTGGTGGCTGCGGCAGTAGCAAGGGAGAAGGAAAGGTCACAGCCGAGGAAGGCAGGGTTTGGTGTTGGCGGCAGTGGTGGAAAGGAAAGGCCATGGCGGTGGCGGAGGGAAAGGTTGTGGTGGCAGAAGGAAGGGCTTGGTGTTGGTGGTGGCAGAAGAAAAAGAGAGAAGGGGTTGAGACGGGCCTGGGGAGCACACTTGCGGGGTTTGGTGGGTGCCAGTGCACCTGAGGGCACTGTGTTGCCAACCCTTAAAATAGAGGACTCTCCTCTGTTAAAGACACCTGGCCACCCTATAAGGAATGTGTTCACAGGACACCAAGGTCTCCTTCAAACCCAAACTGTCTGACATACCAGTGAACTGAATGCTGTCCAAAATCATTTGGTCCCTCACTGACTACTGCTGCTTCCAGCTCCACCTGGGGGAAACTCAGGGATGGAGTTGTGGGTGGCATCGGTAGCAGCTGGCATATCCAGTGAGGAGAGGCATGACTGATGGACAGACCACATTCAGTTCATTGGCAGGGCTGGCTCAAGATTTGAGGAGGCCCTGGCAGACCTTTGTGGGCTGACCTGGTGGCAGTGGTGACAGTGGACAACAATGGCAGCTGCAATGCTCTGAGGAATGCTGCAAGCAGCACTGGGTGGCTGGGTCTAGCCACCATTTTAATTTCCTACAGGGACCCTGATGCAGCATTTCTCTGGGGCACCATGGGAAATTTATATGGCAGCTAGCCCCAGCCACTGAGCACTCTTCGGAGCACTGGGCTAGAAGAGAAAACAAAAACAGTTTCCCATCCTAATCCCCCCCTTTTTTCTGGGCTTTCACTTCTCTAATATAGACTGTCATCCACAGTGTTGGAGGCAGAGACATCTTTGCCCAGGAAAGTGGTTCTGCTGCTTGATTTCCCCAGCACTCAGACTGAAATTTCTCATTGCTGGGGCTAATGTGATTATTTCGCACATCACTAGCCCAATCTCCTAAATGTTGTGAAGTTGCATGGATATTGCCAGCTGCTCTTGGTTGTTACCTGTGCCGAGATTTGCAAAACCTATTCCTTTGTTTCTTTGGAGTTTTCCACTTTGCCTCTCCACACTCTCAGATATCCATAGAAAGCCATCCAAGTGTCTTGCTTTTCCAAACATTTATTTATTTATTTATTATATTTATACCCCACCTTTTTTCTTGCAAGGAACCCAAGGCGGCTTACATAATCATCCTCCTCTCCATTTTATCCTCACAATGCCTGTGCATGCATAATTCTTACCCCTCCACACACATACCCATGCCAAAAAAAGCAGTTGCACAAACTGATATGCATTACAGCAGTAGGCTTGTGCATGTGTCTTGGCTAGTTGAACTATTTCTGGTTAGGAATGTGCTATTAGCTACCTCTACAAGAATTAAACCATGGGAAAAATACGCTTGGAGATACATTGCTTGAGTGCCTGTACAAGTATCCATGTTCCTGTGGAAGCCTCATAGTTCTGATAAGAAGAAATCTGACAGCTCGTTTTTTATTGCTCAGATCTGTGATGCTTTATTATTGTACAGAACCCAAAAACATAGATTTCATAGATCATAGAGTTGGAAGGAGCCTACAAGGCTATCAAGTCCAACCCCCTGCTCAATGCAGGAAATACATGTAATAACCTTGCCAGGCAGTCTAAGTCAAGCCACCCTCTCTCAGGCTCAACCCTGCCACAGCGATAATGATACTGGTCTACCATACAGGACTCTTTAAGGATTAATGAGATCCTTAAAACAAGATACTGAGATACTGGGTTCAAACAACACGATAACCCACACTCAAGGGTTGAGTATGGGTTGAATGTGGTTTGTTAATGAGCCATGGGTTGTTGTTGAAACATGGGTTACTGTGTTGTCTGAAACCAGCTCCAGCTGTGCTAACAAGCCATGGCTTGGTAGCCATGAACAGTCCATGAAAAGAACCCATAGTTTGTTGTTGGGTTGTTCACCATGGTTTCTTATTTCAGCTGGGTTCACACATGATAACCCATGCTTCAACAACAACCCACAGTTCAATGACAACCCACACTCAACCCTTGAGTGTGGTTTATTGTGTTGTCTGAACCCAGTCAATGTATGTGATGTGATTTTAGCATTTGGAACTACTGGTATGTACTATGTGAGCAAGGCACTATTTAGTAGAAGTAGTATGGTGGTGGTGGTGGTGGTGGAAGAGGAGGAGGAGGAGGAGGAGGAGGAGGAGGAGGAGGTGGCAGCAGGAGGAGGAGGAGGAGGAGGAGGAGGAGGCGGCGGCGGCAGCAGGAGGAGGAGGAGGAGGAGGAGACACATGGTTCATAGGGCCTCTTCAGTCATGGCCTCACAGCTAACAATGTAGTAATGTAATGAAAATGTAGTTATTTCAGAGGGCTTTTAGGAAAAACACTGTCAGACTGGCTGCCCATCGTACAGTGTTCTACAATTGCTTTTTTTGTTTTGCTTTGGTTTTTCTCCTGTTTTAATTATTTTTGTGACATTTGTTCTTGCTTTTTTTGTATTCTGTATCGTTGTACTGCTTTGTTATTAGTGTTAACTGTGTTGAAGGTCTTTCTGATAGAAAGACTGAGTCAAAATAATTGTAATAAATAGAGATAAATAAATGCCCATCACAGCACTAGATTCTTCCACCTGGTGGTTCACATCTTATTTACACACTCATTCTTTCAAGCTACATTTACAGTTGGAGTCCTTCCGAAGCACCTTGCAGAAGGAGCACCTGCCATCATAGCTGGAGGTAAGCAATGACCTAATCACAACATGCCATATGGTGGATAATGAACAAATGAAGTCAACTTGGAATGCACAGTATTTTTTATTTAGTACCTGCAGCCTGTCAAGAAAGTGGTTTTGGAACCTGCTGAACACCTCTGTTTTATACTGATGGTTATCTTTGCACTAATCCTAATGAATTCACTTTCCATGCATGATGATATCATCTAGGCTTCCAGGAGGCCAGTGGCAGCTCAGCATTAGCCGGATCAATCATTAAAACAAATTGCTACCCACAATCTCACAATCAGGATCCAAGCAACGAGCCTGCTAGGGGTAGATATTCCCACGAAAATTTGTTCCTAAATTGCCTTGATAGATGTTGAAAGAGAATATTTCATGGACTGCAGTAAAGCAATTCATTTGTGTCTCCTAGATATGAGTGCACTATCTATTGCATCTACCTCTTCACTGCCTCTCAGTTACATTAGCCGCCACCAGTCTTCCAATTTGCCACTTCAGGACTGTTTACTTGGCAGTCATTCCACTTCCAATATTTGCTGAAAAGAAGGTTTCACTCTTTCATGACCACTTGTGTCAGCATCACTAGTTGTTGTTGTTGTTTTCATCCTCTTGATTGAGTCAAGAGGACGGAGCAACTGCTCAGTGGTAGCACATATGCTTTGCATACACAAGGTTCCAGGGTCAATCCCAGTTAAAAGTATCTCAGGTAGCACAACATGGCAAAAAACAACAAAAACACCTGCTTAAGAACTTGGAATATTGCTGCCAACCAGAGAAGACAAGACTGGGCGAAGTGTACCAATGGTCTGATTTGGTATAAGGCAGCTTCATATGTTCCTGTTACATGTGAATTATTCTGCACCCTGCACATTTTATTCCTAAGGAAAAGGCAGTGTTCTTGGGGGAAAGCTGATGGCTAATACATGGTTTAGCAGACTTAGGGATGTATCAGAATTTCCTTTATGTTCACAAATAATCTCCCATTTGTAACCCTGAATGCAAGCGTGAGTAGGAGAGCATGTTCTCCGAAAATGTTAACAAATTCCCAAACTTATGCTCATGTTTGAATAAATGTGCATTTTTTAAAAAATGTGCATGTTCACGCTTTACGCTATGGGGGGAGTGTGTCTTTTTGCTGTGCCTTTAAAGAATGTGCATATTTCCTGTTCATGGAGGCTCAGGTGTCAGCTGTGAGCCAGGCGGCGCTGTATCAGCTCCATCTGATACGGCAGTTGCGCCCCTACCTTCCTAATCATCTGCTCCCATCAGTGGTTCATGCCTTGGTCTCCTCTCGCCTGGACTACTGTAATGCACTCTACGTGGGGTTACCCTGGAAGACGGTTCGGAAGTTGCAGCTGGTACAGAATGCAGCAGCTCGCCTGGTTAAAGGCAGCCGCCGGCGTGATCACATCACTCCAGTGCTCAAAGAGTTGCACTGGCTACCAGTTGTTTGCCGAGCCAAATTCAAGGTGTTGGCGTTGACCTTTAAAACCCTGTACGGCTCCGGTCCAGTATATCTCAAGGAGCGCCTCCAGCAACATCAAGTAGGCCGCTCAACAAGATCCGCCACGGATGGCCTTCTCCCTGTCCCAACGAGCCTGCTAGGGGTAGATATTCCCACGAAAATTTGTTCCTAAATTGCCTTGATAGATGTTGAAAGAGAATATTTCATGGACTGCAGTAAAGCAATTCATTTGTGTCTCCTAGATATGAGTGCACTATCTATTGCATCTACCTCTTCACTGCCTCTCAGTTACATTAGCCGCCACCAGTCTTCCAATTTGCCACTTCAGGACTGTTTACTTGGCAGTCATTCCACTTCCAATATTTGCTGAAAAGAAGGTTTCACTCTTTCATGACCACTTGTGTCAGCATCACTAGTTGTTGTTGTTGTTTTCATCCTCTTGATTGAGTCAAGAGGACGGAGCAACTGCTCAGTGGTAGCACATATGCTTTGCATACACAAGGTTCCAGGGTCAATCCCAGTTAAAAGTATCTCAGGTAGCACAACATGGCAAAAAACAACAAAAACACCTGCTTAAGAACTTGGAATATTGCTGCCAACCAGAGAAGACAAGACTGGGCGAAGTGTACCAATGGTCTGATTTGGTATAAGGCAGCTTCATATGTTCCTGTTACATGTGAATTATTCTGCACCCTGCACATTTTATTCCTAAGGAAAAGGCAGTGTTCTTGGGGGAAAGCTGATGGCTAATACATGGTTTAGCAGACTTAGGGATGTATCAGAATTTCCTTTATGTTCACAAATAATCTCCCATTTGTAACCCTGAATGCAAGCGTGAGTAGGAGAGCATGTTCTCCGAAAATGTTAACAAATTCCCAAACTTATGCTCATGTTTGAATAAATGTGCATTTTTTAAAAAATGTGCATGTTCACGCTTTACGCTATGGGGGGAGTGTGTCTTTTTGCTGTGCCTTTAAAGAATGTGCATATTTCCTGTTCATGGAGGCTCAGGTGTCAGCTGTGAGCCAGGCGGCGCTGTATCAGCTCCATCTGATACGGCAGTTGCGCCCCTACCTTCCTAATCATCTGCTCCCATCAGTGGTTCATGCCTTGGTCTCCTCTCGCCTGGACTACTGTAATGCACTCTACGTGGGGTTACCCTGGAAGACGGTTCGGAAGTTGCAGCTGGTACAGAATGCAGCAGCTCGCCTGGTTAAAGGCAGCCGCCGGCGTGATCACATCACTCCAGTGCTCAAAGAGTTGCACTGGCTACCAGTTGTTTGCCGAGCCAAATTCAAGGTGTTGGCGTTGACCTTTAAAACCCTGTACGGCTCCGGTCCAGTATATCTCAAGGAGCGCCTCCAGCAACATCAAGTAGGCCGCTCAACAAGATCCGCCACGGATGGCCTTCTCCCTGTCCCATCAGCCAGAGAAACCAGGCTGGTGGGGACTAGGAGGAGGGCCTTTTCTGTGGCAGCCCCCAATTTATGGAACTCTCTCCCCAGTGATCTCCACCATGCCCCTTCCTTGATTAGCTTCCACCAGGCATTAAAAACATGGCTTTTCAGGTGGGAATATGGGGTGGGTTAGGATTTTTAATTGTGTTTTATACTGTGTGTGTGTGTGTGTGTGTGTCCCCATATTTTATTGCATTGTACATCGCTCAGAGTGGCCAGTTGTCTGGCCAGATGGGCAATTCATCAATATAATAAATAAATAAATAAATACATAAATACATACATAAATAAATGAAACACCCCCCCCCCAAAAAAGTGTGCAATTGAACATGGGAAATGAGGTGAGCAGAGCTTCAAGATGGTATTCAGAGAATCTCGACGATTGCAAAAATCACTTCTCTACCCATCCCCAGTCTTAAATGGAAGCTGAATCCTATGAGCTGGAATGATTGATGGATCAGATGCATTGACAATTAGGGAAGTTGTTACTATAGTTAATGTATTCCATATTATGCACATCTAGGGATCCTCTAGGCAAATTCTGATCGGCTGTTTGACAGAGAATTTGGCATCTCCAGTTTTTCTGTTTTTATCCTCCACGATTGCAGAGAACTTGACAGCCTGCGTGCAATTGATAGTGCAGGTTATGGTGAAAACAGAGTAGTGCAGACTGTGGAGTTCGAATGGAGAAGCCGACTCTATTTCTCAACCACAACACCTCCTCTCCCAAGGGTACTATCCCAAGTGACCATATTTATATTTCTAACCTTTCCACAGTCGTCACCTGTTTCCCCTTTGCTACCTAAGGCATACTGTGCACATGCAGAAGAATGAGGCGGAAGAATCCTGAGGTGGTAGGGTGCTCTCCACCACTCCAGATTGCAGGTGAGAGATATCTCTTTTTAAAAATGTTTTCCTATGTTAAAAAAACAAACACACAACTAGCACACTGCAGAGAAAGGTTCTAGCTCACCATTGTGTTGGTTTTCTACTGCAGGGAGTTATTCACTTGGTGGAGCTTGAAATATATGATCTCCTACCTGCTGTCTGAAGTGGTGACAATTGATTCTACCACCTCGTAGGAATATAGGAAGTTGCCTATTTGTCCATTTAGCCCTGTGTAGTCTATGCTGACTGGCAGCAGCACTCCAAGGCCTCGGGCAGTGGTATTTCCCAGCACCTACTAACCCAGTGTTCTCCAACCTTGGGTCCCCAGATGTTTTTGGTCTACAACTCCCAGCATGCCCCAGCCAGCTATGCTGGCTGGGGCATGCTGGGAGTTGTAGGCCAAAAACATCTGGGGACCCAAGGTTGGAGAACACTGTACTAACCTGTGATATTTTAACTGGAGTTGCTGGGGTTTGAACGTGAGGATCTTCTGCATGCAAAACATGTACCAGTCCATGTCTGGGCCCAATTCAAAGTGCTGGTATTAACTTACAAAGCCCTAAACAGCTTGGGGCCAGGTTACCTGAAGGATCATCTCCTCCCATATACACCTGCCCTGACCCAAAGCTCATCCTCAGCAGTCCACCTCCAGGAGCCCCTCCCAAAGGAAGTGAGGTGGGTAGAAGGTCTTTTCTGCTGTGGCAACCCGGTTGCAGAACCAACTTCCCAGAGAGGCTTGGCTGGCACCTATGTTGTGCTCTTTCTGGTGCCAGGTTCTTATTCTTATTTTCCCATTTCCCATTATTCTCCCATTTCCCATTTCCCATACATTCTTATTTTCCCAGGAATTTTAGTCTTTTAGTCTCTGTTTTAAATCCTATAGTGTATTTTAAATCTCTGTACTGCTGCTAAGTTTTATTTTGAATTTTATTCCTATTTTCTACTGTAGGTTTGCATTTTAAATGTTTATACTGTATTTTATGTTGTATTTTGTGGCTTTAATTGTTGTGAACCGCCCAGAGTGCTTCGGCTATTGGGCAGTATAAAAGAAATGTAATAAATAAATAAATGTATGCTATCACTGAACTCTGTCCTTTATAGATGTATAGATTTTGTTAAATCCATTCCATCTGTGTTTCACAGATAGTCAGGCATCTTTCACTCCATTGTCTGCTCATTGACAGATTTAGATTCTCCCCCCCTTGGGGAAAAATGTCGGCCACTATTTCCGGTACTTTTCAGTGGCACGTAACATTTTGTATATTTTTCTTAGCTCAGTGTACAATCAATGAGTGGAGTACACACACACACACAGATTGCTACATAGCAGAGGCTGAAGAGGGGCTGAAGAGAGATCAGAGATGCATAAAAGGTGGCTTTTAAAAAAAGAAAAGAATATATATATATATATATATATATATATATATCAGCAATATATCAGCAATATATCAGCATATTTTCCAGCAACTTTCACATTTTGTATGACTGAATTTGCGTGCAATTCCAGGAAGTAAAAAACCAGTCCACAAGTCCACAGAATCTGTGCGACTCTGAAAAAGCCAGTCCGCTCTGGAATCTACAGCCTCATTCCGTTGCATGTGTGAACCAGGCCTTTAGTTTGTTCCCCCATATGAGTCCAATTTCATACTGAAACAACTCTGGATATATATTTGTCCAAATTGCTATTTAAAAATTCCCTGTGACAGGCTTTCTATAGCCTTCCTTGGAAATTTGTCCCATCATGTCAAAAGGTTAAAAGGTCTCCCTATTGTTTAATCTAAAGATGCAATCTAGCACCATTAAAATCCTTCTGAGGTTTGCCTTTGACTGCAATGACAGCTGAATTGCATTCTGCTATTTTCCCTCTTGCAACTGAAAGCTATTTAAATTGCGCTACCATCAGCGTTTGCGTTTCCTCAGTGGCTGCTACACCTTTGAGGCAGCTGGTCGCATGTAACTTCACTTAAGCATTGTCCCTGGGTAACTCTGGCATGGCACATCTAGGTCCCTGTCCTGCCCCTTATTTCTGGCACATTATTGTCTGGATAACTGGGTAAAATCCATTAGGAGTGCCTGGCCTGCATATGGAGAGGATTGCCTCAGCACAAGAAGTTGGGCTAGATAACCTCCTTGCCCCATTCCTTGCCAACCCAGTGACTGTGGAGCTGTATTTGGATAACATATTTCTCCTTCCCACATATCATCATATATTTCCCCTTCCACATTCCTTTCTTAGGCTAACCATTCCACAGCAGGATTAGGCTCCTCATTGGCTTAAATGTTAATTGCATGAAGCTGTTATTCTTTGTTGGAAGGGGTTCCCCCCCCACCGCCCTATAAACAAAACAGCAAAAATCATGTACAGCAAATTTGAGCCACAATAACACAAATTATTAGATACGCAGGCTAGTGTGGTCTAGTGGTCAGAGTGTTGGAAAGGGACTCGGGAGATCCAGGACGGTTCTAATCCCTGCTCAGCCATGAAGCTCACTGGGTATCTTTCAGTCAGTCATGGACTCTCCTCCGCCTAACCTACCTCACAGGGTTATTGTGAGGAGAAAATGGAGAGGAGGAAGACCATGGAAGCTGTGTTAGGTTCCTTGCAAGAGAAAAATGGTGGGCTAAAAATGTAATCGTTAATGATAGATAGAAAGAAAATGTGGCACTTACTAAGCACAGAAAAGAGCATAAGTTGACACGCATTCTCCTCCTCTGTGTCCATCCACTAACTCATGACTGATCTGTCCTAAGCTTCCCTAACTTTTGTTTAAATGAGAAACAATCTTGACATGTAAATATAAGGCTGCCAAATTAAAACAATGGTCTGCCCATAGCAATTTTCTTTTATTTGTTTTGTCTAAAACAGTAGACTTCCACCTTCTCAGATTCAGGAGGACTCATGTTTGGCCTCAACCTGCAGCACCAAATGCACTTTGTGTGTGTCCATTGCAGATTTCTCTGACATGCCTATATGTCTCAGCATTGCCCCAGAAGCACATATAGAATCATAGAATCATAGAAAAGTAGAGTTGGAAGGGGCCTACGAGTCCAACCCCCTGTTCAATGGAGGAATCCAGGTCAAAGCATCCCTGACAGATGGCTGTCCAGCTGCACCTTGAATGCCTCCAGAATGAGAGAGCCCACCACCTCCCTAGGTAGTTGATTCCATTGTCTTATTGCTCTGAAAGTCAGGAAATTTCTCATGATGTTTAGGTGGAATCTAGGTTCCTATAACTTGAGTATGGGTGTTAATCGAGCCTTACCTGGGCTTTAGGTTCTCCTCAGCTTGGTCCTCTGCAGCGGCCCGATCTCGCTCTTCTGAGCGGCACAGAGCGTTCTCCGCGCCGATCGTGCCGCCACTGATCGAGCCGCTAGCGCCCGGCTTCTGGCTGCTCCGGCGCGCTGGACCCCCACACTATAGTTTTGGTGGGGGGAACCATGGCAACAGGGCTTAAACAGCCCTGTTGCCCTGGTTTCCCCCGCCAAAAACATAGCGCGGGGGTCCAGTGCACCAGAGCAGGGTCCCGTCGCGTCACTTCTGCTGCGCCGGAAATGACGCGATGGGACCGGAGCAGACGGCACAGGCGGCTCGCCGCGAAGAGGTGAGCCTCTCTAGGACCCGGTAAGCCCGCCCGAGCCTCGTGTGGGCACGGGCGGGCCGAGTTCGGGTCCCACCCGCGCCCACGCGAGCCACAAGATACATCCTTAAACTTGAGCCCATTATTCTGTGTCCTGCAAACTGGGATGATCGAGAAAATATCCTGGCCCTCCTCTGTGTGACAACCCTTCAAGTACTGGAAGAGTGCAATCATATCTCCCCTCAGTCTCATTTTCTGAAGGCTAAACATGCCCAGTTCTTTCAGTCTCTCCTCATAGGGCCTTGTTTCCAGTCCCTTTATCATCCTTGTTGCCCTCCTCTGAACCCTCTACAGTTTGTCTACATCCTTCTTAAAGTGTGGTGCCCAGAACTGGACGCAGTACTCAAGATGAAGCCTAACCAGTGCTGAGTAAAGGGGAATTATCACTTCACGCAATTTGGAAGCTATACTTCTATTAATGCAGCCCAAAATAGCATTTGCCTTCTTTGCAGCCCCATCACATTGCTGGCTCATATTCAGTTTGTGATCTACCACAATTCCAAGATCCTTCTCACTTGTGGTATTGTTGAGCCAAGTGTCCCCCATTCTGTAACTCTGCATTTGGTTTCCTTTCCCTAGGTGCAGCACTTGGCATTTATCCCTATTAAATTTCATTCTGTTGTTTTCGGCCCAGCACTCCAGCCTATCGAGATCGCTTTGAATTTTGTTTCTGTCTTCCAGAGTATTAGCTGTTCCACCCAACTTTGTGTCATCTGCAAATTTGATAAGCATTCTCTGTACCTCCTCATCCAAGTCATTAATAAAAACGTTGAAGAGCACTGGGCCCAGGACCGAGCCCTGTGGTACCCCGCTCGTTAGCTCTCCCCAGTTTGAGAAGGAACCATTGATAAGCACTCTTTGAGTCCGATTCTGTAGCCAATTCTGGATCCACCTGATAGTTGTTCCATCTAGCCCACTTTTAGCTAGCTTGCTAATCAGGATATCATGAGGCACTTTGTCGAAAGCTTTGCTGAAGTCCAGATATATTATGTCCACAGCCTTCCCATAGTCCACAAGGGAGGTTACCCGATCAAAAAATGAGATCAGATTAGTCTGGCAGGATTTGTTCTTGACAAATCCATGCTGGCTTCTAGTAATCACTGCATTGTTTTCAAAGTGCTTGCAAACTGACTTTTTTATAATCTGCTCCAAAATTTTCCCAGGGATTGATGTCAGACTGACTGGCCTATAGTTCCCAGGCTCCTCCTTCTTGCCCTTTTTGAAGATGGGAACAACATTTGCCCTCCTCCAGTCATCTGGCACTTCACCTGTCCTCCATGATTTCTCAAAGATAATAGACAGTGGTTCTGAGAGTTCTTCTGCCAGTTCCTTTATTACTCTAGGATGCAGCTCATCAGGCCCTGGAGATTTAAACTCGTTCAGAGTAATCAGGTGCTCCTTGACCGTTTGCCTATCAATCTCAAGCTGCAATCCTGCCTCTTCAGTCTGCACTTCAGGTTTGCCAGGGGGGTCTAGACCCTCTTTTGGGAGAAGACCGAGCCAAAGTAGGAATTGAACATTTCTGCCTTTTCTTTGTCTTCTGTTATCAATTTGCCATCCGTATTGCATAGTTGAACCACCATTTCTTTCCTCTGTCTTTTACTATGCATGTATCTGAAGAAAGCTTTCTTGTTGTTTTTAGCATCCCTCGCTAACCTTAGCTCATTCTCAGCTTTAGCCTTCCTGACACTATTCCTGCAGTTCTGTGCTACCTGCCTGTACTCTTCCCTTGTAGCCTATCCTTCGTTCCACTTCCTATACGTGTCCTTTTTTGTTTTCAGGTCATCTTTGAGTTTATTGTGAAGCCACATTGGCTTCTTCTGTTGCCCTCTGCCTTTTTTCCTTGTGGGAATTGTTTGCAATTGTGCCTTTAAAATTTCCTTTTTAAAAACTCCCACCCATCCTGGGCTCCTTTTCTCATTAGAGTCGCTTGCCATGGGACCTTACTTATCATTGTTCTGAGTTTGTTAAAATTGGCTTTCCTAAAATCCAGGATACACGTTTGGCTACACTCAGCTTTTGCTCCCCTTAGAATCAAGAACTCAAGTATAACATGGTCACTTTCCCCCAGAGTTCCCGAAACTGCCACTTTATCCACTAACGCGTCTCTGTTGGTTAGAATCAGGTCAAGGATAGCTGATCCTCTAGTTCCTTCCTTCCTATTGGTCTTCATTCCTCAAGCAGTTGTTTCCCTTTGCACATTTTAGTATTCAGCACACCCTTCCCCAACCTGATGCCCTCCAGAGGTTTTCCACTACAACTCTTGCATTCATGACCATTGGCCATGCTTGCAGAGGCTAAGGGAATTGAAGTCCAAAATACCTGGAGGGCTCCAGGTTGGGGAAGGCCATTCTTATGGATGCATTGATCCATTTCAGTTTCTTCAGAGAAGAGTGTTAGGGTGCTGTAACAGATATGACTTTAAATCTGTGACTGGTAGCTACATCTCCCCCCCATTTTTACTCTAGAGTAGGAACAGGGGGGCTGATTCAGATCTTAAAAGCTCCTCTACCCCATGTGGCTCACGCTGGCTCAGCTTGTCTGAGCGTGGAAAGCTAAGCAGGGTCAGGCCTGGTTGTTACTTGGATGGGAGACCCCTCCTCTAGTTTCCAGCATTGAGCAGCAGGTTGGACTCTATAGCCTTGTAGGCTCCTTCCAACTCTATGAGCTATGAAATCTACGCTACAGTCCTGATCTGAAGCGGGGGCCCTGCTCCTACTTTAGAATATAAATGGGGGGGGGGAGAGAAATGTAGTTGCTAGACACAGATGTAAAATCATGTCTGTTTTGGCCCTCAGATAGCAAAGATACCAATTTGCTGTGTACCTCAAGTTTGTTTAAGTGTTAGATACATTTCTTCTCCCCACCCCCCACAAAACACTTGCCCTCAAAATGTAAAAATGCAAAATTGCCAGTAGCAAACTAAAATACTGCACTTAGGCGCACTTTGTGCTACCTCCTCAGCTCCCAATCACCCCATTACAAGCTCCATTAGCTAAAATTAAAAGTACAAAGGATAGCTAAATGAAAGCGTTCTTCCTTTCCTGCTAGTTGCAGCAGTGTAGAATCCTAGGATATTGCAATTAGGTATTTTCTCACAAGACTGGCCTCAATGGGAAATAAATGAACTTGTCCAAGTGATACTCCTCCAAGCCCCACTGCTACCACTGAATATCAGTGGCTGTGGCAGTGGACCCTGCCAGGAACAAATGAATTCCTGCTTTGGGAGGAACAGCTTTGCTTTTAATAACACAGGAGAAAGAACAACTGAAAGAAGGAAAGGGAGAGTGGAAGAAAAGAACTGTTCAAAAATGCCAAAGAAGTCTGGAAAAATAAAAGGAGACAAGAGATTGCATTATTACCAGCTACGTAAACATGCTTTGGTTCGTATTTTGCTTGCATTGTCATAAAGGTCAGGAAATGATTCCTCTTTTCATATCGGCACAGGAACTGCCTGCCCTCCCAAGAAAAGGCCGTGTCCTAATCATCTGCATTTTATTAGAAAACTAAAATAAATAAATGGCCACAGGCCATCTGCCTCTCCACTCAGGGTGGTGGCGTGGGGCCTTTCCTACCGTCCCAGTCTTCTCATAAGTTTTCTTTCTTCTTTTTTCTTTTTTTCTTTCTTTCTTTCTTTTCGCGCTGGAGCAGCGCGAAGTGTCTGCCTCCTTCCCGAGGCAGGAAACTAAACTGGAGTTTCCTGGGGGAGGCCCCGCCTCCTCCGGGAAGCTCAGATCAAAGTCTGCCTTCCCAGCCCCGGAGGCGGGGCTTGCCCCAAGCTTGCTGGCCTCCGACACTCTAGGAGAACCCATTTTGGGGATGGAGTTCAGCACCATGGATAGCTCCTATGAAGCTCCAAATAAAACCTGCAAAACCTGAATGGAAAAGGAGCCCCACCAAAATAGGAGTCACCAGCCTCCCCTGTAGTGTGTGTGCTGTGTGTGTGTGCGTGCATGCGTGCGTGCGCGTGCGTGCGTGTGTGTGTGTGTGTAAGCTCCTTTTTCTGGTAAACATTTATATTGCTCAGAACAAATAGAGTCTGGCCAACTAACAACCATGCTGGAGACAGATTCCAGAGAACTAGAACATGTTTCCGAGTTTCCAGCATGATCAAAGGGCCCACAGAACATCAGAGTTCCTTATGTGCACAATGTGTGGAGGGAATGGGAATGAAGCAGATGTGAAGCCTGAAGAGCAAATGAGGGAGAGGGTTGCACTGACATAAGCAGGGCTGGCTCCAGGTCTTAGGGGGTGCTCAGCAAAATGTCCTCTGGTGGCCCTCTCCTACTGCAGGGAACACCCACTCATAGGCTTGACTGGTACCAGTGGGCAGTCATTTTAATGTCTTAAAAATGTCCCTGATGTTTCATATTCCCATGGCATTGTAAGAAATAAAAATGGTAGCTCCTAGACTCAACTCGCTGGCAAAGGTGGTTGGGTAGGGCAAGTGTCAGTGTTGGTGCCCCCTCCCCCCGCCAGGGTGTTGGAGCCCTAGCTAGCAGCTGCCTGACAGTGTCAGGTAGTAACGCCGGGCCTGGAGATAAGCCCATTTCAGAAGTTCAAATGAAGGCACATGAAGGGGAGCAGAACTGTGTTGCGAAGCTCTGCCCCAAACCGCACACATTAATTTGAAGGTCTGAAGTGAGTTCTCATACATACAGCTGTATGCACAAGGGGCTGTCTCCAGGCAATCAGGACCCCTGGAAAAGCAAGCTTCTCAATTGTAGGGAGAGTGACCCAGGCATTTTGTGTTGGATGAGCTACACCCTGTTCCGTGAGTGGAAGGGGAAACAGGCAAAATAGTGTGCCCACACTCCTTTTTGCTCTTCTCTTCCTGTGACCTTTTCCACTGTCACCAGGTGGAAATCTTTTTTCCCCTCTGGCTATCTCCACAGGACCAGCCTTAAAACTCTCTGTGTCTCAGGTATCTACTTTAGGCATTGTGGGGGTTGGCTACTAGATGTGGGGAGGGGTAACCAAAATGAAAAAAAAGACCACGAATTTTCAAATAACAAAGCTTAACTTTTCTGAAGAAAAATATCAACAGGAAAAGTTTTTAAACACACACACTCCATGCACACACACACAAAATACCATATGAGTAATAGGATAATACAACAACCATGGATAAACACATCAGGTACTTTATCCAGGTCACTTCCAAGCAATATCTTACTGCCAGTAGTCCAGCTCTCTCAATCAGTTCTCTAGTTCCACAAGCTCAGACTCTTTCCTCTAGAACTCTGGGCTTCTTTCCTTCCTTCTCTCCCTCTCTTCTTCCTTCTGCTTCTCTGCCCCTCTGCCTCTTTGCCTGAAATGTTTATCTCTTAAAATTAGTTTTTTTCTTCTTTCCACAACCTATCAGGAGCATTGTTTCTTGTTCACTTCTGCAAATTAAGTTTCTATTTCCTAAATTAAAACATTTCTCTCTCTTCCTCTGACCTTCTATTAAACTTAGTAATCTCCTGGTTTACTGAGCATATTTCCTGACCTCTGCATTATTCTAACTAAACTATTGACCTCTAAACTATTAACTTTTTTATTAACTATTAACACACACAAAAGATTAAATCCCATAATGTTGTAAAACCAAACTAAATACAAACATGGAGGGCAATTCTGTTCCTTCATACAGTTGTATGCATAGTAGGGATTGGTGAGAATTTTGTTTCAGTTCATTTTAGATAAGAATTTACCAAAATCTGCAAATTTCATCATATTTCGGTGGGAAAGAACTATATGTGTGTGTGTGTGTGTATGTGGAGAAAGCAAAACTGACAGATTAATCCAACTAGGCCAAGGGCTTTGAGTGCATAGCTCCCTGTGTACTCAGCCATGTTTGTGGTGCTGAATTAGGGATGCCACCTCTTTTTTTCTAATAGCCTGCTCATCTTTAACAGCTATATGGGAAGTAGGTATAACATGGTCCTCTCCATATTGGGAATTGCTGTACCTATTGAATTTGGTGCAGATGGGTGAAAATTTCATTTCAGTACATTTTTTTCCAGTAAGAATGACAGAATTCTGTCATATCTGGGACAGAAAGAACTTGAGATTTTAAAAGTTAGAATGTGAGAGAAAGCAAAACTGAAAACTGACAGATTCATCCATCCCTGATACAATTGTGCGGATCCTTAACACAAAATAGTAACCACCCAGGATCAGGAACAATAATTCTGTGATGAAGACAACGTGATTGGCCCCACCCACATTATTGCAAGCTTCTAAATGTTACAATAGCACCCTGAGATGTATCCACAGCAAAGCAGTGCACAAGGTAGTACTATAGCATGTGAAAGGCACCTGTTCGTCTCCCTGTTCCCATGTCTAGGACAATTCCATACTTCTATATGAGCTGTTTTACTTTTGTTATCATTAACTATGAAAAAATCCTAGTTGTTTTTCAGGGAGAGATCCTGGTCTGACTTAACCATCTACATACCAGAGAAATCAGAGCAGAATGTATATGGATGAATTGATTTGAACATTTTTCCTACAATTGGTTTAATATCCCAGGCAAGTATTATCATATTCTACCTTCTACAGCAGGCATGGGGAATGTTCAGTCCTCCAGATAATACTGGACTGTAACTCCCATCATCCTTCACCATCAATGCTGGCTAGGGCTGATGGGAGTTGCAGTCCGACAACATCTGGAGGGCTACACAACTCTCCCAACCCTGTTCTATGGTTTCAAAAAACAGCACAACATTAAGATAAAGGTTGATATTCACAGTACTGGGGCTGCATACCTTGCTCCTGTGACCAATACCAATGGGAACTTTAATAGCTACAAATTAAATTCGCATTTAGCACTTGGTACAAACATTAATTAACTAATCTTCACAATACCCCTGTGGGAAAGCCATGTCATTATGCCTGCTCAGAAAGGTTAAGTGAATTGCCTCCGTCCATGCAACAAGCCAAAGACTGAGGTAGGATTAGCATTTATAAATAGTTCACATTTAGGATTGCATTTTTTTAAGAGAAAGAGAGGGGTGTTAATTTTCTTTTCTTTGCTCATGTCTCTTTTCCTGCATAGTATTCACTGTATTTGCAACTTTTGCTACCATGGCTCCAGTATAGCAAGAAGTGGAAGGGAGGAAGTGAGGAAGCATCGAGCACTATGTAAACAGAAAGCTCATGCAGGCCAGGATTCAACTGTTAAAGACATGCAAAGAAGAAAATGCATACATGTTTACACATCATACACATCAAGGGGATTGTTTCTTTGTTGTGGTGCAGCATATCCCACTGCCAAAGACACAAGCGGTCTTCAGCAGTGGGAAATAGGGATAGACGAATCTTCAATTTTGTTTTTTCGCAGTCTCTCATTTTTCCTATCTTAAGTTTTGTTCATCTCAAACTTTGAGAATTTCTCTAGTCTCAATTTTGGTTTATCACAAACTCTGAGATCTGTTGTTAAAATTTGCATGAAAATTCATAGGCATTTTTGTGTAGATTTCTCCTAATATATGCATTTTGTATGTATATTATGCCTATATTTGTATGTATTTTGCAAGCAATTTTCTTAATATAAGACATGTTTTAATGTTATTTTCCCTAATATACACAGTTTTGTTTGGAGAAGTCCATTGTAAAATTGGGAGAAGACTGAATTTTGAAGGACAACTGAGTTTTGGTTCGCACAAGTGGTTCAAAACTGTGAAATTATGTAAGTTCACAGTAAAATGCAAACTGAACGAATTTCTTCCACAGCCATAGTGGGAACCCAAAACCAACAAACACAACTTCATCTTCAGGCAAAGTTCATTCTGATGCACACACATATCATTTGTATGGAGGTGATGTCAAGCAATATGAAAGATCCACCTCTGGGGTTTTGGGGGGTTGTGTTGTTGTTTTTTAAAAAAATCTTTGTAGTTGTTTAATATCCATAACTCATCAACCTGGGTTGCAGATATCAAGTGATGACAAACATGGAGAGGTGGAGTCTTCCTTAAATGGTGCATTGGTTCATGGTAACTATATAACTAATCAGCAGGGTGGTGCTGGTTATATGGGCCAGTTTTGCACTGGCAAGCAACCAGCCTACAGATTTGTAATATATATGGCCATTAAGAAAGTAGGTTTTCCACCAGAGATGAAACCAACATTTGCTTTTAGTATATATAAGTGGGACACATGCAAAAAAATCACAGTGTGTGTGTGTGTGTGTGTGTGTTGCACCTCATCCCCCCCCTCACACACACACACCAATTGTCTTGGTGCCCAGCTTGAGTAGCAGAGTTGTGGTGGGCCCCAGGCTCCGTTTCATGGATGTGGTTCTAGAGACAGCTGCCATCATCACAGCCCACTGCTTTAATCCTGAAAGCACCTAGCTCAAGCAAAGATGCTGCAATGGTGGCAACTGACCCCAGACCTGGCTCCATGGAGCCCAGACCATCAGCACCTCTCCCTGCTCCCTGGGCTGAGGGACCCCACAACAAACCATTTGCTGCCCTTCAACCTAACTCCTGCCCTTCAACCTAACTCAATAGCTATGGGCACACACACACACACACGCAGTGGTGGAGTGGTAAATTTTGAAGTGCAGGCACTCATCTTGATTGCCCTCATAGCCCCACAGAGATTTCGAAATTGCAGGCAGCTGTGTTGATCCATAGCAACAAACCAGTTCTAGCAGTTTTATCTCCACCAGGAGCAGGTCTTTTGTAAAGTTAATGTGTCTTACTTGCCCATTCAAAACCAGGGGGGGGGAGCTTTGCATTACAATAGGGAACCATATAGTATTGTTGGGAAAATCCATTTCCCCCAGCTATTCTGAGAATTACAACTAAGCTCAGAGGGAACGGGGAATTCCGAGGGGATGGCAGATGACGTCAGCATCCTGGCTAATAAAATAAATGCCAGCACTGTGTCCCTACAAGCCCACACATCTGAAGCTTCTCTCTACTGCCAATGTTTGCTGGCAGCACACATGTAAAACCCTTGGCCTCCAATTATTTATGGTTGGGGTGGAAATGGTGGGATCTTTTCCCCCTCTGAAGTAGGATTTTTATGCATACCTAGCCCTCCCTACTATCACCTGTAGGGACCTAATCTTGCCTCCCCCACCCCATTCTGCCACTCAAGCACATTTGCATCTGGCATACTCAGTTTAAAAATAGGGGAGATATAATGTCATGGAATGATATCATGGAATGAAAGTTGCAAGTAACAACAAAAAGATCTACTGGAGATAAGGTTGTAGTTGTTGTTGTTGATGATCATGGAAGGAAAGGAAAGGAAAGGCTGCCTTGAAATCTAAGAAGACCGACATTCTGTACTGCAGTTTTTACTATTACATTGTTTATTTGAATGCAAAAATGCAGATTCAAAAGCTGATCAGAGTTACTTTTCAAAAGAAAACAGATTTACATTTTCTTAATAGGGGGAGGGGATATACATATGAAACTTTTCTTTTGGTCTCTCTTAACGGGTACCAATTTGGTTTAATGAATCTTGAGGTACATTCAATATGTTAAGACTGTGAAGTTCAGAACAGATTATAGAGGAAATCTACTGAGACTATTTCCTCTGAAAGCTCTATTATAATGAATGGGGAGCGATAAAAACACACACATTCCAATGTGGTTCATGAAGAAGAAAAACCTGGTAGAATTTATTCCATGTGTGAAGACTAAATTATCAGGTTAATGAGAGGTCAGTCTTCTTAGATCTCACGGGAATTACACTACAGAAAACATACTGTTATGGAAGTCAGTCCAAATCAGGAAACTGATTGCAAATCCTAGCATAAAATGCAACAGATAAACATGGTTACCAGGGCTTGCACAGCACGTTCTTTTACTGGCCATACTCCTGAGTTATTTCAACAAACAATAAATATCGGCAGTTCAAAGACCATTAGGAAGTGATTTTGTGCTTATGCAGCTGGCAAGAGAAACCACATAAAAACAATGGAATCAAGACTCCTAACAGCGCTGAAATGCATCTTGAAATCAATAACAAGTGGAGCATGTGCACATTACATCCAATGGGATGCCCAGTCCCCACTCCTTTGGCATACTTATGTAAATAAAAATGAGAGGTCAGGGTAGACTTAAAGGATGTGTCCTGAAACATAAATGCAAATACAACAGCAGTTCATGGGGTGTTTTTTTTTTTTTTTTGCTTGTATTTTAAAGAAGGCTTTAAAAATATTTTCTTGTTTATTGTGAAAATCTGGGATAAATTCTTTAATGTCTCTAGTATACCTTGTAGGAATAATTGACATTTTAAAATAATCATCCTGTAATTCTAGTGAACCCTTCACTGCAGAGTGTATATTTCAGTCCTCTGATACATTACTGAGACAGCTCATACAGTGAGTTGTGGCAATAAAGCTGCACCAGTCTTTTCCTCTCCCTCAACTGTCGCCTGCCATTCCATCAGAATGCAGCAGAGGGAATTAGGAGAAGCAGGGCCACCCCATCAGCTCAACTGAGAGACCAGCAACTTTTTGACCTCCTCTCCTTGAACTGTTTCCATTCCAGCAGGTTATTATACAGACTTAGTAACTAAGAAATGGTGCCTAAGTTTGCTTTTTCCTCTCCTCCGTCCCCTTCCATTTTCCTTTGGTGTTGTGTCTTTTGAACATGAGGGCAGAGACTATCTTGCTATTTATCTTTATAAACTTCCCTAAGAGCCTTTTCAGCTGAAGAGTAGGCTAAGAATACTATAAATAAATAAACAAGCAAACAAACAGAGTAGTAGAAGAAGACTAGAGTATACTCTGGCATAAGCCAGATATATTATTGGTACATCAAGGGTCACCTGGCACCATGGGAAATAATTGAAACATGTCAAGGCCTGGAGCCCTCTGAGTAGGTCATCATCATCAGGCGATCACTCGTGACCGAGTAAGATTGTCTTCCGGGATAAAAAGGAGGAGATTCTAAAGAAGATTGTGTAGACTCTAGCGATGGGTCCGTAAGTGACTGTGGAGGCCAATTCTAGATCCACACAGCTTCCCACAGTGAGGACACAGGTTACCAGATAGAAGATGGTCCTGTAAAGGATTCATTTGACGTGCTTTTCGCTTAGCACGTTTCTCCCTTTCACCTTGCACTCGGGCTTCTTCAAAGTCCATTGAACCTTTGTGAAAGGCCAACCTCCATTTAGATCGTTCATGGGCCAGAGCTTCCCAGTTTTCGATGTTTATATTGCATTTTTTTAGATTAGCCTTATGAACATCTTTAAACCTCTTATATTGACCACCGATATTCCGCTTTCCATCCTTGAGTTGGGAGTAAAGTAACTGCTTTGGGAGACGGCAGTCAGGCATTCGAACAACATGACCGGTCCACTGAAGTTGGCGTTGAAGGATCATTTTTTCAATGCTAGTAGTCTTTGCTTCTTCCAGTACACTGACATTTGTTCGCCTATCTTCCCAAGTAATTTGCAGGATTTTCCGGAGGCAACGTTGATGAAACCTTTCAAGGAGGTGGAAGTGACGTTTATAGATAGTCCATGTTTCGCAGGCATACAATAAAGTTGGTAATACAATGGCTTCATAAACCAGTGTTTTGGTCTTCTTACAAATATCCCGATCCTCGAACACTCTATGTTTCATTCGAGAAAATGCGGCACTTGCAGAGCTCAGACGATGCTGGATTTCACTGTCGATGTTAGCTGTAACAGAAAGATAGCTGCCAAGATAGAGAAAAATGATCGACATTTTCCAGTATTGTCCCACCAAGCTGGATAGATGGCATCACCAAAGGATTGGCTTGCACTTGCTGATGAAGCACTTTGGTTTTTTTGATGTTAAGTGAGAGACCAAGTTTTTCGTATGCTTCTGCAAAAGCATTTAGGATAGTTTGGAGATCATCCTCTGAATGTGCGGAGACCACATTATCATCAGCATACTGAAGTTCCACAACGGAGGTTGTAATTACCTTACTTTTTGCTTTCAGCCTGCTGAGATTAAAAAGCTTTCCATCTGTTCGATATATAATTCCCACACCGGTGGGAAGTTTCCCCTCGACAAGATGTAAAACCATGGTGATGAAAATGGCAAATAATGTTGGGGCGATAACACATCCCTGTTTAACACCTGATCCCACTTTAAATGGAGCACCATGAGAGCCGTTGTTGTCCAAAACCGTTGCCGTCATGTTGTCATGGAGAAGTCGCAAGATATTCACAAATTTATTGGGGCATCCAATTTTCATAAGGATAGTCCAGAGAGCTGTACGGTCTACAGTATCAAAGGCCTTAGCCAAATCGATAATTGCCATATAAAGGGGTTGATTTTGCTCCCGGCATTTTTCTTGGAGCTGACGTGCAGTAAAAATCATGTCTACTGTCCCTCTAGAGGGGCGGAAACCATATTGAGTTTCAGGGAGGATCTCTTCTGAAATAGATAGAAGACGGTTTGCGAGAATCCTAGCAAATATTTTACCTGCGGTTGCTAAGAGAGAAATGCCCCGATAGTTTCCACAGTCTGTTCTATCACCCTTCTTAAAGAGGGTGATAATTATGGCATCCCTGAAGTCTTCTGGGATCTCTTCTCTTATCCAGATTTTTTCGATGAGTTTATGAAGATGTTGTACAAGTTCGGGCCCCCCCTTCTTTAAAGATTTCAGCAGGAATCCCATCTGGTCCACTAGCTTTGTTGTTCTTCATTTGATTAATGGCTTTTTTTACTTCATCCAAAGTGGGGAGTATTGCAAGTTCCTCTTTAATTTGTTTTTGCGGGATTTGCGAAAAAATCTCATTATCCACCTTAGACTTACGATTTAAAAGGTCATAATAATGCTCTTTCCAACGCAGTGCAATAGACTCTTTGTCTTTTAAGAGTTTGGTGCCATCTTTTGATTGTAAAGGGTTTGTACCATAGGTTTTTGGTCCATAAATGGCCCTTGTGGCCTTAAAAAAGCCCCGTGCATCATGAGATTCTGCAAGTTGTTGAATTTCTTCAGCTTTCTTTTTCCACCAAGCGTTCTTAAGTTCTCTTGTTCTTCTTTGGACCTCAGCCTTTGCGCTAGCGTAGGTTTTTTTCTTGGCAGCGCAGTTAATATCATTTTGCCATATTTGGAAGGCTTTCCTTTTTTGGTCAATTATATATTTAATCTCATTGTCATTTTCATCAAACCAATCCTGATGTTTCTTAGTTTCATATCCAATAGTTTGTTCACAAGCTGCAGTAATGGAGGTTTTCAGCTTAGACCAATGGTCCTCAATGTTGTCAGGAGGTTCCGTAGGTAGATGTTCCTTAAGAAGTGATTGAAGATGAGTTTGCTTAATAGGATCTTGAAGGACTTGGATGTTCATTTTACGCCTTGGTTTCCTTCCTTGAAGCCTACGTTGGGGAGCAATGTTGATAACCATAGTGGACCGGATTAGTCGGTGGTCTGTCCAGCAGTCGTCGGCACTCACCATGGCCCTAGTAAGGTCCTCTCCCCGGACCTTACCGCCATGGGTGACCCTACTGGGAGTACATAGCTCCCGACGGCATTGCTCACAGGATTCATCGGAACACGCAAGCCCACTCACCACTTCAAGGTGACGATCCGGCGAGGGGTCTGAGTAGGTATACTGTGTATGGCATAATATGGGATCTGAATTTGATTCAGAAGGAATCTGGTGCAGAATTGAGTGGGTTCCTCTGTTTTCCATGGCAGATTGAACTCAGCTAAAGCAAAGGGTATTTTTCTGAAATTCAATAGGAATCAAAGTTCTTGATGAGATTAAGATAAGAGGCTGTTGAATTTTCCAACATACCACAATACTTATTACTTCAACTCAGCACAATTTACTAATGTCTAATGATTAATTTTTATAAGGCATTGGGAATATATATGTGTATATATGTATATATATATATATATGTATGTATGTATCTAGCAGAGATACCATTTAAGAAGGGTCAAGGGGGAGCAGCCATACCCCTGCCCCACAGTTTGGACCATGCCATTATTCCTTAGGGACACTTATATCTCTGGTTATTATAGCTGTCACATCCACATGTTAAGATTACCCCCCCCCCCCAAATGTTGATTTCTCTGGACAGAAAAATAGTGAAGGCAACTAATATCTTACCATTACAGGACAGTTCCCAATAGTTTTATCCTCTCAGGTTTACCTGCTCTTGCCTTGTTGGAAACTATCTGCTACAGTTTTGCTTTCTACCTATGGGAATGGCTGGATTTTTGTTGGATTTGCCACCTCATATCTTACTGTTGACCCCATCATTTATGCAATGCCAGACAGTCATTCAGTTAGTTCAGTCTTTGTATGTTCTGGCTTATTAATTCATAATAGGATCCTGGTATTTGCTTGCATACTGATTTAGTTGTCACTTTAAAGACCTGAGCCATCAGCAAAAATCTAGATATTTAAGAATGCAATCTTATGCATGCTTACTCACTTCTGAGTATTGTGTACTCATAGGTAAAGGTGCATAGGATAGGATTCCAGACCTAATGAGTTGTAGCTGAACCATTTTATGCTATCTTTCTCTCTTAATGAGGCTGATCTTCATCAAGACAGGAGAAAGGAAAGATCCTTGTTCCTTGTCACTTTTTATGCTAAACAATTGGCCCAAATTTTCATTTACTGTAACTAAACTTCCTGTTACCTTGATATATCGTCATCATACCTACAAGTATAATATGTGCTTCATCAAAACCTTAATTGTGCCAATTATTTTTGTTCTCATAATACAACATATTCCCGGTGTTTCATACTGAACTCTAACCGAAACATCAAATGTTCTTCATAAAAGCGGCAATATTGAAATGACCAATTTGGTACTACAGAAAATAGGAGATATACACTTCAGGAGGGGAACTGTTACTCTGTCTGCACAAACTGGTGAACATCATAAAACTAGCTACATTGTTTTGAGAGTAAGGGTCAAGTCAAATGCACGGGGGGCAGTCTTCTTGAGGGGCTGTACCATGCAGTAGAATGCAAATCAGGGACTCCACTCAGGTAAAAATTCCTTGAATATAGAAAACTCCTTAAACACATCAGAGAGGAGTTTAGCTTAGTCTTCTCCCTGACTTGTGAGGTCTCCATGTTCAGGGATCTCTCAACATAAAGGGTTTTTCAAACAGATGATCTCTCCCATGTATATTCTGAGATGGCATACAAGAAGACACCGATACTATAAGCTACTTCTTCATACATCTTATATTTGAGTAAATCATTAACACCAAAAGCTGCTCTTAAAACCTTGCTTAGGATTCATGGCATGTTAAAGTTACATACAGTATACATTATCCTTTGTGTCTCATGAGTGGTCAGGAACCCATATAACATCCAAAAGAAAGCTCCCTTACCAGGTACTCCTTCACAACTATGTTTTTCCGAGAAAAATGAAGCAGTGGGCCAGTTCACAATAAACCACAGTTTATTGTGACAAGAATGAACTGCAGCAAGCCTCAGGCAGACTCCCGTTCCCCTCCTTTGATGGGCTGTGAGGGGATTGGAAGCTTTTGCTTCTGTTATTGATTAAACACAATTTAGCATTACATCTAAAGGCTAAACTGTGATTCATCGTAACTATGGTTTGTTGAAACAAGCCAGCTTCATAACCTGCAGTTTGAAGTTGGCTTGTTTGAAACAAACCACAGTTAAGATTAATCACAGTTTGTCAGGTCCAAACAAAACAGCAAGCTGTGGTTAAACAAAAATGGAAGCAAAAGCTTATGATCTCCTCCACACAGTTGCACTGGGGAGAGAAAGGGGAAGGGGAGAACATGAGCTGGCTTCTTCCCATCATGATAAACTGTGGTATATATTGTGATGTCTGAACGAAGCCACTATCTTCTAGACCAGCAGCAAAGTTTGCAATGGCCTCTGAATGCCTCTGCTAAAATGAAAGATGTTTCTCAAAATATCAGATGGACACATGCTAAGGAAGTAGATGGTTACCATAGCCTTTGCAACTCCTCCCTTCATCTAATGCTTCATTTAAAGAGCAAAAGAAAGAGTTTGGAATGGAGTACTGATAACATGTCCCCATTAAAACTCAGTCTTATTGTGCACTCCACCACAGAGTATGCTGTTTTAATTAGCAAGATGGATTTCAGAGTTGATATGTTCTGTTGTGCTATAATTCCTGCCTTTACAGTAATTTTCTCCTGCTTTTCACACTATAATGTGCTATAAATCCTACTTAGGCTGCTTCAGTGGCCTGTTGCTACTCCGAGTCAATCTTTCAGGCCTTCCGTTGCTATGGCAACCTCCCACCATCCTCCTGGTTGCTGGAATATGATACAGTCTCCTGAGGAAATTGCTATGAACTTGAGGATCACACAGATTTCAGCCCGATGCCTGAATCTGGTCCTGTCTCTTTAAAAAGAAAATCCACACTGGCTTAACTCTGCACCCACCCACCCATCCAGAGCCTTTTGTACATTGTGCTTTGTGTGTGCCTGTTTGCATGTGAAGGGAAAATAAAGTCAACTGGAAGATCATTCTTCTTTTCAACCTCCTCTAAAGAGAAAGCCTGAAAAATAATGTAGACTTAGCTGGTTTTAATGCCTAAACAAACCAGGCACAATTGGAGCAGCTTCTCCGCCCACCCTCTCCCTTTTGTTTCCATTTTCTTTCTTTCTCCTCCTAATCTTGTCTTCTCATATGTTCACGGTCGGTCCCAGAATGTTCATTTCACAATTCCAGTTTATGAATACATGCCCTCATTCTTAATCCTCCTCAGCCTACCTTCTTCCTTTCTCCCAGCTGTTCTCACACTATTTTCTGCTTTATCGCTTACTGTCCATCATTTATTTTATTTTGTTTTGTTTCTGTATGTCTCATTCTTTCTCCACCTCCTTCCCTCCCCTCAACAAATCCGGTAAGTAAAGCTGGGTGGAGGAGGGGTGATGGTGAAATCTATCACTTCCGGCCAACTAGGTCTCATAGATCAGCTTCTCCTGCTCCACCAGGTTACACACCACATTTTACAGAGAGTTAATTAAACTTCAGTTGTTGAAAATAAAGAGGCCTCTTTCATTTTTTGTGCTGTTCCTTAGATCCACTCTCCCCACCACCACCACCACCACATACCCCTGCTTGCATCATTCTGGATTCTTTTAAACATTTATAATACTGGGGGAAAGTATCAGTCCTTCTCTTCAAGTGAAAGGAAACAACTTTGTTTTAAAATCACAGCTGATTTACCCAGCAAATGTTTCTTTCTGATTTGCTATATAGAGCAATTTAGGGATGAGTCCAGGTCTGAGGGAGCCATGTGCCCTCTGGTGAGTCCCTTCCTTTTTTACTAGGCCCTGGCAGGTGTACCTGGCAGTGGTGGCAGGCAGAAGCAATACCCGAAGCAGCTGGGGGGCTGCCAGTTTATTTTCCCACCTTGCCCCACAGTGTGTTGCCATCAGGGATGTTGAAGAGTCCTTGGTTTCGAGTCACGAGTCGAGTCACGAGTCTTTGGACCCGTGTCCCGAGTCTGAGTCCTTGGTCCAAAATAGTGACTCATGAGTCACGAGTCACAAGTCAATCCCAAAGCTGACTCCACGAGTCCCTATTAAAATCAATGGGGGGGGGGGTTTCCCAACAAAATAAGGCTATTTCAGATGTGTGGCTTAAATAAATTCTAGGTACAAGTGTGCCTTTTTATTTCAAAACTCTGCCACTGATTTTGGCAAGATACAGAAATATCGAAAATTATTGGTACTAATTTAGAGGTCTGTCCAAAATTAGCATTGTTATCAATAACTGAGAAGCTTATTTGTGATCAAAATACGAAGGAGTTAATTGTAAACTTGTTAACTGCGGCCAGGCTAATGATAGCGAGAAATTGGAAAGTACAACATGTTTTCTTAATAACAGACTGGTATAAGGAAGTTTGGGACATAGCCCTAAATGATAAACTAACTAGTAGTATCAAATGCAAAAAAGGATTGCTAAAGAAGAATAATTTTATGGAGATATGGAATCAATTACTAGATTATGTATTAATAAAGGGGAAGGGTAACATGCCTTGTCAGGATATGTTATATTTTTGGAATTTAGAATTTATTTGATCAAGAGGATAGAAGTATATTAATTGGTCCCTTGGAGGGTGGGGGGGGTGCACTTCATGATTTATTGTATGTTGATTATGTTATATTTGTGTGATAATCTTGTATTTTGTTATACATATATTTTTTTTGAAAAAAATTTCAAAATTTGTTTTGAAAAATAAATAAAATAATTTATTAAAAAAAAACAAAAACCAAAATAACCAGACAGGCAGAGGAGGCAGGGAACCCCAAAACAGGCAGGCAGAGGCCTTTGTCTTGGACAATTCAAACTGTGGAACTGGTTAAGAAGAGACCAGGCAGGCAGAGGAGGCAGAGAACCCCAAACAGGCAGGCAGAGGCAGCCAAACCCAAAATGCCTGAAAGGTTGCATTTTAGGAAAATGATTTTAAAAAATAAACTTGCTGTACTTGCTGTACTTCCTAAAAGTATTTTGCATCTCTCAATTGCTTCTTTGAAGATATGAACTCTCTTAATAGATACTCAGTGCTCTGGACCATGCACCCACATTTTCAGGCTCCTTTTCTGTTTGCTTGTCTAATTCCATGACATGTGGCCTGAAACTTCTGAAGATTGTTTCAGGAGCTTCGACCTACAGATTGAAGGGAGGCCAGCCAGCTCCCTAATTTCCAACAATTATAAGGTGATCCATTTGACTAACAAAGGGTTGTAAATATTAAATGCATTCTGAAAAGAAAAAAAAATTGCCATAATTTTGCAAATATCCCCACATCAGCCAGGTCAAATTTAATTATTGTTCTAATGGCACAATTTGTCCTTGCTATAGAACTCCACCAACATCTTGCATCTTGCAAACTCCTTAAAAAACATCAACTCTGAAAATGATGTCCATGCCCCCCCCCCCACGATTTGATAGACAAATATCAGGTTTGTAAGCCCAAATTGTTTCCTAATCCTGCCCTGTCAAATTCAAGATTGAACATCAGGGAAGGGACTAATACACCTCTAAGTGCCAACCCTAGCACCAGATTGTAGGTTGGAGCTCCAGCATTAGTAAACAACCTTTGATACTTCTGAATTTTCTAAATGCTCTTAACAATTCTGTAAGAACCGATGCCACTCAGCCCATATAGTCATTATCAGGTAAATACTATGCTTCATTTAAAATATCCCAGTGCACATGGTGATTCAATAAGCCAGCTCTTTTCTAGTCACTGCTGCCTCAAAGATAAATACCAGATCATTTCCCAGCTCAACTAGATCATGTCTAGTTCAACGCAAATGCTTTAGGCTTCCATATGCAATCTAACAAATTGATGATGTGTTAGGAATTATTTTGCTTCTGCTGTTTAATGTGCATGTTTGATTTTTGCCTGTTTTAAAACTTTATAGTGAGTTTTAGTGCTGGTAATAATACTTAGTACTTATGGGGCACTTTATGTTCAAAAACATTAACTAATTAAGAAATAAAAAGGAGTGATGGCTACGGCTGTTTCAAGCTATGCCAAGCATGTACAAGAAGAGTTCATCGATATAGCCATCACATTACAGGCAGTCCCCAGGTTAGAACGAGTTCCGTGCTTAAGAATGTCTTTAAGTCGCATTTGTACGTACGTGGAACCGTATAGCATAGTATACAGCATTTATGCAAATTGCGTAAATTAAATATACTATGCTATACTCTATGTAAGCGACATACAGTCGGGGAACCCGGAAGTCCGTTCGTAAGTACGAGTTGTCCGTAAGTTGGATGTTCTTAACCCGAGGACTGCCTGTGTAAACAGCAAGCAACACACCTACAGGTTGAAATGAAACCTGCCTTGTGAATTCCTCTCAGACTGCACAGAGTGGGGTGGAGTTCCACCTCAGCTGGAATTAGGACCAGACGTATTTCTGGAGCACACCAAGGATCAGATGCTTGCTGATGGTTCCATGCCTGCTCCAGAAATAGAAGTAGGGCTCTGGTGCAGGGAGGTGTTTGCGCCTCTCCATCCCCGCCTCAAAGGTTTTGGTGCACATGAGGGAGGGGTCTAGCTTGGTGTGTGCATGGGGAACTATGCTAGACCCTCAACCCAATGGCCTTGAGATACAATTTTTGTCTGTGTTTTACCCCTGTCATTAAAACCCCAACCCCAATTTAGGCATTGGCCAAAAAAATGGCACACACACACACCCATTTTGCATAGGCTAATCATATCACAGCATCACATCCTATTGTCAAAAAGGTAGTAAGTTATGAGCGACGCAAAACCAGCTAGGCGGCAAAGAAATGGACTACATATGACGGCCACAACTGGAACTGAAATTCTATGTTGCACACCCCAAAGAAGTTCCTGCAAGCCTTTCTTCGCATGAGCAGCTCTGCAAACAGACACTAGGCCAGTCCGTATGTTATACTTCTCACATCACATGGAGCCATTGTGCAAGAGCAGCCCTGCATGGGGTCTTTTCCATGCCATTACTCTAAAATGCTGCTCTGGAAATCCTGCACAACCCTTCTCCCCCACCCCAATGTCATTGGATTCTCACAACAACCCTATGAGGTAGGTCAGGCAGCAAAATGTCTTGGACCAGCCTTGTACTCAAAGCACACATATTTGGGAAAGACAGTTGACTCTTTTTCCCCTATAGAAAGTTATTCTAAAATAAACCACTATGATCAATAATTTCCAGAGATTTAAGGGAGAAAAATCTTTGACTGGAATATCATAATGAAGCTCCAGTATAAATTTTGTAAACTTAACCTAAGGTGAGAGACAGAAAAAACAGCAACAACACTTAATGAAAATCCTGAAATAGAAATGAATGCTAACCAAGGAACAAATCTATAATATATTACAGTTATCCAGCCATGGATTAGACTGGGTGACAATCCAGCCTTATCAGCTGATAAACAGTAAGGCTTCATTAGTGTCTAAGGACAAGAGCTGAGCAGTATACGCATTATCACCACCCCCTCTCCCAACCTTGCTGATTGCTCAGATAGATAAAAATAATTCTGCTGCCACCTCTATGCTATGGAAAAGAAAATGAGAACTTCTACAGTTCTGTCTAGAAGGGTTGCTTCCCAACTTAGAACAACTGTGCATTCCCATATAGATCTCAAGGCTATAACAAAAATGGGGAAAACAGCATCATGCCCATCTTGCAAATAGAAAAGCTAGGCACAGAAGCGGGACTTCACTGATGCAAAATTACAAAGCAGATTATAGGGAAGACAGAGAAGAGGAAGACAAATAATTTGGGTAGAAACAGATATTAAATAAGGGATATTTAAGAGGTGAATGGCAGTATATCTTCAGAACGTTGGCTAGAAACCAGAGCACTAGCTAACTGAAATCAAGTCAGATTCGCAGTGCACTCTATGTATGGCTACTCAAGAGTAAGTCCCATTGAGTTAAATGGGACCTACTCCCAAGTGAGTGTAAATAGGAATGCAGCCTTAAACTCAACTGTGCATTTCAGTGGGATTTAAATTTGCCCACCTGTTTCTGGATGCTAAAAGCTCCAAGCACATAGATCTCTTTCTTTCTTTCTTTCTTTCTTTCTTTCTTTCTTTCTTTCATGTATTCCATTATACATGATGGAATATGTTAAAATATTCAGAATTTTTCTTTCCCTTTGTATTGGAAAAAGGGAAGCCCTATGTGAAAGGAAGTTCCACTGAGGGCAGTGACAGATACTTTCAAACAGGCTTGTGGCTCACGCTGGCTCAGCTTGTCTGAGCGTGGAAAGCTAAGCACAGGGCCGGATTAAGACCATTATGGGCCTGGTGGTCCCCACCCACCCTCGGCCAGCCTCCCCCAACCTGGCGCCCTCCAGGTGAACTGGGCTGTAGCCCCCATCACCCCCAGCCAGCACGATGGGAGTTGTAGTCCAACACCGCTGGTGGGCACCCAGTTGGGGAAGGCTGACCCGGGGGAGTCCATCGGCGCCCAGCCAGAGCTGCGCACGCTGCTGCTTCCCCACCGGGCCGCCGCGCCAGTCCTGCCACCAGGCCGTGAGAACCGGGTCAGAGGCAGGCGCGTGCGCGGGCAACCACCTTACCTTACCGGAGTGGCTTTGGCTCTCCCAAGCCGGACAGACGGGGCATCTCGCAGAGTCGCAGGTCCCCGGCGGGAAGAGCCGCCACCGCCCCCGCGAGGGAGCCGCTGCCTGGCGTCTCGACGGGCAAGTGCGGCAGTGCGGCAGCGGCGGCAGCCAGCAGGCGGCGGCGCGGCTCAGGCAAGTGGGCGCGCCGCACACTGCCGGGCCAGCTCAGCTGTGGGCCTATTTTGGTAGGGGCAGGCCCGCCGCTGCGAGGGAGCCGCTGCCTGGTGTCTCGACGCAAGGGCAAGTGCGGCAGCGCGGCAGCAGCCAGCAGGCGGCGGCGCGGCTCGGGCGAGTGGGCACGCCGTGCGCTGCCGGGCCGGCTGTGGGCCTATTTTATGGTAGGGGCCTGGAGCTGCAGCTCCAATAGCCCCTATCTTAATCCGGCCCTGGCTAAGCAGGGTCAGGCCTGGTTATTACTTGGATGGGAGACCCCTCCTCTAGTTGCCTGCATTGAGCAGGGGGTTGGACTCATAGCCTTGTAGGCTCCTTCCAACTCTATGATCTATGAAATCTATGAAAGTAACTACAACAAGATCGCAATTATAAGCGAAGGAGTCAAACACAACTGATTATACAGCAGGACTGTAGCCCAGGCTGTTGAAATGTAATGACAGGAAGCCAATTATGTTAGTACTTTAGAGAAGCTACAGTACAGGAATGAACAATTCCGCACCAGAAACTATTGATGGGCAAGATAAGGCTGCACAGAACCACTTGATTCTGGTCCAAAAATTGACAGAGAAAATTGGTTTTTATCATTCAGGATTTGCCAAAACTTTGACATCCAGGGAGTTCCCGAGACTCTGGCAGCTTTCATTTCCTTTTGTATCCAAACAAGTTCCGAACTAGAGATCACCATAAAAACAGGGGGGGGGGGGGAGAGACTTGTGCTTTACAACTGGAGACCAGAAGAACCTCTGAGCTCAATGTAGGTCTGTTCTACTGAGTCAAGGAGGGATTCAGTGTGTGATGTGACAATTATGTTTTAATTTTGATGCTTTTAATTCAGTTGTTGGTGGGAAGGTTTGTTTTTGTTTTTAAGGAAAGGCATTTTCATGGGTTCACTATAGTTCCTTCCTCCAGAGAGCTGTGTTTACCGTGAAAGACTAGGAGAACAATGGAGCTGAAAAGGTTTCCAACCAAGCCATCCTGAGGAAGGGAGAACATTGTTCTTGTTACCATAAATGAAAACACTGACAACTAGTTTAGATCTGCGTGAGTGAACCCGCACTACCAGACAGGACCTCCCATGGCTTCTCATTTCACTTTTGGAATGCATGAGAACAAGCAGGCTTGGTCTTAGGTTGCATGAGATCTACCTTATGCAGGAGGAGCAATGCAAACATCTTTTCCAAAAAGAAGGTGCACAATCTCAATCTTCTTGAACAGGGGTATGATGTAGTAGGCAGAAAGTGGGGCTTGGCCAGTGGAAGTCCAAGTTCAAATCACCATTCAATAGCTTTGAGGTAGACAATAGTCCAAATCCCACTAAAATTAGTCATGCATGTTTATTCAGAAGTAAGCCCCGATGTGTTCAGTGGGGCTTTCGCCCCAGTATCAATGGTGCAGTTAGGTAATTTTAGACCTTGAACGTACTGGTCTTATGGGTGGCCCATTTAGATGGCCTTGTGTATTACTTCTGCTTCTGATGTGAAACACACAATTAATATTTCTCTTCTCTCCCCCCTCCCCCAGCATCATTCAATACTTTACACCTGCTTCTACATTCTGGATATGTTAGAACAAGAACAAGAGCCAGTGTGGCGTTGCGGTTAGAGTGTTGGACTGGGACTTGGGAGACCCAGGTTCTAGTCTCCAGTCAGCCATGAAGCTCACTGGGTGACTTTAGGCCAGTCACTGACTCTTAGCCTAACCTACCTCACAGAGTTGTTGTGAGAATAAAACAGAGCCTGTGGCTTATGCTGGCTCAGCTTGCCTGAGCGTGGAAAGCTAAGCAGGGTCAAGCCTGGTTATTACTTGGATGGGAGACCCCTCCTCTAGTTTCCTGCATTGAGCAGGGGGTTGGACTTGATGGCCTTGTAGGCCCCTTCCAACTCTATGATCTATGAAATCTATGAAATCTATGATTATGTAACCTGCCTTCAGTTTCTTGCAGGAAAAAAGGCGGGAAATAATAATAACAACAACAACAACAACAACACAACAACAACATAACTGTTTGCCAACCCTGATATAAGAAATACTCTGAGGATGTACAATTTTGCATTTTAAACTCATTTAAAATATAGCACCATGACTATAGGAATAAAATGGAGTTTGCTTCTGGTGCGCTGATGCTCGCATCACCTGCCACTTTCTGGGTGATCATTTCCACACCCACCCACACACCCTGGGCTCCAGATCGCTGGACTTTGGGCCTAAAGTCCAGCCCTAGCTGCTCCACTGATAAGCATGTTTGGGACTGCAGACTAGCTTCCAGCTAAACCAAGGAACAAATTAGACACTAACTTACACGCCTTGCTTTCGGTGGGAATTTGAGTCAATGCGGCTGGAACAGGGCCACTGCCTCTCAATGTAACCTACAGGTGCTGTGAGAGTAAATAAGTGAGATAAGATTTTGTATGCTGAAAATTCTTGTAGAAAGGATAATTCAGAACTTTAGGGCCTGCTCCCAGAGTTTTGCCTATGCACCTTAAGATGAAGTCAGATCTTTTCATGCAGGAAGGAAACCGATAATAACACAGCCTTCCCCAGCCTGGTGCCCTTCAGATGTGTTGGACTATAGCTCCCATCTTCCATAGCCAGCATGTCCCTGCAGACTGGGAATGATGGGAGCTGTAGTCCAACACATCTGAATGGCGCCAGGTCGGGGGTCGCTGCTATAGTTGAGTGACAGGTTCCAGTTCTGAAAAGAAGGAGTGATGCAACATGTTCATGGATAAGATGAGAGTAGAGCAGCATGCGTGGGAAGCCGGTGCACTACCTTCCCCCACAGCACTTTGCTCTAATGGGTGTCATCACTTTGTCACTTTTGTGAGCACTAAATTTACCCAGTTTAAAGAAGAGAAAATGGTTAATGCCAAAACTGACACCTGTGACATTTTTAAAAAATGACATTGCTGAACTATTAAGTTATAATCCTGTAGTTAGTGCCCAGAAACGTTGTCAGGTTCATTCACATGCTGCAAGGGAGAGTAGCCTTTTTGATTTCAGCAAAAAGGCATCCTGTGTGCAGGCAGGTACAGTGATGTGCACCTGGACCATTACCATGGAAGCAACTGTCACACTAATGCAGACAAATACATTAGAATCCTGACCTCCCAGGAGGAAACATGCTGTAAAAACTGGCTTCTAATGAGTGATTCACTCACTGCTTGAAAGAATGGGAATACACCCTCCGAATGCAAATGAGAACAACTGTTAATTACTTCTGCACTGTAACTCTGGGCCTCCACTTCTGTCTCTGTGCTAGCTCCTTAAATTGTGAAACTTGCCTTTCTCCTCCTTTAGCACCTCAAACGACTGGGGTTTTGAGTTTCATCAGGCTACTGGCACGCTCAGAGCTTCAGTTTCATCTTTTACAAACACCACCATTTCCCCCCAACTGGTCTGCAAAACGCATCTTCTCCTTTTCGAAGAAAGAAGGTCAACAGGAAATGTATGTGAAGGTTTTGTTCAGCATTAAGTCAATGTGTTTATGCTTCTGATGAGAACATACAAGGTTTGCTCATTGGGGAGGGGGGAAATTAAAAGCTAACCTTGCTGGTATCAGAACTGAAATCTGGGTCTGAGACTGAGTGCTGTGAATGCAGAAGGATACTTACGTGCAATGTGAAGTGGCTATCCCAGGCAATACATCTTGGATGCCCTAAAGGACAGCAGATTTTGTCTTATGCTGCCTGGGGGCCAGGGGTGGCAGTGGGGGAAGAACCTTCAAGTGGGCACTGTGCATGCCTGGTTCCTAGAGTTGTTGCTCTAGACTGGCAAATTTTGAAAAGCAGTGCAGCCCTGCCATCGTGAAAGAGCTTCCCTGCTGCAAGAGGAAGAGGCCAACCAGGTGAGTTGGGTGGGGCAGGAAAGGAGCAGGATTGATTTGAGGAGTGAGAGAAAGATTCCGTTTATCCTTTCAGACTATATAGCAAAGAGGCTAATGCCAACCCTGTGACCACGATCACAACCCACCGTGGCCTCCCTCCAGCTGGGGGTTGCCATGGCTTGTCATGTCATCAGAACCCAGGCAGCAGGGTTTGTTTGAGGGTTAAAGAACCCTCAAATAACCCATGGTCTGTTGCATGCTTATTTGAGGGTTGAATATTCTCTCCCACTAAGTGGGAGAGAGTAGGAAAACCCAAAGACACAGAATGACTAAGCAACGGGCCAAACTCCCTCCCCAGGGATGCGTGGTTGCCCCTCTCAGTTTGCAGTATTTAAAAATGCCAAAATCCGTATTAGTGGAATACTTTTATTAGGCCAGCTAAAAATCACCCCCATGCCGCAAATACGTAAGCTTTTGAAATCAAAACCGACTTGGTCACATGGCTTTTAAATGAGGTGCTTTACTGATCATGATGCTGTTTTATTTGGTATTTGTTATTACATTTATATCATGTATTTTGGCCTCTTGCAAGGTACCCAAGGCAGCTTGCATCCTTCCCTCCTCTCCATTTTTATCCTCACAACAACCCTGTGAGGTAGGTTAGTCTGAGAGTCAGTGACTGGCCCAAAGTCACCCAATGAGTTTCATGGCCAAGTGGGGACTAGAACCTGGGTCTCCTGAGTCCCAGTCCGACACTCTCACCACTACACACACTATTATTATTGCTGTGGCTCTGGAAATGATGTTTATACTGTTATTTAAATGTGTTGTTGTTTTGTATTCTTAACTTCTGACATTATATTATAATATGATATTATTGTATTTTTATTTATATACTAGTACTTTGTTCACCACTTTCAGTGGGCTTGGCCCAGAAAGGCAGCTTATACATATTTAAATAAATAAAATAAAGTGAATGAATATCAACCATTATGTTATTTGTTATTCGTTATACATGGGTGACTATGAAGTGCTATGCCCCATTGTCAAGAACAACAGGGAAAACCTGAAGTGCCCTGAATCATCACCTTCCATTCATTTATTTAGGGCGCTGCCCTATCAAGTGCACCCTCGCCACTCAGAAGCCCCCAAACTCGGAGGCTTCCAAGTCCCCTGTGCCCTGCCGGGCTGAAGCTGGCAGGGCAGGAGGAGCAACAGAGGTGACATCTGCCTCTCCATCTTGGGTGATGTATGCTTGATGGGCTTCTCAGCCCATCTAGTGAGGGCGCTTTGGAGGGGGAGGGAAGGAGGCTGAAAGTGAAAGAGGTTCAGGATGTCCTGGCCTCTCCAGCCTCCTCCCCTTCACACCCGCCAGAACGCCCCCTTTCCTCCTCCTCCTCTGAGATTGCTTTTCAGAGAAGCAGACAGAGTGGTTCTTTCCATGCTGGCTGTGAGGGGGAGGGGTCTGGGGTCGGATCTCTGACTCCCCCTTCTGAGGTCGGAGCACTGCCTCTGAACTCGGAGAGGTTTTATAAGCCATCCTATGGTCCCTGGGACACTCACCAGGGACCACAAGATTGCTCTCTTGTCTATGATTCTCAAATCACTTAGTCTGGATTAGAGCAACTGCCTGAAGAACACGTGGTTTTTCTTGGATCATAACCCATTTGTTCAAGAATATGTAATTCTACTTTGCTTCATTCATTTAGTTCACTTTGGCCAGCAAGAGGAGAGAGGGGGAGAGAGAGAGAGAGAGAGAGAGAGAGAGAGAAAATTTACATGGATCAAATTAAATCAAGTTGGATTAACTGAATTAATTTTTAGCTGGATATACCCCTACTGAACTCCCAAGTTTTAGAGTTCAATAGGGGTATACCCAGCTGACATATTTGCACTTTGCACTGACATATCAGTGCAAACTCCGCCTATTGTTTGATTGATTACAGTATACATATTGTTATCATAAGCAGGAATGAACCGCGGGGCGAGGGGAATGGCATGAAGCCACTACCTTAATATAGCAAAATATCATTAGAAAATGAAACTTCCACCATTTTTAAAAACACCTTACACAGCTATTTGGCACTTTGACCCTTCGTAATACTGGTCATTGAAACACCACAGTTATCTGAATTATTCCTCTTTCTGGAAACACAGCAGTTACCATTTGCAATCTAACATGACCAACTAACTCTGCTTTATTGTCCAACAAAACCATGTGCGTCTGTTATATAATTGCTAGGAGCTAAATGACTAGATGGGGTTCTGACCTGCAAGCCAGCAAATGATTTGCCACCAATAAGTGGGCAAGAAGATTGCATCATATCATTACAGTTGCTTGGGTGTCTCCAACACCCCATTGTGTTTTGCAAGTCCAAGTTGGCATTCCTTGTCATTACATGAACTCATTTATCCTCAACAAAAGTCAAAGATGCTAACACATAGCAAGAGAGCTAGGTCACCAATTATGGACGTGCAGATTTTGTTAAATCCATTCTGCCTGTGTTTCGTAGATGTTCAGGAGTCTTTCGTTCCTTTGTCCGCTCACTGGCAGAATTGGATTTTAAGTATGAGAATTATGTTCCAGTTCGCACATGCACACTTGCACAAATGTGCACTTCCACTAATGCATATTTGCGCAAATCCCCCAAACAAGTAAAAAAAAAAAAAAAGCCTGCAAGACCACAGAGTCTACATGACTTGGAAAAAGCCAATTCCGCTGCGGAATCCACAGGTTGGATTCACAGAAATTTGGACTCCTTTGAATCCGTTGCAGATTTCTCTGACATCCCTACTTCTGCCTTGCCCTCCCTACAAAACCCAGCTGGGCCATATCAGGTGACCAAATAAGTAATGCAGAATCTACCCATAATCTCCTATGAAGAGTAAAAGCAAATGTTTCCACCACTTGGGATCTCTGCTAGGGATGGGCAAACATAGATTTCATAGATCATACAGTTGGAAGGAGCCTACAAGGCTATTGAGTCCAACCCCCTGCTCAATGCAGGAAACTAGAGGAGGGGTCTCCCATCCAAGTAATAACCAGGCCTGACCCTGCTTAGCTTTCCACACTCAGACAAGCTGAGCCAGCGTCTGAGGTTCTCCAAATTCTTCCTTGAATCTTGTTTTGCCTCATTTGCATTCCCAAAAGTGAGTGTCTTTTCCCCCTCCAGAATGGGAAAATGTACAGTTTTGATCAGGAAAAAAATGATCCTGATCACATTTTTAATTTAAAAAATTGCATATTTCCCCCCATAGGCTAAAGTGTGAAAATGCAGATTTGGGGCGGGGGGGGATTTGCACCTTTGCAAATTTCGCCCCCCAGAATTGCCTTCCTGCTCTCATTTGCATTCAAGTTGCAAACAGGACACGTTCACAGGATTCGCAAACAGGAACAACAGTTCTTGTACATCCCCATCGAAGGCTTACATTTTCCTTTGCCTAGCAATGACAGTTTCTTAGAGAAGTCTCCCAAGGTATGTGTCTGATATAAGCTCCATTGGTCTCTATGCTGCTGAAGGAGCTGAAGTCCAGGTGTTACTTTTAACAGGGAACAGAAAGAGCATTGCATGCAGCAAGTGTGTAGCTAGCTAGTTTCTTTAGCAGCAACTTGACTCCTCGTGGATAGATTGAGGATTAAAGTTAGAGCTACTGCCTGCTAGTTTCCTTTTGCGATTTTCTTCCCTCCTCCTCTCTGCCACTCACACCGAAGAAGCACATAGCCAGCTAGGCCTCATTAATCAGAAAGCAAGGCTCTTGTGAGAGAAGGGGGTCAAGTGAAGGGCTTAGAGAACTAGATTGAGCAAAGCATTACGCAGGCAATGGAGACAACAGGTGCTACATCCTATATAGAATGATAATTAGACTGATAAGATAAAGAGAGGTCAGGAAGGTACAAAAGATGTGGGTACAAAACAAACAAGTGTGTTTGTTGTTGAGTTTCCTCTGTGCTGATCCATTTGAGACTTCAGAGGTGAAACAAGATGCTTGATTTGAATTGTGGCTCTAGCTTCATTGGCAGAATTAAGCAGGTGCTGCAATTTCAGCTGAACCACATGTTCACGTCTCCATTTGGAGGGGCTATGACTGAGCAGCAAAGCGCATGCCTTCCATGCGAACCATCCCAGGTTCAATTCCCCACATGACAAATTAGGAAAGGACCTCGGGTAGCACGTAGGGATAGACAGATCTGTCAATCTCAGTCTTGCTGAGATAGTGTTGTTGTTGTTGTTTTTAGATCAAGCTCATTCCACCCCATTTCCACATGAGCTTGTGATTGTTATTATTATTTTTTTAAATGTGCAGAAATGTGTATCTTTTTTGTGTGCATTTTTCCCTAATGCACATATTCATGTATGCATTTTTGTGTGCATTTTTAAATGTACACATTTTCCCCCAAGCACTTGACATTGCTGAAATGCTGTTTTGTGCACACTTTCCTCAAATATAAACATTTTATGTTCACTTTTCCATAATTTGTGAATTTCGGGGGGCACATTTCCACCTAGGTGAGCTGCACTGGAAAGCTCGCAAAAATGTGGATTTTGGAATGCAGCTCTGTCTCACTTCGCTGAATGGTTTGGAGCTGCAAATTGGGTAAATCTGTAAACAAGGAACACCTCAACTGAGCTAATTTCTCGCCCATCCCTAGCAGAGCTGAGACACACACTTCTCTGTCTAAAGCCTTGCAGAGATACTGCCTGTCAGAGCAGACAATACTGGGCTGGGTGGACTAATTGTCCAACTTAGCTTACAGCATGTTCAAATGACATGTCATGGGAAGGGGCTGAAGATCAGAGGCAGGAGGCATGCTTTGCATACAGAAAAGCCCCACTTCAGTGCTTATCTTCTCAAATTAAAAGGACCTCACTCTGGAGAGCTCGTGACTCAGAGTAAAGAGCAGCGTGCTGGATGGATCAACAGTCTAATTCAGTAAAAGGATGTTTCGTATGCTCTGTTTGATCTAAACCAGTGCAGCTACTGTATGGCACACAGGCATGTACAAGGAAGAATCCCAGTCATTATGCATGCAAGCTCTGAGCATATGTAGCCCAATCTCCCACCCCCAGCTTGTGTCACTTCTTCTTCCTGCTGCTGTGCATTCATCTCTTCCTGCCATATGTAGTCAAGGGTGAGGTCTCCATTCTTCAGGATCTCTTAGAGTGGTTCCAGTTGAGGCTTTTATCATGCAGTTGCCCTGCATCAGGCAGCCATGGCATTTTCTCTGCACCATGCCTAATACTAGAAACTGGGGTCATCCAATGAAGCTAAATGGCGCGAGATTCAGGACAGACTAAAGGAAGTACTTCTTCAAACAGCACATAGCTAAGTTAATGTAGTGATGGCCATCAACCTGGGCAGCTTTAAAAGGGGATTAGACAAATTCATGGAGGAGAAAGCGATCAATGGCTACTATATATTACCTCCACCAGTATTGCAGGCAGTATGACTTTGAATACCACATACTGTGGAACATGAGCAGAAGGATGCTGTTACACTCATGTCCTGCTGGTGGGCTTCCCATAGACATCTGGTCACCCATTGTGGGAACAGGATGGTGGAGTAGATAAGCCTTTGGTCTGATGCAGTAGGGCTCCTCTTGTGTTCTTTTGTGCTGAGAAGTGCAGTAAATAGTCTGCATTCCTGGGCACAGTTGAGGGGACAAAACCTAACACTCTCTCCATGCATTTCAATGGCATGCACTGGAGAACTCCCCAGTAGAACCTGTGACCTTCTCACAGAATTTCAGCAATTTTAAAAAAATAGAACAGATGTGCAACATATACTGCAAATGCTTTATTTACTTGGTCTCTGAGAAACAGGAAAGGGAGAATGTTGTTTTGTTTTGCCACAAGAACATTGCCACGGGGGGTGGGCGGGGGGACTTACCGAGAATAAATTTTGCGTTTCAAGTGTGTCCTGGTGAGAGCAATATAAAAAATAATTTAGGACCAACCGTGTAATTATGTGCATTTATTCCAACCTTCCATTACTGGAGATAACAAGATGAATAGTAAAATGTGAACTTTAACAATCCTGTAATTATAGCCACTGAACCGTACATTATTGAAAGAATTGTGCACAATCCAGATGCAAAAGAATCAACTGGGTATGTAAATAGAAATGAAACTAAAATAATCAAGTGATGAAGAAGTAATGTGCGGCACTAAATAGCTCCTCAGCATCTTTTACTGCTGTGTTTTCATTTTCTAAACAAATACTCCATTTATTTTTTATCATTTTTTGCCACACGTACCATAATTATTCATTTTGTTCTGGGGGTTATAAGCCGCCCAGCAAAACATATCTTGATGGGTGTTGGTTACCATTCAGAATATGCTGTTTTACTCTTTATCTCAGCAGGACCTGTATAATTGACTTTCTTGTATTTCACAGCACAATCCTATGCATGTTTAGCCAGAAGTACTACTAGGATTTACTCCCTAGTAAACAAATTAAGGTTTTCAGCCTAGAGCTCTAGGAAGATTCAAACCTTTGAAGGAATGCATCTAATAAACCCAAGGGAGTATTTGTTGTTGTCTTTGGTGAACATCATCAATTACAATATGGTAAAGTCAAAGCTCTTTTCCTTCTAAAGCTAAAGGTACTAGCACACTTTAAGGGATTTAAAACAGAATAAGAGCTACAAGTTAAGTATTCAATACCTCTGGTAAACAGTGTATCATAAAAAAATAAAAATAAAAAACTACCAGAAAAGGGGGCTTTAAAATGCATGCATTATTTTTTAGAAGGGCAGAGGGCAAGTTCCCAGGAGCAACATGCTCACTCCATTCATTGGCTCTGCTGCCAGCCTAGGAAAAGAATGTTTGGAGAGGGAGAGCTGTGCTGCTGCAGAATTGTGGAGCTCCTGGATCTCACACAGAATGTGACACAAGCGAATCCATCAGAAACTGACTTGTACAGAGTCAGAACATTGGTCCATCTAGCCCAGTACTGTCAACACTGACTGGCAGTGGTTTTCAAGAGTTAAGGGGAGGACATTTTCCAGCCCTACCTGGAGATGCCAGGGATTGGATCTCCTGCATTCAAAGCAGGAGCTCTACCACTGAGTCGTGGTCAACTCCAGAAGTTTCCTCAGCTAGGGCAAGCATGAGTATGAGGAGGTGGCTGGGGGCAACCTCAGTCAGGCTGTAAGGACTCCCCAGCTGAGAGAAATAGCCAAGAATAAGATCCGTCACCTTGGGTTAATGTGGATGGTGAAGTCATGAGGGAATGGACCCAGCATGACCAAAACCATCATGGAGCTGACTTGACCACCAGTTGTCTCATGGCACAAGGGACAACTTACTAAAAGCTGCCATACCATAGTCTTCATCTGTATCTGACAACACAATCTCTTAGGAAGAATTATGTAGAATGCTACTGAAACCCAAAAGACAGAGCATCAGTGATTAGCTGGGATAGTGCCCCATGCTCTTCCACCATCTCCACCTCCTCCACTGCACACTCACAACACATTCTATCCACCAATATCAAACCCAAGCAAACTATTCTTAATTCTACGACAGGGCACGTCTCCCTCTGCAGCCCTAATTATGTTTAAGCTAATATCATTGCTTCCTCTGATCAATATTAATGGCCTTCTCAACCTCCATCATAATGCTTTCATGCGAAGGATCGTTTGTGAAGAATGTATGTCCAGAGAATAGTCTGAAAGTACATCATGCTGTTACATTGTTAAAGCTCAGCAAGTCCCAGCTCCATCGATGACCATGCAACAATTTTTTCAGGAGGCCTATGTAAGGGCCAAACTAGACATGATGTCAGAGATGTGTGAATGTCAATCAGCCTGTGCTGAGCCAGCTAGGTGCCTATGCTGCCATGTGCTGAAGCTTGTTTCTGGCATACCATTGCAAATTGGCCCTAGATGTTGGTTACTGGTCACAAGCCAAATTTAAGGGTCTTGCTCATCCCAATCTTATCTTCTCATCAACATGTAAGGGTGCAATTGTGCCATCAGTTATGCATGAGCAAGTCCCACTGAAGTCAACTGGACTGCTGAATTAGTGCAGGAATTGGATTACGATCAAAGGTATCAGCAGCCAAAACTCTCTCCCATTTGAAATTAAAAAATTACTCTAGGACCAAAGATAAAATGAACTCTTGCATCAGCGGAATAAAACAGGACAAAATATCATGTACACTATGGTTATCCTTATTTGTACACTGCCAGCAGTGAACATGGTTCACGGCGCATGACAGGACCCTGCCCCAAGCAGCCTACAATCTACATTTTGATTGTGTGGATGAAGAAAAAAGAGGGAGGAGAGGGAGAGGCAAAGGGCCACAAGGAAGGAGTTAAAGCAAATGCAGTTACATAAATTTAGGCTCCTTTTCACTTGGGATTGAGGAGTAAGGAGCTGAGCCACACTACAACATCTAAAAAGAAATTAAACAGAAAGAAAGAGAGGGAGGGAGGGTGAGGCAACTGGAGGGATGTATGTAAAAGGAACAGATAACAGGAACAAAGGCAGCTCAGCAGGCACTTTGCAAATCTGTGCTGAAATCACAGCTTTGGTTCTTCAGTGGGAGGAGGTTAAGCAAATGGCAAAACCTTTTCCCAAGCTCCTGTTTACGTTGGTGTATAAACAAATTTGGATTAAGAGAGGGTGGGAGGGGGAGACCGAGAGAGAGAGAGAAAAGCTGAGATGTCAGCATACTTCAAAAGCGGAACATTTTACTCGGTACATTTTCTATTAGCTGGATTGCTTCTAGCACTCCCTTGTATTTTCTTCACTGACTTTCCTCGCAGGGGTGTCAATGACAGAATTGAAGGTACAGATAAAAGCATGGCAAATTCAGCCTCATTTGTACAGTTGCAAAACACTCTTCCCCAATTACACTCAACACTATTATTGTGCAATTTTCTGCATGGAAACCCCAAACTGAAGATTCCCTCCTCAGTTGTAGTCCTTTCCTTTCTCCCTTTCCTCATCTTCCCCCAAATCAGACAGGTTTGTTTTCAACTGGAAGATCAAGGACCCAGGGGAGGAAAAAAAAAAAGCTCCTGGAGCCCACCCTTTCACAATGAACGAATATCAAGCTTTATTTTTTTGTAACAACTGAACCTGACACTTACCTGGGGGGGAGGGGGGAAGATGGTATAAATTGCTGCAGTGGCATAAAAGTGTGTGAAATTTACACAGATAAAAGTAGCTTAACAATTTGACCCACAGCCTTCCTGTTCTGTAGATTCACCACACATATAATGTGTAAAAGTGTTGCTTGTCTGATTCTGGAATGCTGTATCCAAACAATAGACAATCAGGCAAAGCCCATCTATAAATATATGTTGGTTAGGCACCCATTTAATCTACAATTCCATGAAAACATTCCCAAATCGTATGCCTGTTAGGCAGAATTTTAGGGATGTGCACGGAGCTCGATTGGGGGCTGGAAGTCCTGCAAACTCACCGGGCTCGATCTCCCAAGCTCTGCTCGCTCCTTTTCTCCGGCTTGACTCTCGTTCTCGCAAACCAGGCCGGAGAAGCGACTTCCGGGTGCCTGGTGCTATGTTGTTTATATAGAAAACGGTCTAACGTGTGCAAATTAGGCCGTTTTCTATGTAAACAACGTAGTGCTGGGGACCCGGAAGTCTGGTGAGTGCTTCAGCTGGCGCTGGCGCTTGGCTTGACTCACACGCCGCAAGTCGAGTGCCAGGTGGGTCACCCATCCCTAGCATGTTTTATCTACAACCTTTCTGCCTGATCACAGAGATTGTGCCTCATCATGCACTAGTGGTTTTCAATGTGGCCTCTGCTTAGCTGTGGCTGCAGGTGCAACCGAAGAACATGCATGGTGGATGCAAGTAAATTGATGTGTGGGAAATAAAAGAAAAGGGCTTGTGGTAGGGGCACTTTGGCCGCATTTGCAAAAGAGGACCATAAGCAAAGCATCAGCTTCTTGCAGCTGTCGTTCACTTTGGTTGGGAGACTACATGAACATATCCAAGGGCTCTAAAGTGTTGTGAGGGCTTGTCCACAATGGAGCTTTTTCACACATTTGATCAAACATGTGGATGTAGTATTGGGGGGAAAGCCAACTCATTCCACCCCAATGTGCATGTTTTGGGATGACATGGAGACCTAAGTGTGTAGAACCCAACGTCACATAGGCCAAGATGGAAAATATTCATCCCATGAATAGAGAAAGAGTTGCGTGAATCCTTTATCAACATTTGCAATTCCAGGGTTTTTTTTCTTAATAGTTTACCACCATATTAGACTGTGTTGTATTCCTGGTGGTGCACTACTGACCAAAAAACCTGACTACTCTTGTGCTGCTAAAGATTCCATTCTAAATAAATGTTGTGCACTATGTGCACTACACTAAATGGTTATGCTGAAGGACAACACCGATATGTTATAATCTCTCAGGCAAATTATCTTCCAAAAATCAGCCTGGACATTAACTCCTCATCTCAGGCATTTTTAAAGGATTGATAGAAATGGTTGCATTCAGGCACCTTTCGATTGTATGGGAATTACACATTCCTTTCTAGCCATTGATTAAGGTAAAATGGAGAGAGACCAATGTCCCCAAAGTCAAAGGCAATTAAAAATAAGCCAGGTGCAAACCCATTAAGCAGAAAATGAGAAGAAGAAGAAAAGGAAAAGGAAAGGAAAGAGTAGGGGAGTATTTGTTTTTCTCTGACATGCCCAAATATGAGCTTTAATAAGGCATATAAATTACAACCCTGGTCATCCAATAAATAAATGAACAAATAAAATGCCTTGCTTTGGCTCTATCCCCATCAGCACAAATAAAACATTTGTGCAGGCACAACACACTTGATTTTGAATCATAGGTAGGAAATTCACTTGTTTGCTTAGCACTGTAGCATTTTCCACTGTACTAGAGATATGCTAAATACAACTCTCAGTGCTCCAAAAGTCAGGAAAGTATATGACTTTCACCTTTTTAAAAACTCTGGCTGGGATGTGCATGCTTCCTTCTCATAACACAGGACTGATATTGCATAACTGCAATGTCAATAGCCCTTGGGAAAACTATATTTCCCAAGGGCCACTTGGGTTTTTTGTCCCAGCATGCCGCCCGCTACAGCAATGTGCCAGGATGCTCCATCTCTCCTTCTCCCCATAGTGGGATGAGAGCAGCACTGCTGCTGCTCCCATGGGTCTGCTCAAGTCAGTTGGATTTATGGGGGGGTGGAGGGGGCTTGGGGGATCGGGAGCTGGCTGAGAGGGTGAGTGGAGGGTGACATCTGAAGCTGGGTTGACCTGGAAAATAAGCTGAGCAAATTTATAATTTGGGGGAAAGTGTTTATTTATTTATTTATTTTATTATATTTATACCCCACCTTTTTTCCTGCAAGGAACCCAAGGTGGCTTACATAATCCTCATCCTCCTCTCCATTTTATCCTCACAACAACCCTGTGAGGTAGGTTAGGCTGATAGTCAGTGACTGGCCCAAGCCCCAAAGTCACCCAGTGAGTTTCATGGCCGAGTGGGGACTAGAACCTGGATCTCCCGAGTCCCGGTCCAACACTCTAACCACTACTTTTGGTTAGAAAATTTTGGAGCAGATTATAAAGAGGTCCAAAGTCATACTTTGGAGCAGATTATAAAGAAGTCTGCCTGCAAGCACCTTGAAAACAATGCAGTGATTACTAGAAGCCAGCATGGATTTGTCAAGAACAAATCCTGCCAGACTAATCTGATCTCATTTTTTGATCGGGTAACCTCCCTTGTGGACTGTGGGAATGCTGTGGACATCATATATCTGGACTTCAGCAAAGCTTTCGACAAAATGCCTCATGATATCCTGATTAGCAAGCTAGCTAAAAGTGGGCTGGATGGAACAACTATCAGGGGGATCCACAATTAGCTACAGAATCGGACTCAAAGAGTGCTTGTAGTACCTTCTCAAACTGGGGAGAGGTAACGAGTGGGGTACCACAGGGCTCGGTCCTGGGCCCAGTGCTCTTCAACATTTATATTAATGACTTGGATGAGGAGGTACAGGGAATGCTTATCAAATTTGCAGATGACACAAAGTTGGGTGGAACAGCTAATACTCTGGAAGACAGAAACAAAATTCAAAGCAATCTCAATAGGCTGGAGTGCTGGGCCGAAAACAACACGAAATTTAATAGGGATAAATGCCAAGTGCTGCACCTAGGGAAAGGAAACCAAATTCAGAGATACAGAATGGGGGACACTTGGCTCAACAATACTACAAGTGAGAAGGATCTTGGAATTGTGGTAGATCACAAACTGAATATGAGCTAGTGTGATGGGGCTGCAAAGAAGGCAAATGTTATTTTGGGCTGCATTAATAGAAGTATAGCTTCCAAATCGCGGGAAGTGATAATTCCCCTTTACTCAGCACTGGTCAGGCCTCATCTTGAGTACTGTGTCCAGTTCTGGGCACCACACTTTAAGAAGGATGTAGACAAACTGGAGGGGGTTCAGAGGAGGGCAACAAAGATGATAAAGGGACTGGAAACAAGGCCCTATGAGGAAAGACTGAAAGAACTGGGCATGTTTAGCCTTCAGAAGAGGAGACTGAGGGGAGATATGATCGCACTGTTCCAGTACTTGAAGGGTTGTCACACAGAGGAGGGCCAGGATCTCTTCTCCATCATCCCAGTTTGCAGGACACAGAATAATGGGTTCAAGTTACAGGAACCTAGATTCCACCTAAACATCAGGAAAAAATTCCTGACTGTCAGAGCAATAAGACAATGGAACCAACTACCTAGGGAGGTGGTGATCTCTCCCACTCTGGAGGCATTCAAGGTGAAACTGCACAGCCATCTTTCAGGGATGCTTTGACCTGGATTCCTGCATTGAGCAGGGGGTTGGACTCGATGGCCTTGTAGGCCCCTTCCAACTCTACTTTTTCTATGATTTTCTATGATTCTATGGAGGGCCACACGTTCCCCATCTCTGATATATAGGAGGAATATTCCCTCCCCACCATGGGAAAGCATTATAATATTTAAGCCCCCCCCCTCATCTGAAGTGGTACAGCCCACCACATTGAAAACTGCCCGCAAATTTCTAAATATTCTGGAAGACCTCCAGGTCATAAGAAGAAAGGATGGTGAGTTTACCAAAACATAAGAAGTAATGAAAAGACATTTATGCACACCATTGAAGTCATACTTTCTAGCTGTAGCATATAGCACTTGCTAACAATCTGGTACAGTAAAATCCTTCCAACATACCTTATTTCTTTCCACTGGCTAAAAAGTAGATGTCAAGATGAGAGATGCTAGTGTGCTGTATCAACATTTCCCTGTAGCCACAGAACCCATTATCAGTACAGATAAACCTCTGGCAGGATAAACGTCTTATCAGAATACAGGCCAAGAGTGGTTTCAAATTGTGATAGATTTAACAGATTTAAATTGATGCTAATTCCCTAAAGCAATTGAAGAAAGAAATAAAAAAAAAAACAGGTGGCGGGGGGGGGGAGTCATACAACTCTTGTGAAAGATGAAATCAAGCTACCCTCTCCTCCTATCCACTCACAGTATCAGGGAAACAACAAGGCTTTTGAGTGATCTCTTTTAAAGGGATGCTTTAGTTTTGCTCATTTAAAGCTAAAAACACAGATACATGCCATGTGCTGCATGCATGCATGCGCACACACTATCATGCCCTCAAAATGAAGAAAGGCAGTGCAAAATATTTCAAATCCGCCCCTCTGTGGCGTGTAAACTGCAGCTGCCTGCTGAGTGCCTCCTTCCTTGTGCTTGAGGTGCACTTAGAATAGGCAGAAGCAGAAGAAGCAGCTGTTGATGATGACTGATCTGATCCGGGCCAACAATTCCCATACTGCAGCGGGGAGGACATCACTAATTAGAGATTTTTATTTACTTAGGGGACTCTCAGGAGTTACCAAGAGGGAAACTGGCTGATTAGTGAGAAAGACTTCCCGATAGTAAGTTCTACCAGGCAGCTGCACTGCCTTGAAAGAGAGGATATGATAATTTGCAACAATTTGACCATTTTAAGCCAGTACTAGATCAAAGCCAATGCTAAACTCCGGCCAATTTTAACTAAAACAATCTCATGCTGAATACACTGATGATACACAGGGACGGCCCTGCCATTAGGCAGACAAGCTTCCTTGGGGAGACACGGGGCTATCACAGAAAAGGCCCATTCCCATATTGACACCTCCTGAGCTTCTCTCAGAGGGGGCACACAGAGAAGGACCTCTGAAACTGACCTCAGGGACTGGGCAGGGTCATACGGGGTAAGGTTGTCCTTGAGGTATTGGAGTCCTGGGCCATGTAGGGTTCTATAGATTAAAACCAGCATTTTGCATCTGGCCCGGAAACCAGTGGGCAACCAGTACAAGTGATCCAAGACTGGTCTTAGATGTTCACATTGCCTAGTCCCAGACAACAACCTGGCTGCCGAATTGTGCACTAGCTGTAGTTTCTGAACCATCTTCAAAGGCAGCCCAACATACAACACATTGCTGCAATCTAACCTAGAGGTTACCAGAGCATAGACCACTGATGCTAGGCTATCCCCATCCAGATACGGTTGCAACTGGGCTACGAAATGAAGCAGGTAGAAGGCACTCCAAGCCACGGAGGCCTCCTGAGCCTCCAGTGACAATGATGGCTCCAGAAATAACCCCAAGCTGTGCACCTGCTCCTTCAGGGGGAGTGTGACCCCATCCAGACAGAGGAACCACCCACCAGCAGAGCCTCAGACTTGTCTGGATTATAGCAATTCTTTCTAAATTTGCATCTATGCATGTAAATGAGTGCATGCAATTTTTGTGCAGCCTCTTTTGTCCTCATTTGTTGGCCATCTGGAACTGGCCACCCTGGCCATTTGCTGGTCTGCTTCAGGCAGCAAAATGCCTTGGGCTTGCCCCAATAATTCAAAAAGTCTGATTTCCCATTGGGATGAAAATTAAAATGCCACAGATACCCATAGCCCAGTCTTCCCCTACCTGGTGCCCTCCAGATGTGTTGGGACTACAACTCCCATCATTCCCAGCCAGCAGTCCATTCCCATGCTGGCTGGGAATGACGGAAGTTACCATCCAACACTCCTGGAGGGCATCAGGTTGGAGAACTGTAGCCAACAGTTGCTTCCCTTGCAGTGTACATTTTTGCTGCTTTGCATTAATTGGCACATGGGGCAGGGGATGGGGGATCACACTCCTTCATCTGTGACTGTGAGAGGCTGGCAGATAGTTGGTCTTGCCTTCCAGTAGGCATTGAGGGTAGGTGTCCATTATCCTTTGCAACCTGTTGGGATGGTGAGCCTAGTATGGCGGCAAAGGCCTATATCAGCCTCTATCTGCCTATATACTGTTTCTGCTAAAACAAAAGGCAGATATAAAATGGAGACAGATGCCACATCAGTACATAGCTGGAAGCATGAACTCTAGAAGCCAGCACATAAAAAGAGCAAGTGGCAAATAGCCAGAGCTTGGCAACAGAAGATTTAACTTAAAAACAGAATACAGGCCTATCCTGTGAGGTCCTGTGAATTATGCCAATTGACAAAAAGAACTGAAACGCAGACAGGGTTTGAATTAATGGACATCACTAAGATTAGGAAGGGATGGTTAGGGCTGGCCCAAGACATTGTGCTTGCCTGGGGAAAAGGACAAGATGGTGCCCCCCTGCCCCATTTTTCCACAGTTGGGTCTTACTTCAACAGTGGCAATGGGGCAGCATCCACCACTGCACCTAAGGGCACCAGACTAGCTTTGGGAGTGCAGGGCAGGTCACATGGTTGCACACCCAGCTCTGTCCTCCAACACCTCACCGCTGCTCTCCGACCCCCAGCATCTGCCACCTGAGGTAACCACCTAGGAATGTTATAATTATACACCATTAGGAGCCTAAGAATTTGAACCAAGTAATAACCAGGGGGAACCTTTGATGCATCAAGAAATAAAGACAAATGAGTTTGGAGTCCTAGCTCCATTCTCTGGGCCAACTAGACAGACAAGTAGTCTGATCTGGGATAAGACATGTTCCTGGCTTCATCACAATGGTTCATGGTACATATACTAATTCTGTAACATCTGCCCATTACTGTAAGGCAGGGGTGGGGAACCTCAGGCCTGGGGGCTAAATCTGACCCTCTGGGGTTCTCCAGTTGGCCATGCCCCCTTCCCCCAGCCTCACTCCCTTTTCCCTAACTATCAATTGTTTGGTGGTTTCCCAACTTTTGTATAGATTCTTCCCCCTTCTAAAAGCTTGAAATGCTTCTCCTAGGGCTTAGTTACTGGATGTAAGAACTTTAAACTACAATATGTTGATGTTTGGGGGGGATTTTTTGGCCTTACCCCTTTTATCTTTGGCCCTGCCCCTTTTGCCTTTGGCCCCACCCACCATTGGAGTGCAGCCCCCAAGAGCTTCTCCAAAATTGAATTCGGCCCTTGGGCTGAAAGAGGTTCAACACCCCTGCTGTACGGTACTGAGTGGCCTTAATTCTCTTTCTACCCACTGGATTTTGAATAAATGGGATGTTCACAAAGCACTGCTGATTCTAACAAGATTATCGTCCATGAATGGGGCTGTCTGAAAAAGGAAGAACACTTTCCCCAAGTCTGATGAAATGGTTCTGTGTATCACTCTCTGGCTGGTCAATTCCCATTTATAGCTGAAAGTACAGCAGCTCACTCATCTGGTTTCCCAGAAGGTGGTTTCCACCCAAAGGGAAAAGGATGCTAGGATATTTAATTTCCATATACTCTATCTTAGCAAGAACATTCAGATAAAAAGAAGAACTGTGTGCCTTAGAATAGCTGCTCTAGCACCGCATAAGAGCAAAGAATTCAAGAAATGAATGCAGGCACTTGGCGCTTTCAATTATGGGAACTAATACAAATGTTATACAATTTGCCGCACCTGACTCTCCCATTGAGGCTAATGGTATTCGAAGAGAGTTATTCCTTAAATACAAGTGGTTATTAACAGGAGGGCACATGTATAAAGATGCTGTTTTAGATGCACATTAGCATTTTATGGAATTGTGGCTTTACCTTTTATTTTAAAGCCCCCTAAATATCTCCCATTTAAATGCTGATTTTGTTCAGTCCCTTCAGGGACTCCGAGAAATACATTTTCCATTGTTTGCTTTATGCATGTACTTCAGTGATGACTTAAGGCAGAAAAGAAGGCCTGGGAACTAAATAATGAACCTACCACAATCCTCTGATAAGGGAGAAGTGGCCATGCAGCTAAGAAGAAGGGCTGAGTATGCAGCAGGAAATGGGAACAGATTCAAATGTTGAAGCTTATCCGAGTGCTATAATAAATATAGCCTCTGCCAGCCTACAAATAGTACAGATTAAAGCCTAAAATGCCCCGAAACGCTGGGCTACTTTGCTTAACCAAGTTGAGGCTTGCAATCCTTGTCTGTTCACACTATAGTGAAGCTGGGGGAAATTTCTTTTTCATGTACTTATTTTTCTCTCTCTCTTCAAAGCTAGGGAAATACTCTTCTGATCCAGCCTTAGTCTCTCTCTCTCTCTCTCTCTCTCTCTCTCTCACACACACACACACACACACACACCTAGTCGTGTGTATTTAAATGGAGAGAGATCTTTGCATTTGAATGTGCATCCCACTAATCCAGTGTGAACAGATAGCATCTATATCCAGTTATGCATTTGGATGCTTCTCCCAATTTATTCCCAATCCAGCAAGATATGCACATAAACACCATTTTAGGCAGGGATGGGGACTCGGACTCCAGGACTCGACACATGAGTCAGACTGAGTCCCCACTCTGACTCGACTCAGACTCGAGTCCCAGTATTTTTAATGGGACTCGAGACTCAACTCTGGACTCGAGACCAAGGACTCGTGTTCCAAAATCGTGCTCCTCAAATGCAACATGGATAGGTTTTAGGAAGTACAGCAAGTTTATTTTTTTAAATCATTTTCCTAAAATGCAACCTTTCAGAAATTTTGGGTTTGGCTGCCTCTGCCTGCCTACTTTGGGGTTCCCAGCCTCCTCTGCCTGCCTGGTCTCTTCTTAACCAGTTCCACAGTTTGAATTGTCCAAGACAAAGGCCTCTGCCTGCCTGGTTATTTTGGGTTTGTCTGCCTGGTCTGTTCTTGCCAAAATCGGTTGCAGAGTTTTGAAATAAAAAGGCACACTTGTGCCTAGAATTTATTTAAGCCACACATCTGAAATAGCCTTATTTTGTTGGGGGGAAAACACATTGATTTTAATAGGGACTCATGGAGTCAGCTTTGGGAGTGACTCGTGACTTGTGAGTCACCATTTTGGACCAAGGACTCGGACTCGAGACTCGGGTCCAAAGACTCGTGACTCGATTCGTGACTTGAAACCAAGGACTCTTCAACATCCCTGCATTTTACACATGCGTACATCTCCCTAGCTAGATATTTGCATATGACTTTTACAGCAGCCCACAGTTGGCCTCTGCTTATTATATAAATGGAAAGATTCAGTATCAGGCTTTTTAAATGTTGTTGCTGCTGCTGAAGTTTGAACTCCACATATTACAGCAATTTAAATCTTCTGACTGTTGGAAACTTGAAATTTTCAAAATTCATAGTGAATTTGGCTGAGCGTGGAAAGCTAAGCAGGGTCAGGCCTGGTTATTACTTGGATGGGTGACCCCTCCTCTAGCTTCCTGCATTGAGCAGGGGGTTGGACTCGATAGGCCTTGTGGACCCCTTCCAACTCTATGATCCTATCCTATCCTATATTTGTTCAGTGATAAGCCAGATGCTCAACACATTTTCTCCAAATGTTGACCTCAGTTGTCTAACTCTGGAGTGGGCAGAAAGTATATATCCAGATGTTTTGGGCTTCATTGGCCATGCTGGCAGGGGCTTCTAGGAGTTGAAGAGCAAAACATTGGGAGATATACCTTCTGCCCCTGCCCCGCCCCCCAGTCTAACTACATCTTTCAAACGGGGCATCAGAGGGGGATGATGTTGTAATAATATCTATCTATCATCTATCTATCTATCTATCTATCTATCTATCTATCACTCACTCATTTATATGGCAATATCAGTGTGCATGGTGTTCTAGAAAAAAGAAGAGAGTAGCACCCTGCCCCATGGAGCTTACAATCTAAAATTATCATAATTGACCCAACAGAGGAAGGGGAAGCAAACTGGAGAAAGGGATAAACAAGGAAGCAGTATGTAGCTGTTTTAGTTCCACAGGCTTAGGCTCAGATGTAAAGCTAATGGCACTTTGTGGGACCATGCACCACATTTGTTTTTAATTTCCAGATGTGGGTCAATTAGATTATAAATCAAAATGACAATATGAACTTAGCAAAGAAACTCAACTATTAACATTCTACTTGTGTGATGATGATGATGATGATGATGATGATGATGACGACGACGATGACGATGATGATGACGATGATAAACAAAAGCATGTTAATGAAATGGACATCAGCACGTGTGTGTTGGGGAGGGGGAGTGTCTTCCATCCAAGGAAGTAAGCGAATATATTATGAGAGATTTTTGTGTGTGTGAAGAATGTTCCCAGCTTTCAAGGACTCCCCTCCCTGGGTTTGAGATAAGCTTTCCTCCCTTAAAGTGACTTTAGACCAGGGTGCTGCCTATGCTTGACTGCAACTCTGAGATGGACTAGGTTACTCTTTCGTTTTGGGTTGGAGCTTCTTAAGGACATGCTGGATTCCAAGTTGTAGGTTTTGCCCTGTAACAAAGAGATGTAGCATGCAGGATTGCTTGCTGCAATCTCTGCTCCCTGCCTTGCCATCTCTGCCAGGTTCTAGCTTTGTTGTGCAGTTGGACTCACTGTGATGATGTCATGCCTGTGGGACTCTCTGCAGTGACTACAGGAGTGTGGCCTGAAGCTCAATTCCTCCCCCCACCCAGTTTTTGCTGATGGTTGGTTTCTATAGCCACCAGTTGGTGGGTGCACTGCAGAGAGAGAGTGGCATCCCCATTACCATTAGCATCATCCCAAATTTCATCATGCATGACATGAAAGGCAAGCGGCGCCTTTTGAGTGGCGGCTGACTAGGGCAAGAGTGGTAAGAACTTAATGTGATTTAATTGCAGTATTTGGCATTTCAGTCCAATGACCTAACAAACAACCCCCACACGTGAATATTATTTCTCTGCACTCTCAGTTTTGCACAGATGCCTGGGTCCTGGGTCCAACAAAAGCTGTTTACAGGGATGGCCAGCTGCTTTTCTCAGCGGGGGATTAGCTGTGTTTATGATGCCCTTCAAAACATTCAATTGCAGAAACTGCAGAAACTGCAAAAGGTCTTTTTGTCAAATGCAAGAGGAAGAAAGAAGCCACAATAGTCTAAGATTACAGCCCAGCAGGAGGGATGCTCTGTGCATAAGCAGATAAATAATAACCAACACACAATAAAATAATGGATTTCTTTTCCTCATGAATGCATTTTTTTGCCTCCTGCAATTGTTCCTTGCTGAACCAAAATTGAAAATAGCTTTTACACACTAAATGATCTTTAGAAAATTGTTTTAGAAGTGCCACAGGGCCAATAGTGGGCAGGCACCTTCCTGAGCATTTTGGTCACTGGTGAGTGGCTCAGTGAAATGTCCCTGCAAGTGCCATGCTCAGCTGAGCAGGAGCATGTGGTGGGGGAAGGCAACAAACAGCAGAAACCATTAGTCTCACTTTATTTTCTATTTTCAAGGATCCAGGTTTGGAATAATAAAGCTTCAGCAAGTCAGAACTGAGATGTGTTATCGGAGATAGAGGCAATGTGAAAAGAGAAGTGTGCTGTTCGATAGAAGGCAAACCTGGGCGTCTCAGATGCTGATACTTAAGGCCATGGAAAGTGCAGTGTGTGAAACCAAGGTCTACCTTCCCATTAAGCAGTGGGAGTGGGAGTGGGAGTTTTATTCTCCATGGATCGTTTTTTTCTTGTAGATTCGATATATAATTGAAGAGAAATGAGAAGGAAGAGCAACAGGAAGGCCTAGATCAGTGGCAGGCAGACTCAGGCTTGGGGTTCTACTTGTTTGTTTGTTTGTTTGATTTTTATTTATTATATTTATACCCCGCCTTTTTTCCTGCAAGGAACCCAAGGCGGCTTACATAATCATCATCCTCGTCTCCATTTTATCCTCACAACGACCCTGTGAGGTAGGTTAGGCTGAGAGTCAGTGACTGGCCCAAAGTCACCCAGTGAGTTTCATGGCCAAGCGGGGATTAGAACTCGGATCTCCCGAGTCCCAGTCCAACACTCTCACCACTACGCCACACTGGCCCTCTGTTTTTTTTTTTTTTACTAGAATCCTGATACCAACAAACAAGAGCCAGGTGGATAATTAAAGAATTCTGAGGGCCAAACTAAACGCTGTAGTAATCATGCATAGTTTAGCTATGTGTGCAAGGTTTCCTTATGCTGGTGCAGGGATGTATGAGAAATTAGTTTCAGTTTGTGTTTGATCAGGATTGCTTGCGTTGTGATTTGTGTACCAAAAATAAAAGAGAGAGAGGCATTTGACAGCATGCGTACATTTGAAAATGTGCATGAAGAAATGAGTACTTTTGGGGAAAGTGCACAAATAAGCTTTAATCAATGGGAGAAGAATGCATACATTTCAAACATGCACACAGTTGGTGTGCACACATTAGGCATGGTGTAGAGAAAATGGACAGGGAGACATTTTTCTCCCTTTTTCATAATACTGGAACCCAGGGGACATTCCATGAAGCTGATTGGTGGGAGATTCAGGACAGATAAAAGGAAGGACTTCTTCACACAGTGCATAGTTAAACTATGGAATTTCAGTTCCACAAGATGTAGTGATGACCACCAATTTCGAGGGCTTTAAACGGGGATAGCACAATTTCCTGGAGGAGAAGGCTATCAATGGCTACTAGCCCTGATGGCTATATGCTACCTCCAAACATCAGAGGAAGTATACCTAGGTACACCAGTTGCTGGGGAACATGGGTGGGAGGGTGCTGTTGCACTCATGTCCTGCTTGTGGGATCCCGTGGGGAGCTGGTTGGCCACTGTGTGAACAGAATGCTGAACTAGATGGACCCTTGGTCTGATCTAGCATGGCCCTTCTTATGTTCCTATGTTCCTACATTTGGAAAAAAATACACATGAAAATACACATGGATTTTCATGTAAAAAGGAAAAAAACAAAGCTCACAATCCAATATGAACTCAAATTGGAATGAGCTTTAAGATGGAATTCAGAGAACTTCAATGAGCTCAAGTTTTGCTGATTCACACATCCCTACGTGAATGCCACAGTACTTAGAATACTGTCTTTCTAGACATGATTGTCCTCAGGTGGGGTTACCTTTCCTATTGTGACGGCACAAAGTGGCATGGCTGGCTGCCCAAGGACTGAAAGAATAAGTGCCTCTTGGCAGCTGAGGCAGTCATATGGAGCCTGCCTGCCTGCCTGCCACTTGGACCGAATTCTCATGGCACAAAATAAAATGGTGTGCATTGGGGTGGGGGAGATCGTATTATTGCATGGGTTTCAGAGACTGCATCAAAATCCTCTCTCTCTCTACCCAGAATAGCAAATAAATGGAGTGGTGCCTGGTGCTACCCAGTGGGGATTCATTGCCTCCAGAAACGGATAGCAAATATCAAAGCACCTTTGAAATGCCTGTGCAAAACCCACCTGTGGCTCACCTAATCTGCTATTCCATTGCAGCGAGTTCATCACAAAGAAGCCGCAGAGACACTGTTCCCGCATCAGGGGGGAAGACCTGTTATCCCAGCTGGAAAGCGAATCACTGCTTTCGTCAAACATCTTTCAGGGAGATGATACCTCTAGCAGGTCCTCCCCTGCTCCAGTGAAAGCTCTTGGAAGCCTTGAGAAGCCCCAGACCTCTGGTCGTATGCACACCTTGCCTCCTTCTCTAACACAAGAGCTGCTATTGTGATCCACACTGGCCTGAGGTAGCTCAGCTCCCAACGCAGCATGTTCTGTTATTTATGTGTGCCTCATTAAGATTTAACTTCCCCTCTCTCCGAAATCCTCCCTGAGAGACAGCGTCTGGTTTTCACAACAGTCCCAGAGGGATGAGAAACCTTTCAGTCTTGCTGCAGAGGGGTACAATAATCTCTCCAGTCAGACAGGCAATCTGGTGCATTTCAGTTGCAAGGGAAATGGAAAGATGGGACTAAAAATAAACCATTGCAATTCTCCAAACCTCATAGTCCAAAGCTATTCTCCATATTACTGAAAGACGGAAGCTGGACAGAGCACCTTAGGCAAGAAAACAGTGGTACAGAGCAGCCACTCCTTTCATTTTCCGTAGCTACTGCTATTTTTTTCTTGCTATTTTCTAAAAAATGTGTTGTTAGCCACCCTAGAATGTGACATGGTGCATAGCGCAAGGAGAAAATGTTTTTGAGTGATAGCATCAGGGACATTGTTTAAATTTACTTCATTTCTGAAAATGTATACCCTGCTTTTCAGTGGCCAATCAGTGTTCCCAGGACAGCTTACAAAAGTGTAGGTAACAATCATACAAACATTACAAAATACAGTATCTAAAACAGTAATATAACAGTTTTTTAAAAAAACCATTGATTAAAATTCACAGCAGTTTTAGAAAATTACAAACTTCAAAAGCTAGCATTGTTCAAATGCTAAAAGGCTGCGGAGAATAAAATTAAAAAGGGTCTTCACCTGGTGCTGAAATGATAGCAAAGTTGGGTGCCAAGCAAGCCTCCCTAAGGATGGCGTTCCACAGTCAGGGCATTTCCTTGGTTGCCACCTACCTTTCCTGCGATGGCAAGAGTACCCAGTTAAGAGCCTCAGATGTACATCTCAGCATGGTAGAGAATTGATATGGGAAAAGACGGTTCAGCAGATATGCTGGGTTGAGCCCAAGCTGCCAAGCCAAGGCATGTGGTCCTCACTGCATCACAGTAAGCATCATCCTGACAGGATGGCTGACTACATTCTGCAATTCTGTGAGGTGCTCTGGTGATGCTATTAGTAGCCACTGTGCAGTCAGCACTTCCCAAGTGGCCTCTTGTTTGCATGGCGGCTAACTGGGCTGCCATAGCTGCAGTGTCACATGGGCAGAAGTCTTTAGACATTCTGTGATCATTATGGGAGCCGTCATGGGAGGTGCTGCTGTGGCACTGGTAACGGAATATCTTAAAGGGGTCTAACAGCACAATCCTTGCCTATCCTTCCAAGAAGTAAGCCCCAATGAGCTCAGTGGGCTTTCTACTCTCGGGCAAGTGGGTTTAGCACTGCAGCATAAGTTGTTAACTGTTATAGGGTGTCTGCATCCAAATTGTAAGCGTTAAGTATGGGGATGCCAAATACTGTTGGAATTACCCAGCCAAAGTTAAGTGCTTCTCATTCTCACTGATTTTAGTGGAAGAGATTCATAGATCTTGGAAGGGGCCTACTAGGCCATCGAGTCCAACCCCCTGCTCAATGCAAGAAACTAGAGGAGGGGTCTCCAAGTAATAACCAGGCCTGACCCTGCTTAGCTTTCCACACTCAGACAAGCTGAGCCAGCGTGAGCCACAGGCCAGGTGTTCAACTCTCCCACTTAAATCAATGGGACTTACAGTCCAACTTTATGTATGTTTACTCAGACATCCCACTGACTATTGTGGGACTTGGCCCCAAGTATATATGCATGGGATTGCACTATTACAAATACCTAATTTTAGCTGGATCAAGGCCACAATCTTTACTCAAGAAATAGGAAATTAGTCGGACTAAACCATGCTTATGATTAGGCTGGAAAAATTTCTTCGTCGTATTATTATTATTATTATTATTATTATTATTATTATTATTATTGGTACAATTCTCTCCAGGTAGCTTTCATATCAAAAACCCAATACAATAATAGAACAAAAGTAAAATAAAATTAATAAATGCCAGTAAATAATAAACAGACATTTAACCCAGAGAATACTAAAATAATTAATAATAATAATAATAATAATAATAATAATAATAATAAATTTTATTTCTTACCCGCCTCTCCGTCTAGATCGAGGTGGGGAACAACAAAAATATAAAATACACAATACATACTATTAAAACATCTTAAAACATATTAAAAACATCATAAAAAACATCATTAAAACATCATTAAAACATTGTAAAAACATCTTAAAGGCAACCTAAAATTCCGCCGGATAGGCCTGCCGGAAGAGATCAGTCTTTATGGCTTTTTTAAATTCATCAATGAACCCAAAAAGGTAAAACACAACTCAACTCAAGAAAAAGTCAAAGAAAACAGGTAGGTCTTCTAATATTCATAACTTTGGTTCTATTGTCTTCTAAGATCCAAAGGGGAGCAGAAACTCTCAAAGCAAAACAAGAATTCAGGATAAAGCTAAGATAGTTTTATGACACCAACCAATGATATAATTTGAGCGTGTGTGTGTGTGTGTGTGGTCCCTTTAATATACATCTTGGTGCTGGAAAGATAATGTCTACCCCATTGACAATGATATTTTCACTGAATTGTAAGGAGCAAAATACACATCTCTAACATGTGTTAAGATGTGCAGCTGTTCTCTGAAGATTTAGGAATACCTTTTAGTCATTGTGATGGGTGCAGCTCATTTCAGCCCACAGTAAATTAAAGTTGACACCAGCAGCTGAGGCCATGGCTCTGTTCATGCAGTAGAGTAGAAAACACTGCTCAGAGAGTACTGCTGACAATAATGCTGCATTGTTAGTAAATAAAAATGTTTTTGTGAGCATCATTCTCATTGACCATTTATACCAAAGCACGCTCTACTGTCCTACTGGGAAACATTACTGTGTTTCACTCTACCTCTTGCTTTTGACACCTTGTGCTCCATACTTAATATACTGAAATATTTGCTCTGCATTACACATGGTTAGCCAGGAGGGGGGGAAAAAGCACCCCACAGAATTGTGCACACTGAACCCATAGTTAGGTGAGCCCAATTATTAGCTAAGAATTAATAGGCTATGAGGATGTTAGGGTGTGCAGTTAATTTATTTTCAGTTAATCACTAATTAGTGAACAAGTAAAATTTTATGTACAGTTCCATTGCCATGCACAGGATAAAGGGCCTCCTCTTGTTTAATCAAGTACTCTAGTTTTTATGTACATAAAAAGGTGTTAGAACTAAGAGTCATAATTCCAGATATTATCAACATTCACAGTGCATTTTCCTTTGTGTGTATATGTGCTGTTGCTGCTGTCTGAGGCTGGAGGCAGTAGTTTAAGGAGAGATTAAGATGGCAGGAGAGAAACAATGTTGCCTACGGTCTACTCGTATTTCTTCTGTCCCACTATCGTCTCTGGTCAAAAGCCCGTCAAACCTCTTTGACCTAGGGATCAGCAGATTCCTCCCACCCTTCCTATTGCTACTAGTCCTGACTGGATATACGCTTCCTCCGGTATGTATCAGAGGAAGTATACCTATGTACACCTGTTGCTGTGGAACATGGGCGGGAAGGTGCTCTTGGACTCATGTCTTGCTTGTGGGATCCCATGGGCAGCTGGTTGGCCACTGTGTGAACAGAATGCTGATCTGTTGCTGATCTGTTGGCCTGATCCAGCATGGCTCTTATGTTCTTATGCATCTTGTTTTTGTTCTGTGGTTTCACTCTAAGGATGGGAATTTTGTTTGGTTCATTTTTTGTTAAAAACTTACCAAAATTTTATTTATTTATTTATTTATTTATTTGATACATTTTTATACCGCCCAATAGCCGAAGCTCTCTGGGCGGTTTACAACAGTTAAACTCATAAAATACAATATAAAATTTAAAACCACAGATTAAAAACAAACATCAGAGCTAGCAGCAGCAGTTACAATAATGGAATTAAACACAACTACAAGATTAAAATGATTAAAATGATTAAGATGATTAAAATGCCTGGGAAAACAGAAAGGTCTTCACCTGGCGCCAGAAAGAATACAAAGTAGGCGCCAGGTGAACCTCTTTGGGGAGCTCATTCCATAACCAGGGTGCCACAGCAGAAAAGGCCCTCCTCCTGGTGGTAGCCACCTGCCTCACTTCCTTTGGCAGGAGCTCTAGAAGAAGGACTGTTGATGCAGATCTTAGTGTCCGGGCAGGAACATATGGGAGGAGACGATCCTTCAGATACCCTGGCCCCAAGCCATTTAGGGCTTTAAATGTTAGCACCAGCACTTTGAATCGGGCCCGGAAACAGACTGGCAGCCAGTGCAGATGAGAAAGCACTGGCATAATATGTTCTCGTTGGCCAGTCCCGGTTAAAAATCTCGCTGCCCTATTTTGGACCAGCTGAAGTTTCCGGACCGTTTTCAAAGACAGCCCCACCTATAACTCATTGCAGTAATCCAAACGAGAGGTTACCAGAGCATGGATAACTGTAGCTAGGCTATCTCTGTCCAGATAAGGACGTAGTTGGTATATCAGCCTAAGCTGATAAAAGGTGCTCCATGCCACCGAGTTGACCTGTGCCTCGACTGACAGTTGGGGATCCAAGAGCACCCCCAAACTACGAACCTGATCCTTCAGGGGGAGTGCAACCCCATCCAGAACTGATAGAATATCACTTAGCCGGACAGACGAACCACCCACTAACAGTACCTTCGTCTTATCTGGATTGAGTCTCAGTTTATTAGCCCTCATCCAGTCCATTACTGTGTCCAGACACTGATTCAGAACAGCCACTGCCTCACCTGGTTTTGATGAAAAGGAGAGATAGAGCTGGGTGTCATCTGCATATTGATGACACCTCAGCCCACACCTCCGGATAACCTCTCCCAGTGGTTTCATGTAGATGTTAAACAGCATAGGGGATAAAATAGAGCCCTGTGGCACCCCATGGCATAACTGCCAAGGGACAGGGCAGTAATCCCCCAGCACCACCTTCTGGAATCGGCCGCCCAAGTAGGATCGGAACCACTGGAGCACAGTGCCTCCAAACTCCAAAATTTGCATATTTCTTCATAAATGGAATGGAAATAATTTGAATTTTTTTAAAAAAAAAATTGAATGTGGGAGAAAGCAAAACTAACAGATTAGTCCATCCCTAAAATTTCATTTTACTCCACATTCACATGCTCCACCTGCCTTGTTTAAGCTGGAGAACCTCTAAAATTGATTTTGGAATTTGAGCATGCACAGCACAGTGCACCACCGTTCCTCCCTGGACCTTACATGTTATGGATGCTGTGATACATCATATCACAGTACAAAGGAATCTTGACATGGCTCTTTCACGCCACCTCCAACCTTCTGAAATATTAGCAATGTGTAAAACCTTCCAGGTATTTTTCAGACATGTCTGTGTCACCAAAATGCAACATTGCCTGGTCAGGACACTCATCCCCAGGTATGCAATGTCTACAAAGTTATGATTTCCCAAAGTATTATTTCATGTGGTATCTTGCACAATTGCACACAGTTCCCCATTTGAAAGCAAGACCAAGAGTTCTACATCACTCCTAATTTGGAATCGAACACTATTGTGTGTGTGTGTGTGTGTGTGTGTGTGTGTAGAGAGAGAGGGGGGGTGGCAGGGCATGTATCCATCCTTCATCTTGTTTAAGCAAACATTAAAAACTGTTCCAGGAATTTGGGGATAAGGAGAAACACAGACCTAGTCACTATGGTCCATTGTTATTTTATTTATTTATTTATTTATTTATTTATTTATTATATTTATACCCCGCCTTTTTTCCTGCAAGGAACCCCTCCTCCTCCTCCTCCTCCTCCTCCTCTCCATTTTATCCTCACAACAACCCTGTGAGGTAGGTTAGGCTGAGAGTCAGTGACTGGCCCAAAGTCACCCAGCGAGTTTCATAACGTGGGTATTGTTCATCTTTAGTCATAAACAAAGAACAGGGTAAGCTATTGTGAATCCTTCCCCAATCTATGAGCTAGCTTAATTTCATTTCATCTTGCACAAATCATTGCATTCTCTCCCCTGCTCCCTGGAACTACAATAACTGTTCAGAGATATCTGTCCTTATTTGGGACTCTCACCTGCAACTTCAAATATGCACTTTTCACTACTGGAATTAAAATCATGGATCTTCAGGCATCCTTAGAAAAGCTATTGTATGTCTCCAGCCTAAGATTCTATGCACTTTGCTTCCAACTGTGCTATCAACGATGTATCTGGCCATCAGAGAGAATATTTAAAGCTGTCAGAATGTATTAAGAATCTACCAATCCTTTGAAGAAGGAATAGTAAATAATGACTGTTGTAAAGAGCCAAAGAGTCTGATTTTTTATCTCTTTCTTGTTGTAATGTTTGAAGTAAGTTAATTTTTTCTTAGGCTTAAAAAAATACTCTGAAGTTTCCAGGTTTGAAGTTGACCTGGAATGAGATCAGCACCATGGATAGCTACCTAGAACTAGAATCTAGGACTGTGGCACAGACCAGATTAACAAAGTCTGAGCTACAAACATTCCCAATCACTCAAGATTTATCAAAGTATTTCACCATAAATGTACATGTGTGGTCAATGCAAATGTTCCACAGGCTTAAATAAGCCCCTAAAAGGAGAAGGATTTAAGTACGCACCAACAAATTTCACTGGAACACACCCCTAAAATGACAACCCTCTTTATCCAAATCTAGACATTTCTTAGCACTGAACTTCTTTATTGATTGGGGGGGGTGTGTTATTGGTTTTTATTACTGTTTTAATTGATCAATTGTATACTGCTTTGTTATTTTCCTGGTGGAAAGGCAATCATTAGACTTTCTAAATAAAATAAAATAAAATAAATAAAACAACTGTATCTAGGGCTGAAATGTACGGTAAGCCTTTTCACATGACTCTAGGTAAAAATAGGGCTTCTATTTGGTAAACATTCTCCCTTGCAGTGTCCTTTCTATTTAATTTCACTTGTGTGTGTTAGTGTATATGCACCTTCAAACTTGAGAGGTCACGTATTTATTTTGACTTTCATAGACTTATATATTTCAAAGCAGCCTTGTAGGCGTACAACCCCCTGCTTGATGCAGGAAATCGCATCCCCAACAGATGCCTGTCCATCCTCTGCTTGAAGTCCACCAGTGATTCAACCACCCCGTCTGTTTGTCTAAGTACAGTACTTGTGTCTTAACTGCATTGAATAAAATACATTCAAGATTAAAGTTAGAGGTGGACATGAAACTAGTCCTTATGGACTTGGTATTCATACCCATATTGCATTTTTTTCTGAGAGAGATTACATGGATTCCCTGAAAGTTAAAATCCAGGGAGACTGGGGGTAAATCAAGATGATTATTGGGCCTAACCCTTCTTCTGAGTTATAAGGGGTGTGTTTGCTGTCCTGAGTACATTAATATTTCAAATGTTACTGTTAGTCACATGGAGGATGTGAGTTCAGGTCAGAGCAATGCAGAGGAAGAAATAATTAGGAGCTATGCATTTATTATGTTATTATTTGGATTTTAGTTGCACTATCACTAAAGGATTGAGGCATGCAACAACATGAGAAAGAAGTAATAAAAATCAGTCAGTCAGTCAGGCGATCACTCGTGATCGAGTAAGATTGTCTTCCAGGATAAAAAAAAGAAAATTTACAAAAAGGAGATTTTAAAAGGAGGAAAATTCTAAAGAAAATTGTGTAGACTCTAGCGATGGGTCCATAAGTGACTGTGGAGGCCAATTCTAGATCCACACAGCTTCCCACAGTGAGGACACAGGTTACCAGATGGAAGATGGTCTTGTAAAGGATTCATTTGACGTGCTTTTCGCTTAGCACGTTTCTCCCTTTCACCTTGCACTCGAGCTTCTTCAAAGTCCATAGAACCTAAAAATACTATGGCCATGATCCAGCCAAAATTAAGCTAACATGAAGATGGCTCATTTGAGTTCAGTGGAGGAGATTAAAACAAACCCTTAACTCTCCCACTGAACTCAGTGGGATTCAAAAGTTCTTAACATTTTAAACTGGATCATACCTTTAGACCATATATAGGCTTGTATATATGGCAGATGGTGACCACCAAGAAGTCCCTTTTAACTGTACATAATGTTTATGGTGCCCCACAGAAAAGAAGCCTTGAAGATATGTAGGTATCTAACTATTTAGTGCTTTAAAAAAATGATTGTTTATTTTTATTTTTCAGGTAAGTACATAACAATAAGGAACACATACAACAACAGAACATGGGCAGGGAACAAACATAAGATTGACAGTTTTTAAGCAAAGTCCAATTGACTTCATGGTGGGATCAGTTCATGCCAATAAGTTCTGTATGTCTAGATTTAACATAGAAATGAAGCATAATATTAAACCCCAAGAGAGGGCCTCTTCCACAGTGGCCCTACACCTCTGGAATGAGATGCCATCAGGGGTCCATCAGACCCCATCACTGCAGGCTTTTAAAAAGGCCCGGAAGACTTACTTCTTTAATCTGGCCCTCCCCTGATTATGTTTTATGAGACTGGGTTATAGCTGCAATTGTGTTGTAGGCTCTGTCTTCTGCTGATGTTTATGGTTTTGTGGAACTTTTGCTGCTTTTATTACCACATTGGGTTTTTAAATTATGAATTTATTATATGCATTTCATTGTTGTACGCCGCCTTGGGAGGGCTCTTGCCCTGAAAGGCATTATAAATATTTTAAATAAATAAATAATAAACACAGACAGAGCCAGTGTGGCGTAGTGGTGAGAGTGTTGGACTGGGACTCGGGAGAGCCGGGTTCTAGTCCCCGCTCAGCCATGAAACTCACTGGGTGACTTTGGGCCAGTCACTGACTCTCAGCCTAACCTACCTCACAGGGTTGTTGTGAGGATAAAATGGAGAGGAGGAGGAGGACTATGTAAGCCGCTTTGGGTTCCTTGCAGGAAAAAAGGTGGGGTATAAATATAATAAATAAATAAATAAATAAATAAAAATTCAAAGTCTGCTGCTTACTTTACAAGTCCTAAACAGCTTGGGTCCCAGGTATCTTAAGGGCTGTCTTCTCTCACAGGAGCCTGTCCAAATGTTACAGTCATCATCTGAATCCTTCCTCTGAGTCTCCCTTCTTTCTGAAGTTAGGTGGGTAGTGATTGGAGTTAGGGTCTTCTCAGTATTAGCATCTCATTTTGGAGCGCCATGCTTAGGGAGGCTCAACTGGCACTAAAGCTGATGTCTTTTCAGCAATAGGTGACCTCTATTTCCTCAGGCCTTTCACTCACTGGGTGACTTTGGGCCAGTCACTGACTCTCAGCCTAACCTACCTCACAGGGTTGTTGTAAGGATAAAATGGAGAGGAGGAGGAGGATTATGTAAGCCGCCTAGGGTTCCTTGCAGGAAAAAAGGTGGGGTATAAATATAATAATAAATAAAATAATAAATAAATGTTACCTGAAGATGTTTTTATTAGCTCTGCTGGATTTCAGTACTCTGTTGTGCCTGATTGCTCCTATAGTTTTATTGTAATGTCATTTTATTGTATCTGATGTTGTTAGCCATCTGGAAGATTCTTAAATTGAAGAGTGGTATATATGTTTAAAAGGAAATAAATACATATATACATAATACATATGCTACATGGGAACTTTGTTCTGGGTAATAGGGCCAATATAGAAACGAAGCATAATATTATTGTAAAACACCTAGAGAAACACATAGAGCCAGTATGGTGTAGTGCTTAGAGTGCTACTCCGAGACTCGGGAGATCTGGGTTCTAGTCCCCACTTGGCTATGAAGCTCACTAGGTGACTTTGGCCAAGTCATTGACTCTCAGCCTAACCTACCTCACAGGGTTGTTGTGAAGATAAAATGGAGTGAAGGAGGACCATGTAAGCTGCCTTGGGTTCCTTGCAAGAAGAAATAAAGTGGTATATAAATGTAATAAATATATTTTTAAAAAATGTTTGAGGCATTCAATACATTAAATAAATAAATAACATTGAACAAACCTAATGATAAATACCGATCAAAACATCCTGTCTGCCTCAGGACAGCTTTTGTATGTTGTCCACACCACCAAAATCCAACACACACGTAACAGTACAGGCAAATAATTATCTTCCTGTGAAAACCTGAAGAAATATGAAATATGAGCATATAGTACTGAAAACCTCTTCTTTTAAGTTGATTTGCTTGTACGATAGACCTGAGGTCATCCATACAGCAATTCACTTCCCTTTCTTTCCTGTCAGTCCATGCCAATTCAGATAATGTTTTTCACTGATGATTTGCCACACAGAATAATCGAAACAAATCCATAAGTATTGAGCCAATTGATTAACTCTTCACAATTAAGCTAAAAGCACCATTAATCACATTTGAGGTGGACAGATTTTCTGTCTAAACCCCAGCTAATTAGAACATCAAGACGTCACACTTTGGAATCTACCGGAAGTGTCAGAAATGTGACATGCCAAGTTCTAAATGGGCTGCTAATCACAAAAGCAGCCAAGAATCATTTCAGCCGAAGGTGAGTGGTGGTCAGGAATAGGAAAGTCCTTCTACACAGGAAAAAGGAAGAATGGACACTACCATCTTGAAATACATTGTGAATCTCTCTGATTTATAGCCTGTCCTTCCAAAATGCGGGGTGGGTGGGTTATATATGCAGTTCATCCCCATTTTATCCTCTTCATAACAACTCTGTAAGATAGTGATTGGCCCAAGGTTACCCAACAAACTTCATGTCCAAATGTGTACTTAAACCCGGTCTCCCTGGTCAAAGTGCAGGACTCTATTCACTATCCCACATGAGCTTTCATTTGAATGAAAGCTCAGCTCATCATTGGTTTTCTTTCTGAACTCCTATTCAAACATTGAAGTATTTTGTTCTCTGAAATGCTATCAGTCTTTCTTGACATTCTCTTGCACGCTTACTGCAATGAGTAACTGGCTGGTGCTACTCCGTGAAGCAGCATCTGACATGAGCATGATCACCCCGTTCTAGTGGCTCTTCAGATTTAACATGAAGATGGCTCAAGTGCTATTTGGAAAGTGGGAGAGAAGGACTATGACATCTAAAACTGTTCCAGATAATTGCAGAATTAACCCAAGGCAAATCACTCTGAACAATCACTTCATTACTGGGCTGAATAAGCTCATCTTTGAAATATGATCAAGTTGATTCTGTATTAAATAGTGACTCCTGAGCACTGTGACATTTCTCATTCGCCATTCACTCAGAAATGTGGTGATATTTCTTCCATAGATCTGATTACACAAATTGGCATAGCTCCATTTCATATCAAGCCAAAGATCTTGGCCAGAGTCTCTCGCTTACATAGTAAGCTGTTATTTCACTCACAGCATGTTCCAAAATATGACAGAGCTCTTGTTTATTTATATTTTTAAAAAGAAAAAACAAAGAAAGAAAAGAAGCAGAAGCAAATGAGCATTTATGTTTATTTGCTACCTTCCCCAGTAACCATGTGTTGCAGGAGAGGGGCAGCATGATCCAGTGGGGCTGCCCATAACCCACTGAACTTGGGAGGATTGTGGGCATACAATCGAGGATGGAAGGAGCGCAGAGGTGAAGGTCGCCCCCATGCTTCTCCCTCCATGCAAAAAACTTAGGCAGCCGATTTCAGCTGTCTAAGGGCCAGTTCGCACGACCCAGGCTGCGGGCGGGGGAGGCACCACAGGGCGATCCACGGGGTCCGGCGGGGTGCCACAGACGACGTGCGCCCCACGCAGTGCGGGCCTCCCAGGGATGCCCGTAGGGGCTGTTTGCCCCTACAGGATGGAGCGGCAGCAGCTCCAGCTGCTCTGGGCTGCCGCCTCTGTGCGGACCCCTGTGGGACGGCCGCCCGCAGTTAACACAGCAGGGTGGCCACGCGTGGTAGGTGCCTACCCCTCTACCGCCCATGGTCACTTTGTGTGGATCCCGCGTGCAGCCGTCCCGCGGGGGCACCCCCAGTTGGCGTTCGCACAACATGGGAACCGCAGGGGACTTCTGCTTCCCCGCAGTTCCCGTGTCGTGCGAACACGCCCTAAGTCCTTTGCGCCTGCTCACAAGGGCGACAGGCTGAGGTGCTCCTGGGATACATCATATCCCAGCAGAGCCTCACTCCTCCCCTTCCCACCCCCCAGAATGCCCACCCAGCACCGGCTCTGAGGTCGGTCTTTTGACTTTGGAGCCTGCAGCCAGCGTGGAAAGAGCCACACCGGCTGAGAGGGCAGAGGGAGGGCATTCTGAATTTTGGAGTCCCAGCTCCGACCTCGGAGCACTTTTCCGAGGTCGGAGCTGGGGCTCCAAATTATTCTATGGCCATCTAGACAGCATCTAGGGGCCGTAGGATACACCCTAAATGATTTCTTAGAATGGATCCTACAATTCCAGAAAGTCCTAACATTACTGGAGTGGAAAACAGAACAGAAAACAGGTTTAAGAAGAGCACACTGTATTGACAAAAATCTGTTAGATAAAAACGCATGTTGGTGTACTGTGGAGAAATGCACTGGGGTTCTGTTTCCTGACTCATGCTCTATGATTCTAAGAAAGGCAATATCTGCCATAAATAACACCAATTTGCTTTTCTCGGGTTCCTTACGCTTAGTATCGAAATGAAAAATAATCTGTGCATATGCTTATACAACTGTTATCTCAAAGTCTTCCTGAAAGTATACCATGTCTTGGAGTGCGCAAGCTGAAAGCCTCAGCTGGTGGGAGGCAACCTTTGCATTGACCATAGTGGGGGTGGAAGGGGAGGGTTAAACTCTCCCTCTGCACCTTCTGCAGTCTTGATGCTACTCAGGTTCCCCCACATCTGTTGTATATATACAAAATTATCTTCCCCCCCCCACGCCACCTTGCTGTGGGTAGGGAGGACATTGTGCGTGGGGGAGGAGTGGAGAGGGTGAGACCACTATCGGGTGATCTCACCCTCCAATGAGGCTTAATGGGGGCGGAGGGCTAGGCTCGCTATTGAGACCCGGTTGCCTCCGCCCCTCAGCCTCTTTCGATTGCAGCTCCCTCCCTCCCTGTTATCAGTGTGGGCTCCTCTGGTTGCCCTTTTAGGGGGCTGAGAAGGAATTTTGGCTCATTGCCCAGATTGGCCGGGGGCAATGGGTGTGTTTTGCCTACTCCACACTGTGAGTCAGGGTAGGGGTCTTTTTGTTTTCTGGTCCTGTTTAATTCGGTCGCATTTCCGGGAGGTGCGGGAATAGGCAGTGGGGATAGGGTTCGGTGAGCATCCAGTGGCACCTTTTAGGTGACTGGCATTAACCTGAGGCTCCCCATTGCTGAGTTGTGCGGCTTGGCTGCCTTTGGGGTCAACCCTTCTCACCGGCATTGGTTGTCGTGCGGCGCCGTCTGGAGGTGACACTGGGAAGGCCCTCCAGCACCAAGTGGTGTGGAATGTGTGGGGGGGGTTTGAGTCACTGCGCCACCACCCCGGTTTAGATGTTTTCACCCAAATGTGTTCCACTGGCCACCGGCCAGTTGTAGTTTAGACCCACATTCCTCCCTTCACAGATCTTCAATTTGAATAAATGTGGCCCTGATTTGATACCATATTTATGTGTCTCGACCCTTCATTTCCTCCACTTACACACGCAATACATCCATGTTAACTGCATTCACACAATCAGCATCACATGTAGTTTGGCCCTCTGGCATGTAAAATATGGAGCCTAGGTTATCTGATGATATCCCTTTAAAGACAATGCAATCTTTCCCCCAAATCCTCTCCATGTTCTAAATTGTTTACAAATGTTAGCCCCGATATCGATCTGGTTTTGGTTAGTTGGATCGCAGTTTTCTAAATGAGAGATTTTACAGATGTTTTGTACATTAACAAATGGCCACTGAAACAATCCACTGTAATTTCAGCAGCACTAATTTGATTTACTCGTTATCCTTGCTTCTGCTGCTGCCGGTTTTATGGCATCCAGTGTGCACATTTAATCTAGCAAGTAAAGTAAATTGTCTTAAATGTTTTAAATTTGTTCCAGATTGCATCTAACATCCAATCATTGCATAACTGCTGCAAATATAAAACATTTACCAGCAACAGCTACATCCAGTTTTGCACGTGATCAGATTTTTTGTCTGTTTGTTGTTGGTGTTTTGTTTGTGTGTGAGTGTGTGTGTTTATTGCATAGAACAGCTCCTGGATAGAAACAGTCTATGTTGTGATTTCACACTTCATAGGTAAACCATGGGTTAAAGTAAGCTACAAGACAACCTGTCACCCAAAAGACTTGGAGAGCCATTCACTAATAGTTGTGCTATGCATTTCTCATGAAACCTAAGATTTGAAAAGAGTACAAATGGACTTTTAAGTTCCCCGAGTCTACCAAACTTCTGAAACCATAATCTTTAAAAAATGATTTGCATATCTATAGTATGTACAATAAACCAAATCAGAGTTATGCCTGGAGCCAAGGGGTCCCTTAGACGCATGGAAATTATTCCGTGCATGCTACAGATTTTCTCTGGTTTGATTTCCCAGCCAAATCTCTGATGTAGTGTAGCAGAGGCTGATCACAAAGTTCCCCTGAGGTACAGGGGCAGCTTGCAGTGCTTGCACTTAACCAGGTGAGTAGGTGAGCCTCAGAAATCCTGTTACGTTCCCAGAGCTGCCCACGTGGTTGTGGAAACTAGAGATTCACATTCCGGGCACTTTCTCTGTTAATTATGATCTCTTTCCAAATTGGCTTCCTATAAAAGCTGGGGAGAACTAGAAATGCCAAACCCCTTTCACACAACAGTGACATTCATATTATGATGACACATTATTGACATGACAAAATCCTTCCTCAGTCAAGCCCCCTGTGTTCTGTCTGACTGTGGCCAATAACAGAAGCTGCAAGAGTGATATGCAACAGTACATGGCGATGAATGAAAATGCCATTTCTGTTGTTGTTTGCTCTGAGCTTTCTGGAAGTTTTTGACATTCCGAGAGTGACTTCATGCCTTCAGTTTAAGCAATAGCTCAACACATTTCCTCTCAGTCTTGCTCCATAGTGAGGAGTATTTCCCTGAAGCAGGAGGAGGATATGATTAACATGTATTCTGGTCATCATGTGAACTTTTTTGTGCAATGGGAAGAGACTCTTCTTCTCTCATTAGGTTTTACACTCACAGGATTGCAGTGACTCTTAGGCAGACTGAGGCAACTGCCTCAGGCAGCAGATGCTGGGGCCAGCAGTGACACACACACCCCAGCCAAACCATTCTTCCTGAGCCCCCTGAGGTATTTCCCTCTCTTGGAGGATAGAGACGTGCGTTTCACAGTCTTTCTTGCACTCACTAAACTAGCCTGCTGTCTTCATCTGTGTTGGAGGACACAATCCTGTTGTCTGTTAAAGTAAAATTCAACTGCCCATCCAGTCAGCTTCTGTATGTGGAATGGAGCAGGGCACCATCTTGTCCTTTGCCTCATGCAGCAATATGTCTTGGGCTGCCTCTATGAAACATTGCTGAAATCCTCGAGGTTTCAGTAACATCTTTATCAGTTTAGAAGAGGAGTGGAATCCAGTATGCTTTCTCTTTCCACAGATATTAAAATGTATGGGGCCTGACTAGGGCTGTATGAGAACTGGCAATTTCTGAGCTTGACAAAATTCTCTGAAGATCACTTCAAAGCTCATTTCAGTTCACTCCTGTTTTCATTTTTGACCTGTTTTTCAGCTCGTCTGAATGGGAAAAGTGCACATTTTGAATGGGGAAAGTGCACATTTCTCTGGATATTTCTCAGAAGTGCACACTCCCCCCCATTGACTGAAGTGTGAAAGTGCTTTTTTTTTGAAAATGCGCATCTCAAAGTGCACACTTTTTTTCTTTTTTTTTAAAGGACTTTTTCAAACACGATCGCAAATTCGGGGATTTCGAACATTTCTCAAAAAAAGCACTCCTGTTTCTGTTTGGCTTCAGGATTATGCACGGGACATGTCTGCATGATTTGCAAACAGAAACAAAATTCTCCCATCCCTAGCCTGACCGCATGATCCATTATCCTACAATAACTGTCCCTGAATTGTACTGAACCTCAGATTTATTTCCACATTCAAAGGGATGACATGGAGACTGAAGTGAGCTAAAAGATTTGAGGACTCTTGGCTTACCCACCTCTCACCAAAGGATAAGCAGCCATGTATCATAGAATCATAGAATCATAGAAAAGTAGAGTTGGAAGGGGCCTACAAGGCCATCGAATCCAACCCCCTGCTCAATGCAGGAATCCAGGTCAAAGCATCCCTGACAGATGGCTGTCCAGCTGCACCTTGAATGCCTCCAGATTGGGAGAGCCCACCACCTCCCTAGGTAGTTGGTTCCATTGTCTTATTGCTCTGACAGTCAGGAAATTTTTCCTGATGTTTAGGTGGAATCTGGGTTCTTGTCACTTGAGCCCATTATTCCGTATCCTGCAAACTGGGATGATGGAGAAGAGATCCTGGCCCTCCTCTGTGTGACAACCCTTCAAGTACTGGAAGAGTGCGATCATATCTCCCCTCAGTCTCCTCTTCTGAAGGCTAAACATGCCCAGTTCTTTCAATCAATCAATCAATCAATCATAGGTTTGTTATCTCTGGTGTGTGAAGTCTGCTGTTCTTTGAAGAAACACAGTGACCCCCACCACCGCCACCCAAATAACCTGAGATAGTCTGCACAGGCGGAGCATGTTTGAAATACCCTGGAATTCCTTGCTGTACCCTCAGGCCAGGAATGGTTAAATCTTGACTGAGACATACATTCCTGGCTTCTGTTTGAACTACAGTTTTAATGCAGAAGGGATTGGGAGGCATCACTGCCTGCTCGCCCGCCCGTCCACCCCCAACAACACACTCAGATCCCCCTCCCCATTTTGTAACTGAACTGACATCTCATTTTGTACAACCCACGTTCCCTGCCAGTAACATGTAGATATCTATGCTCACCTCCCTTCCCAAGGGTGTTGACTCAGAAGGCTTAATTATTACTTTCAATTTCTCAGATAAAGGTGCTACAGAAGTGCAAATTATTGCCATCACAGATTTCTTCTTTGGATGCAAGCAATGACCCAGAATTCGGCACATCCGCAGTGTCTGTCTCTAACCATGGCAGGGGGGTTGCCTCTCATTTTACCCTAACCCCCTCTTCTCCCTCATTTTCCCAGATCACGAAAGTGTTTGTACGGTCTGCCCGAACCTGGTGTACACCAGCCGTTTTGGTCTTCAACTTCCATCAACCCCAGCCAACATGTCCAATGGTCAGGAATGCTGGAAATTGTAGTCCAAAATATCTGGAGGGCAACAGGTTGGGGAAGGCTGTGTTACGGACACTGCTGAGCACTCGGAGGCATCATTTGGGACAGGGGTGCAGAACCTCAGACCTGGGGGCCAAATTAATTCAGCCTGCCCTGGGGCCCCAATCTGGCTGCCAGGAGTTCTCCAGGTAGCCATACCCACCTTTCCCTGTACCACTGATCGTGAGGTGGTTTCCCCAGCTTTTGTGCAGTTTCCCCCCATTCTAAAAAGTCGAAATGCCTCTCCTAAGGCTCAGTTACTGACAGCAACAGCTTTAACCTGCAATATGCTGGTATTTTTTTTTGTATTTTGGCCCTTCCCCTTTTGCATTTGGGCCCCACCGATTGCTGGAGAGCTTCTCCGACACTGAATTTAGCCCTCAGGCTGGAATGAGGTTCAACACCCCTGGTTTGGAGATGTTACAATTTAGGGGAACCTGCTTAGGGGAGCTGGGGTGCTTTATTCAGCTTAGGGGAGCCAGGATGGGAAACCACTTGAGGCCTACCTATCTCATCCATGGCTCTGCCCAGGGAGTGGTGACTCCGACAAGCCCTCTTTGGTACATCTTGGATGGGCGGACTTGGTGGAGCTCCAGGCAGAACTGGCAGCAGCTGCTCCATGGCTTCAAGTCCAACATGGGCACAGAGAAGGCAGTGGTTCTCTCTCAATCCCTCTCATCCCATAAAGTTTAAAATACAGTAATACCTTGGATTGCAAGTAACTTGATCTGAGAACGTTTTGCAAGACAAGCAATTTTTTAAATATTTATTTTAAAAAATTTGACTTGATATACAAGCGACGTCTTGCAATACAAGTACTGTAGTATGGCTTAAATTAAAAATCTCTGTACAAATTTTTTTTGAGGAATTTTGTTTTGTTATAAGAGTGTTTTGGATTACAAGCACGTTTCCGGAACGAATTATGCTCTCAATCCATGACTGTACTCACACTTGGGGGTTGTTGCATAAGGTACTATTTAGGTGTGACTTTGTTGCTGCAGACCCTTATAAAGCCAGGACTTGAGTTTTCATTCTTGGCCCATGTGCAAGGACAAGAGTTTGCAATTACATTTACCTAAAGCCCTCCTCTCCCTTTTTTTTCATACATCCGTACACTCAAGTGCAGGAACTCCAGTCCTGGATATGACAAGTTGATCCAGTTCAGGTAACAAAGCTACCAAATGCATCCTTTTCTTGTGTCATCTCCCATTATCTCATTACCAGTAATTACTGCCACTGAGCCTTGTGGACAAAGGTGGTGCAGCCAAGACTTTAGCACTTGTAGCATGAAGCCTTCACCACATGAAAAATGTCTGTCTGCTGGAGACACACGGCAAAACTCTGGAAATGGTATTGCACTGTAATGTCCCTGGGGTAATTTTTTCCATCCATTTTTGACTATACGAACATTGTATATACACATTCTGCTTCCACAAGGGATGTATAATTTTAGACGAAATGGACTGCATAACAGGTGCAACAAGAAGCATGAACATTGCATGCCCTGAAAATCAAAATAGGGAAACCCCTTTTGCAGATAACATTTTCCATAAAGGGACTGAGTTGGCAAGCAACCTTTTTCTCCCCCGCCCCCAATCATATGTGTGGTTTGTATGGCTTTTAATGTGCAAAGAATGAGCCTGATACATAAAAGTGGACATGAAAATCTACAAATGCAATGTGACGACTTTTCTTTTCTGAACAGCTGCTCTGCTGCCCTGTATAGTAAGTAGGGATGCGTGAAAATTTCATTTCAATTCATATATATATATATATATATATGAATTGACCAAAAAATCACTGATTTCATCATATTCAGGATGGAAAGAAATTGGGGGGAAATGAAACGTGGGAGCAGCTGAAACTGACAGGTTTGTTCATCCAGGCCCAGAACTTTGGGTGCTCAGCTCTTAAAAGTCTGTGCTGGAATCCCTATGTATTCAGCCTGGCTCCTCGTCTTTAACAGCTATATGATAGGCAGATACAAAATGGTCCTCTCTATGTTGGGAATAGCTGTCCTTATTGAATTTGAATGACTGATCCAGATGGGTGAGAATTTTGCTTCAGTTCATTTTTTATAAGAACGTACTACAATTTGCAAATTTCTTCAAATTTAGGAAGGAAAGAAATTCAGATTCTTTTTTTAAAAAAAATTGAATGCAGGAGAAAGCAAAACTGATGGATTCATCAATCCCTAATTGTAAGCTGCTATTTAACCCCGCCCTCAAAATATTATTTCCCCCCCAAAAAAAGCATTTTCCAAAATAGCAGGTTGTGACGGTGGTATGGATGGCTGGACTGCTGCCACTGTTCAGAAACGAAAGAAAGTAAAAAATAACAAGCATTGCACCCAAATTTTAGAAGCAAGTGAATATGACCACTGGGTTGGGGCTAGAACAGGGGTGGGCAACACACGAAAATTATCCCCCCTACTATCCCTGCCCTGCCCCAAAATAATTTTTAAAATAAATATTTAAAAATGGTGCTCCACGGCAGCTACAGAGCACCAAAACAGACAGATTTAGCTTGTTTACAAGCTTCATATCTGCCATGGGGGAGGGAGATCCAGGGGGCAGATCCAGGGGGCTAGAAGGTCAGGGGTATGTTGTGGAGGATGTATAGCATGTTACAGCTTGATAAGCACTGGCACAGACAACCCACAAATATTACATGGAAAGATCAGGGCAGAACTACGTGTGGCAGCAACTGGACCTTGATTTCAAACGTGGGTCACCACCAAATAGCAATAAAGTGTTGGTTGGGCCTGGGTCAGGTATGACTTCAAATGGAGAAGCTGTAAGTGGGAGCAATGCTGAAGCCATCCTCCACCCAGCACTTCCCTCAGGCTGCTCCCCCCTCCCCGCTAGGCTAATTTTTGGTCTCAAAGCTCAGCTGTAAGAAAAGTTGGCTGCTTCCTTTTCCAGAACATGACAGTTCCAATTTGGACACTACTGACCAAGTTCAAGTAAGGTACACACCACACTTCAAGAAGAACAAGTTGATACAAACTTAAGGAAAGAACCTTAAAGTCGAGTCAACTTACATCAAGGATATAGGGCAGTGATGGCGAACCTTTTTGAGCCCGAGTGCCCAAACTGCAACACAAAACCAACTTATTTATTTCAAAGTGCCAACACTGCAATTAAACCTGAATACCGAGGTTTTAGTTTTAGAAAAACAACTCATACAGTTGTCCAAACTAATTAACATCTTTTGTCTTAAAAGAAAAACACAATAACAGAGCTTTCAATGATACAGTTTTTGTTGGGAAAAAAAATCAACTCAAAAAATTATTATAGTACTACATTGTTCACATAGCCTGAAGGGAATTTATACAAACTTTTTAAATAATTAGGCACATGTATTTTTGGATAAGGGATTCTCAACTTGTAATATGATTATATGCCAGACTGAAATTGTATGGGGCAAGCTTTACCCCGGGTCCTTCCCTGCTTCTACCGGTGTCGGATTAGTAAAAGTAAAAGTCAACCTGTACTAGGATGAGCAAGATAAACAAGAAAACTAAACGTGCTTAACCCATTTTAAACACTTTATGTCTTGGACTGCAAACACTGCATTAGGTAAAAGTTTGCATTGGGCATGCTTTTGCACAATTAATGTGATTTTTGCTATTGCATGCATGCTGATAATTTGTCAAACCTTGGCTCATACTCCAGTTAGTTTGAGAGCAACACCTGCAGCACTCAGGTCAACTGTTAGGGCTTTACATCCAAACCATGTTCTGTGCATCATTCTTCAAAATCTTTTAAATGTGATAACAATGTAGAAAAGAATTCTGTAACAGGAATTCTAGAATAAAATCATTCTGTTCCACACTGTGAGAAAGAACAAAATCATTAGTGTTTTGCAGAAGGGGACAGTCTTTTCGCGATCTGGTGACCAATGGCTCGAGTGCCCACAGAGAGGTCCCTGTGTGCCAGCTGTGGCACCCGTGCCATAGGTTCGCCATCACTGATATAGGGAAAGACATAGCCTATATGCTGCAGAAGTAAGTAACCGGGGGGCCAAAGAAGAAAAATATAATTCTGAGCACATTTAGGGGGGGGGGGAGGAAAGAAATTCAGGATACATTCATGATGGCAGCATATTCCTCAGGGGTTTTTCATAAGGAAGCACAAAAATGGCTGCTTCTGTGAAGAGCTTGCAAAAGAGCATGCAGGGAGGGCGTCAGAAAAGTTGAGAACATGAGCTTTATGGGTTGTCTGAAAGAGTCCTGTGCTAGTGAGCCAAAAAGAATCCAATCGGGACAAAAACCCACAAGACTGGTCTTATGCAATAGCTAAACTAACATCAAATCGGAACATATATCTTTGTATCTCATTGAGGAGGAACACAATGCACTTTCTTTGCTGAGGATGTGATCAATCTTTAGCATCGCTGCCTTGTGCAAGCTATTTTAAGAAAATGTTAGGAACAGTGATACGTGGTCTTCTATAAGCAAGCAAACAAACAAAAGAACAGAACAGCCGCCTAATACAAAATGTTCCAGGTTAACATTCTAATCTAATATATTGTTAGTTACTTTCCAATAGAATTAGAAAGACAGGATCTGGGGTGGGGCATCTCCAGGGTTAGGGACATGACTTCTTTCCCCCTCTCCCACTGCCTGACTTCTGAAGGCCACCCAACAACAGGCATTACAGCTGTGCAGAGATCTTGATCTGGGTTTCCTACTTCCAAACCAGCACTCTAGCACTACATCACACTGGTTCTAGCCCTGAGCACAACGTATCACATAATACTTTTATAATACATCATACTTTCCCCCCCATAAAATGTAATGCATAAAGCAAGAAAGCATTCAGCATTTTACAACCAGACACACACACACACACACACACGTGCACACTCACAGATGCTGGATGACACCAAATTAATTCCCCTTCTTCATTAACAATTATCTTAAAAAGCCACTGTCAGGAAGTTTCACTTCCTTATAACTAAAATTGAGGTACTGGGGGGGTGGGGTTTTCTTATACGTTTTGAGTCTATTTGCACAGTAATGCTTCAATAACATCTAACATAGCTAAAACCCAGTGGGCAGAGAGAGATCCTCAAGAGACCAGATAAGATAATTCAATCCAAGTCAAATGTCCAAGATTTCTGGCATCTGTTCAGTTGCAACAACCCCTCCCTTCCCCACCTCCCCTGCAAATCCTCATCCATACACATTCCTTTCTAGAACAACATATCATATGCCCCTTTAAAGAGTGGGAGAGGGGGGGAAAACTGCAACTCCACATCACAATTCTGTATCATATTTTTAAAAGCATTTTAAGAACATTTCATGCACCAATTACTTCAAAGATTCAGTGATAGCATTAGAAGTTCAAAGCTGCAGCTACTTGCTTTGCTTTCTCATATTATTTAAAGAAGCTAATGCTAAGAGAAGGGGAAATTGTGAGCAGTTTAACACTCTTCTCCTCCCAAGGTCTTCGTTGAATCTCTAACTGTGTCATCATCTGGGTGACTAATTCCATTCAAAAGAAATAAAACTAGCTATGTAACATAGTGCTGACTACAGATATATTGTCTGAATCAACATGAAACAGAAGAAGAGCGCAGGAGATAAATAGTCTGAAAGACTGAGTTTCCTGCTTCTGTGTGTCATATAAGATGCCTGCAGGAAAGATATCAGGGTTCATTCACCATCCTCCCAATTACCTGCTACGCTTAGATAAAATCTTAATGGGCCCCATAATGAGCACTTTTAACTTGTTCATAAATGATCTAGAGTTAGAAGTGAGCAGTATGGTGGCCACATTTGCTGACAACACCAAATTATTTAGGGTGGTTAAAACAAAAAGGGGCAGTGAAGAGTGAAGGATCTCTCCAAACTGGGCCAGGGGGTGGGGGCACTAAAATGGCAAGTGCAGTTACACTTGCAACATAAGTAAGTGTAAAGTGATCTACATTGGGGCAAAATAATCCTAACTAGCAAGAGAAAGCTCCATGCCGAAGACCCTGCTAGCGCTGGTAAACACATTAATGATCATTCGCGTCTAGCAAGGTTAGGGACCTACACCCCAAATACGTACACAACCTCCGTATGCACAAAACACCTACAGCAGGAAAAGTAAATCCTACCCTCATCCAGGGATGGGGACTCGGACTCCAAGATTCGACTCGTGAGTCAGACTGAGTCCCCCCTCTGACTCGAGTCCCACTCGAGTCCCAATATTTTTAATAGGACTCGAGATTCGACTCGGGACTCGAGACCAAGGACTCTTCAACATCCCTGGGCTGTGCCAGAAGGAGTGGAGAGAAGTGCGATCGCCAGTGAAGATTTTATTTTTTAAAATTATTTTCCTAAAATGCAACCTTTCAGACATTTTGGGTTTGGCTGCCTCTGCCTGCCTGTTTGGGGTTCCCAGCCTCCTCTGCTTGCCTGGTCTCTTCTTAACCAGTTCCACAGTTTGAATTGTCCAAGACAAACGCCTCTGCCTGCCTGCTTTGGGGTTCCCTGCCTCCTCTGCCTGCCTGGTTATTTTAGGTTTGTCTGCCTGGTTTGTTCTTGTCAAAATCAGTTGCAGAGTTTTGAAATAAAAAGGCACACTTGTGCCTAGAATTTATTTAAGCCATACATCTGAAGTAGCCTTATTTGGGGGGGGGGAACCCCCATTGATTTTAATAGGGACTCGTGGAGTCAGCTTTGGGAGTGACTCATTACTCGTGAGTCACCATTTTGGACCAAGGACTCGGACTCGAGACTCAGGTCCAAAGACTCGTGACTCGACTCATGACTCGAGACCAAGGACTCTTCAACATCCCTGCCCTCATCTTTTATACCCCTTCTAACCCTCTTTTGATCCTAAGCTGGGGGGAACCTTCCTAAAATCCAGCTCTGTTACTGGATGCTCACATTGCCTCTGCAGTTCATCACACCTTCTGCCAGTTTAGGCTGGTGCATCACCTGTGACCTCTTCTGTGCCCCTCCTAGCCTACATTATCCATGTCCTGTTTACCTCCAGACTTGACTTCTATAATGTGTTATATGTGGGGCTGCCTTTGAAGACTTCCTGGAAACTGCAGTTATTTTAGAATGCTTGCACTAAACTATTAATCTACTATTAAGAACATATAATGCCAGTTCTGAAACAGCGACACTGTCTTCCAGTCCATTTCTGGTCACAATTCAAGGCGCTGATGCTTATTTTCAAAAGTCCTATATGGTTAGGAACCTGGGTATCCAAAGGACCGGCTCTTTCTACATTTACCTTCCTGTATGTTGAGATCTTTATCAGAGACCCTTCTCCTGGTGCTCATGCCTTCTGAAGTGAGACAGATAGCAACAAGGGATAAGGTCTTTTTGGCTGTGGCAGGCCTGTGGCTTATGCTGGCTCGGCTTGTCTGAGCGTAGAAAGCTAAGCAGGGTCAGGCCTGGTTATTACTTGGATGGGAGACCCCTCCTCTAGTTCCCTGCATTGAGCAGGGGGTTGGACTCGATAGCCTTGTAGGCTCCTTCCAACTCTATGATCTATGAAATCTATGAAATCTTCAGAATATTCTCCTGAGGTATCCAGTTTGCTGTCATTTTGGTGCCAGGAAAACACCTTTTCAAACATCAGCTAATGCCATTTTAACTGGCCTCTTTGTGTATCATCCTACCACTGACCTCTTCAATCTGTTTATTTTTTAAATTGCACTTGTATTTTTTTTTCCCCCTTTGCAACCCTGAGAGCATCGCTGAAGGGCAGAATAGAAATGTAGTGCCAAATAGAATTAATGCTTTTCTCCTCCATATCCTTAGCAAACCATTTCCAGAGGGCTAGCCGTGTTAGTCTGTTGCACCAAAATCAACAAAGAGTCTTGTGGCACCCTGAAGACGAACACATTTATTCCTGCATAAGCTTTTGTGGAGACTGTCCACTACTTCTTCAGAAGCACGGATGCACCTGAAAGTGATGAATTGGAAGATGCCTATGAAAACTTACGCCAGAATAAATTTGTTAGTTTTTAACAGGGCCGGCCCTCCCGTGAGGCAGGGTGAATCCTCTGCCTTGGGCGATGGATCTGGAAGGGGGGCGGATCCCACATGATGCCCTGCTGCTGGGAGGGCTATGGGTCATCATGCCGCCACTGCCCTTGCCTCTCAAAGTGAGGCATAGAGCAGGCAGCCACTCTGAAGAACCCTGCAGGCCACTCTCCTGCCATGGCAAATGCTGCAGCAGAAAAGCAGCCAATATGTGGCTCTCTGGAGCAGCTGCTGATGCTGCCACCCACCCTATGCCTCACTCTGAGTAAATCATAGGAGTGTGGCCATGGTGGAGAGCCTGGGGTTGTGCAAAATTGGGAATTCGGTTCTGTTTAAGCCCGGCAGGATTTCACAGTGTGTATAAAAGCCTGTGGACAGCTGAATTCTTTGGGGAACTTGAAGTATGTAGTATTTTGCACCATCCCTGGATCTGCTGAACAAGAAGCTGGTCTGACTACAAGGCAGCTCTTTTCACAGAAGAAGAGAGCAGCTCCACCTCTAATTCATCATCTTAACCAGCAACGTATCAATGCAATGAAACATAAAACACCGTCAGACCTGAAAAATTGCCATAATTCCAGTCATGCTGCAAACTAACCATTAAGTGCCATGTTCTGTGTAATTAGGGCATTAGTTTATGAATGGCCTGGATGGCATTTAAAAGCGAGAATAAGGGCTTGGGGAATCAAAGATGCCACCCCGGAGGCTCTACCTACTGACAGTTTCAAAGAAACCAGCTACATGTACTGTTCCTCCCTCTCCCCACAAAGGGAACCACGTAACTGAGGGGAAATGCTCCCTGACCATGGTCAGATCAGCAGGGGCTCTCAGGCTCCATCTCTTTCTTCCCAAAGTAGGTATATCCTCTTCTAAAGTTCACTATTATCTTATTATCTTTTTGGTCAAGCCAGTAGCAAACAGGAGAGTTTCGGTGCGGGCAGGTTGCAAACTCAGTGCTGCGCATTTAAAAGCTTGGGGAAATGTTTTCAGCAGCTTCCCTTTAGGATGAAAGAGCCAGCGCTATTCTTTCCCCCAGCACTGGCAACTCTCTGCACAGCAGGAGAGGAACAGGGGACTGTGACAAAAGTAGGAAAGGAATAAAGGGGAGTAGATGCGGTTCACTTCTTTAACTACCAAGGAGAATCTTGGTGTGAGGCTGGGAACACTAACAAGCCTGACACATACTCTCCAGTTCAGCAAGGGAAATACTTAATAGAGATGTGTGAGAAATTTGCCCCATCAAGTTTTTTTTTTTTAAACAGATTTCCCCAGTTTGCACCTCCGAGGCCCAAACCCACTTTGCGGATGGGAATCTGTACATTGCCAAGCTTGCAATGCATTCTGCAAAACACAACCACATGTGCACATCTGAAAAAGGAACACGGAAAAATGCATACATTTCCAAAATGCACACAAACACACTTTAGTCAATGGGTGCATGTGCCTATTTTTTTAAAAAAAACAAAAACAAAAAACTGGACAACAATGCATGCATTAATGCATATGAAAAATGCATACACATTTCTGTATCGATCACAACAAGCTCAGGCGGAAAAAGGATGGAATGAGCTTAAGCACCCAAAAACAACAATCTTGAGACGGACAGTTCTGTCCATCCCTAGATATGGGCAGATTCCTTGACTGGATCAGCTGCCTCCATGCACAGATTCCCTGACTGGATCAGGAATCGCATGCACAGACAGGATGTGGATATGCATCTGTCTCCAATGTGACCCCTGTTCATACTACTGTGTGTGGATGTAGGCACACATCTCGCTGTTTATTGCAATATGCATGGGAGTGCTCATATCTAGCCACCGTCTCAGGCTGTGCGGACATTTGTTGCGCATGATGACTATACCATCTGGAACAGAGCGACAGAATGAGAAGACAGGCTGGGAATGTGCCAGCATCTTTTCTGTGCGGGCTCTGCTATAGGATGCCCAAGGCCCCTAGACATCTCTGCCTTGTGAACTTCACTCTGTGCTGGTATTCACAGCCTGAATGGGAAAAACATAAGCTTTTGGCCAGTTCTGCTGGGCTGGACTGGATTCTGGTATTTTAGAACTCCATATAGTACTGTGAATACTGTAACACATCATAGAATGAGTAAATTAGGAAGACACTTCCCTGTACTACTGCAGGGAGTGTGAGAAATCTGGTCTGTGAAACAGATGAGGTGGTAACGCTTTCCCTGGGCCACACTACACACTGTGGGTGGGGGACTGTAAAATTAAATGCTCCTACCTATTTAAAAACTCCCTTCATATTTTTATTTTAAAAACCTAGGAGTCAGGGGAAACACTCTTCGCTGAGTCTTTCCTCTGATATGTCCATTTCTTTCTATACATTTGTTTGTTTTTTCATGATGGAGTGTTCAAATAAGTGATCAACTACCACTAGTGCTTTATGGTGACCACTTATGCCTTGCTGAAAAAGAGGGCATCCATCACCGGAAAAAGAGGACAAAAGAAGATGCTGATTTTCATACAACTTGCATGTGATAATTGATTATGTATGCATGCAAATTTAGAGATGATTATGATATAAATTAAATTGAAATGCAAAATACCTCTCACCATAGCAGGGAAGACTGTGACCAGGTGATGTCCTGTTGCTTGCAGAGGACACTTTCAAATAGAGGACTGTCCTCGGTAAAATAGGCCACATGGTCACCCTATTACTACTTGCAGGCAGAAGCGGTGCAGTTCAGGCACAGTTTTGCCATCTCCTCTGCAGAGAAAGATGATTGGCCCTGCCCATGTGGTTGCTTTAGTTACACACACAACTGCGGCAGCTTTGCACCATGGGCAAACAATATCTGTGCTGCTATGGATGTGTGGGAAGGGGAGCTCAGGTTCTTTCAATTGGAGCCAATCAGCAGAGATCAAGGCATTATTATTATTTTATTTTATTTTATTTTATTATTTATTTATTTATTATATTTATACCCCGCCTTTTTTCCTGCAAGGAACCCAAGGCAGCTCCTCCTCTCCATGAGAGTCAGTGACTGGCCCAAAGTCACCCAGTGAGTTTCATGGCCGAGATGGGACTAGAACCCGGATCTCCCGAGTCCCAGTCCAACACTCTCACCACTACACCACACTGGCTCTCAGTGGAGATGCCGAGGATTGAACCCGGGGCCTCATACATGCAAAGCATGCACTCTACCACTGAGCTACATCCCCTGATGATGATGATGATTATGATTATTATTATTTAGGAACAAATGGAGAGGAGGAGGACCAGGTAAACTACCTTAGGTTCCTTGCAAGAGGAAAAAAGATGGGATATAAATGTAATAATAACGATGATGATGATGATGATGATGATGATGATGATGATGATGATGATGATGTAGAACTAGTTATACTTAAATAACTGAGATAGAAATTTTGTTCCTCTCTCTGCTGCTCAGTTTAAGCAGGCCAGTGATGCCTCTTAACAAAGCCTAAGAAGATTACATTGTGTGAGGGTAATCTCGGCTTTCTGGTGCTGTCTTGGCCTCAGAAATGCTGCATTCTAGCTTATTTCTCCCAGGAAAAATCCAAACATTTTCCTTCCAGTTTCGATGTGCTGCTCTAGTTAATTCCAGGTCTCAGGAGTTTGAGCATGGCATTTTTATTACATTATAATTGGCAGGGCTCCCCGGATTTTACTACTGCCCGAGGCTGTGAGAACTAAGTCCCACACTGTAAGGGAAAGCGGTGTGTCTTCAGGGGCACCCAGGACCCTCGTAGGGTCATAAAACCAAAGCATGAACTGCAAATGGGGAACTGGTGCATTTGGCGTGTTTTCCTGCCCACCCAGAATATATTATCTTGATTGAGTGTTAAATTATGCAGAAAATGTTTCGGCAGCTCAAATATTGAGCAAGCGATAATGATGTTGTCATTTTGGCAAAGTGTGTAAATATCAATGCAGATGGATGCTGGGTTATCTCTCCCTCTTTTGCAGAGATGATGAGAAAGATGAGAGAGGCCTCTTTTATCTCTGCTGAGCAGCTCTGCTGCTGGCAGGGGGCTTTAGCTCTAAAAGCTTTGGCGCTTTAAGGAGGCCAGAGGGCAGATTTCCCTCCTCAGAGCTCTCTTAGCTCAGCAGCCAGAAGGCCAGTCTCCTACTCAGCCAGGTTCTGCAGTGTAGCAAGTCTCCTCTAGTGGGTGCTGTGGGGCAAACCCAATCAGAAGAGGTCTCTCTGGTTGAACAAGGTCTCACTTCACCTTTATTAACCTGTCGGCATAACCTATACATAAGCAGTGGAGTGTGGTGTTCCAATGTCACGCAAGCAGAAAACTGATGATGCAGGGGACTTCCCCTTGCGCTCCTCCCTCCTGCAATCCCTCATGTGTCCCCATATGTGCTCCGGGGGGTCCCCCAACTCCGCAGAGCAGATTTGTGGGGCAGGCAGTAGGCTGAAAGGGGGGGGAGGAGGAGAAGTCCATTCCACTGGCAGATGGCCAGCACTGGATCCAAATCATCGTTCTGTGAATTAGCTAGATACATGGCACATTGTTGAGATCCAGTGGCTGAGTACTCAGCTTGCCCCTTGATCATGAGTTCACATAATTTCAGCTCAGCCATGGGTTCTGTGAGGAAAATCTCTTCTGCAGGTCCCTGTCTCTTTGTCTCAGGCCTCAAGTAGTAATTAGTAATGGACCATGGGGAAGAATGGCATAAGGACTGTAAAGTGATTTCTTCACGATACAACAGACAGCTTTGTTACTCGGCATCTTTATTAATAAACATGCTGAGTGGGAAGTGAGCAGACTGAGAAGTGAGCATAAGCGGAGGAATTAAACCGCCTCCTTTTAGCAAGGACTGGGAGACACATTCAGGAAAAGCACGTTTGAATGATTCTCCATGGCAGCCTTCCCCTCCCTCCCTTCGGTGCCCTCCATATGTGTTGGACCACAACTCCTATTATCCCCAGCCAGCATGGGGCTGGAGATGATGGGAGTTGTGGTACAACACATAAGGAGGGCGCCAGGTGGGGGGAAAGGCTGCTGTATGCCCTCCCAAACAAAAATAAATAAAATACCAGAAGAATGGAGCTACGCACCTTTGCCGAGTGTGCAGATTTGCCCTTAGCTAACTGCCTTCCTCAATACTTTTATATGCTTCATTATCGTAATATGGACACTTCCCATTGTATAGCAGAGGTAAAAAGCCACCAGAGACCCAAGGCAGCTCCAACTTTTACACGGAAGACATAATTGTTGCAGGCATGCAGTTATTTCCCACTTGGAACAGGCCTGTGGCTCATGCTGGCTCAGCTTGTCTGAGCGTGGAAAGCTAAGCAGGGTCAGACCTGGCTATTACTTGGATGGGAGACCCCCTCCTCTAGTTTCCTGAATTGAGCAGGGGGTTGGACTCGATGGCCTTGTAGGCCCCTTCCAACTCTATGATCTATAAATCTATGTGCATACATGCACAATTCATGTGCATGTATGTTTAAAGATGAAAGTATGTGTAGGTGTGAATGTTTTACTGTTTTTAATGTTCTTATTTTTATTTTGTCTTAAGTTTTTATTGCTGGGAATTGCTGAGCACGGCCTTGGTGGCTTTTGCGCAAACAAGGGGGCATGTAAATGTTAATGATAAATAAATAATAAATTACAAATGTAATATAAAAATGAATAAGAATAGAGCTGCACCCCAGGCTGCCAGAAGATTTAATCCCCTTTCTACAGCTGCTGTGGGCTGACATTTCCCAGCATCTTAACATTAGCATCTCCAAAGTGATGGAAAATCTCAGCTGCCGGAGAGGTTAAGAAAATGCCATTTCCCCTCCAATGTAGCAATAAAACCACACATTGTTTCTCTTTTAATTCATATGCTTTAAAGGTGAGTCCCAGTGCAAGGAGGACCAGTGGGGTCCTCCATCCTTAAATAATTCAGTGCATGTCAGTGACCTCAGAGGCCAGGACAATGACATTTTAGTGAAGCTTCTCAGGGACAAAATACCTTTCATGGGATTTTCGGAATGTCTATTCCACAGCAGCACAGAGTCTCAGAGTCCTCCACTCTGGAGAGACTTTTAATGTAGCTCAAAAGCGATTGCTAAAGGAAACTACTCTCTAAAGGCCAGAAACAATGGGCCATTGATTTGCCATTGTTGTACACAAGATCCAGCATATGAAGGGTCCTAGCACCTGTCACATAATTAGGGATGTGTGAATCAGCAAAGCTCAAGCTCACCCAAGTTCTCCAAATTCCATCTCGAAGCTCTTTCCGACTTGAGGCCATATCAGATTGTGAGCTTTATTTTTTTTTTTCTTTTCACATGAAAATCTGTGCATATTTTTGTGCATATTTTTCTAAATGTACACATCAATTGCGCACATCTTTGAAATGTACGCATTCTTCAGCCATGGATTAAAGCGTGTTTGTGCACATTTTTCAAAAGTACACAGTTTCTTGTGCGCATTTTTCAAATGTACGCATGCTGTCGAACACAATTGTTTGGTCCGTGAATCATATTGCAAGTTCAGAAATGTACAGACTTCGACCAAAGATTGCGTCTGAGTCCATGTTTGATCAAGAAGGTGCAAACTGGGTAAAATCCTGATCGAAAACGAACTGAAACTAATTCCACATACATCCCTATCAGAGAAATTTGTTTCAGTTTGTTTTTGATCAAGATTTTACCCAGTTTGCATATTCCAGATTGAACTCAGACTTGGATGCAATCTGTGCTCGAAGTCCATACATTTCCAAGCTTGCAATGAGATTTGAGGACACCCCCCCCCAATTGTGTTCAACAGCATGCGTACATTTGAAAAATGTGCATGAAAAAAATGTGTACTTTTGAAAAATGCACACAGATATGCTTTAATCAATTAGAGAAGAATGCCTACACTTCAAAGATGCACACATTTGATGCGTACATTTGGAAAAATACATATGTATTTTCATGCAAAGAGAAAAAAATAAAGCTCGCAATCTGATACGGACTTTGCTTTAGAACGAGCATTGGAACAAGATGGCAAGCTCAAGTTTTGCTGTTTCACACATCCCTAAATTGATTCAACCACACTAAAGAGCACAAATATATTATGTGGTTTTTACTTTTAAGACTAGGCCCTTATGGCCAAAAGCAGCCATTACTTGAAAGATGTAGCTAAGAGCTGCCAGCTATGTCTTTTCCCCCTTGTTTTACGCTAGAGTCAGTGCAGGGGCTCTGATCCAGATCAGGACTCCAGCATGGGGCTGGGGGGATTTAACCCTTCCCCCACAAACACTGTGGTCCCGATCTGGAACAGGCCTCTTGCGCCTGCAATTTTTATTGCCAAACAGTGACCCATTGAAGCAACACCAACACAGGGAGAAGGTGCGTGGTATGGATTACACCTCGTACATCACCAACAGTGTAAATGTGAGACAACTGTGTAATGTGGGACAGATGTTGCTCCAAATGCAGAGCACAACCCAACTCCACCAGATCACCACGTAGGCTCTATTTTAATTTAATTCAGTCTGTTGACCTCACCAGGTTTCCGTCCTCAGTGGCACCCCATGTTTGGTAGTTATGAAGTGGGTTGTTCAATCCCCTGAATGCCCAAGCCTCCGATTTTTGTCCAGCCTGTGTGTTAACCAGCAAGGATGACCTCCAGCAACCTCCATCTTCCAGTAAAACAAGGAGAATCAGCAACAGATATCCACCACCCCCACAAGCTCAATGCCTGATCTGCTTGCTCTCCAAGCCTTTCATGTCCCAGCCAACCATTCTTGCTTGCTACAGAATGCATGCAGCCTTGTAGAGAGGCCTGTTCTGAATTCACCTCTCAAACAGAAGCACCCATCAGGTCAGAGCTGACAAAGTGTCTGCTCTTTACATTGTGACAGGCAAAATCACACCACAGCTTTTGTTATTTTTTTCTCTCTCTCCCCGCCCCCACTCCCTCCCACCTCCATTTAAAAGATTTCCAGGGTTGTGGCAGGAAAATAGATAGCTTTTAATCTATTCATCGCTGCAGCCATAAAGGAATGTAAGACGCCTCAGTGAGCAAGCTGAATCCATCTGGTAGGTTTCTTCACTCATAAGGAATTATTTTCATTATTTACTATGCATAAAGATATACCTTCCATAAAGGTTTCTGCAACTCAAGATGCTCACATTCATATTTGATGGCTGAAGCAGACCAAGGCCTTGGCTTGTCCCAATCAGCATTGGAAAGATGTTCTCATGAGATAGCTTGTTCTCTGTGAGGTGGCTGAGTCTTGGCATTGGTTTCATACATTACAGTTCTACACATATCCAGTTCAGGCACCAAAGCTTACGACCACTGAAAGTTACTTTTCCAACCTTGCAAAGCTCATATCACTTTCTGAGCTGCCTATTCTATCTACTGCCAAACAGTTACCTGTATCACAGCCAGAAGCCATTACACCAAATAAATACATAAATATATCCTAGACACTGCAAAGAACATCAAACACTGTACACCAAGACAAACCAAAGCAGACTGACCTGCAAGTAGAGATGGCAGAGAAATTCGTTCAGTTCCCATGTCAAGTTCCCATTACCTAATTTGGCGCTTTCGAACCACTATGCAAACTGAAACTCATTACTCCTTCGAAATTTGCACTCCTCTGAATTCTGCATTGGAGCTCTCTCATCAAAAAATGCATACAAAAATACATATACTAGGGGAAATAATGTTTGAAAATGCATTCTGTTAGGAAGTTTGCTTGCGTATAGTAGGCAAGAATGCATACAAAAATGCATGCATTGGAAGAAATGTGCACAAAAATCGTTGAGAATTTTCATGCAAACTTTAAAAAATATATATATCACAGAGTTCAGAACAAACTGGTCTTATGACTGGAAAAATGAGAAACTGAGACAAACCAAAATGGACTAATTCATTCATCCCTACCTGCAAGAGGTCTCTTGAAAATCTATTGGCAAGATCAGGTCATGTGACAAGACCTGCCCCCCTCATCGTTTTGCTTACGCCTAATGTAGACATTGCGGAGAAATATGTGGCTGCACACACATCACCACCAAGTTCCAGAGCAGCCCACACTATGGAGAGGAAGGTGGGAGGGCTTGAAGCTTATCTCCCTTACCCCTTGTAACCACTGACATAACCAGCCCCCCCAATCCTGCTAATGCTATTAATTCTGGAAAGCCTCAAATCTGGCGGGGGGGGGGGGGATTTTGGCAACTAATGCTGGTGATCAGCACAGGGAGAGAGAGAGAGCGATTTACAGAGTGATCCACTGACATAAAGAGCAGAGTGATCTCCCAGCTACATCCACAAGATGTTGTTCAAAATCCATCCCCCATCAGCATCTCCTTGCATAGATAAAGAAAGGACCTGCAGGCGTCCTGTCCCCTCCCAACACTTCTCTCTTGTTCCCATTTAAATGCTAATTGTTAATTTATTCTACTTTTCCAGTGGCTGCCTTAACCCAGAGCTTGCGCCTCCTGGTATGTAAGCAGCTTGTCCTGGGGATACAGCTAAACCTGCCTTTGATCAGCATTTAATCCTTCAAGGTACTGGGGGTGGGTACAGTTTAGTTTCTGTGTGAAAGCAATTAGAAAGGCCGCAAAGGAGGCAGGATCAGAGCACAAAACAGGACTTTCAGGTGCAGGCGCACACGCACCCATCTACCCACCAGCTCTTTCTCTTCTGCATGTGATCCTTGTTCTCTCATGGGACATGTGTGCATGCATGCATGTATGAGGACTGGAAATACATCATGAGCATCATTTCCCTGAAGAAAGACAGAACCGCAGAAGTTAAGCCGAGCCATTTGATAAGTAAGCATACCTTCCAACATTTCACAGATGAAAATAGGGACACACATGTGAATTTGTAAGAGGTATGGTTAAGCAACATGAAGGTGGGATCAAGAGGGCGTGGCCAGGCAACATGAGGGCATGGCCAAGGGTATGTCCAGGGAACCAAAGGGCATGTCAAGTACAAAACTCATTAGAGGAAACACACAAAATCTTATATATTATAATTATTACATTATATATTATTTTATAATATTTTATACGTGGCCTTTGTAATTTATTTATTTTTTACCTTACTTAAACCCTTAATTGTTGATATCTGGTGTTTTTCATGGGTGGTGGTGGTCAGTGCTTGCAGGCCAATCTCTTTTTGTTTTAAAATGGTCAGGATTGGCACAAATTCAACAGGTGACGGTTACCCACCCACCCCCACACCTCCAAACATGGAGCTTCAGAGAGAAGGGGAAGTTTCTTGCATTTCCTTCTGACACTGTAAACATACCTGTTAGAGGCAAAGAGTCTGCTCTGTTAGAAAATAAAATCTTTAGCAATATAGATAGGAATCATGTGATAAATTCCCTCATTCACCTCTCAGTTAGTCCAGGCTTTCACCCAGCTAATCCCTTTCCCACAGCAATGTGCAGCAGAGGCAGCAGGTAGAGCATGTGCGCATGCGCGCACACACGCACATCCTTGCCTGCCCCTCCCAGATTAGCAGTGTCTGTTCCCTCCCTGGTCTGTTCCCTCCCTGCTTACTGCCACTGTTTGAGCCTACACAGAGCTATCTTAAAGGGGCCATGGGCAAAATTGCAGCTAAACTGAAACTGCAAGCTTAGCTGCAATTTTGCCCATCGCCCCTTTAAGTAGCTTGCAGTTGTGGGAGGCAGGGGAATTCGGGACTCTGCATGACAAAGTGAGAAGCCCTGATGACTTAAGGGTTTTCATGAAGGTCCCAGCATTTGGGGGGCAACTGGAGAATATAACTGGAGTAAGTAGGACTGAAACTTATGCATTGCTAAAACAGAAGAAGACATGCATCACTGAAAAAGAGGACAAAAGAAGATGCCGATTTCCATATAAATTGCAGTGTGCTAATTGATATGTATAGATGAAAATGTAGAGATAATTACGATAAAATTTAAATTGGAATGCTATATACATCTAACCATAGTGGGTTAGACTGTGACCAGGTGGCCTCCTGTTGCCTGCTGAAACAGAGGACACCTTCAGGTAGAGGACTGTCCTCTGAGAGCCCTTCAAATACAGATCTGCCTTCTGTAAAGTGGACACATGGCCACCCTATAAACATGAGGATTGTGAACCTCAGCTGTTGGAAGTCTATGCCCAATATCTCCGCGAGGAACTCCTTTTCTCTTCAGCTAAATATAAGCTGCCCTCAGGAGAGCATCTTCATTTGCACACAATACAAGGCCTTTTGACTGAGGATAGGCTGAGAGAGCACAAGGTCCTAAACATACAGTACCAAGGATTCTCAAAGAAACATACAAGCATAACCTGCAGTTTGCACACAGAACATAATGTCGCACTGAGTTCACCCCTGCTTTCTATTTCTGGGCAGTGGTGCTCACCAAGTTACAAATCTAATATTATAATTTTGGCTGAATCGTGAGAAGGGCAAGCAGGCCAGTGAAGTTTCCCTTCAACAGTTAGGGCTTGGACAGCAGACTAAGCAGGCACACAGGTAACTATGGTGAGATGTATTCTACTTATTGTGGAGAAAAAGAGCCTCTGAGGGTTCCTACACACACACTCACACGCCTGCACACACACACACGCACACGCCTCCTCATGTGAAAACCAAGTAAGGCCGGTTGAGGGCTAGGAGGAGGCGAAATGTGCATAAAGTATCGGGTGGGGCATGGCGCCTGAAAGTCCTGAAAAGTCTACAGTGACCCGGCTTTCAAATGCAAAAGTCATGAGTCATGGGTTCCCCTCCCCTGCCTGGCCAGGTGGGGTTCATCCTGATTGGCTGGAGGCCGGGAGGCTACAGGAAGGAGGAGGGGAGCGGGAAAGAGCTATATTCCAAAGTGTGGGTTTTTGTCTTTGTCTTTGGGTCATCGCATGGTTGCTGTTGGAGCAATGGCGGCAAGCCAAGCAGAGGCCCAAGCCTTCGGGTGGCCTCAGGATCCGACCTCAGGTAGCTCCTGGTGAAATTAGCTGAATGAGGGCTTTGGTAAAGGCAAACCTTGTGGAGGGCTACCCATCTCGGACCTTCGGGTAGGTGAAGTAGTCCCCCCGGGCGGCAAGGCTGTGCTGGATCCAACCCTGAAGAGAACTGACCCCCAGGTAACAGAGTGTGTGCCTGGGAGATATAAAGAATCAGGTTTTGTTATTTTTGCAGCTCTATTACTTTGTACCAAAGTGTCTCTCTCTATTTTGTGTGCTTCTCTCATTTCCCTATTCTTGTAAAATGCTACCAGAATAAACCTTCTTTGGTTTTTTACCCCACATGGTGTTTGTGGATTGCTCTGTGGTTCCAGCAACTAAATCCAGGTTACAGTCATAAAGGCAAGTCCCTGAACAGAGATTCAAGTAGGATTGCTTGGCAGTCTGGTACCTTGAGATCTCTGGGGGTCTTGGGTCCTTTGGGGTAGGAAAGGGTGGGTTGTGGTGGGTCAGCCAGCCCCCCTTCCTCCACACTTATATTTAAATGACAGTCATTATTTGTGGCGTAGTGGAGAGAGAGCCGGAGTGGCGTAGTGGTGAGAGTGCTGGACTGGGACTTGGGAGATCTGGGTTCTAGTCCCCGCTCGGCCATTAAACTCACTGGGTGACTTTGGGCCAGTCACTGACTCTCAGATTAACCTACCTCACAGGGTTGTTGTGAGGATAAAATGGAGAGGAGGAGGATTATGTAAGCCACCTTGGGTTCCTTGCAGGAAAAAAGGTGGGTTATAAATAAAATAAATAAATAATTTCTAAATTTGTGTATATACGGTACATATAAATCAGCCTATGCAAACATTATGCAAACCTATGTCTTCTTTCATCCTCTTTTTGGTGACCCATTTCCTCTTTTTTGGCACTGCATAAGCGCCCATCCTAGATCCTGTCCTAGGTGTAGAAATGATGAACAATTATCTACACACCTCAACCACTGCACAACCCCCCTTTGGGAGTTTTGTTTTATACTAGCAGGGTGAGCTCCCATCTAGGGTTACAAGTTTGGGATGACAACGCTCAGAATATGAGAGAAGAGTTTCTATGCAACAGATTAGTTTGCTTCACCTCATCTTCCCAGACAAAGATAGCTGAGAAGTGACCATGCATATAAACGTGAGAGTTAATTTTTGACTACTTCAGCTAACAGCCTTATGACTGTGGATGAGAAATGCCACTCCTCTCCCAGAAACTCTGTGTGATAATGTTCCAGCAAGCATTTTGCTTGGACGGAATTCATCCTAACACAAATGCCCATGTTGTGCAAAAAGGAGAAGCAGTAGATTCATAGATCAGTAATGAGGGTTTCAAAATATAGGCATAATAATAACAACAATTTTCTTTTAAACTCCCTGAATTATTCAAAATCTGGTTTAGAAGTGCCTGAAAATATCTCTTCATCTCTTTAAGTAGACCTTAAGTGCAATAAAATATCCACCCTTTATCACATTTTTAAAATGCACAAATGTACAGTTCTCATATTTTATAGGCAGCTGGGTTCCGGTGTGGGTATACTTTCAGAAGTTTGATTTCTAAAGAGTTTTGTGCTTCAGGAGCCTTTCAGTTTAGAATCCTAGATGGTTCCTGGTTCAGACAAAACCTTTCATCCAATCACCTATTCTGGCAGAGGAACAAGCTTTCTAGTTGCACTGAATTCTTCAGCTGTTGCTGCCTGAAGGAAAAGTTCTGCACAGCTCAAATGCTTGTAATCCTAATGATACAGTCCAGCTGGTCCAATCTGAAGCAGTCTCTAAACCATTATGGATTTTACTAGATTTTCTTTCAGACCAACACAGGAGTCCTTTCACATGGCATTATCCCTACTTTCTCATTTCATCTAAAATGTTTCAGTTCTAAAGAATCAAGGGTTGTATCCAATATTAGTCCTACTTAGAAATGAAAGGGACTTCAATTAGACTAACACTGGATACAACCCATTAGATACAACCTCAAATGTTTTCCCCCACTACATCATACAACACACGCACAGTCTGTTCCAACACTCAATGGAACCAACAAACCCTCAGAGTCTCCCAGTTTTTTAGTCTGGTGGGCACATCTGGAATTTGGGGAGTGTGTTCAGGGATTCTCACAAAATTGCTGCCTGGGTTGTGTGTGCCCCAAATGGCTGTCATAATGACCAGTCACAAAACACTCACTTCCCCAAAGGCAAATTAGTGAGGCTAAAAGAAAGAATGCCTAAGTACAAGGCAGAAATGGGTCTGAGACTGAGTTCCAAAAAGCCACTCTCTGTGCTGCATTTTTCTCGAGTGCTAAATCTGCAAAAGCTGCATGGAGCTCAACACTGAATTCCAATTTAATCTGGCATATCTGAGTTCTGCGTGTTGTTTGTTCCTTGGTCCCTCTGGAATCATGGCAGAAAAGCAAATGCTTCCCCAAAGAGCAACTCTATTCACAGGGCTACATTGTTAACACCATCTCTACCCATTTAAATATATATATTTAAAAGGATGGCAAACACAAGTAGGGGAAGACAACTGCTCTCTATGTCTACCAAGAGGAAAAGAAACAGCATGTTTTAATTACAAAAAGGAGAAAAAAGCAAATGTGAGGGGCTGGGATCTTAACTCCAAGAGCAGTTCAGTAATAGGGACAAGCTGCATAAAGAGGTGAAAGAATCTCTTTCTAGACTATAAGAAGATACATACTGGATCAGACCAAGGGTCAATCTAATCCAGGGCTCTCCAACAGGCCTGTGGTTTATGCTGTCTCAGCTTGTCTGAGTGTGGAAAGCTAAGCAGGGTCAGGCCTGGTTATTACTTGGATGGGAGACCCCTCCTCTAGTTTCCTGCATTGAGCAGGGGGTTGGACTCGATAGCCTTGTAGGCTCCTTCCAACTCTATGATCTATGAAATCTATGAAACCTTGGGTACCCAGATGTTGCTGGCCTACAGCTCCCAGCATACCCAGCCAGCATGGCTAATGGCAAGGGATTCTGTTCACATAGTGGCCAACCAGCAGGACAAACTCAGTAGAACCTTCCTGCTCCTTTTGAAGATGTGCAACAAAAGTCTGGCCAGGGATACGTAAGATATGGGATTAGTTTTAACAGAGTTTACCATTCAAAGAAGGATTGGTACAGCATCTTAAAAGTAGAGCTGAGACAAAATGTATCAGAAGATATATTTTTGGAAAGGTTTCAAAGATTTCTCTTCTTCTCATCCCCCTGTCCCCGCCAAAAAAGGAAGGCCACTTGGCAAATTTTCTCCGAATATTCTCCCCTATTTTTTATGTGGTGACTGCCTTTCACAGACACATTGCCCCTGAATGAATCTAGGTCTGAGGCACTGTAGAGGATGCAAAATGGTGGTCAGGCTGCCATCACAAATGTTAATTTGTGGCTGCTGCAAATGTTAAGGCAAAGAGAGAGAGAGAGAAAGAGAAAGAAAGAAAATGATTGTGTTACTGCAGCTGCTAATGCTGAACTACAGCCCCTGAGAAATTGTTGGAGAATTTCTCCTCTCTCTGGAGAAATCTGGTGAGATGATTCCACCCAATTTCTCTGCCCACAAATAGGGTGAAGAATTTCAAGATGCCATTTATGCATTGTCTCCTTCAAAGAGGCCTCGGCTATTAATTTCACTGTTGAAAAGATAGTGACCTGGTTCTCAGGATCACTGCAGCACAAATGGTGGGGGGGGGGCGCCCACGGGCACCCAGTTGCTGATTCAAGCCCCTCACCATGGCCTATCATGTTGTCTGAACCTGGCAGGGGTGGCTTGTTAGGGTGGTTAACAAACCACACCACAAATGTACAACAGGCTATGGGTTCTGGGTAGTTTGTTCATCACCGCAACCCGACACTGGATTCGGACAACACAAGAAGCTGCACCCAGCAAGCATAATTATGTAAATCAGGCCGGCATGTGGCCAGCACATGCAAGGTGGTTAACAACAAGCCACCATGGTTTATTAACCACCCTCTTGACATGTGAACTGGCCCGTGCACTTTCACAACAGGGATGTTCTTTACTTCAGTCTAGACCAGTGTTCTCCAACCTTGGGGTCCCCAGATGTTTTTGGCCTACAACTCCCAGCATGCCCCAGCCAGCTACGCTGGCTGGGGCATGCTGGGAGTTGTAGGCCAAAAACATCTGAGGACTCAAGGTTGGAGAACACTGGTCTAGATGCAAGGCTTACAGAGTCACCTGTGGAGCAGACTGGTCAGGTAAGGGGTTTCAGGAAAATGTAACAGGGCTCCAGAAAGCAAACAAAAATCATTCACATTTCTCCTTGGGTTTACTGAATCGGTAGAATACTTTGGGAAATCCAGAATGGCATGCAATGCACTTTTGTGACTGACTCGACCACTATTTCAGAAAACAAAATAGTATGAGAGAAAGTAAGCAATCCCCTTTTCAAGGCCTGATTTAAACTCCCACCACCACCACCCACCCCGCCGCCAATCCAGCATGAATTAAATACGATGATCACCTGAAGAGATTAATAGGAATGCATGAGAGCAACCCAATCACTCCTTTGGGAAGCAATGTCCTTCAGGAGCTCCGTCTCAGTCCGTGTAATCACAGAAAGGGCTGTCACACTTAATGGAGCCAATGACGGTAAAAGCTGGAGTCTGCTGATCAGCCCCTCTTGCCAACAGGGTGAAGCAGAGCATCCCAAATGCCCAGTGCAGACGTTTTAATGGAATGAGGCAGTGTCGGGAGACAGTCAAGCAAGAGGCTGTCTGAGTCGGCCTGATGAGATTGCAGCTCGCAGGCAACCCAGGCTTATCTTGAAAGATAAACTTTCTGGGGATGAGCAAAATGCATCCAGCTTGTTTCCCCAAGAGACCTTGGCATGCAGGTGGGTGGTAGGGAAGTGTGAAGAGCATCTAACAAGCCCAACACAGATCAAATGAAACTGCTGGATAAGATCATGGTATTAATGAATATCCACTTTAACCATGCCCGGTCAATCAATCTACTGTTGCAATGACCACAGGGTGTGGGCAACTGATTTTTTTTTCTTTGACATTTAAAAGACAGAAGATTCAGGACAAAGAAGCTCAAGGACTCATTTTCATACAAATTGTGATTAAGAACGTGTACAAAATATAACACGTTTCTCAATACCATGGAATGTGCCGTGGTAGGTTTGGAACATATCAAGACCAGAATGAGATGCTGTTGATGGGTGGTTCTTCTGTCCGGATGGAGGATGTTCAACCTGTTCTGGATGGGGTTGCACTCCCCTTGAAGGAGCAGGTAGCTTGGGGGTTCTCTGCGGGCAATCATTGTCACTTGAGACCCAGGTGGCCTCAGGGGCATGGTGCCTTCTATCAGCTTTTAGCGAGTTGCCCAGCTACACCCCTGCCTGGACAGGGATAACCTGCCTTCAGTCGTCTATACTCTGGTAATCTCCAAGTTAATTGATTGCAATGTGCTCTACATGGGGCTGCCTTTGAAGATGGTCCAGAAGCCACAGCTTGTGCGAACTGTGGTGGCCAGATTGGTAGAAGGGACCAGGAGGTCTGAACATATAATACCAGTTCTGGCCCATGTGCCTTGGCTGCCTGTATGTTTTGAATCCGAACCCAATGCAAGGAGCTGCTTTTGACCTCTAAAGCCTTACATGGACCGGGACTGCTATCCCTGACGGACTGCCTCTCCCAGTATGAACCTACCCATATACTACACTCACCACCTGAGGCCCTCCTCTGAGTGCCTCTTCCAAGGGAGGCTCGGAGGATGATAACAAGGGAGAGGGCCTTCTCGGTGGTAGCCCCCTGACTGTGGAATACTCTACCCACTGTGGTTTGCCTGGTGCCAATATTGTCATCTTTTTGGCACCAGGTTAAGACCACCCTTTATTTCCAGGCAATTGATGGTATATGATGGGATTTTACTGTCAGTTGTTTTATCAGGTCCCACTATGTTATTATACTGTTTTGAGATTGTTTTTAAATATTGTATGTTAAAGTTTTTGTTTTGTAATTTTTGTGAACCACCCAGAGAACTCTGGCTACTGGGTGGTACAGAAATGAAATAAATGAAATGAAACTTAAGAAGCTGCCCAATACCAAGTCAGACAATTGGGTCTATCTAGCAGAGTAATGCCAACTTACTAGGAAAGGATCTCCAAGTATCAGACAGGAGTATTTCCCACCAGCACTCACTGGAGATGCCAGGGATTGAACCTGGGACCTTATGCATGCAAAGCATAGGAACATAAGAAGAGCCATGCTGGATCAGTCCAAGGGTCTATCTCGTCCAGCATTCTGTTCACACAGAAGCCAACCAACTGCCTGTGGGAAACCCACAAGTTGGATGTGAGTGCAATAGCACCACCCTGTTCATGTTCCCCAGCAACTAGTATACAGAGACATATGTTCTATCACTCAACAATGGCAAATCTGAAAGAGGTAATGCACATTATAAGGAAAATATAGCAATCCAAACCATATGTTTGCATCGTAGGAGAGCCAGTGTGGCGTAGTGGTTAGGGTGTTGGACTGGGACTCGGGAGATCTGGGTTCTAGTCCCTACTCGGTCATGAAGCTCACTGGGTGACTTTGGGCCAGTCACTGACTCTCAGCCTAACCTACCTCACAGGGTTGTTGTGAGGATAAAATGGAGAGGAGGATTATTATGTAAGCCCCCTTGAGTTCCTTGCAGGAAAAAAGGTGGGGTATAAATATAATAAATGAATGAATGAATGAATGAATGAATGAATGAATAAATAAATAAATAATCGTAAGACAAATGTGTGTGGGTGGTGGTGGTGTGGGGGTTAAGCCTTTGCAGGGGAGAATCAGAGGGCAGACTGGAGGTCTTAACTCTTCCAATACCTGCTGGGTTTCCCCTGAAAATGCTCTCATGGGCCAGTTATAACCCCAGCTGAGTTCTGAAATCAGAAGGAAGTCCTTCCAAGGGAAGCCCAGAATTTTATTTTCACACCTTAAAAACTAAAGCAACAGAGCGTGGCATACATTTTCATGGGCTTGAAGTGGTATCTTAAGTTGACACAACTTTTCTTACAAAGGGGTCTCCAGTCCATTGAAGTTTATGCTGCAAGAAAACTGTTCACCTCAAAGGGGTCACTACCCTGTGTATGTTTGTTTTTTGCTAGACAGGACTAGTGCAGTTTCCAGACTCTGGAATTCGTAATATTGCTAGTACCGAAGTTTTTGCTCTTTCTAAATGACAGCACAAATGGGACCACCATTCAAACAGTGTACCTATTGCTACAAGTTTACCTGGGAATCCCACAGCCTCCAAACAATCCTTGCAACATCTAAGGACACTGTCCGAAGTCTGCATGGAGGGCTGAGGGAAACCCTATAAAATTTGGGGAGAAATAGAAATGACTACAGCTCAAACATTACGTTTCATAGGGAAGATTGTGACTAACGGATCCACCTCCCTCTTCTGTCCCTTACACGGTTTGTCATCTTCTCTTTACACCAAGGCTTGGAAATGGCATCTCCCATTACAAATGTGCATTGCTTGGCTCAGCAGAATGAATTGCTTAGTGTTGCGGTTGTCATTCCTACAACTAAAAGGCCTGAATGAACCTTTGATACATGTGATTTGACCAAAGACAGGCAGAAAACAAAATTAGGCTCCCTGCTTCTCTTTCTTTCTGCTGACCTGACTGCAGTTCTAATCTCGGAAACAGCAGGCCACAGCAGACATCACTTTAAAGATGTAGCTAGCCGCTATGTTGCCTTCTTCTTTTTTCTGTTTTAATCTAGAGTCTAGAGTAAGCACAAGAGACCTGATCAGGACTGTGACTCTGGCATGGAGGGCAAGGTAGGGGAACTTTAAACCTTCCCCCTGCTGAGGTCCCAATCCAAATCACCCCACCCCCACCCCTACAATTTATATTACCAAATAGTAACCCATTCAAGCTAGTATGTCTTTAAGGTAACATCTCCTTTGGGTCAAAAATGCAGGGCCCATCAGCACATTCCCAAAGGTATTTTTATAAGTTACAAAGGCAGTATAGCTTGTGAATTCTAGGTTGGGAGTGGGTAATACAGCACACGCACACACACACACACACACACACACACACACATGCGCGCACACATGCACACGCACACAGAGAAGAAATACTTTCAACCCCAAAAATTTAAACAGAAAATCATTCAGCACTACCATTGTGGGAAACAACAGTGTAGTCACAGCAAACATGTCTGATGCATAAAGTACTGTGCTGCCCTGTGTGCCTATCTCTGAGATCTAATTCAAACATTGCATTAGCTGTATGGTTTGACAGCTATCATTTTAATCAGACTTGTGAGCAAGTAGAGCAGGGAGGGTGAAATATGGGTCAGAAAGGTGTGGGTCCCTACAATATACTCTTCAAATCTGTTGAAAATTCACGGCTGCTCCAGATGAGACCCTGCAGAAACAGCGAGCATGTACTTTAGTCACATGTGTTTTAAAATGCTTTAAAGTTAATGCCTTGCTCTGGATATTGAGCAACTTTACCACCAGCACCAAAGAGCATTGCACTGGAACTTTAAAGAAAGATGAGTTAGGGTGCAATCCTATGCATGTTTAGACAGAAAAAAGGCCTACAACTCCCAGCATGCCCCAGTCAACCATGCTGGCTGGAGCATACTGGGAGTTATAAGCCTTCCCCCCCCCCCCGTCTAAATATGCACAGGACTGTGCCTTTATTGAATCAATGCAGAAGTAGGGCTTTCTCACACCCATCCTGCTGCTTTAAAAAATGAAATAAAACCCAGTTTCTACTCTATTAAATAACTGTACTGCTGTAATACTAAACACAACAAAACTGTGCTTTCACTGAACCACACGACCATTCTTAACATTAGGTTGTTGCTTGTTAGCAACATCAATAAAAGTGATGAGTGTCAGTCAGTCAGGTGATCACTCGTGACCGAGTAAGATTGTCTTCCAGGATAAAAATTTACAAAAAGGTGATTTTAAAAGGAGGAAAATTCTAAAGAAAATTGTGTAGACTCTAGCGATGGGTCCGTAAGTGACTGTGGAGGCCAATTCTAGATCCACACAGCTTCCCACAGTGAGGACACAGGTTACCAGATGGAAGATGGTCCTGTAAAGGATTCATTTTACGTGCTTTTCGCTTAGCACGTTTCTCCCTTTCACCTTGCACTCGGGCTTCTTCAAAGTCCATAGAACCTTTGTGAAAGGCCAACCTCCAGTTAGATCGTTCATGGGCCAGAGCTTCCCAGTTTTTGATGTTTATATTGCATTTTTTTTATATTAGCCTTAAGAACATCTTTAAACCTCTTATATTGACCACTGATATTCCGCTTTCCATCCTTGAGATGGGAATAAAGAAACTGCTTTGGGAGACGGCAGTCAGGCATTCGAACAACATGACCGGTCCACTGAAGTTGGCGTTGAAGGATCATTTTTTCAATGCTAGTAGTCTTTGCTTCTTCCAGTACACTGACATTTGTCTGCCTATCTTCCCAAGTAATTTGCAGGATTTTCCGGAGGCAACGTTGATGAAATCTTAGTTGGAGGTGACGTCTATAGATAGTCCATGTTTCGCAGGCATACAATAAAGTTGGTAATACAATGGCTTCATAAACCAGTGTTTTGGTCTTCTTACAAATATCCCGATCCTCGAACACTCTATGTTTCATTCGAGAAAACGCGGCACTAGTGGAGCTCAGACGATGCTGGATTTCACTGTCGATGTTAGCTGTAACAGAAAGATAGCTGCCAAGATAGAGAAAATGATCGACATTTTCCAGTGTTGTCCCGCCAAGCTGGATAGATGGCATCACCAAAGGGTTAGCTTGCACTTGCTGATGAAGCACTTTGGTTTTTTTGATGTTAAGTGAGAGACCAAGTTTTCCGTATGCTTCTGCACATCACTGATTTCAGGGTAGAGCCAGCCCCACTATCTCAGTTTTCATTACCGTGGGTGTTACAGTGAGGAACGTCAGAGACACACTTTCTGGTAGAAGGATGGAAGACATGGACAGAAGACTTCCAGTGGATTATGTTGAATTATGATTCAATCCTATACATATCTACTCAGACATAAGTCCCACTGAGTTCAATAGGGCTTACTCCCATGTAAGTGGGTATAGGATTGCAGCCCACATTTTGTAATACATACGTAAAACCTGTATCAGCCAGAATACATTCATAGATTCATAGATTTCAAGTAACAACCAGGCTTGACCCTGCTTAGCTTTCCACGCTCAGACAAGCTGAGCCAGCGCATATGAATCACAGATGCCTCTCTTTCTTCATTAACAACATGACACCACAATTATTCCTTCACATAAGTAGCGAAAGGAGGCGCAAAGGCAGTTTAACCCTTACGTACAAAAATACTCTTCTTATTATTCTTATTCTTAATTATGTTGATTTGTACCCTGCCTTTCCACCAAGAAAATTGTGCTCAAGGAGGTTATCCAGCGAGACAGATAATCCTATACACACTTCCCTGACAGTAAGTTGAACTGAACTCAATGGGGCTGACATTTGAGTAGACATGATTAGGATTGCACTGCACCAGTTGCAGTGTCGTCTGGTCAGGTAGATGGGGAAGCCCTGGCATGGGTGGGGGAAGGGTATAAACCAGTCAACTCTCTGAATTATAAACATCTCTCACTGTTTTCAACGGAACTTACTTCAACTCAGCCTGGAGAATTTGGTTCTCTTAGCTCCAAATTCTTCTCATAATTCCCATGAATGTGACAAATTTTAGTGCACATGAAAATACAGGGTTGACACAGCTTCCCAAATCCCGGTCAGTGCAAAATGGATTAAGAGAGAGGGATCTAGAATGAAACTGAAAGGGAAGTGCTCTGGCTACAAACCTATTTCATGAGTCTTGCTGCAAAATGGCTAGTCTAGGAGTGGGATAAAGGAAGAAATAAAGAACACACAGAGAAATGGCTGGCTATTTCACCTGAGCTTGGGACCCTTCGTGAGATATGCTACACAACGCTGCTCACAGCCTCACACAGCCTCTAGCTGCATGGTTCTTCCACCTTACTCCCAGCAGACCTATGGATACCAGACACCAGCACTTCTGAATGAAACCATCATACCTTGCAGATATATTGTATCCACCCAAGCATGGCATGTATCCCCCATGCCCATACAGCTGATGAAAAGAGTTCAGATTAGTAAGGTTCTCCATTCAATCTTCCCTCCTTCTCTTTCTCATGATTTCCCCCTCTCAAATCCCCTACACTGTTATTTCTCCCCCCCCTCCTGCAGCTTGTTCAGACATTATATTTCTTGCTCGTGCCAGCTGTCCCAGAGTTTGAACTCACACGTTCAAATGTAATGTCTCAATGCAGCAGTCACAGTTAGCAGCTAGAGTAGCAGCGACATCTGTAAAAGGGGCTGAAAGAGGTCCCAGCAATCATGAAAACTGCTGCTGGCCAATAGCCATTATTGCTTACATTGGTACATCCAAGTAACTGCAATAAGATAAAACAAAATAAAAACTGCGGAGCGGTTTTTAAATTGACTAAGGAGGGATCTTGATAGGTGCGGAGAGACATCCAATTCAGGAGGAATCATCCCTTAGGGGCCGTATTCAAAACATTCTATGTCCTCAAAGTGGGGACAGCATAGAAGTAGACAAAAAGTACACAGAAGCCGGTCAAAGCAACTAGAGGAAAAGTGACATACTACAAAGAAAAAAGAAAGAAAACATGTATATGGAGACAAAATAGGCAGTTCTTTACATGCAACTACTAAAGTCCTCAAAGCCATGATTGGTAAATTAAAGTCCCTGCTACTAAAGGAGAATAGTGGGAATATCAAAACCCTAGTGGAAAAGTGAAAATCCATGGGGAATTGTTATCCCTGGATAGAAAATCTATAGAAAAGGCAAAGTGAGTCATTCTCAATGTGCAGTTACACTGCATGGCAAAGAAGACATAGATTGCAATAGCTATAAATCTTAAAAGAAACACATTTGTCCACAGAATCAATACAGATAGGGATTCCAGATCAAAAAAAGCAACATAGTACTATATAGGGATGTGAGAATGGAGAGAGATGCTCTGCCATCGATTTTTGGATGTTGGGGTGACTTTCGCTCCACTGTCTGCTGATTTGTGGACTGGGAATTTGTGCAAATGCATTCCAGCAGTGTTCTTAATTTTTATTTTATTTTATTTTAATTTATTTTAAAGCTCCCACTGTTGTCTAATTTAGAGTGTCTGGGACCCATATACTCTCCCTGCATCAATCTCCACAGCAGTGGAACTCTGAGACCTAAATCCAGCTTTATATTCCTCCACCATGTGAGGTAAGGTCTTCCACAGCTAGAAGCAGGGCTTTTCCAACAGTGACCTGAGGCTGTGGAATGACCGCCACACACCCCTCACCCCAAACTGAGGATACAGGTACCCTTCTCTAATTTGAGGGAAGACTGCAAGACTGTTTTATTCTATCAGCCTTTTGGCTTTTCTGGCTAGTGGCAACTATATGTGTGAGTGGCAGAGTAGAGTTTTCTTTTTCTTTTTTTTTGTGGCCATTGTCATTGTCATTTTGCTTTGCATAGCTTTTTTTTTTTTTTTACTGTTTTTATTCTCTGGTATTTGGAGGTTGTTGTTTTTAAATATTCTTTTGTAAGCCTATTATCTCAAGCTCATGGAAAGGCAGCCTGTACATATTTTAAATAAATAATACATAGTAATACCAATGTGACTACAACTACCCATGGCTGGGTCAATGTAGTCACTGCAAAGAGATGGGATTTGGAGCAGAATAACTGTGATGGCAAGATTACAGAATCTACAAGAGGACTCAAACAGAGCCTAGGATGTGTACAAGATAGACGTATGAGAAATTTGTTTCAGTTTGTTTTTGACTATTATGTGCCCAGTTTGTACCTCCTGGAACTAAACACAGAGCCAAATGCAATATGTGGTCTAAGTCTGTACATTTTTGAGCTCATGATGTGCTTCGCGGAACAAAAAAAAAATGTTTACACTGGAAAAATGCATTTGAAAAAATGCATACTTTAATCAATGGGTGAAAATGTGTATATTTCAAAAATGTGCAGAATTGGTGCATACACTTGGAAAAATGCACACGAAAATACACATGAATTTTCATGTGAAAAGGAAAAAAAACCAAAGCTCATAATCCAATACGGACATGAGTCAGAATGAACTTCAAGGTGGAATTCAGAGAACATCAACAAGCTCAAGATTTGCTGATTCATACATCTCTTGGTAATAGATGCACTATTGCGCTATGTGGAAACACTGGCCACCATGCCTGCCACTGGTACATTCTGTGGCTACATCTGCATGCCTTGTTTCTTTAGATAGACAGTACATTTTTCCTCTAGCAGAATATTGCCAGTGCCTGTAGTTGAGAGCTCTTTGCATCCTTAATGGGCCTTCTGATGATCCTTCTCTCCTTTTACTACTGATTAAAAAGCATGGAAGAATGGGAACTGTACCCTTGACAGATCTACACTTCAGCTTAATTTCTCTCTTGCCCTTCTCCCTCCCCCTTCTTCTTTCTTTCACCTCTGTAATTTAGCACAAAAAGCTCTCATCAAATGGATTGATAGAGCACTTGCAGACATGGACGTGCTTGGTGGCTGCAGCAGTAATGATGACAGGAAGTGGGGAGGGTGTAAAATATAAGATTTGGGGTTAGGTGAACCTACTCCTAAATCCACATGGGCAAAATGGGCCCAGCAGCCTCACCTTTCTCCTACAAGTTCCCCGCCACCAGCCTGCTTTCATTTTGAGCATTTCTATTTGAAGTGGATACTATTAACTTTGATGTTTGGAGATAAAGGTTCCTTCACGTATTCTTCCTTTCCTCTTATTCCTCTAGGAAAACAATTTGATGTACAGACTCATAAATATGAAAATGCATAGTTTACCTGGAATCCAATGTATTTGTACCTTTGTGGTCAGAATAGTGGCACTCTAAGAGTGGGTTCACATGTGCATGTTTAGCACTGGGTGGCTGCAATGCCAAGTTATTATCTAAAACACATCTAAAACAGGCTGCTATCACAGGTAGATCAGTGATTACCTGGCATCCAAGACAACGCCCCTATCCAGCGAACCTTACCCACACAAGGACCTCTGAACACGTACTGGCCCATGGTTGGCATGGTCAGTTTTGACTTTGATCATCTCATCTTTCATAAGGGGGGAGGCTTGGATTCAGTTTGCCCAGACCAGGAAATAAGTACAGTCAAAACTGACCAAAACTGGCCAGGAGATGCACAGATAGGTCTCAGCACAATGCCATCTTGCACACAGCCTCTGTCACATTTGTCTTACCATTTGATTACCATTTGTAATCAAATGGTAAGACATCAATTGATGCCCATGAATGTCTGAAACTGCCATGAGTCCTTGTGGGGTCTGGAATTTATTTATTTTTTAATGTCTCGGGTGTTAATTTTATGTATTCTAGCCAGCACAAAGTTATTTGAATTTGAGATTATATGGGGAACTGTACTGTTGGAATCCATTCTTAAGTCTTGCTACCAGTCCCCAACCTTGATATGGGGGGGAGTTAATAATTTAAATAAACAATTGACTTATGGACCAACTCCCATGCTGCCTCCGGGCACAATTCAAGATGCTGGTGAATATCTTGGAAAGCCCTGTATAGCTTGGAACTGAGGCACCTGAATTGCTTGCCTCTGCAATAGTGTATCACCCTGCTCACATGTTAAGAACTTCTGAGATCTTCTTTCACATGCCTTGCCATATAGGGCAAAGTGAATGGCAAAGGTCTTTTCAGTAGTGGCACCCTGATTGTGGAATGCCTTCCCGGAGAGGTTTGCCTGACGCTGACCTTGTTCTCTTCCTGGCACCAGTCAACCCCCTTTTCATTTCCCAATCCTCTTTTTGAATAGTTTTGCTGCCTCTGAAATCCTCTTTTTGAATAGTTTTGCTGCCTCTGAAATTGGTTTTATGCTACTTTTATATGGCATTTCTATAGGTAAGTTTAATATTGTATACTTATGGATTGTATTTTAATATGCCGTAAGTCATCTGGGGGTTGGAATCATGAAGGGGAGGGGATTAATTTGAAAATGAATGAATAAATAAATAAATAAATAAATCTACATGAAAATGTGGAATAGCCTGCCGGACTCGTCAACTGTATAATCTTTTGGCATTTAAAAAGACCATAAAGACTGATCTCTTCCGGCAGGCCTACCCAGTGGAACCTTAGGAATTTTAGGATATTTAAAAAAGTTCTTAAGAATGTTTTAATAATATTTACTATGTTTTAACCAGTTTATGTATTTCATATTGTTGTTCCCCACCTCGATCCAAGTGGAGAGGCGGATAAGAAATATCATCATCATCATCATCATCATCATCATCATCATCATCATCATCATCATCCCATGATCTTGGGTTTCAAGGCCTATTTTCCTAATTAAGGCAGAACATGACCAGAAGCAGGTGGTAGTAACTCTCTCTGTCATCTTTTGCAGCTTGAAGCTTCACATGGCAAGACAACTGCAGAACAAGAGTTTGCAAAGGAAAATCGAGGGTTAAATGAGGTCTCACTAAATAGAGAAAATTATCTTCTGCTGTAATTCCCACATAAGCATACTGCAAAGATAAATAAGTAAAAATGAAATAGAGAATTATTAAAACTTCTCCCCCACCTTTTTTTTTTTTTCTGAAGCGGCAAATGCATCTCACAAGGATAATTAATTTCTTTGCCTTTTCCTTGCCTATAATGAACTGCCTTGGAAGGCATGAGGGCAAAGGAAGTGAAATCAGACTTAGTGGCAAGCTAATAAAAAGTGAAAAGGCATTCAAAGGCATCAATACCTCTGTCAAACTAGCCTGATGCAAATGAATCAGGGCTGTGCTCATGGGAAGGGAGATCAGCATCCTTAGGAGGGCCACTGCAACACTGACAGCGCAGCACAGACCATAGTCTGCAAGGCACATGATGTGGTTCTGATGCTGAAGAAGTTGAGCAGGTTTGGCCCCACAAGCAGCTTGGATGGGAGGCTGCCTAGGAAGCAGTGTGCTTTTTGGCGGGAGATTAGGGCAAATGATTAATCAATGTAAGGCACACGTGTAATCAACGTAATCATGATGCCTTGATGGCCATATCCCATACAGCCACACACTTTGCTTAGCACCAGCCTTCCCCAACCTGGTGCCCTCCAGATGTGTCAGACTGCAACTCCCATAATTCCCAGCCAACATGGCCATTGGCCATGCCAACATTCCAACGCATCTGGAAAGCACCAAGTTGGGGAAGGTTGGCTGAGGCTGTGCCTTCTCTGTGAGATGGACTGGAAAAGTCAATCCAATCCCCTCTGAGGAATAGATACAAAAGGGAAACATATCTGTCCAGGCTCTTTTACTTTGCAATATTCAAAAGGAATCGAGGAACTTTCCCCCCACCCCTTCTCTACCCTTCCATGATGATTCACTCAAACCTATCCCATCAAGTAAATGCAAATCAACAGGGAGTTTGGAAACCACATTTTGGGACGGGCGAACATGTGACATTCAAATTCTTTGACGTTCTCCAAATTCCTCCTCAAAATTCGGTTTGCCTCATTCATGTGCCCAAACACGAGTGTCCTCCCACCCACTCCCCAATTGGGGAAAATGCACTTCTTTTTAAAAAAATCACATTCCCCCCCCCCCAAATTTCCCCAGAATTGTGTTCCTGCTCACATTCGGGGTTGCGAATGGGCCATGTTTACATGATTTGTGAACAAAAATGAAATTCTCGTATATCCCTAGCCACATTACCCTTTCCTCATCAACCGGGAAGGAAAGGGGCAAAATGGTGTGAAGGGGAGAAAATGGGTGTTAAGGCATACCCTTTAAACTGGCTTGCTCCAACTTTGTCCTTGAGCAGCCTGTTACTCATGCGTAGCAGCCTCTGCAGCCACAGCTTACACTGTTTTCATTTAAATGTACCATGTCGGGTGGGAGGAAAACCCAGCCTAAACATACATATCCCCCACCCCTAAACCTAAGGCATATAATCTGCAAACTACAGGAACAGTAGATCATTTCCATTAGTTTTTCATGTAGCAAAAAACCACCATTTACACCCAAAGCATATAATTACATTCAAATTCTAAAATACAGAGTCAGAAGTACTTTAAATTCATAGTTCGGGGGAAGTCACTCGGGGGGGGGTATATATTGTTATGTTTTAATGTAAAAACAACAACTCTGTGTGTGTGCGCACCACGCACGCACGCACGCACGCACACACATACGTACACACACAGGAGAAAAGAAAGATTTAAATGATTGGAGGAGCACTGAGGCCTGGAGTGAATTACAGACACGAACACCCTTGGTGACTCTTTGGAATTCTAAGCAGTTAGTGCTCCCTCTGAAAATGTTTGCTCCACTCCCCTTGAGAACAACAAAGGTGGCAATTGTTGCTAGACCCCCATTCAGACTTCAGAACCAAGAGGGAAAATGCTGCTGGGCTTTGTGTCCAGAGTTCAAAGGTGTCTTGTCGACTCCTCAACCACAGCTCAACCGTGGCTCCTGCTTGGCCGTCTTTAACACACACACACCCCACAGCACACATCCAACATGACACACTTGTATGCCCTCCGGCCAAGGCTCTAAAATTATGCAACTGAATAGAAAAAGTCATTGGCTGGGTGAAAGGTGTACCTCTGTTTTGCCAATCTAAAAAAAATAAATAAAAATGAAGCTCATGGAGCCATGTTTGACTTGTCTAACGGCTGTGAAGGTATATGACCAACAACAAAAGTGGAGTATTATTAACTCCTTGGGTGGCACCATCCAATGTGGCTGCCCATAACCTTCCAAACTCTGAGGACTATGGGCATCGAATGAAAGGCAGGAGAAGCACACAGGCAAGGACTGCCTCCGCACTTCCCTTGGTCTCCAAAACACTTAGAAGGCTGATTTCAGCCATCTAAGTGTTTTTCACCAGCCCGTGAGGAGAAGAGCCAGAGGCACCACCAGGATTCCTTGTAGGATGGTGGTACCTCGCTGCTCCCCTCCCTGCCCCAGCTGGCTCCTAAGTCGGTCTTCCATCTTTGATGGAAAGAATCATGCCGGCTGTGAGGGCGGAGGGAAGGCACTCCGAAGTTGGAGTCCGAGCTCCGATCTCGAAACGCATTTCCAAGGTCAGAGCTGGGGCTCCGACTTTTCCTATGGCTAGCCAGATAGTGTCTACCAGCCATAGGATTGTGCCCCTAACCACTCTCTTATAGTCAACATCGGGTGGTAAAGTACCCTTCACTACCCTCCATTGTTGGCTTAGGGAGTTGACTTTAGGACTCTAACCAGAATCAGGGGGTGACAATTCTTCATAATTAATTAACACAAGTCCAGGGATGTGGGCTTGTGTACCAAGTGACATTGACTGATAGCTGTTGGCCCACAAGCCTAAGAGTATATATTTTACAATATTAAATGTGTTTTCTTCATTTGAGTATAAGCAACCAACATTGAAGGAGTCCACGGAACTCTGCGAAACAAGTGATCTAAGAAGCCATTTGAATCTTCCCACCCATCATACTGTCAATGCAGAAAATTGGAGGAACATAGCAAAACCCTTCCACTCTTAAAACAGGATTAGAGTTGCTGCTTTACTGAGTCAAACTAATGATTCATTAGCTCAACATTCTGCTTCTGGTGGAGACCAGTTCTGGATGCTTTTGAGGAAATGCCCAACAGTATAAAGCAGTACAAGTGAAATACCGAAGGAAATTTGAGGAATGTAGGAAATTGTGGTTGGACTTTGTTGGATAGAGAGGGAAGGCCAGCTCTAAGGGCAAATAGGTTAAAAAAAGGTGCAATGAGAAAGTATAGTCCTTGCAAATTGTGAAGTGCCCCTACAAACTTTACAACAAAGTTACTCTACTCCTTGAGACCTGTGGACAGTGATCTGATCAATCACAGTCTAACCCCAGTCATTTGATGGAGAATATAAAATAAAGGGTAGTGAAAGAGCCTGTTACACTAAGTAGACAAGCAGTGAGTAAAGTAACTCTTCTGAGAAATGTCCTTACCATGTCCAAGGATTTCTGACTCACTATGACATGTGACTGGAAAATTCAACTCTTGTCCCTTGATAAACAGTCCTTTCAGCAAAGACTTTCATATCTGTTTAGTGACTTTGGTTTTAAAGATGACAGGGCCCCATATCTCATGGTTGCTTCCTACATTACATGCCTGTGTCACAGCCGTCTTCCCGTATGTCACTCCAGTGTCTAGTATTGTCTTCCAAACTTGGGAAGGACATATGTTTGCTGCAGGGGTACAAAATCACCTATAGAACACGTGTATGGTTCCTTAAGGCAGATGAATATCTCCCACAGCGGTATATATGCATCTTACTATGCAACATTTTGGACATATGAGTCACCTGCAGAAGCATTTGTGTGCCACATTCACGTAACATTGGAAGATACTTTCAGAGGCATGGAAAGTATCAGGTTTAATAGGTAAATGCATAACAATGGCCTACTGATCAGAGTATCTCTAAGGGTGCAATCCTATGGAATTGCCACCTGCTACATGGAAGCCTCCAGCCTCAGAGGCTTCTAAGTATCCTGTGCCCTGCTGGGCTGCTGCGACGCAGGTGATTTTTGCCTCTCCGTCCTCCTTTTTTCCCCTCTAGATGGGCCTCTGAGCTTATCTAGAGGAGTCACACTGCTGGGGACAGGGATGGAGAAACCACTGGATAAAGTGGATCCCAGCCTCTTCTCACTCCTCCCCTCCTCTCCCCTCTACGAGGTCATCTGAGGTTGCTTTTGTGACCTTGGAAAGCAGGCACCACATTTCTTTTCTCAATGGCTGTGAGGGGAGGGATCAGATCTCAGAGTCCCCCTTCCCAAGTCACAGGAGTGTCTACAGCTTTGGGAGGGGGAATCCAAAGAATCCTACATCCCTGGGATGCTCCCCCAGGGACCATAGGGTTGCTCCCTAAAACTCTCTAGGTATCTCTAAAGCTACAAGCCTATCCACATGTACCTGGGAGTAAGTCTCTTTGAAATCAGTGGGACATATTTCTGAGTACACATGCATAGGATTGCACTATAAGAAGCATATCTGAGTCAGACCAGTGCAGTGGCCCATCTAGTCTAGTATTGTGCATCATGGCTGGTAGCAGTTCTCCAGGTTCTTTTTTTACAGACTTGCTACTCAACATCTTGGATAGGACTGAACATTGTAGATGGCTTGGACCTTCTACATCCATTGCATATATGAGCCCTGCTCAAAGATGGGACATCAGGTCTGCACAACTGAGAATGAAGCTTAGAATTTCAGTATAAATCATGACCAAGTAATCTGAAGTTTTCTTGGTAGAGTTACATCAGTCTGGTTGACAATCTCTGTAATGGAGACATCCATCTCTGGAATACATTACTAGCTTGCCTTTGGGGGGGGGGGATTGGGATTCAGGGGAGAATGGAATAACAGAAGATGCTATGGATTAGAAGTCAATGACAACTCTTTCATGGCCAGTTTTCTGCTTTCTGGGGGGGGGAGGGATGAACTGCCGCCACACACCTAGGATTAAGCTGAGGGTTTGCCAGAATTGTAAAGTGCACCCAAGCCTAGAATAATGTATGGAGCAGATCAGTATTTGGGTGCAGCTAGCAAAGTACATGCTTGCAATATGTCCGGCTATCCTTGGCCTATCATTTTTACAACGCTAGTTTTCATCCACCAATAGAAAGGGCAACAGATGTAAAAACCCTTAGGGCCCCTTTGCACATGAATGTTCATTGCCTGAGGATGGCAGCATCAAGGAGCAATTTGCAGGTGTGAATGAGCCATCACTTTTACTGTTTTCGTATTGCCTCAAATGCAGTACTTTTTATAGAGTTGATTCACACGTCTGCTTCCAGTAATCATATACATACAATCTAGTGTGGAGAAATCAAGTGATGCACATGATGAATGCACTAAATGGTCCTTAAACGTTTTTTACTCTGAACCACTAGAGGTGATAGGACTCGTGAGAAGGGACTGAAGCCTCTAGTTACCATCTAGACCAGGGTGTCGAACATCTTTCAGCTCAAGGGCCAAATTCAATTTTAGAAAGCTCTCAGGGGCCACATTCCAGTGGTGGATAGGGCTGAAGGCAAAAGGCCAAAAATAACAAAACAAGAAAATACCACCAGCATAGTTTAGCTTTCAGCTCTTACTGCTCGTAACTAAGCCTCAGGAGATGCCTTTCAACCTTTTAGAATGAGGGGGGAATAACACGCAAAAGCCAAGAAACCACCAAATGATAGCTGGTCAGGGAAAGGGGGTGGGGCCATCTGGGGAACATGGAGGGCTAGATTGAGACCCCGAGTGGGCCATATTTGGCCCGCAGGCCTGAGGTTCCGCACCCGTGATCTACACAATGTAGAGTCCATTCAGTAACAGCCTTTGCTTTTCACCATGACTTCTGGAATCCACAGCTGCGAAGGAGCCTAAACAATTCAAAACGCTTCCACCTCCTCCCGAGTCCATGCACACGTCAAGCAGTTGCTAAGGGCTTGGATTAACCACATGTAGTGTCAGACAAGCATTCCACAGGCCTGCTTGCTCCCTGAAAATGGCAACAAGAGCCAAGGAGCAAAGAGGAAGCCCAATTAATTAATTCATCATAAAGCAAATGCAAATCTCCTCAATTTATCTGCCAACCAAAGGCATGCATTATTCAACAGCCTAGCGCTGGCAATGAAGACACACAGAGAAGGGCAGGCTAGCCGTTGGGGCCAGCTTTGAACATGCAGTTGACCCAGCAGGGAGCTAAACAGTCCTGGTAACTCTTCTGGAGGCTAGAAACTAGAAAGATTCACTGTATCTGAACATCAAATGGGCACAACTAGACACGCACACACCACAATGGACTGCAGGATGGAATTCTCCCTTGCCTGTAAAAACTAAGCCTGACTGTACTCCCTGGGACAGGAATTAACATTTTCCTTCCTCTGCTTGTCAGTAGGTCAGAGAAGGCTTGTTTCACTTTAGATACAACCAAGTCATCACTCCAGTTTTTGCTTTGGTTGGTAACATACTTCTGCTTCAGCCCGGATCTGGCTTGCCTGCCTGCTTGCAGAAGTGTAAACAGAGTTCAGGAAATCTCTGGACACAGAACCTGCGGCTCTTTATAATTCTCCGGCTTTGTTTCAATATGCACAAGTTGCTGCAAAAGCTGCAGGAAAGCACCTGCAAGGTGATTTCAGGATTAACTCTGACACTCCTGGCAATGCAAATACCAGGCCAGCTCCTGCATTGCAAAACTTCAATGGGAAATTTTACATGGGCACCTTCAGACATAGTATCCCACCCGACCCCCCAACCTAGCCAAACTAGGTTGGCTAAATTTCTTTTATTGGCTAGTTTCTGTTAAGCAGAGAATGTGCACATTTTTTAGATTCATGGAAGGTTGGGGGGCTTTTGACGGTGTAATTTAGGAATATACACGAGAGAGAGAAGGAGAGAGAGAGAGAGAGAAAGAGAGAGAGAGAAAGAAAGAAAGAAAGAAAGAAAGAGAGAGAAAGAGAGATAATATTTGATCATTCTTTAGAAGCACCTCTCATTCTCGCTGTTATGAGGTGTATAAAAAAAGTAGCCACAACCAATATTCTTAAAATAAAAGGGTGCGGTAGGGTTTGGGGGGGCAGGGTTGGGGGCAATTTAACCCTGAATATATCCAAGTGGTTTCTCTAACCCAGGGCTCTCCAACCTTGGCTCCCCAGATGTTGCTGGCCTACTGCTCCCAGCATATCCAGCCAGCATGGCTAATGGCAAGGGATTCTGGGAGCTGTAGTCCAGCAACATCTGGGGACCCAAGGTTGGAGAGCCCTGCTCTAAATCTTGTTCCCACTCCCAAAACCTAAAACGATGTCTTGGTGTACAAACAAGAGCAAAGGAGGTAAGTGTGGCTGAGGGTAGTTCCAGCCAAGGTGTTTATCCTGCAGCTGACTTGCCTCAAACACAGAACTTTAGAAAGGGGGTAGGGAGGAGTGTGCGGATGGCACTGTCTTGCATTCGTAGCCCTCCCTTTGATTTGCAGTGCTGGGAGCTCTCCATCTGGAAGCACCCTCAGTCAAGTTTCCTCTTTTGTACGTTTGGGCTTAAGGTGCAATAGGGAAACTCATGCATCTCCCCCCCCTAGTGATACGTAAATGTTCCAGAGTCAGGGACAGCTCATGAATCCCTTTGTGGATGAGATATCAAAGTTCTTCCATTGCACATTACCATGGAAGTTCAAATTGAGGACACACCTGATGCTTCTGCAAAGATGTTCCTAGCTTTGCACTCAACAGGTTGGAGAAGGTACTCAACAGTTTGGATCAAGCAAGGTCCCCTGCTGAACAAAGTTATTTTATTTTATTTTATTATATTTATACCCTGCCTTTTTTCCTGCAAGGAACCCAAGGCAGCTTAGATAATCCTCCTCCTCTCCATTTTATCCTCACAACAACCCTGTGAGGTAGGTTAGGCTGAGAGTCAGTGACTGGCCCAAAGTCATCCAGTGAGTTTCATGGCCAAGCGGGGACTAGAACCCAGATCTCCCGAGTCCCACTCCAACACTCTAACCACTACGCCACACTGGTTCTTTAATTGCATCTTTATGAGGTTGGAGCATACTGTAGGGCTCCTTTGTTTAGATAATGTATATGCTGCCTTGCAGAGTGGTTATCATACCTTTAAAAAATAATAACTTAACTATAAGTGAGTAATCAATCACATAAATATAAGACATAAAACCAGAGCAGCAGAGTACGATAAAAACATAGTCAAACAATGCAGAAAAAATAGAAATAAAAAGCCTGAGCAAATAGAAGGTCTTCACCTGGTTGGTCCCCAAATGCATCAGGCTCAACACCAGGTGAACCTTCCCAGGGGGAAGCATTTCAGAATCAGGGGGCCACAATTGAAAGGGCCCTAAAATGAGCTAACCACCCGCTTCACTTCCACAACCAATGATCCAAGGCTGCACCATTTCCTTTTCATTGTTTGGTTGCAAATTACAATTCTGGTTCTCAGTTACAAAGCTATAGGTTGAGACCAATGACTTAAATCTAACATCATGAGAGTGGACTTCTGCTCAAGTGGCGGGATTTCACCTTGCTCTTCTCCACCCTGCAGCCCCCATAGGCCTTCCAAATCTGCTCCAAAGAATCCCCTGACCCACCAAAACAGATTTGGAGGCATGCAGGGCGAGGGAAAAACCATTCCACCAGTGATTTCCATTCTGCTGGTGGACAGTCAGGGTTGGGTACAACCCAACATATCTAAGAAACCTCATCTGCTATATCCTAGAAAAGGGTGGGCAACTTGCAGACCAAAACATCTGGAGGGCCACAACTCCCATCAGCCCTAGTCAGCATAGCCAATGTGAGGCATGATGGGAGTTGTAGGGTCAAACATCTGGAGGGCCACAAGTTGCCCAGCTGTAATGCTATCTAGGACCCAATGAAGGTGCCTCATTGAGTGTACCAACCACAATCAGTTTATCAGAGAACATACCTTCCAGTGGACTATGGACACTATGGTCAACATCTGAGGCCTTCCTCTGAATGCCACCTCTGAGGGAGGCTCGGAGGGTGGCAACAAGAGAGAGGGCCTTCTCTTTGCCCCCCCCCCTTCTATGATTAACAGGCTATTTTAATGCTTATCTACAGTGAGCCTCCGGAATGGGATAGACAAGACATGTTAAAGAACTAGCAAACGTGCATCATAAGGGCATGTTGAGATCTGACGGCTACTACAACCACTGAAGACAGTATAGAGTAACCTTCCAACAGCTGGGGGGTGTCATCCAAAACATCTGGTGGGTGGGAGATTGGGCAAGGATGGTACAGAGTTAGGTGCTCTTAAGTACTCTGAAATAAAATCATTTCAATGGCTTACACACACTTAACACTATGCTGGTTGGATAGTTTTGCCATCAGCCATGCAGAGATAGCAGGATTGGATTTTTTGTTTGTTTGTTTCGTTTCATTCCACAAAGAAGACATTGAGCCCTAGATAAACACAGACAGCCTGCTCTTCACTCTACTTTCTTGAGATGTGACTCGGCGAAGCTGTCACTGGTCCAGCTTTTAAGGATCTCTATCGTACAACAAGGAAGGAAACACTGATATAAACCAAGTGTGTGTTTTGATAAGACACCAGCTGTCTTTGTGGTCCCTATCCGCCCCGCCCCCCCCCATTCACTCTCAGAGAGAGATGTATACCAACATATCTGCATGGTGAGATTGCAAATGAGTACAGTCTCAGACTGGTCCATGGGGTAGCACCTGCTGATGGAGCCTGCTACTTCTCTGGCTTTCTGCAATGAAGGTGCCGAGAAAATGCACCAAGTCCCTTTGGGGTGATGGATTCTGCTTTTGTCCTCTACTGACCCTTCACATTATAGATTTTCAAAGATATAATAAACTGACTAGAGTGGAAATGAGCATGTGTGGGTGGGTGGGGAGGGGGGAAGATAATGTTCAATGCAATTCTCCTAATTAAAAAATCCCCCCCGACATTCCCAATTATACATACTGTTAGATTTAGGGCTTTAAAAAAAAAAGTTCAAAAGCATTATCTTTATCAAGTTGAGTGTAACATTGCCTTGAAATTCATCAATAAGATTTATATTTCTTTTTAAAGAATCAGCCAAATTATTTCAGAAGCAACATCTGTCCATTTTCAAAATTCAAAACTTTTGAATTAAGATGATATCAAATTTTGTTCTGCATCCAGAAGGACATGAATGGGGACAGAATGAGGACAGGAACATCCACATTGCCATATAGGAGGCACAGGAATAAAATGGTTTACAACCTATCCCTAAATGTATCACATGGAATTAACCTCAATTGGAATCATTAGGGCATACTTCCAACTGGCCAACGTGATCATATTACTCTTTCATCTGCACTGGCTGCCAGTCTGTTTCTGGGTTTGATTCAAAGTGCTGGTATTAATATTCAGAGCCCTAAATGGCTTGGGGACAGGTTATCTGAAGGATTGTCTCCTCCCATATATGTACCAGCCTGGACCCTAAGATCATCCTCAGAGGTCCTTCTCTGGGACCCCCATCAAAGGAAGTGAGGGGTGTGGCTACTAAGAAAAGGGACTTTTCTGCTGAGGCACCCCAGCTGAGGAATGAACTTCCAAGAGAGGCTCACCTGGCACCTACGTTGTGCTCTTTTCAGTGCCAGGTGAAGACCTTATTTTCCCATGCATTTTAGTTTTTCAGTTTCTGTTTTAAATCTGGTACTGTATTTTAAATCTCTGCACTGCTGCTAGGTTATATTTGGCTATTATTTTTATTTTATACTGTCGTTTTAAACTTTTATATTGTATTTTATGTTTTTAATTGTTGTGAACCACCCAGAGAGCTTCAGCTACTGGGTAGTCTAGAAATGTAATACATACATACATACATACATACATAAAACTACTGAGCATAACCCAGCAAAAGTTAGTTATGACCAAGTTCCATTGAAATCAATGGGACTTCAGCTAGCTGCATGCAGTGAGAAAGCTGTGACTAAGGTTTGTGTTTAAGGGCAGAATTTTGCAAGTTCAGTTAGAGGAGGAAAAGCAGAGCATTAGAAAGTTATAGGCAGTCAAGGTCAAGTCTTGTTGTTGGAGATGTAGAGAGCTCAGGAATAGGATTCTAGTCTATGTCGCAAAACAAGACTTGAGTTGCATAATCAAGAATTTTCCCTCTGGGAAGTTCATGGCCTATAGTACCAATATGGGGTCAGAATTGTGGAAACTGAAGTAGTCCAAAACTCAGCTCACTTCATCCTTCCCTTTATGCAGCTCCAACTGACAGTTCCCTGGAACTCCATCGGCCAGAAAATGAAGTGTCCAGCAGGTTGCACCCCCTGCCTCCCAAGATAAACATTATGGCAAGGGGGAAGACCAGCCTGGCAGCACACATTGGCCAGAGAGGGAGCATCTGCAGGGAGCTTGTTTTGCCCTTTCCTGCCAGAAAGAACACGTATAAGTACTTTGAAACTAAGAATTGGTGCCTCGGTTTTGCTTTTTTCCTCCTCCCTCCCAATCCCTTTTCCTTTTATGTCATGTCTTTTAGATTGTAAGCCCAAGGGCAGCAAGTCTCTTATTATTCTTTGTAAGCTGTTGAGAGCCTTTTGTTTTGTAATATCTATCTATCTATCTATCTATCTATCTAGTAAACTTGTTTGTGATTCCTTTAAGGCACAATCCTATGCAAGTTTAGACCAAAAAAAGGCCTACAACTCCCAGCATGCCCCAGAGGAGTTGTAGGCCTTTTTTCTGTCTAAAACTTGCATAGGATTGCGCCTTTATAGTTTAAAAGTGATCGGTGGGGGGAATGGCTTGATGCCATATGCCAGTCTTCCCCAACCTGGTGCCCTCCAGGTGTGTTGGATTGCAACTCCCATCACTCCCAGCCAGCATGTCCATTTGGGATGATGGGAGTTGCAGTCCAAGACATCTGGAGGGCATCAGGTTGGGGAAAGCTGGCATATGCTATGCTGAGCTTGTCACTTCCACCAGTGGACAACCCAGACTAGAGAAGCAAACATCTCTAGTTCCCACAGAAACTGACTTCCCCTTGCTCCTCCCTTGCCTTTAGTCATGGGCAGCACCATACAAGTAGCTTAACCCCTTACCTGCATATGCCCCAATTGCTGGACCCTTGCAGTTACTTAGAAAGGCACTTTTCCACATATCAGTTATATAAGTAGACACTAAACTGGAAATTGAGAGGTGGTGGCAATTCTCCTAAGCATGCTTATTTGCAAGTTCACCCATCAAAAACAACAGGACTTATTTCAGAAGGAAGAATAATAATACTTCCATCCTTATCTGAAATATACCGGCATTTCTCTCTCAGAAATCTAATAGGTGGGGTCAATTCAGAAATCGACCCCACAGGTAGAACTGGACCGGAACCACTGTAACACACGGCCTCCAGTGCCCAACCCGCGGAGTGGATCCAGGAGGATACCATGGTCGATGGCATTGAAAGCCGCTGAGAGATCGAGCAGAATTAACAGAGTTGCACTCCCACTATCCTTCACCGGTCATCCATCAGGGTGACCAAGGCTAATTCAGTCCCATAACCAGGTCAAAACCCAGACTGGAATGGGTCTAGACAATCAGTATCCTCCAAGAGTGCCTGCAGTTGCTTCGCCATGACCCTCTCAATAACCTTCCCTAAGAAAGGGGTATTTGCAACTGGGTGGTAGTTATCAAAATAAACATGCATAGGATTGCGCCCTAAAACGATTAAGTCCAGGATCTAAAATTACCTAGCTTGCACCAAGGCCCTTTTGGATCAGAGGAATGGTGCGCTGCTGCCTGTAGAGGGCGGAAAGCACTAGCAGCAGGTGTTAGGAGAGGGGGACCAACTCTGGGGAAGGAAAGGGCTGAAGTATCCCCAAGGCTAAATCCCTCCTTCTAGCCAAGCAAGGCTGCGCCTCTTAGTCCAAAACTTTGGATAAAACTCGCACAGCAATTTCTAGCACCAGCCAATAATTCCTCCTTTGAACTCATAGAGGTGGGCGAGGTGGGCGGGAGGAGCCCTATTGCTGCAGATGTGGGTAAGGAAGCCAAGCAGGGAAAGAAAGACATTATGCCTGCCCAGTGCCCACCTGGTCTCCGCGTGTTTTTTAACCCCTCTTTTTCTTTTCTCTCTCCCCCCCCCTCCTCTTTTCCTCTCTGCCTTCTGAGGCTGTCTTCAGTTGCTTGTTTTCTTCCCTTTGTTCTCTCGGGCCCGCACACACCAATTTTAGTTCCTGTTGTTTTCTCTCCATTCCTCCCCCCACTCCCATTCCAAAAGGAGTCAATACCCAGACACAGCAAGACAGATCAGGCTTCAGGAGAAAGCGCTTCCATTCAGCGGCTGCCAGACAACTCCATCAAATAAAATTGAGTGAGAAGGGGCCATCCTGGGGTGGCAATTAGTAACTTCGATTAAGCTGCACACCAGCAGTCCCATCTAGGTGGCGGCGGCGCTGCTGGTGATCCTACACACCAGGGGTTGTGGCTCCAGTGTCAGTGGGATGCTGTATCCACTCCGGCTTTCAGTCTGAACTTTAAAGGTGCTGAACTTATTTCGGGAGTGAGGGGTTCAGCACCACGGATAGCGTCTTAAAAGTTCAGACTGGAACCCGGAGTGGATACACTGCCCACTGACATTGGAGCCACCAGCCTTCACTGATCCTAAATAAGGCTTCAGGCTGGACAGGGGATTCTGCTAGGGCCCATCAACCCCAGGCTGCAGTCTTCTGCACATTTACTTGCAGGCACGTCCCACTGGAACTAAGTTCCGAGTAAACACGGCACCCCTGCCCTGCTGCACAGGGACCAGCTGCAAGCCCGCCACAGGCACACAAGCAGCAAGACAGCTTGCGCAGGAAAAAAATCTCCCCAAAGCTGAACTGAGTCATCATAGCACACTTGCAAAGGTTTGGCGCTGGATACCAGCCAGGGCTCAGTTCTAAATAAGAGCAGCCTTCCCCAACCTGGCGCCCTCCAGATGTGTTGGACGACAACTCCCATAATTCCCAGCCAGATGTCTAACACATCTGGAGGGCACCAAGTTGGGAAAGGCTGCAGAAGAGAGTGCCTTTGAGCATATACAGACCGCACGCACGCGCACACACACAAGCAGAGGCCCTGGCTAACACTGACCAAGCCATCACCTTTTGGATTATAACGGCTTCCAAAGTGGATAGTGTTTAGCCTTAGCACCTCTCTCTCTCTCTCTCTCTCTCTCATGCCTCGGGGCCAATCAAATTATCCTCCCGGCTCCCGCTCCTCCAAAAAAAGGTTTGTAACTCCAGCTCTCCTGGAGGGGAGCCGAGAGTAAACTTCCTGCCACGCCGCGGTCTTTAGGCGTTCTCTGCCTCTCGGCTGTCCTCCCTACCCGGCCCGCTGTCGCTTTCCATCGTGCGTTCTTACCGTTTGCGGATAATTCCAGAGAGACGCACGATTCGAATTCAATACATGGTTTCTCAGATAGCCCGCTTGTGAGAACGTGCACACACGCGCGCGCCTCAGTTTCTGCACTGGAACGCCCGTCCCACTCCAAAAGCCACAATAAGGCACTAGCTCCACAGGGGTTTCTCCCTCCCCACCCCCCCACCCCGCGCACCTCTTGTGCGGTGGGAGAAAAATGAGAATGAGGAATTGGAATCAGACTTTTGCAGGGGACAGAACGAAAGTCTTGCACTTAGGGAGAAGGAAGAAGCACATTAGGAAGGCGAATCTGAACTGGAATTGGGTTGGGTAGGGGAGAAGAATACAGCCTTTCCCAGTTACATGAATGGCAGGAAATAAATACGTGTGGCAATGCTTCTCTCCGCCGCCGCCGCCGCCGCCGCCGCCCCCCCCCCCCCCCCCCCCGCGCCTCCTCCTCGCTTTCCACAATCGCCCGTCTGCCTTGCACACATACAGAGGGCTCATCATAGAGAGCCGAATACAATAACTCAGCGCCCTGGAGAGCCGCTGATGAGCCTGTTCCTTTCCACTCCGGCCATAAAGAACACAGAGGGAAAGGGGGGGGGGGGGGAGAGAGAGATTTCTAGTAAATGGACAGGAGAAAGGGAAGTGGGGGAGGGAAGCCTCTCAGGTTTCACTCGCTGGGAAGTCTGCCGCCCGCCAGGGTCAGACTAACAGCGCAGCCTCTCGGAAGGATCCCTTCCTTCCTTCCGCCTCGCATTCCGATGTGCCCTTCCTTCCCCGCACCGCACGCATGGAGAGCGCGCGAAGCTTCCTCTCCCTCTGCTCCTTTTCCAGCCCAGAAGAGCCGCTTCTCCTTGGCACTTTTCCAGCTGCAGCAGCAGCGGCGGCAGTCCTGGAGCGGGAAAGTCCTTCTGGATTTCCCCGCTGGACGGGAGCAGCCGGGGGGGGGGGGGTTTAACCAGGAACACGGCCAGAGAGATTCGGGCTGGACTGGAGGAACGTAGCAGGTTGAGGAAGAAGCTTTGGCGGGGGAAAGTTTCTCTCTCTCTCTCTCTCTCTCTCTCTCTCTGCCTTTGGTGGGGCTTGTTTTGTTTTGTCTTTTAAGAGGAGAGCACTGATCCGTGCAAACGAGGGAGGGAGATCTGGAGAGCCACCGAGCTTCTGACTTGATCCGTATACCTCCCGCATCTGCTCGGCTTCTTCTCGCCTCCCTCGCCCAACCCCTCGATCCCCAGCAGCCCTCCTCAGATTGGTCCAAGGAAAAGAAGGGAGAGAAGAAGAAACCCACCGTGTCCTCCTCGCAGGGAGACCGGGGAGCGGTAGATCGAGATAGGCACGGAGTGGTGCTTGCTGCCATGGAAATGGTGCTCCGGCTGCGCCTGCGAGGCGGACGAGGAAGAGGAGGCTGGCAAATCCACGCTGGAGGAACTCCACACGGCGCTGACGATCCATCCCCCAAAGAGGGAGCACATCCACAGGGTCCAGGCGGGACCACGTCCCGGGGCTATGCTCGGATCAGGGCAGCGCATGGTCAAATGCACGGGCCGCCCCAAAAATAAAAAATAAAAATAAAAAGGGGGGAAAGGGGAAGCGGGGAAAAAAGAAAGAAGAGGCAATCTACAGACCGGGCAGTTCGAATTCCAGCCGGGAAAAGAAGAGATGGTTCATGATGCCGAGGGCCCCATCCTACTCGGCTGCAGAGAACTCACACACAGAGAAAAGAGTCGCTTCCGAAGTGGGAGTGTGATGGATGCTACGAGGGATGGGGTGAGGAAAGGGTTAAGCAGCCAACCAACGCAAGAGCGAGGGAGCAATTTAAGCGAACCGCTGCTGGATCCTCCCAGGACCAGGTTCTCTCTTTTTTTTCCTCCTTTTTTTACTGTGCCGGGTTCCCCTTCGCCGCACCAAGCTTCCAGGAGAGATCAGTGCAGCCACGCGTACCGGGAGGAGAAGGATCCCTATGCTCTCACCTGTCAGGTTCCTCTTCCAAGCTCACAAGATCTTCCAGGATTCCCCCTGCTCCCCCACCCCACCCCAGCCTTGTCTCCCTCTCTCACTTTTAGCTGGAGAGAGGGGAGGGAGGGCTTAAAAAGGAAAAAAAGAAAGAAAAATAGCCAGAGACCCCCGAAAGGTGATTGGATTTTTTTGTTTTGTTTTGTTTATCCCAATTCCAAGTTGTTGCTTTTTGTTTGGTTGGGTTGCTTCTTCACTGGCAAAACGTTGCACTGCAGAATTGCTTCGCCTTCTCTCTTTCACACCTACACATACACACTTGCACGCGCGCGCACATTCACACGCACATACGGACACACATGCACCCCACAAACTGAATCGCGTTATCCTCGAATCCGGACAGCAGAGAGAGTGGAGGCTGCTGAGCAACACCTTTCTCTGGTAGAGTGCTTGCCAGATCTTCCCGTATAACTGAAGAGGAGAGAAAGACTGAAGAAGCAAAGGTAAAAAGAGAGGAAGGAAAGTCCAGAATCCACAAGAGAGGCAGAAATTGAGCTCTTGTTTTGTTTTTTCTTCCTCTCACCTTTTTTTTTTTGTTTGTTTTTTAAGAAAACAATTATTAAGGTGGAACAGAATGCTCAGGGCGAGCTCACTTTAAAGTGAAGGCAACTAGGAAGCCCAGGTGAAGTGAAGCGAGGACTTAGGGAGCCAAATTCACAAATGGAGGAGCCGCATGCAAATTGGATCACTCCAGAGAGCGAATCAGTGTAGCCCAAACACCCTGCAGAGGGACTGGCTGGTTCCCGAGAAAGGAGGGGCTGAAGTATGAACCTGCAGTCCCACCCCCTCCATTCATATACAGCTTATACTCACAGAAGCACCTCGCGCGCGCGCGCTCGCGCGCACACACACACACAAATTATCTCGCTTTCCTCTCTGATTAGTGGTGCTACTTTGAATCGGAGGGCTGGAGTATAGGCAAGGAAGGTTATCAAACCCATTAGTCACATCTGGCTTCAGAATTAGTATTATAATAAATTATTATTATCAACAATAATCGATGCCCATAAAAAATAACTGTTGGCAGAAGATTCTCCCCTCCCTTTCACATTTGGGTTTCTTGGAATAACAGAGTACAACAGAGCATCTGATACATCCTGCCTCTGTCTGATTTCTAATACATCTGACACTTTATCCTCTAGGCACCAATGTCTGGGCAGTGGGGGAAGGCGAAGATCTCTAGCATAGAAGGTAAAGCAAATATAAAAAGCATGTAAGGATATATAGGATGGAGTGAGTTTTGCAGTTGCTGAACATTTCCTGTATCCCACCTTCCCTCTCTCTGTTAGGATTTTCTCTCTCCCTCCCCCCTGCAAATAATCCAGGTTCTGACTTTAAGATGGAAAAAACCCAGCCTCTGTAGGCAGCTGGAGAAAGCCGCCTCTTCCACAGACACATGCACAGGACAACAAGCTGATGGACCATCCTGGAACCCCAAAGGGCATTTTGGCCAGACCCTTTTTCAAATGGCTTTCTGAAATGTAATTACACTTTTAATGTTGCCAGCCCCGAAGGGGAAGAGGAAACAAAAAGATACATCTTTATTTAGGTGGGGAGGAAGGAGCTAAAAGCAGGAAGAAAGGAGGGGAGGTTAAATGCTGGCTGAAAGACAGCCTGGAGTGGGCGGGGGAGGGGCAAAGAGGAGGATGCTGCTGCTTCTTTCAAGAAGCGCCAAAACAAGGAAGGGCATCAGCAATCCTGCTCTTCATAGGTAGATTTATGATTGGAGAAGTGGAGGTGTGTGTGTGATTCCCCTCCTTCTCAGTTTGGTGCCAGCAGTGAGGTTATGGGCAACAGGATGGAAGGAACAGTGCGGTTGTCTGTGGTACAGACAGGATGCTTAAAGTGGGGCTGTTCAACTGGATCTCACCAGGGGATGTGTGGAACCCAGCAGCAAAGAGAGCCTTGGGAGTGTGGACAAGGCAAGCTGACTTCCCAGACAGAAACAAACAATCCCTGTGCTAGAATGCACCAGGAGTTCAAGGAAGCTTGTCATAACATAGATGGCTTGGTGCTGCAGGCAAAAAGGAAAGGAAGAAGCAACAAGGCATTGATAGTTATTTCAGAGAAGCTGGAGCTGGAGAGGGTGACATATGGGTGGTGTGGCAGTTACGGTAGTAGGCTCAAATGATACAGGGGTGGGTGATGTGTGGCCCTGCAGATGTTTTGGCCTACAACTCCCATCAGCCTTAGCCAGCATAGCCAGTGGTGAGGGCTGATGGGAGATGTAGGCCGAAACATCTGCAGGGCTACTTGTCACCCACCCCTGAATCAAGGCTTGGCTACACCTTCTAGGACAGGAGACCCAAGCCTTGCCTATAGAATATTCTTTCTTTTTGTCTGTCTTTCTTTTTGGTTTCCCTTTCTTTCTGGCAGTGCTGCTGTGCCTTTTGACATCTGTGGGACAAGCAGAAATTCACCAGATGAAGCTTTCCCTTGCAAAGGGCACAAGTGATGGAAAAAGTGTTCACTTGCTGAATTTCTGCTTCTCATCCCATTGATGAGGTGCTGGCTTTTATCCTGGCATTTTATTCTGCTCCTCCGTGCTTTGATTTTATGGTGTGTTGTTTTATTGTTTTGTTTTGCAAGCCACTTTGAGAGCCTTGGCTGAAGAGCGGCTGATAAATAATTTAACATATACAAACTGATAAAGGGCACAGGAGCTCTGTCAGAAAAAAAAGAGATGGCAACCTTGCCTAGATCTTCTGTGCTCTCAACGGCTTTAATAAGTCTTTATTTATGATGTATGGTTTCTCCATATACATAGTAATGTTGAATGTTATTTATTACATTTATATCCCACCCTTCCTCTAAGGAGCTCAGGGTGGTACACACGGCCCCTTCCCTTTTTACCCTTACAACACCCCTGTGAGGTAGGTTAGGCGGACTCAAAGTCGCCCAGTGAAAGTCATGGCTGAAGCCAAACTAGATGTGATGACAGATCAGATCTTTTGTAGGTTTTATATAGCCCTAATTTGGATCAGGGCCACAGTGCGTGGCAAAGGTGTCCTTTCCCTTGCACCATTTCCCCAATTTGAACCCCACCCCAGCTGCTCCAGTCCATGGGGCGAAACATACAGGCGTCCATATTGCACATGTTTTCTCCCATGGGGCAAAGAACAGCTCTGAGGGGTTCCCCCAGTTTCCTGGTCCTGATCAAATTTTGCCCCCCCCCCCGATTATATTTGCCCTTTTAAAAAAAAAAACACATACACAGGACTACAAACCTGCAGGACATTCAGTCATGGATCTCACATTACTCCTCTAAGTGTGCCCTGAGTGGGGATTTATTTATTTATTACATTTATATCCCACCTTTCTTCCATCATGAAACTCAAGGTGGCTACACGCAGTTCCCAAGTGGTCTCCCCTCCAAGCACTGACCAGACCCAGGCCTGCTTAGCTTCAGCCTGCTGGCTGTCTCACATGTAGATTTCATAGATCATAGAGTTGGAAGGAGCCTACAAGGCTATCGAGTCCAACCCCCTGCTCAATGCAGGAAACTAGAGGAGGGGTCTCCCATCCAAGTAATAACCAGGCCTGACCCTGCTTAGCTTTCCACGCTCAGACAAGCTGAGCCTGCGTGAGCCACAGGCCTTCAGACCATACCCTGGGATTTGAAGCTGAGTTTGCTTAGCCATAGTCCAACACTATAATGTCCCCAACCACATGGCCAATGGTCAGGAATTATGGGAGTTGTAGTCCAAAACATCTGGAGGGCACCTGGATGTCTACCCCTGTATCACTACAGTACACTTCTAACTGTAGCTCAGTGGTAGAGCATATGCTTTGCATACGGAAGCTCCCAGGTTCATCTCCAGGCAGGGCTCCGGAAGAATTCTGCCTGAAACCCTGGAGAGCTGCCACCAATCAGTGTCGACAATACTGAGCTACATAGACCAAGGGTCTGCCTTGATATAAGGCAGCTTCCGGTGTTCCACACAAGAATAATTACTTTGCATTCAAAAATGTTTCAATAATAATAATCATCATCAGCAGCAGCAGCAGCAGCAGCAGCAGCACCAGCAGCTCGGCAGCTAGGTGCTGAACAGTAACTGTATTAAAAGAACACAAACCGTGCTTGCAGTGCAGGCTTAAAGTTTAAAATAAACAAGACCATGAAAATGGGAAAGGATACACAAGGAACATATACAATACACACACAGAGAGAGAGAGAGAGAGAGAGAGAGAGAAGAGAGGATATCCATCCACTCTAATTAGAAGGCTGGAGAAACTGAGAGGCAAGGAATGTGAGGATGGAAAGACAAAGACTGAACTTATTCACTCTCCTCCAGTATTACCTGGCAATGGAGGTGGGGAGAAAACCTTGAACATCCATCTCTTCAGTCTCTTATCCCCAATGCTAGCATCCAAATGTATCCCTTACAAGCCCTCCCTCACCTATGCAGAGATCTAATCAAGTTCATGACCATAAACTGCAGATTAGCTTGCACACTGTTGTGAGAAATGGAATCGTCTAATGTAGAATATCATAGGATATCAAAGGATCATAGAGTTGCTAGGGGCCTACAAGGCCATCGAGTCCAACCCCCTGCTCAATGCAGGAAACTAGAGGAGGGGTCTCCCATCCAAGTAATAACCAGGCCTGACCCTGCTTAGCTCTCCACACTCAGACAAGCTGAGCCAGCTTGATATAATCCCTCATCAAATAACCTATTTCGTAAGCATAGCTTTAAAAAAAAAATAAATGGGGGGGGGGAGCAGCAATTATATTTTATTAAGTAAGTAATAAAAATTGGGGGGGGGCACTACCATTTTTGTAACTTTGCTCCCCTTACTAAGTATTGCATTAAGAACAACAACAAAACAGGAGAGAACTTTATGAATGACTTGTGTGACTGATTCCCTCAATGACAAGGAAATCTAGCAGCTGACAGGATTGTTAGATGTAAAAATTGAAAGCCTTTTTCTAACAGCAAAACCTGTAATATCTACTGTTTGAGAAAGGGGTGTATCCCCCAAACATTTCACCCATGGAAGATACAAGCATATGTAGTGAGCTGGGACCCACCTTCCAATCAAAGCAGAAATGGATTTGCATTTTAAGACACAGACATGAAATGTGCAATGTAACATTTTTTTAAAGAAACAAAAACAAACCGCCTGAATGAAATCTGAATTCTGTCATAAGGTTGTGGCACCTTCCTGAGGGAAAACCTCTGAGGGCTTTACAGGAATGGCAACCCTTTGCAATTCTTTATTCCAGGCCAACAAGCAAGCCCCATTGTCCCACAAGCTAGCTCAGCAGGGTCATAAACAACACTTGAAGCCTTGGAAGTATTGTAGTGAGGAGTCCATACTTGTTAGGGATGTGAAGGGCAAGAAGAAAGCTAGAAAAAAATGTGGGGAAAGCCATTTGTTCCCATTTTTAAAAACCCTGAACCCCCCCCCCCCATTCTTCTGCAGTTTTCCCCTGGACAAAAATGGGAAAAAAACCATGGTGGGTTTTTCCCCTTCAATCCCCCCCCCGGGGGGGGGGGGGTTCAGGGCCTTCACATCTCTACTTGCTATCAACTTCTGCAAATCTAAATGTACATCATAATCCTCCTATCCATGTGTACTCAGAAGTATGTCCCACTTCAGTGGATGTATCTCCAAGTAAGTGGGCATAGGACTGCAGCTTTTGACTCTTTTTCTTGCCTTTGAATGACCCACCCGTTGCATCTATGCTACCCACGATGAAAGAGTAGATTTGAATATATATATACATTTGCATACATTCCAGTCATATTCCCAAATGGATGCTAAAAGCAAACACGTTATGAGATTTCGTGCTGGCATACCGTGAGACTGAACAATTGATTTCAGTCTGTTCTGTGTTTGTAAATTGTTATCTAGTCCAATGGCTTGGCCGGAGGATAATAATATGGAAATTCAGTATCCAAAGGTTATCTGGAAATAGTTCCTAATTCCTGCATCACTCATTTTGGAAATCTGGAAGTTGGGAGATGGAGAGAGAGCGCTCTCCTGCAAATAACTGTCATATTATTAATCTGTGTAAGGGTGCAATCCTCTGCATGTTTAGACAGAAAAATGTCCTACAAGTCCCAGCATTCCCCAGCCAGGAAGGGGAGCCTTTTTTTGGCTGAAGAGTGGGCTAAACACATGCTGTAAATAAATAAATAAATTCCTAGTCACTGCAGAATAATGAACATTTGGGATGGGGGAAGTTGCTGCGGACTCTTTTCTGCTCACTGAAAGATTGTCTTCCTGCAAGACATCATTAGAAGTAGGTTCCTCTACCCTTTTGTGCACGTAAAAGGGGAAAAGAAGAGGCGAGACACAAGTATATGGTGTAAATAAAGGGCCACATTTTATTAATCAAGATCTGTGAAGGGTGAAAGTGCGGGTACTAACTAAAACTGGCCATTGGCCAGTGAGGTATCCTGGGCAGATACATCCAAACCCGGGGAGTGGCGCAGCACTTCGCCAACCCCCCAGTTTTACACCCTCTTGGGTGCTGGGAGGCTTTCTCACAGTCCCCACCTCACGGTGCCACACAACACCGATCCGTGTGATGTAAGCCATCCTCACTGGCGATCCGTATTTCCTCCCACTGAGCTGCGAAACTCAGCAAGCGTGGAGCTACAGGTCTCGCCAGCCACCTGAACAGTGCCACTGGATGATCACCAAAACTCTAACCCCACTGCCTATTCCCACACTTACTAGCCAAATGTGACCGGAATGGACCAAATCACACGGAAAACCCAAAATAAAAAACACCCAACCCTGCAACACAGTGTAGAGTAGGCGAAACACTGCACATTGCCCCCAGCCAATCAGGACAATGAGCCAAAATTCCTACTTGGCCCCTGGAAATGGCGGCCAGCAAAGCCCACACTGAGAACAGGGAGGGAGCTGCAAAAGAAAGAGCCCAGGGTGTGGGCATGCGGGCCTAATAACGGTCCTGCACGCTCCACCCTTCCATTCTATTGGAGGGTGAGATCACCCCATAGTGGTCTCACTCTCCTTTCCTCCGCGCGCAAAATTCTCCCCGCCCACAGTTGCACGTGGCCGGGGGAAGGGAAATTGCTCAATTTCAGTGGCTTAGGGTGCAATCCTATGCATGTTTAGACAGGAGAAAGTCCTACAACTCCCATCATGCCCCAGCCAGCTATGCTCGCTATGGGATACTAGGAGTTGTAGGACTTTTTTCTGTTGAAACATGCAAAGGATAGGATTGCACACTTACAGTGCTATACAGGTCTACTCAGAAATAAGCCTTGCTGTGTTCAATGGGACTGACTCCCAGGTAAGTGAGTATTGGAGTGCAGCCTTAGAATGAGGCACAGTGAAGAATATGGAGGTACAAACTGTAATCCTGCCACTTTTGTCATATTCTCTTTTCTACTCTATACCTAAAATTAATGTCTTCAGTACAATTTAGCACATGCATTTATAGGTTTGCATTAAAAGAGGGGGGGACTTCCTGTGAAAGACAATTACAGTCTCTCTCTCTAAGGGAGCCCTAGAAAAACTTGTTTCACAGAAACCTTAATAGGCTCTCACTTCATGCAAAGGCTCTCACTTCTGACAGAAGCCCCAAATCCCATTTAATAACATTAACTTCCCCCTCTCCCAGCCCACAAAGTGCAGCGGAGAATTGCTGGGGAAATGTGACCTTTATGTGAGTGCTATGTGGGTCGTGGCTGTGCTAGTGTCATAAGTATGTATGTTATTGGTTTGTACCTATGACATCAATATGGCCTGTGGCAGAAGCCTTTATTCCTGTAATTTTGTGGCATATCCATGTTATATAATATGTGCATACATGTGTGTATGAGAGAGAATAGTGTGTGTGTATGACACATAATTCTCTCTCTCTTTCTTACACATGCACACATGATTGGGTCCAGACTCACTTAGGGCCAAACTAGACCAAGATTGGGTGGAGGGGAGGGGCACACCTGCTACATGCGCTGGGAAAAAATAGCTTCCGTTGGCATAATTGGAAGTTTTCCTTCCAGTGCAAATATAATGTGTGGAGGGTGGGTGGGATCTAGACTGGGACTGCAGCAGAGGACAAAGGGTTACGTTTAAAGCCCAGATCAATGGGTCTTGATCTGGATGGAGAGCTAGTTACACTTTTTTTAAAAAACACTCATGCTATATACATGCAATTAGCAACTACATGAATGTTTTGTTTTGTTTGTAAGTGCAAATAGCAGATGTGGGGTCCCAATCCAGATCAGGACTCTAGTGGTGGTGGGTGGGGTGCTTTAACCCCTAAAGCTTTGTCTCCCCCCCTCCCCCCACTGCAGTCCAAATACAGATCAAGGCCTGACATTTGCACTGGATGGAAAGCTCCCATTCACACCAAAAGAAGCTTTTCTTCCAGTGCATATTTTCTTTTTTAAATATTTCTTTTCAAAATTCTTTAGAAGTTGAGAGCTGCTTGCCTGCACCACTCAAGTAGAAAATGCCCCCATGTAGCTCCCCAAACCTGCCCTACAGGGGGCCTACCAATCTTTCCCTTTCCTCTCAAATGTCCCACTATCTGAGAAATCTTTTTTTCCTTTTTAAGTTCTCCCACAACTACACCAGAGTATATACTTAGGCCAGTACTGGGGGTGGGGTGGGGGGAATTCTCATAAGCTATCCTCCATAGGAAGACCTCTTTCCCCAATCCAAGCTAGAGTGGTCATGTGTCCCCTTTTGCAGAGGACAGTCCTCTATTCGAAGGGCTGCCCAGTACAAGTCTGGTATAAAGATTTCACAGATCATAGAGTTAGAAGGAGCGTACAAGGCTATCGAGTCCAACCCCCTGCTCAATGCAGGAAACTAGAGGAGGGGGTCTCCCATCCAAGTAATAACCAGGCCTGACCCTGCTTAGCGCCACACTCAGACAAGATGAGCCAGCGTGAGCCACAGGCCTGTAGATAAAGAACCATCAGCAGGAAGAGCTGGGCCTTGAAGTTGCCCATTAACAGCACCTGTACAGCAGATTGAGCAAGGCATACGGGTCACCTGCTCACAGGCTTCCACACCATGGTGAGATGTACAGTTTTTCTGCTTAAATGATGATGATGATGATGATGATGATGATGATGATGATGATGATGATAGCTAAGTTTTCATCAATCCATATACATTAGCACATGCAAATTTTATGCAAATTAGTATCCTCTTTTGTCCTCTTTTTTTGGGCGGGTGAGGCATTTCCTCTTTTTTTGGCAATTCATAAGTGACCACCCTAAGCTACCTCCATATTTCCATTACATACGTATGAGGTTTAATACTACCAGTACTAAATGGAGCTAGGCCAAGTAAAGGATGAAGATGTTTTTTTTTCCCAACCTTGAAAAGTCATAAAGGCAAACCCCTTGTGGGAATAAGAGGAACAACAGAAGATGCACGAGGTGTGCATATTGCTATGGATACTATAAGTTGCGGTAATGCCAAACGCCCCGGGAGTTACACAACTACCAGCACAGGCACAATAATACTTTAAGAAGGGTGCAATCCTATGCAAATTTAGACAGAAAAAAGGCCTACAGTTCCCAGCTATGCTGGCTGGGGCATGCTGAGAGTTGCAGGCCTTTTTTCTGTCTAAACTTGCATAGGATTGAGCCTTAATTTACGTAGGCGTGCACGGCCTGGTGGGCTACAAAATGGTGGATGAGGAGCCACCTAGCAAATAGGAAAAGGGGCTCTGATTCTAATGAGTACAGTGCACAAACCTAATGTAAAAATGTTTATAAAAAATAAATTAAACCCCCAAATGCCAAGCAGGCTATAAATACCGCACATCAAGGAGTTTCTGGTGACACCATAAAGCACTGGGACTTCACTCTGCCTTTGTTTATAGGGTGTCAGTGGATATATTTACTGCTCTGTAATTCATGGATGACTCATATATTTAGCGGCACCATCACTGCAGAAAGAGGGAAGATTTTCAATGGTGTCCCCCCCCCCTCTTGTTCAAGGGGATTTCCTTTGAAAGTGCTTTAGTATTATCCTGTGTGTGAGAAAGAGAGAGAACAGGAATGCTGAAAGGTTCAGTCTATCAGAACACTGTTCTATAAAATGAGTCCAATGAAGATTTTCTTTTATATTTCTCTCTCCCCCCATTTCATAACTAGCAAGATGTCCTCTAACTGCTGGGAATGTATGTGTAAATATGGCCATAAAAATAAGCTGAGCTGAGTGCACATGTCAGTCTCAACTTCCCTTTTGTTTTCTCAGCGGGTCTTTGCCCTAGCTTTTTTTGCTCTTGACACCTGCTTCCACTAGAGTTGCCACCCTTTTTTTCCTGCAGGGCTCCCGTGTCTTTTCAAACTGTATGTCTCAGAAATTTTAAGAACTGCTGGTTTCCACACCCCTGCCGTTCTACTGTGCAGCAACTGTTAATGGGAGGAGGCAGAGTTTGATTGGTTGACTGGCTGCTGAAGTCAGAATGGCCCAAACATACAACCTGAGGAGCAAGCAAAAGGAGAGGGATGGGGGTACTGTCTGCTGAAAAACCAGAATGGCTATTGACCCAGAATGGCCATTAACTCTGCATTAGGAAAGGTTGCCCTTGCAGCTGTTCATAGAGGGATGAGGCACTTCAGGGGAGATGGGATCTGACTAAATTAAGTCATAACTAACTTAACCCCCATTCATTTCAATAGGTTTACTCTCAGTAGGAATATAGAATCATAGAATAGTAGAGTTGGAAGGAGCCTATAAGGCCATTAGTTGGATTTTATCCCATGTCAGTGGCAGTGCTAACCATGCCTTGTGCATAATTAACATTTATGCCTGCTCCAACCTGGTTCCCTCCAGATATCATAGAATAGTAGAGTTGGAAGGGGCCTATAAGGCCATCGAGTCCAACCCCCTGCTCAGTGCAGGAGAACAGATGTGGGCAGCCCAGGCAGTCACCCATCCAAGCACTGACCCGGCTCATACCTGCTTAACTTCAGCATGTGGCCTGCATTTTGTGCTCTCGACGCCACCTGTGTTGGACTACAACTCCCATCATTCCCAGCCAGCTGGCCATTCTGCCATAGAGGTACCAAAACTACAATCTTTTCAGTGCCATGTTAAACACCTTTTATTTGCCCAGGTAGTTTAACTGTTGGTTTGTCCGCCGCTCTATTGTTTTGAAATTTGTTTAACTCATAGATGTCATAGATCATAGAGTTGGAAGGAGCCTACAAGGCTATCGAGTCCAACCCCCTGCTTAATGCAGGAAACTAGAGGAGGGGTCTCCCATCCAAGTAATAACCAGGCCTGACCCCGCTTAGCTTTCCACGCTCAGACAAGCTGAGCCAGCGTAAGCCATAGTTGCTTTCTTTTTATTGTATTTTTATTTGGGGATAATAAATTTGGTCATACCCTTTGTATCCCACCTTGGTATCTGCAAAACCTGCATAGCTAAAGCTAAGGCTACGCGACTAGAGCTTTTTTTCCTCACCCATCAATTTTTACATCCTCACAAAGTTCAAAATTGTGTGTTTTCTTTTCTCAGAAGTGAATACTTCCATTTTCTGGCAAACCTGTCTCAGAGTGATAGGCTCTCCACTGGGAATATCTCCTGTATGGAGAAAACCAGCCAGAGGAACAATGAAACGCACACATGCGTGTGCACACACACACCCTAAACCTCAGGCCAGGCAGCAAATGGTATTTAAACACTAGGCAGCTGAGAGAATGGGTAAGCAGAAATGAAAGATGGATATGTACACCTCCCCCTCTGGATGTTCTGCAAAACAAGAGGTAAGGAGTAAATTGTTCCTGACATAAGCATGACGTGGACAAATTAAAATGGTGTGCGCAAATGCTCTAGTGACTGTTCCATAGCTCCAAGGAAAGTCATGCAGTGCATTTGGTTTAAAGTAGGCATGCATATGTTCACACACTGCCTTGTTTATACATCCATGCAGGCATGAAAGCTCCTGCTTCCCAGGATGCTTAAGCCTGCCTCCGTCAACCAGGGGATGTTGACAAAAGCAAACGAGAAGGGCAAGAAGAAAGCAAGTGTAGTGGCAGCTAGCTTGGAAAGGATCCGATTTGATGCCATTCCCTTTGAACCTGTGATCAACTGGAAAACACACACATAAACCCTTTGCACTCAAGATAGTTCCCTTCATTTCTGTCTAATGAGCCTTGCACATATATTTATTTGGATGCCACTTTCTTCCTCTCTATCTTCCTCCTCCCCCTGGCCTCCTCTTTCCCTGTCTTGCTGCCTAAGATCTTTCAGTGGGAGGTGCAGAAGATGGAACCCAGGATCATTTACATGCCCAGCATGTGCTCCTGTTGCTGAGGTATGTTCCCACATTGTACATGCCGAAGTAATCACATAGCAGCTTATCATAATCATAAGTAAGCCCAGATCAACTCAACCCATGCAAACAATATTTGATATACCAAATGATGGACATCAGATAAAGAACATCCTAATCTGGTTGGGTTAAGTGATTCAAAGTTTCATTAAAAATTGCAAGCTTCTTGTCCTGGTTACTGACAAAACCTGAACATATTAGTAGTTTCTGAAACAAGGCACCTTTCACTGAGCTTTTCAGATGTTGTTTTCATAAAATTGGTTCCAGTACCACCACCACCCTTGTGTTAGTTCTTTTTCATTTTTTACTTGTAACATTTATATCCTGCCTTTCCTCCAAAGAGCCCAAGGTGGCATACATGATGCTCCTCTTCCTCTCCATTTTATCCTCACAACAACCCTGTGAGGTAGGTTAGGCTGAGAGTCAGTGACTGGCCCAAAGTCATCCAGTGAGCTTCATGGCAGAGTGGGGACTAGAACTCCAGGTCTCCCCAGTCCTAGTCCAACACTCTAGTAACCACTACACCACACTGGCTCTCAGTTCTTTCTCTTTACATGACCCTCAGTCCATGGGTGTCTGCCTCTATAATATCTATTACCTCAATATCTTTTTATTTAGATCAGTCCTAAATCTGCACATAGTTTCTCCAATTGTATACTCCCTAAGAATGCAACCAGGGAAAAGATGGAAACTACAAATCTATGCAGTGATCTAATTTGCCATGGCTGCCTTAGAATTACACAATCTGGGAAATTTTAGTGTAACCATTCAGCTTTTCTTGCTTATGGGTGCTTCCAGATGAGGCTTTTATGATGCCATCTCTCTGCCTCATTCACGGAATTTTACAGGGGGTCCAGATGACATCATCTTCCACTCACAGCCCTCCCATGTTTTCCCACCATGACTTTCTTTTCTTTTTTTTCCTACCACAGAAAATCTGTTAAGGGGGAAAAATACGGAATTGCTGCACAGTGCCTTTTGATTGCGAGTGCTTGGAACCCTCCAGTCTGGAGGCACCTTGCATTATCGAAAGACTTTGTTTAGATGATACATTTATGCACTGATATTATATGCAAGTTTAATGTGGCCAGTAGAAAGGAAAGGAAACACGGACTGGGATGGACATCCGATAAGGGCCTTGACTGAATGGATGACCATAGGCAAAAACAGTTTCTTTCCTTCCTTCCAAAGACAGAAAGGAAGATTCTATCCCTTCCAAAGGGCTCTAGTTAGCAGGGTGTGCAAATTAAGTTACATTGACTCAGTAAAATTAGTAGGACTCTCTAATTTAATTGAGACATGTTCAGTCAAAGCCAGCTGCTTCTCCATTATAAAGAAGAGGCTACAGAAACACCAGGAGTTCTTTGTGCATTGGTTATAAAACCAAGAATGGACTGTAATAGTAATAATCATTAGCATTTATATAGCACTTTAAAGTGTTCCAAGTGCTTCACATTCATTATCTCAGTAATCCTGACAACAGCCTGTGCGGTGGTAGGACAGTACAGTCATGCCTTGGATTGAGAGCATAATTCATTCCGGAAATGTGCTTGTAATCCAAAACACTCTTATATCAAAACGAAATCCCCCCAAAAAAAATTTGTACAGAGATTTTTAATTTAAGCCGTACTACAGTACCTGTATTGCAAGACGACGCTTGTATATCAAGTAATAAATAAATAAATAAATATTTAAAAATTTGCTTGTCTTGCAAAACGCTCTCAAACCAAGTTACTTGCAATCCAAGGTATTACTGTATATTATTAACTCCATTTTGCAGATGGGAGGGTGGGGGGACACTGAGATTCAGGGATAATGGCTTGCCAAAAACCATTGAATGAGTTCATGGCCATGGCAACATTTGAATCGGAGACTCTCTGGCTCATTGCGAAGCCCATTGGGAGTCTGTGTGATTGGATCAGGAGGGATCATAGTTCATGAGAGAGCACATTTTGTGGAAGCCAATGAAGTTCTTCTGTTGACAGAACTGCTTCCGTCAGTGGAACTGGGAGGGGGCAATTCCCCCTCCCCAGTGTAGCCCCCTTGCACCCTCAAAATCTGTTCCAGAGGGTTGAGCGGGAGGCTCCAGGGCAGGTTTTCAGGGGGCACAGGGGCCTACAGGAGGAAGGAAAGAGGGAGAAAACCCCATCATGCAAGCAGATTTCTGCTTACATGGCATTAGATTTCACCCATTGTTTGCCTGCAGAACTTCCCAGGTTCATTCCAGTTCGAAGTATCAGGTAACAGGTGATGGGAAAGACCTCTACCCAAGACCCTGGAGAGCTGCTGCCAATTGGAGTAGATAATCTTGAGCTAGATGGATCCAAAGTCTGACCCTAAGGCAGCTTCCTATGTTCTCTACACTACTGTGTCCCAGTACACAGTTTGGGAATTGCTGTCCTGGTCAGTGCATAGTGGGTATGATGATTCATGGGAGGAAGAGGTATGGCTCAAATGGAAAGTCATTGCTAACTGAGTGCCACCACCAGTATTTGGGAGATAATAAGCCAATCTTCACAGTGACTGATAGATCTGCTAGCCCTGATTGCAGGTCCTTATTTGATAGAATGCACATCTATTTCCCCACAGATTAGCGTGTCCCATTAAGAGTGATCAGAGGCTAGCATGATCATTATCTGCCCTCATTAGGGAAGAAAATTGCCTCGGACACAATAAACATGATTTTTCATCTTTTTTCAGGGTCCCTTTCAGGTTGCTAGACTGCTCAGCAAATATCAATGGGCAAAGTATTCCAGGTGTGTGTGTGTGTGTGTGTGTGTGTGTAATTGCATCAAACAACCCGCTCACTTTATTTTCTTTCACTTTTCAGAGTCTGTACAGTGGAGTGGGAAGGTGCCAAATCCCGTTTTAGCTTCTGTAAGAGCATCTAAATGTCATCAAAGAGCCTTGTTAACTGCAATGCTTTCCAAATGTTCCTATTTCAAAAACTGATTGCTCTTTTCTCCCTCCCCCTTCTCTTAAAGTCACATTCTCTTACTGACACCCACCCCCTCCCCACCTCTCTAGGCTAAACATATTCATTCCCTTTCTATAGGGAAACCTTTAACACCTCTGTAGTTTCCCTCCAAATCCCTTCTAGCTTGTCAACATCTGTGACAAGTTGACATTACATCCCAGGCTACTGATCAAGTAAGAAGACTCCCAAGATACAGGGCGAGAATTGCCCTTGTTGTCTGGTTTTGAGCATGCCTGGACACAGATTTGATTTCCTTGAGGTTGGAGGACTACCTTGAGGTTGGATTTAGTAAATCGTCATTAGCAAATACCTTAATTACCACTCTGTTCCTTGTGTATTGTTAAGGGGCTTGTGTTGCCTGGTAGCTCCTTTCCTCTTTTAAGAGTCCATCTTCCTGCTTACTCAGCACTGTCTGCTTATACAAGCTTGAATATTCTTAAACAGGGATTCTTTTAAAGCTTTCTTAGGAGCTGGCAGGTTTGCCGAGTGGCTGCAGAGGCAATTAATGCAGTGCTCCCAGAGGTGCAGCCTAGTCTTAATGTGTGGCTGGAGATGGATGACTTGTCCAAATTCCAGAGCCTAATGTATAGCATCTAAGGCCCAAATTACACATGATGGAAGTAGACCCATGCCTTTAAACACTCCCATCACATATAAAACAGGATTGGGGCAAATCTCACCAGGCAGAATCCAGCGGGGTGCTTACGCTATGATGCAGGAGGGTGACAGAGCATCCTCCTGCATCGTAGAGCCCTGTGAAAGCAGACCAGAGCATCTCCCATAGATTTCTGGCAGCAGAAAGTTCACTGGCCCTCTTTTCCTTAAGACTCGGGGTGAGGGAGGATTATGTGTGTCTGCAGTGTGCGTGCATGCACACATGCATCCATGTGTGTGGCCCTGGCTACCAACTCAACCGTATGAGGCCCTTGGGGCCATAGAAATTGCCTACTCCTCCTGATCTTAAGTATAGTTTCTTTGAAACAAGCCAACATCAAACTATGGGTTATTAAGCTGGCTAGTTTAAACAAACCATAGTGAACACTACCACACTTTAGGGTTTGGACAACATGCTCAATGGTAGTTAATGGAAATCAGATGTGAAAACTCTCAAATTCCTCCTGAAGTTTGCAGTGGAGGAGGGGAGCACATGAGCTCAATGCTCACAAGGGCTCATTCTTGTCACACTAAACTATGGGTTAATCCAAACCCAGCCAGATTGTCTGCATGATCTCTTATCCAAAGGTAAATGAGACAAGTAAGAAAACCTGATCTTGTTAGCATTTGTTTTCTTTTTACCCACTATGAGCCTGTGATCCTATGCACAGCACAGTTACTTAAGAGCAAGCCCCGTTGTAGTCAGTTAGACTTCCTTCTGAGTAAATATGCAGAACAGTCTTCCCCAACCTGTCGTCCTCCAGATGTGTTGGACTGCAATTCCATGCTACCTGGGAAAGATGGGAACTGGAGTCCAACACATCTGGAAGGCACCAGGTTTGGGAAAGCTGATGCAGAGAATTGGGCTGTGACACACAGATTCACTTTTGGAATATGTCAGCTAATCACAATTTGCAATTAGTTCAGGGGAGGACTACAGTTCTCCTACGAAAGTTGATTGCACAAATAGGCCACTTGCAATGCTGAGGATTTCAGTTTTCTCCGCCCTAGTGCAAAGTGGAGCAAAAGTTTGGAAGGCAGAACTATATGGCTGACACCAACACTGACTTGGTTGTTTAGATCACGCATGCAGCTTGAGAGACGGCAGGTAGATGCTGATGATTTAGTGCCAAATCTCCTACAATGTACCAGATGTGCAGATTCACTCATGTCTCAAAAGTAGCTGAAATGATTGTGGAGAGCATTAGCACAAGGAGTGTGTCTCCATATTAAGCTGCATGCTAAGTACATTTTCTAGCCTGCTGAGCAAGGTGTGAAGGAAAGCAGTAAGTGTCTGCTACAGATTAATACAACTACCCTCCCTTGTTATTTATAATGTTTGCCACCAAATATCAGGACCAGCTCCTCGGCCCAATCCTCTCTGAAGCTCCTTAAGCTTACCTGCTTTCTTTGATTTCATCAGCAACTAAAACAGAAAGCAAGGAGAGGCAGCTGTCAGGGTCAACAGTTTCTGCTTAGATCTCTGCGGTTGTGCCCAGAACCTGCTTTCAGATTCTTCCTTTGTTTGCTCTGTCCTGATTCCAGGGGAGGCTGCTGACACCTGTGTCAGTAGGGCTACTTATCCATTGCAGCTTTTATTTTGAACATTACAGGAGCTATCCATGGTGGTGAACCTAATTTTAGGGATGGGGTCAGCACAATGGACAGCTCCTATAAAGCTCAAACTAAAAGCTGCAGTGGATGAGCCCCACTGACACAGGTGGGCCTGTGGCTCAAGCTGGCTCAGCTTGTCTGAGCGTGGAAAGCTAAGCAGGGTCAGGCCTGGCTATTACTTGGATGGGAGACCCCTCCTCTAGTTTCCTGCATTGAGCAGGGGGTTGGACTCGATGGCCTTGTAGGCTCCTTCCAACTCTATGATCTATGAAATCTATGACTTAAGAGTCACCAGCCTCCCCTGCCTGATTCTCCCTCAAAGCTGCCTAGCCTGGTTGCCTCTTCCTCATCTGCTCCCACACACACACACCTGCCCCTCCCCAGTCCTGCTGCTATGCCACCCACGTTCTGGCTTGCCTCCTGACAGAGAGCCTCTGTTTGTAGAAGGGAAGGGAAGGGCTCATCTAGATGCCAAGAGACATATGGAGGAGACACTGCTGCTCTGCTACATTTCTCTGCTATCTCTTCATTGTAACATCCAGGTCAGACTTCCTGAACCTGGTGCCCACCAGATGTTTTGGACTTCATCTCCCATCAGCCTCAGCCAGCATGGCCAATGGTCAGGAATGCTGGGAACTGAAATCTAAAACCTCTGGAGGGCGCAAGTGCATTATTTACGGTATTTGATTTATAACCTGCCTTTCAACCAGAAATGGCACTCGAGGAGGCTTACAAAACAATTTGAAATAGATTAAAAAAATAACAGCACAATCCAGTGAGGCTGCCCATAGCCCTCCAAACTCGGAGGATTGCAGGCATCCGATTGAGGGTGGGAGGAGCGCAGCGGATGGGATATCAGCCATGCTCTCCTCACCCTCAAAAACATCTAGGCAGCCGATCCAGATGTTTTACCTCTCCTCATGAGAAGGAGAGGCTGGGATACCGTCTGGATTCCTCAGAATCCAGAGGTGCCTTGCTCACTCCTACTACCCGGCCTGGAGAACACCCCCCACCTGAGGAACCAAACACGGTCTTCCATGTTCAGTTCCCTGCTGGTGCAGAAAGAACCACACCGGCTACGAGGTGGGGGGGGCGCTCCATGGTGCTGCAACCTCAGAGGGTTCTAAGGTCGCAGCGCCTTCTATGCCCAATCCTATGGGCCCCAGACAAGGTTGGAGGGACACAGGATAGCACCCTAAAGCACATTAAAACATAATAAAAACATAACAATTATAGAATAAAAACAGCACCCAACCCACAGAACTACTTACAGGCCTAAGCTTTCTTAAATAAAGTGTTTTTTGCCTGCTGGTGGAAGGATAGCAGAGAGGGAGTGAACCTGGCCTCCTTTGGGAGAGAGTTCCACAGCCTAGGAGTAGCCACCAAAAAGGCCTCTCTTGTGTCACCACCAAACACGCCTCTGAAGGTGGCAGTCTCAAAAGAAGAGCCTCTCCGGAAGATCTTAGGGGTTGGGCAGGCTTGTATGGGAGAAGGCGGGCTTTCAGGTATTTATTTATTTTTATTTATTATATTTATACCCCGCCTTTTTTCCTGCAAGGAACTCAAGGCGGCTTACATAATCTTCCTCCTCCTTTCCATTTTATCCTCACAACAACCCTGTGAGGTAGGTTAGGCTGAGAGTCAGTGACTGGCCCAAAGTCACCCAGTGAGTTTCATGGCCAAGCGGGGACTAGAACCTGGATCTCCTGAGTCCCAGTCCAACACTCTAACCACTACGCCACAGCTGTCTCAGGTAGCCTAGTCCAAAGCCATATAGGGCTTTATAGCTGATAACCAGCACTTTGAATTCTGCCCGGAAACAGACCAGTAGCCAGTGAAGCTGATGTAATAAGGGAGTCACATGCTCCTTGTAACAGTCTGGCCGCAGCATCCTGGACCAGCTGAAGTTTCTGAATAGTTTTCTAAGGCAACCCAATGTAGAGCATGTTACAGTAGTCCAAATGGGATGTAACTAAGGTATGCGTGACTGGCCAGATCAGACGTCTCTAGGAATAGGCGCAGTTGGCACACCAGCCTCAGCTGTGCAAATGTAGAGTGCGTTACAGTAGTCCAGTAGGTTGGGGAAGGTTTGTCTATGTAAACACAAGATAACATGTGATGTCATGATAGCATGCATTGCCCCACCCCTAAAGGCAACAGCCAATGAATGATGTGAGATAGGGGCATGATGTCAGCTGATGCATTAGATTTACCTGGACATAGGAAGAATAGATTTCATAGATAGAGTTGGAAGCAGCCTACAAGGCCAGCAAGTTCAACCCCCTGCTCAATGCAGGAAAGTAAAGGAGGGGTCTCCCATCCAAGTAATAACCAGGCCTGACCCTGCTTAGCTTTCCATGCTCAGACAAGCTGAGCCAGCGTAAGCCACAGGCCTGGTTATTACACATGTGAACAATGTGTAAATAATAATGTGTGCTTTAGCTTTAACCCCAACAGTATGCTATAAAGCAGGGATGAGGAATGTGTGACCCTCAATATCTTGTTGGACTGCAATTCCCTTCACCTTTGGCTCTGCTGGCTAGGGCTGCTGGGAGTTGCAGTCTAACAACATCTGGAGGACCATACATTCCCCACCCTGGCTGTATTGCTGGGGGACCAAACATCTGGAGGACCATACATTTCCCACCTCTGCTGTAAAGCTTCCTCAACTGCAGGGCACAATTTCTGAAAGAACAGCAATTCCCGCCCCCACTCATCACTATTACCAGTTCAGCTATGTATGGCTGTATCCTTTACCATAAGAGGAGAACACATTTGTAGTACAATTTTAATTGACTCCTGAGATAAACCTGGGACTAATCTGTAAGCCTGGCTGCTTGATAACTTGATACTAACAATTTGATATAAAAGTTATGAGGTTCTTGGCAATGACGGTATAACAATATGGAGCAGCTGCACCAGAACAAATGTGGGCATTCTTTAATTGTTAATACAGGCATATCAGAAGGTCCCATAAAACCCTATGTTTATCACAGGAGCCATCTAACTTTGTGCCATAAATACTAATTTGTTGATAATCACAACAGGAACAAGAACTCATATGAAGAGTGTCATTGTGTGTGTGTGGGGGGGGGGAGTCCATAGTGGGGTTTAAAAGGGCCAGACGAGAACCTGAGCTTTAATTATATTTGGTGAAGAACTTCACCTTCGATAATGCAATGGGTTGAGGACTTAACATGCTTTCAATTTTTGAATGGGTGGTCTTTAGGCGTAATCTATTAATGGATACATATACGGATATCTGGTTTGTCTTTGTTGAAGCCCATGTATAACTATGCCTATGGATAGTAGTATATCTCGCTTTATATAAAATACTAGCTGTTGCCCGCGCGGCTTCACTCGCGTGGATTTTAGGATTTGGTACAATTGTTTTTAAAAGACATTTCAGTGGGGAAATGTCACATGAGTTTTGAATTTCAACATGAGTTTTTTGTCCAAACTGTATGAAATATAATTTACAGGTTGATGTCTTAATGTAATAAACAATGCTTATTGCAGACATTAGTCGGGGCGTATTGGCTACAAAACAAAGATAGTTGTTCCATTCATATGCGTCTATGAATTTTTTCATGGTGTTCTTAGAAACAGACAATGAGACAGACCAAAAAATTTTAAATTACTTATTTGGCATCTGCAACCTACAAAAAAAAACTATTTCAGTACTTCTTTGTAAACTACATTAGTGGTTCTCCCTTCAGGTGCTAGGATGACCAGAGAGTTAGGTGAGCTCACTCTGGAACAGGCCATGTAAAACTGCTCATGTGAGAAGCAGTCTTCCCTTAGGTCAATCCCCGCTACCTGCAAAGTCCGCCCCTGCGACTTGTTGATGGTCATGGCGAAACAAACCTTTAGGGGGAACTGAAGTCTTTTGAATTAAAACGGATATTCTGAAAGTATAGGAGGTATTCTTGGTATGAACACCGACTCTCCCTGGCCAGAACCGGAAAACAAATTAGAATTTAGGAAAATGGAGCTTGAGGCAGAAAAGGAGGAAAGAGAGAGAAAGATGAAAATGAGAAAGCTGGAAGCAGAGAGAAAAAGAGATAGGGAGTTAATAAATTCTATTCGGGGGCAGTGAGAAAGGAACACAATGTCTACCCAGCGTAAACACCACAATAAGCAATAATAGTATTTTAAAAGAGTGTTTCCCCCACAGACAAATTATCCCAGTCAATCAGGACTTCTTCTTTTATATATAAAAATAAATTGTAAACAGACTAATAATAACATATTTTTAATGTTCCGGACAGACGCCCCACACACAGCAGTCAGTCAGTCATTAAAAAATTCTCCCCCCTTTTTCACCCCCTTAGGGACGGAATTTGCCAAAAATCCTTCCTTAGTGGGTGCCTACGTCATAAAAACAATGTTCCTTCCAAATTTCACATTCCTACGTTAAACGGCTTGAGCTAGGCGTTGATGAGTCAGTCAGTCAGTCAGGACTTCTTTTATATATATAGATATAGGGGTATACATTGCATTTTTATCTGTCGTAATTGATCTATTCAAATCCCATGTAAGAAAACTGTAATACCTTATCTTATTTTATTTTTTATGGTTTTTAATTTCGTTTTTGTTTTGATTTATTGAAATTCACAATAAAAAATGAATGCGGAAAAGAATTGGTAAAGAACTGGTTTAGCAGATCACCAAGCAAGCCTTCATATGAGATGTGATTCCTACATCTTAAACACGCACACATCAATTATAATTTCTTTTACCTTATGGCCAGGTGCAGAAGAATTAAGCAGTGGGAAGAAAGGCTGGTATGATGATGTTTTCTACTCAGATCAGTGGGGAAATGTCACATGAGTTTTGCATAAGATGAATTTCAAGTCGATCTTACATGCAGATGTGTGTTAGTTATTTTATATAAAGCTGCATGCCACCTTTTCTCCAAAGAGAAGCTCAAAGTGGATCTTCAGAAAAACATCAGGTGACTATCCAGATTGCTGAACACTTGAGAGGCCAACAGGTCAAGAATGTTTGCATTTCTGTCACTTAAAAAAAATAAATAGAAAAGGCAGGTAAGTGATGAGCATGCAAGCTCTGTGGAGGTTCATTTGGACAGATTGGAATTCATATCTTTATTTAAGGGTGCAATGATAGAATATTCCACAATAGATGGGAGGAAAAGTGTTTCCAGGTTAATATTTCAAAAATCAGGGACACTCATGGCTTCTAATTTATGGAGCACCAGAGCTGCAAAATGAGCAGCATCCATGATGTTCTATGCAGGTGTTGATCTCTGAAATGAGAAAATCCCTTGAAATATGAGACATTTGGCTAGAGGGTACAAAGTATATGGCGATTTGATCTCTCTTACCCCCACCCCCGAGGTGAAAATCAGATGTATTTTGCATGTACACTATTTTTCCCTTCCTCTGAGAGGCTTCTTCGAGGGATATATAAATCTAAAGGGCTGATCATTTCCCTTCTTCCTCTCTTTATTTATATGGCTTTTGAAAATAAATTTCCAGCGAGGTCCCTTTTGATTTAACTAGGTGCTGCCAATTCTGCCAGTATTTCGGGTTTACATTTTTTATTGAATGGGCCTCGAATTGAAAACTAGATTTCCTTCCAATTCCCCTCACTTGTGAGGCGAGGGGAAATGAAAACGCCTGTCAGCAAAAGTAATGTGTTTAATACCATGCCAACCCTAAACATCAGCAGAGATTTCTGTGTATTGCAAATAATTCTATCACCAACCTATATTGCTCAGCTGTGTTTTTATCTTTGCCGTAGGATAATATCAATATTTCAAAATGTGAGACAAGGAATGTTTTATAAGATTGATGTGGGAAAGAAGTGTGACAAATACATAGAAAAGGGCAGAGGGAAATGCCAGATAGTCATCCAAATGGCCTTCAGCTCCCATGGGAACGGGCTGAGTTTATCCTACCTCACTTGGAGACCTGTTGGATTCTCCTTGGCAAAACTATGCATTTAATCAAAATGAAAGACATCTGAGGCATCTGTCTGAGATGGGACTAGGAGGCACTGTTATATAGTGGCTCCAGTCCTCCTTGGAAGGGTGATCTCAGAAGGAAGTGCTGGGCGATTACTGTCCGATGCTGTGGCTGCTGGCCTGTGGTGTCCCTCAGAGTTCCATCTTATCCCCCATGCTATTTAACATCTACATGAAACCACTGGGAGAGATTGTCCAGAGTTTTGGGGTTTGATGCCACCAGTATTCTGATGACACCCAGCTCTATCTCTCCTTTCCATCTAAATCCAAGGAAGCTGTTCTGGTTCTAAATCTGTGCCTGATGTTGGTAATAGGGTGAGGGTGAACAAATTGAAGCTTAATCCAGACAAGAGAGAGGAGCTTTTGTTCAGTCAAAAGGTAGATTAGGGAACAGGGATTCAACCTGTGCTGGATGGGGTTACACTCCCACTTAAGACTCAAGTTCACACTTTGGGTGTAGTCCTGGAATTGACCTTGAACCTGAATGCCCAGGTCTTAGCAGTGGCCAGGAGTACATTTGCACAGCTGATGCTGGTGTGCCAACTGTGCCTATTCCTAGAGACATCTGATCTGGCCACAGTCATGCATACCTTAGTTTCATCCCATTTGGACTACTGTAACATGCTCTACATGGGGTTGCCTTAGAAAGCTATTCAGAAACTTCAGCTGGTCCAGAATGCTGTGGCCAGGCTGTTACAGGGAGAATGTGACTCCCTTATTACAGCAGCTTCACAGTGGCTACTGGTCTGTTTCTGGGCAGAATTCAAAGTGCTGGTTATCAGCTATAAAGCCCTATATGGCTTTGGACCAGGCTACCTGTAAGCCCGCCTTCTCCCATACAAGCCTGCCCAGTCATTAAGATCTTTTGGAGAGGCCCTTCTTTCAAGACTGCTGCCTTCAGAGGCATGTTTGGTGGTGACCTGAGGGAGGGCCTTTTTGGTGGCTGCTCCCAGGCTGTGGAACTCCTTGCCAAGGGAGACTAGGTTCACTCCCTCTTTTCTGTCCTGCCAGCGGCAGGTAAAGACTGCTTTATTCAAGAAGGCCTTTGGCCTGTAAGTGGGTCTGTAGGCTTGGATGCTGTTTTTTATTTGTTTTTAGTCTGGAAATGTTATGTTTTTATTGTATTTCAATGTATTTTATTGCTTTAATCATGCCTGTAAGCAACCTTGAGTGTCATATTTTTTTTGGTAGAAAGACAGGGTACAAATCAATCAATAAATAAACCATGAGAGATAGCATTTTTTAATGCACCCATGTATAAACAACTCCCCTGCAAGTGGAGAAATAGCATCACAAGGAGCAAGCTGGGTTATAACTTCTCTCCCTGATCTGTTAGTTTTGTACTGGCGGGCAGGCTGTTTTTTGTTTTTACATGGGGGAGTCTTCCGAAATGTGATTCCCCCACCTGGGAACCTGAAGTGGTATTGTCCACTCTTTCACCTCAAAATTCCACCACTTTATTCTGTTGCACATATAGAGCAGACCTAAGTGGAAAAAATAATAAATTGTCATCTCAGGTCTAAGAAGGTTGTCTGCTCTTGTCTTTATTTATAAGTTCTTTGAAGCCTTGTGTATTTTTTCCTGCTTTATTTTTGAAGTGTATTTCCCCCCACCTTTTTAAAAGAAAAACACAACCCACAGTTGAGTACAGAATGGGGGTACTCTTAAGCCCAATGAATTCACATGTTGGATTGAGGCCACTTTACCTAATTGTTCATTCCCAATAGGCAGCTGACTAATGCTGAAACTTTGAAAAATGATTTAAAAATCCAGGGGTGCAACTTGGAACAGACTCAAATCACTTGGTGATTTTGAGGGACTCCTGGCTCCATATGAGATCTTCACAATAATCATATGAAAAATTATTCCCTGCCTGGTCATGATTGCATCTGCTCTTTATAGTATCTGCTGAGTCCTTGGCCACAAGGCAAGAAAGTAAGAGGGAGGCTTCTAAAATCAGGGTGTCACACAAAACAAGGAAAAACAGGCTACAAGGAAAAATGTATCAACATAAAACAGATTTCAGTGCAATTTGAGCTTATAGGCCAGGGATGCAGAACCCCCAGCCAACAGGGCTGGCTGCATCTGGCACACAGAGGCTTGGGCCACCTCCATGGGCACTGCCCCCTTGGTACTCCCCAAGATAATCCAAAATTTCGTAACTGTTGAAAAAAATTAATCTCACAGTCAGAGAGCTTGTTGTTGATTTTCATTTTAAAACCATATATATATATATATATATATATAATTAACCATTGCACCTCTGGATTCTCTTTGATTGCTGAAAGAGGCTGAGAGTTTCTCCCCAGCTGTGCAATGTTGTTTTGCGACATCACCACTGATCCTTTAACTGTTGCACCTGTGGGTTCTTAGTTGGTTTTCCTGGTTATTGTCTTCCAGCTATTTATAAATCAGAATACAATGCTACCAACATCCATTACTTTCCCTGAGCTAAAGATGTTAGGTTCAAAAACAACAACAACAACCCAAACTAGTTACACATTAGGCAAAAAGGGTAGTTATTCATCTTCCTGGGAGTATATGTTTTCCTTTCCCACTGTGCCAGGGGTGTGATTGGGAGCTAGGAGGGCTTAGGTTCCCTTGGATCCTCACCCGCTCCCTCCCCAGTCCCCAGCCACTGGCATGTCCCTGAAATACCCATTCCCCCACTCTTCAAGATCAGAGTTCCAACCTCATAGAGTGAGCCACTGTGGAAACCTCTGTGGTGGCTGGGCAGAGCCAGGAGCGGGTTCCAGCATCAGAAAAACCACTCCGACATCAGAGTTCTGACTAAGACATTGGAGAGGATTTCTAGACAATGCTATGGCCCCTGGGACACTGTCTAGGACAGGGGTTGGCAACGCAACTCCACAGGTGCACTCTTGCCCTGCAAGGCCCCCAAGTGCACCCACCAGACCCCAGACAACAACAACAACAACTCTAGGTTCTCCACTTGCAAACTGAGGTGGTACAGTCCAGAAACAGGTTTACCATCTTATCTGCTGCTTGTATGAATGAGGCCTTAGGTCATGCAACCACGTGGCAAGGCTGAATAAGGTTTTGCTCAAGCCACAGCTGTAAATAAGTCCAGATCTGGCTACACACAAAGGATCATGTAAATCACCTCTTGGTTTCTCCAGTGGGAACAAACGTAAGAACAAAAGGAAACACACAAACCTCCGTTCTCTGCTTCCCAGGATGAGCTCTGTAAAGTCCTCAGCATGCAATCCTTAGATGTAAAAGGATGTGTAAGTAACTGCTATGCATTTATTAGGATTACTGGAGAAAGCTTAGTGGAAAATATAGGAAACAGGAAGAAACAGGGATGTGGGTGGAAGTTCATAAATGAGTCAAAGGGGGCGACTGGTTACTCTTGCAAGCCGTACTAAGCATTTTTCAGCATCAGGCTTGCAATTTCCCACCCTCTACTATTTCCTCCCTTGTCCAGTTTTATAGAATAGTAAAGAAAGGTGTACAGATGGCTATAAGGCAGGCAGGAATGCAGAACCTCTGTCAGCCTCAGGGCCAAATTCTATTTGGAGAAGCTGTTGGGGGGCTGCACTCCAGCGGTGGGTGGGACCAAAGGGGCTGTGTGCGAGATACAAAAACAAAAAATGACCCAGCAAGGTTTAGCTTAAAGATCTTACTACCAGTAATTGAGCTTTAGGAGAGGCATTTCAACCTTTTAGAATGGGGGGGGGGGGAAACTGGACAAAAGCCAAGAAACCACCAATTGATATTTGGCTGGGGAAAGGGGGTGGAGCCTGAGGAAAGGGACATGGTCATCTGGGGAATCCCCAGGGGCCAGACTGGGACCCCAGGAAGGCCATATTTGGCCCTCGGGGTTGAGGTTCTACACCCCTGATCTAAGGTATTCTAAAAAACTGAGATGAAGGATGTGACCCTACATGCATGTGCATTTGTCTTTTGACTTCCAGGGGACTAGAGCAGAAATTCTATGCATGCTTACTATGGAGTCAGCCCCAAGGAACACTTACTTCTGAGTAAACATGCACAGGATCTGTATATAGTTAGGATGAAGGCATGATAATTCCGTCTCCCAAGTTATAAGACCATGCCCTGCTAGGCGAGGCCACAAGTCTAGCTAGATGAGTTAACTCTGCTTCCAACAGGGGCCAGCCAGAATGATGCCTCTGGAAGTTCATGAGCAGGGCAAGAAGGTCTTCTCCAGTAATTTGTCTCCAACAATGTAGGTATGACACTGCAGCTCCACATAGCCAAGAATGCTAGGATTAGGCAGCAGCTGACCCTTCTAATGTTCTAGTTTTCCATCTTTCAACTTTGAGGGAACCTTTGCTACATCAGCTTGTCCTCCTCCATGCCATGCCACCCCTGTGCCTTTCACAGGACTCTGGGGTTGTCCGAGGAGGATGCACACACACAGTCCATGCCAGATGCTGGTCAAGCCCATTGGGTCTCATTGTCATCCTGCATGAACTGAGACTACACCCTAGAACAGTGATGGCGAACCTTTTTGAGCCCGAGTGCCCAAACTGCAAGACAAAACCAACTTATTTATTTCAAAGTGCCTTAAATTTGGCAGGAAGGAGGAGGGGGCACTAGCTAATCGCGCCCCGCTCTGTCTCAGGACATGGCTTTGGGCGTGCGCGCGCTGTACTTCTGAGCTGTCTGTTAGAAGGAGGGCTGGGTGCCTGCGCAGTCCACTTCTGTGGTGGAGATGTTGGAGTGTGCCTGCCTGTGGAGGCCAGCGAGGAATGAGTGGAGAGGAATTACCTAGAACACACCCAACATTCCCCTCTGCATGAGAAGAATGGGAGCATGCAGTGGGCATCACATTGTTCCGTAGGAAAGCTTCTCTGTCATATCAAATCTTCTCACTGATGAACCCCTGATAAGCTTCCAAGGAAGCCCAATTCAGATTCCCTGGAGCAAAGTGTGAAAACCACTGTTCTAAGGCATCACTCACTGCCATTGCTGAGAGGGAATGCTTAACTACAGATATATGTAGCAGTCATCCCATGCTACAGCAGCCAAGTGAGCTACGTATGCACAAGGCCATCGGGTGTCATTGCTATTGATCCTCCAAATGACCTTGATTGCCCTTTATGGCCAGCCTTCGCTCTTGCTTTTCTTTGGCATCTCTTCTATACCCATTATTAACAAGAAAACAGAGGTATCAAATCTGAAAGAGAGGGGTGCAGTTTGGGATGATTCTTCTTCTCTGGGCATTCCTTATGTAGCCCCCCCCCCCCGATGAAAGAGAGCTGACTTTGGGGAGATCTTTCCTAGAGGCATGCATGGCACCTGGTTGCTGAGCTCCAACCACTGCACTGGTTGGCTGCAGTGGCTGCTCCCAGGAACAGCAGCCACTGCAATATGCTGGGCAAGGGTCTGGTGTGGCTCTGAACTGCTTATTATACATTGCAGGAAGAAATTCAGGGCCCATGTGTGCCTGTAGGGAAAATTATTGCCATTGCTTCAGATCTCTAACATGACTCCTGCTAGCATCTGCGAGACTGCAGTTATGTAACGGTTCGTCTGACTCCAGTCATTTTGCACAGAACTTAATGCAGGCTGATTTGGTTTCATCCTAGATTTGTACATTGGTCCCCAACCAGGTTTTTCAGCCGTTCAGCTTGATGAATTGCCCATGGGGCAAGTCTGTGTGTCTGTTATGCTCTGTGCATAGCGCAGACAAGATGAAGTCGAGGCCACATGTGCATTTAACAAAGTCCACGCTTCAGTCAGCAGCACCCAGTTTTGAAACCTAAGGAAGTTCATTCGTTCTACTGATTGCTCGAATATTGCCACGATACAGAGTTTAAGCACACGCAAGCCTCAGATGGAACAAGGCCTGTGCTGATATACAGGATGCAAGAATAAATGGGGTGCAATTGCAATGCAATTTCTGTGGCGGCCCCCGTACTGTGGAACTCTCTCCCGAGTGACCTCCGCCATGTCCCCTCTCTGCTGAGCTTCCGCCGCTCATTAAAAACTTGGCTATTCAGGTGGGAATATGGGGTGTGCTAATGATTTTAAAATTTTATATTGTTTTAAATGTATTTTATCCTGTTTTTAATCTTGTGTTTTTATCTGTGTACATCACCCAGGGTGGCCGGTGGCTGGCCAGATGGGCGATAAATAAATATAAATAATAGATAATAAATAAATAAAGGCAACTTTTTTTTAAAGGAGGATGCAGACTTTTGAAGGAAATCCTCTTGATACTTCTGAGGGTCAAATCAGACATTATTTTAAATCTACATCTCATCTTCTTTTTTTACTCTAGAGTAGGTTCAGGGCCTCCTGATCCAGATTGGGACCATAGTGTGTGTGTGTGGGGGGGTATGGGATCTTTTAAGATCCATATTGGGAGGCCCTGAGCAGACTCTATAATAAAAATGAAAAAAAAAATACACAGCCGTTAGAGGCCCTGAGGCTACTGTGAAGGAAGTAGTGTGCCAACTTCAGCTTGTAGTCCAAAACACAGCATCTTAAAATAGCAATGGTTCTACCAGGGATAATTAAGTTGCAATATTTGTTACTGAAAGATATATCACACCAGACTTAGACTTCTGTAACTGAAAGAAAAAAACTCATTCAGTGTTGGGGCAAGGTGAGAGAGAGTGGCCGAGTTCGCAAGTTATGAGAAGCCACCCTGAAAACAAACCACACTGGCTTGTTTACCCAGCCCCGACCTGCGCTGTGGCCATCAGGCAATCAGGCACTCCTTGGTTGGCCATAGCTTGTTTCCCCCTGGGTGCTCCTGCCCACTCCTGGCACGTATCCCAGGGTCCTTCACAGCACGACATTTTTTTTTAAAAAAAAGAGTAAAACTTTGTTAAATCCATTCTGTCTGTGTTTCACATATCCTCAGACATTCCCCCCCCCTGCCGCTTTTTCTTCTTCTTTATGGACTTGCATGCAAATTTAGCCAGGGGAAAAGCCACAGAGATCAAAAATATGCATTCCCCCACCCCATAGGCTAAAGCATGAAATGCAGATTTGGGTGGGGAGAATTCATTCATCCCATCTCATTTCTAAATTGCCCAATAGCCGAAGCTGTCTGGGCGGTTTAAAACTGCCTAAAACAAGGCCAACATACAATAAAACAACCATAAAGTTATTCTATAATAAAGAAATTAAGAACAGTTTAAAAGATTTAAAAACGGTTCAGCCATTGTATTGAAACAATGTTTCAATACAAAGAAGACTTGTTACAAACACCTGACATGCATGCCCCATCAAGCCATTAAAAACGGCCCTAGATGCAGGGCCGGCACTACCGCTAGGCAGACCCAGGCGACTGCCTAGGGCGCGTGGCGGAAGAGGGCGCAGAAACGCTGCGCTCCTTCCTTGCCGCCGGCGCGCTCCTGCCCCGCCTGCCTCCCCCCCTGCTGCCGCTGCTGCACCTCCTTATGCAAGGATGATAAAGTTGGCTCCAGATGGGCCTCACTCAGTCCTCAGTCGGGGAGCCACCACTGAGAAGGCCCTCCCCCTTGTTGCTGACCTCCGAGCCTCCCTCAGAGGAGGCGCTCGGAGGAAGGCCCCATATGTTGATCATAGTGTCTAGGTAGATTCAGGTTGGGAGAGACGTTCTGTCAGGTATTGCGGTCCCAAGCCATGTACTTTTACTTTTGCACTTTTTAACCATTTGTTTCACTTTGGGGGAGATCTGTGCACATTCACATGAATCAATGCAAAAATGAACAAAAACAGTCTGCATATTTCACGGTTGACTGCTGCTCGATTTGCAGAATTCTCCCGTTCACCGAGAGCAAGCTGCAATCTCAAAGGTGAACAGGGATTGGGCATGTAGGTGTTGCCAGCCTGACACAGAGCTAGATCAGGCAGCAAGCAGACAGCAGAGCGGTCAGGTTTTATGCCGCTCTTCCCACGCGACTCCGTAGCCTTTTGGCACAAGCCACATACAAGTCATCTTGCCAGATTTGCACGTCATGCTAAGCCACCCTGAAAACAAGCCACCCTGAACAACCCAGCAACAAGCCATGGGTCCTCAGGGTGGCTTGTGTGTGGTTAAGGAGCCACGCTGAAGCCACCATGCCATGGGTTCAGAAATCACAACAAGCCACTCTGAAACAAACAAGGCTGACAGCCCACCATGGCTTGTCATATCATGCAAGCCAGGTCAGAGAGAGAGAGAGAGAGAGAGAGGGTGAGTGACTAGAATACTACAGAACTGAAAACTAGCTTCATAAAACAGTCATAAGCCAGCTGTACATATGTCATTTTTTTGCTGTCATCAGTGCACAATTTTAGCAAAGAGAAAGCTGCCACTTTCAGGTTAAAAAACAAAACATTGTGTTGTTTTATCTTTGTAGTGTATGTATGTTTGTTTGTTTGGTTTTGGGGATTTTTTTGGATTTTAAAATTCCAATAAATTTTTTTATAAAAACAAACAAAAAACAAACCATCTATTTCTGTACTGATAAGAGATTGACTTTCATTCTCGATTCAGCACATTAACAACAGGAAAAATAAAATGAAGGACACTCTTTACGATGAGGGCTTTTCTCTGTATTTTTTGACAACCCATGTACAACAAGGTATGGGGGGGGGGGAGAGAGAAAAAATATAGGGGCAGAGTAAATGGCAGAGCTAAATAACCCTGCAACTTGTATTGGGTTTGGGGTTTTAAGGTTATAGTCCTAAACCCAGCTGTGCATGAGTTGCTCTTCTTTATCTTAAAGAGGCTTATTGGGAAGTTGGCAGGCTCACATTCAAATCCTGAACACATCGCATGGAAGTTCAGGTCAGTTCAATTCAATACAATTGACCATGTTGATTTTTAGACCATGTGAACTTTTGTTTTGATTGCTGGAATAGACAGAAGCAGGCTATGAAAGGCTGCCTTGTGATAAAGGTACATTATATCTGTGTGTGTGTGTGTAATAAATTATATATAATGGCAATGAAGGAGGTAGGCTGGGGGAGGTGAAACAAGACTAGCAGGCAAACCAGTGCTTCAGTCAGCCTGTAGGTTGGTACTCTCTCTAGAGACAAGTTGCTCAGAATGAGGAGCCAGGCTAGAATCTGAGGGATTATAGGACCAGGAAAACCTCATACAGGCCCTTTGTGTCTTTTCACAACCACCAGGTTAGTAAGCTGCCAGTGTTGGCTTCAGGTTTTCCAGGGCCCTTAAGCAAGACACACACACACCCCGGTGGGCCCTCTACCTCAGTGAGTCTACCTTCTCACTGCTATTGTCACCTGCTCCTCATCCTCTTTCTTATCATTGCTACCACTTGCTTGCTGGACAGGCAGAGAGCAGGTGAGCAAGTTGGCAGTGGCATCTACCTCTCCTCCTTTTCGCAACCACCATTTTCTGCGACAGAGTGAGAGGCAGGTGAAGAAGCAGATTGCAATGGTGAAGAGGAGGAGCAACTCCATGGGGTTGTTGTCAGCGGGCCCCTGGTGGGGTGTGGGCCCTCGGCGGGCGCCCAACCATGCCTACCCTTGGTGCCAGCCCTGCAGTACATCTTCTGGCCAGCTGCACTCAGGGCCAAAACTGACATGAGCTCATATCCGTATCTAGCAGCTACATGTTCCCACCCCCCATTTTTACTCTAGAGTAGGTGCAGGGATCTGGATCTCAGATGCCCCCCACAAACACACACACACTAGCATCCTGATGATCTGAATCAGGTACCCTGTGCCTACACTAGAGTAAAATGGGGGGGGGGGAGAAGATGTAGCAAGCTAGATGCAGATTTAAAGTACGGTAATCTCTGTTTTGGCTCTCAGGTCCAGTGGACAGCAGATAATGGATCTATCCTCTGTCAAACCTTCATGATGACAGAGGAACATAGGATGCTGCCATATACCATCACCTCATCTGTCCATCTACCTCAGTAATGTCTACTCTACGCAGACCAGAGACTGGCAGCAGCCCTTTGTAGTTTCACAAATGGGTTTTTCCAGGCCCTTCTCGGAGGTGCTGGGGATTGAGCATGGGACCTTTTGGATGTAACACACATGCTCTACTGCTGAGCCATGGCTGATAGCCAAAATATAATGCTCAGGTCTAGCTGCCAGACCCCCTAGTTCAAGATGCCCAACACCTTAGAATTGCTTCATTGCGAACATGTGCAGGCGGCCCTGTTGCTATATATCTGTTCCCATTTTGCTTGTAACATTAAGAATGGTCCTGCCAAAGTGCAAATTACACACCCACAAAACGCATTCAGACACAGCACAGAGGGGGCCATGTCCTGTAAAGATACTGGTATGTCATTTGGCCTTTGTATAGGAGTGTAGATAGCTATACTTTGTTTACTGCAAGCTTGATTACAATTAAAGGAACAACAGGCCGGCTTCTCTATGTACAGAGCAGAGTCTTCTAAAGTTTTTGATTGGAACTGTTATCATTATTAGTGGATTAGAGTTACCCCAATACTAGAGACAGATAAAAATATGGGTGCAAAAACCCTGGTGGTATGTGTGGAGGGTTCAAGGTGAAAATAATGGAAGACTTTCATCCAAAGCCCTGCACTGATCCTCCTTCTAAGCCCTGTGCATTTGAAAATCAAAAACAGCAAGACAGAAAAGTAGCAATTACCATTGGGGTGAAACACAAAAGATGACTGCTGTGTGTACTGAACAGTGGGAGAAATTGCTACCTCACTTTCGGCACCAAGATGGGATTCTCTCTGCAGCTGAAAAGGAACTGAACCATACAAATACAAAGCCCTGCTGTATTAGAACATGAAAGCAGAACGTCCAGCAGAAACAGAGCTTACGGGATCTCAGTGTGCATGTAAAAGAGTCCTACGTCTTGACAAGGGGCATCACAGAGGCCCTGTGGACATCTTTACCATTGCAAGTTTAAAGACAAACAACCCACAAAAATGATCTTATAAACCTATTTCACACAGCCAATCTAACCTTCACATCCTGCAATTTTGGGAAAATCAAAATCTATCTGTCTGCCCTTTGTCTATCCTCTGCCTTATTTTAAAGTCAAAAGCTATGTGGGGGGAAAGACACAGTATACCAATAATACTAAGGGAAGGATCCAACCGCGTCTGGGCATTAGTGCCATTGTTGGTGCGATAGTGTAAATCAATGCTCATGCAACATCAATGGTGCTTGCTTGTTCAATGGGAAATGTGGCAGCACGGCCGCAAAAGAGGGGTTATTTTCCTTTAAAACAAGGTATGGGTGGGGCAGCATGTGCCTTGTTCTAAAGGAAAATCACACTCCTGGGAGCCTCCTGGAAGTGCAATTTTGCTTGAAAACAAGGCACACGCAACCCATTCAACTTAAAAAAAGAAAGAAAATAGCCTCTTCTTTGCTGCTGCTGCACTGTCAAATTTTCCATTGCGCTAGCAAGTGCTATTGATGTTGCGCAAGTATTGGTTTATGCTAGTGCAACGTCAATAGCATTTGTGCTCAGACATTGTTGGATCTTCCCCAAGAGAGAAAGCTAAAAAACCCCAAACAAACCTAGATCTGTACAACTGACTAACAAGTATCCCCCCAGTGCAAACATGCATCTCATCAAATGTAACAAAATACACCAACTCTTGAAGATCAGTCCAATAATGATTATTGCTGTGGCTTTGGGGGGGAAATACAAAAGAAAGAATAAAGAAATGCGAGTCTTTACAATTTCAAATGAACTGACCTATAGTTCAAGCATGGACAAGAGAAGTTTGTCACCTTTGACTGGAATCTTACCAAAGACAACCTTTCATTTCTGGCATTGTTACTAACAATAAAGCCCTGATATTCTTGTTTTAAAATGTACCTTACAACTAGAAAAACAAGGCAAACCTCAAAATCCAAAGGATCCCAAGGGAGCTGCTTTTGAACTGTCCCTGTGTACGATTTTTAAATGAAACTGCATTGGGCTCCCAATGATTTTTATTCTGCAGGAATAAACATTTTCCCCTCAGCACTCAGGCTTAAGGTTTGTTTATTTCTTGTCTTCCATTTTTTGGTGCTCGCTACCTCTTTTTTCACTTTAGAAGCAGAGATGAGATGGTTTGGGGAAAGTAAGTAAATAAATAAATACGGGAACAATCCTGTGGCCAGTAGACATTTCTGAGGGGCCATAGGATAGTTCGGATTCCCAGCTCCAAGGTCAGGGTGAGTGCTCTGACCTCGGATCTGGGAATCAGAGCTCCGATCCCTCACCCCACGCCCTTGGAGCTGGCATGGAAAGAACTGCACCAGCTGCTCTCCAAAATAGGGAAAGCAACCTCGGAGAAGGGTAAAAGGGGGCAGTTCGGTGGGTGGAGAGGTGAGGGGACTTGAGCGGCTAGGACACAAAGTATCCTGAAGCTGCTTCAGCCTCCTTCTCTCCCCCTCCAAAGTGCTTTCACTAGATGGCCAGAAACCGATGTCTAGAGAAAATGCAGCATGGAAGGAGCAGGGAGGTAAAGATTAGCTGTAAGCCTACAAGTTCGGGGGCCTACAGGCATCCCAATAGGATTATGCCCTAAATCTGTAACCCTGTGCACTGTACTCCCCTGTGCGATTCCTGGAGCACATCCCTTTGGGCCGGGGGGGGGGGGGCTGAGGAGAGGAGAGGAGAGATTGAGAGACAGATGGAGGAGATTCTAAGGAGAGTAGAAAACAGAGGAGAGTACAGAGACGGAGTGAGTGAGAAGGGACCACAGAGAGAAGGCATGAGTAGCAGCCACTGTCTGCTCGCAGAACAGATACTAGGGATGGATGGATGAATCTGACAGTTCTTCTTTCTGCCACATTCAATTTTTCAAAAATTTGCTAAGGAAATGTTTAAATTACGGTATATTCTTATAAAAAAATGAATCAGCAGCAATTCTCGCCCAGCTGCACCAGCCAAATGCAATAGGTACTGCTATTCCCAGTATGGAGAGGCTGATGTTGTACCTGCGTGCCATGTAGCTGTTAAAGATAAGGAGCATGTCAGGAAAAAAAACACCCCATGGTAACCCTGATTCAGCATTAACATAATTGAATACACAGGGATTCAAATCTGGGCTTTTAAGAGCTAAGCACTTAAAGCCCTGACCCTGGCTGGATGAATCTGTCAGTTTTTTTCTTCCAATTCCTTTTTTTTTTTTAATCTCAAGTTATTCTTGAGCCATATATGAAGAAATTTGCAAATTTTAGTAAGTTCTTAAAAAAAAATCCCGAACAAAAACAAAATTATCACAAAGCTGATATACCAGATATAATGTTGTCTGGGAACTGTAGAAGAATTTAAGGTGCAATCCAGTGCATGTTTAGACAGAAGAAAGGCCTACAACCCCCAATTTGCCCCAGCTAGCATGGCTGGCTATGGCATGCTGGGAGTTGTAGGCTTTTTTTTTTCCCTGTCTAAACATGCATAGGATTGTGCCTTTGGTGTGTTCCAACATCGTTTCGTTGAACTGTACACAGAGTAGAGAACTGGGGAACTGAGGTGTGATATGGAGCTGCTGCACTAGCCCAGGAGATCTTCAACAGTGAATTCTGAAAATGGGATATACTGTTACACAGCCACAGAACTCCAAATGAATATGTTCTGTTCTGCCATGCTGCTTAGTCTAGCAATAATCCACAATGTTCCCAGATAGAAGTGTCTGAAGCTTCCCCATTCAGGCTTGGGTTCTTCTCTCTGAGAAAGTAACTAGCCAAAAAGAGCAACCCACAATATTTCCTATGGTTAGTACCAGGCAGAACTCTTCAGACACCAACATATAGCCAAACCTGATTCACTCCATAGCATTGTGACACCATCACATCCAATACATGATCCCTGATAGGCTAGGGTCACCCAAAGAGGAATGAAAACAAACAAACACAGAGAGAAATAGCATCAGAGAGGGAAAATAGGGGCGATGATGAGTTGACTTGAGAACAGCTACCCAAAAATATAGGATTTAGGGTTGTTGCTTTTCCTCAGAGGGGGTGGTCAACCCTCCTGAAATCACTACATTTAAGGTAAAATGCGAAGCAGGAGAACATTCAGCTCAGCCATAGAAATTACTCATTTTGCTGTTATGGTCCTTATTACATTCTACCTCTTGGTACATAATCAGACTTTTATTCAGGTAACTGCTTCATTCCTTAACAAGCTATTCATCTGAAGAGTTTTCACGGCAGGATTCCCACTGTGCACCTTCTCTTTGTGTGCAATAAAGGTAGACTTCACTCCTTTGGTGTTATGCATTTTCTTTTTAAAAACACTCAGTGAGTTTGGTACCAGCAGTTTTTGACATATATGAAAGCTCCAGAAAAAAAAATTCTGGTAAGCAGCAGAAGAAACAGAGGTATAGAAAAGAAATCTAGTGGCCTTGGAACTAGGGGGTTATATCCAATGTTAGTCCTACTTAGAGTAGACCCATTGAAATGAATGAAACAAGTTAGTCACAACTAACGGAAATCCCATTCATTTCAATGGGTCTACTCTAAGTAGGACTTACATTGGATACTATCCAGGGATTCAGCTGTTGACTGCAGAGATAGGGTTTATGGTTTTCAAAAGGAATTCACACCCACACTTGCGTTTCTCACTGTCCCTAAGCTTGTGTTTTAGAGAAGATGTTAGTTTAGCTTTCTTTCCCTTCTCCAGCAGGACTTGTGACCTACCAGGCCGAACACAACCCAACAGGAATACCCTGTAGCCTGGCACCAGGTGCTTGAAAGCCTCCAGATTTACCAGTTCCACAAAGGCAGCAAAAGAAGGTGGTTTATCAAACATGTGATGGGTTGCTATACAGGGCACTCCACCACTTCATCAGGATGGTCCCAGAACAGCATGAGACCTCCTCCTCAGAGCAGGGTCCTATTGGCCACCTCAACACCCACAGGGTTCAAAGGAAGTTGATGGACACCGACGCACACACCCTGAGTCCATCCCCAGGAAAATGCCCAACTTAGGGATGCCACAGATTCCAGGGACACAACTGACCCCACCCCCAGCTCCAAACCCTCTTAGATCACCCCTAGAATCCAGGAGTGGAGGCAATAGCATGGCTGAGCAGACACCCAGAACCAAAGTAGCAGTGCCCATCTGGCAGCATGAGGCCGCCCATCCCTGAACCATACTCATAGGGAAGACATCAGAGTCAACACAGACAACAATTCAGGGCCCTGATGACACTCCAGTAAGTGGTGGGGCAATAGCTATTGCTGATATAACACCTTACGCTGCTCTGCTCTCACTAAGTCCTTTGCTCGACTGCTCTGCTGACTTGACCTTGTCACCAGCTCACCAGCCTTGGCAGTAAGATGGAAATCTGAACTACACATCAGCAGTGGTGGAAACAGGACAATTTCACTAGGCATATCATACATTCCGCAAGCCTCTCTCACTCCATGCCATTCTGGTGTATTAAGTACAACTATTGACAATATTTTCTTAACATCTTTTATCTGAAAAGTCTACATTGTATCCTTACTTACAATCACCTTGAATCCAAACACCAGATCTCACCTTCCTAATTATCAGGTTATTTTAAGGCAAGTCTGTTTCTAGAGAGGTATTTCTCAGTCTTATAGGGATGAGAGAACTAGCGAGGCTTGAGATTGCCAAGATTCTCCAAACTCTACCTTGAAGCTCAGATTGCCTTGCTCCCATTTTTAATTGTGATCTGTTTTTCTTTTCGTTCAATCAAAAACAGTGGATTCTGGTATTTTTTTAAAGTGTGCACCCAAATGCACTTTCCCCACAGACTAAAGTGTGAAAATGTGTTGTTGTTTTTTAAATGCACATTTTTAAAGTGCACATTTTTTAAATTTAAAAACAAATTAAAATGAAATAGTCATATATCCCTAATATCATCACAAACTTTAAAAACAACAACACCAAACTACTACATAGTGCCAGCCACTTATTACATAACCAATAGATATGTGTGCAATACAGCACTAGAAATGGAAACACTGATCAGTTCATCACAACGTTTTAACAATTAAATCTCAAGTGCCTATTTTGCTACATTTATATTTTGGGGCACGCATATGGCTAAAATTACCCCAGGGCTGTTTCAGTGTGGAGTTGGCTTGGTTTGGACCTACATCTGCTGCTAAACACACTGTATGTATTCATAAACATATGTAAACATACAGCACCAATCATGGTGGTTGGGTTGTGACCTAGGACAGGCAAACCTTCCTCAAAAACACTGAATAAACCTTGCCTTCTAACAAGGGATGGGGGAGAAATTCATTTGAACTTTTGAATCAACACACAAACCAAACTTGCAATGTTCTCCAGTCAAAAATGTGTATCTTAGGGGAAATTGCATACAAAAATGCACGTATTGGGGAAATGCACACAAAAATGCACACAAATTTTCATGTGAAATAGTTGGTTTTTCAAAAGATTAGAAAGCTGAGAAATCAGAATTGACACATTCATCTATCCCTACTCTAGCTGCCATTCTGTAACAAGCTTATAGAATGCACACACTGTGAGCTGGGGGGAATTTAATATATCTCTGCTTACAAATATCCCCTCCTTGTGAGCGACATAGGACTGTAGGCAGTGACCGTTTCCCAAGAGCTAACATTTGCACAGACACCCAGAACTAGTTGATTGAAACCAAAGGGAGGTTAGGAGATCAGCTGGAAAGGAGGAAAGCATTGTTCATTAGAAAGCCTTGTAACCATTCCTTTTCAAGCACATAAAAGACAACAATTGGGGAAGGTTTTAGAACAGGCTAATGAGGACTCTTCTGCTAAAGGACTTTGCATGCTTACATATTGATGTAATCCACTATTAAACTGAGCAATGACACCTCATCCACAGGATTCAGGTGGGAAATTAAGTACACTGCCTTGCAGAAGCTAACAAATTGGCTGCTTTGGCTTTGTGAACTCCTCCTACTCTGCAAACAAACATTGGATGGGAGACCCCTCCTCTAGTTTCCTCCACTGAGCAGGGGGTTGGACTCGATGGCTGTGTAGGCCCCTTCCAACTCTATGATCCTATGATCTCCATCATTACTGTCTTTGTGTACCAAGTCTGTGTCAGATGGTGCAGCTGCACAGAAAGGCATTCCGGGTGGCTTCCCCACAATTTTAGGGCTCCCTTCTCTTGAAGACTCACCAAAGTCAAAGCTTTTCCAGACATTTTAAGAAATGGTCTTTGGTGGCTGAGATTCACCTAATATAATCTCATTTTGGTATCATTCATACGCGCACAGCCCTCTACCCAGGGGGAAGCTGGTGACTCCTGTGTCAGTGGGGCTCCTTATCCATGGTGCTCCATGGTGGTGAACCTATTTTGGGGATGCAGTACAGCACCATGGATAGCTCCTATAAAACTCAGAATAAAAGCTGCAATGGATAAGGAGCCCCACTGACATAGGAGTCACTAGCCTCCTCTGCCTCAGTCTGTCTGTCTGTCTGTCTGTCTAATGCTGTATTTCCAGTGTGGTGCACACTCATCTCCTGGATAGGGCAAGCATACATCAGATGTCCAGCAGGCCAGCCCAAGGCATTTTGCTGCTTGAGGCAAAGGGCAAGAAGGTGCCCCCCCCCAATCCATGTACAAATGCCAGTTGGACTGGCAGTTCAACACTAGTGAAAGGACTGCATCCTTCACCATTCCTGAGGTCATCAGGCTAGCTTGGGGATGTGCAGGGCAGACAAAGCATGATACACACAGCTCTGTCCTCCAACATCTGGCTATCACTCCCTGCCCCCCCCCCCCGCATCTGCCACCTGAAGTGAAATGCCCCAGCCCTGATATTCAGCATGAAAATGGAGGTGCTTTCCGGTTCCCACACCCAACTGCTCCTCAACCCCTTTTCCTGTAGAAGCCAAAGCCTTCCATGGACTAATGTGGGAGGAGTTTACAATTGGGAAGAATGTTGAGGTGACGCAAAACCTGTCCTGTTCACACAAATTGGGAACCCCAGTGTCCTCTGGGTTTGGGGCAGGTTCTGTCTACACCTGAACTGTGTAATTGATTGCAGGCAGTCCCTTCACTCTCTCCTGAAAACATCTATGGAAGCCATCCCTGTTTATGCCGGAAAATATCTTATTTATTTATTTATTTATTTCATAGAATTTCTATACTGCTTCTCATTTAAACAATCCCAAATCCACCCTATCATAATGAGAGGAATGTCACTAGTACTATTTAGACATAGTGGTTATTCATGTAGTTCCATTACTGCTCAGTGTCGCTATCTACCTGAAGCTGCCAGTAGGGGTTATAAATTTAAATAAATCAGTGTTGCGTGCAGGTGAGGGGGAGGTGTTACCTAACTACCTGCAGTTTGGAACAGAAGGATTCAAATTCTCTTTCAGTCTTCTACTGCCCAAAAGTTCTTTAATATGGTAGCACATTAGTAGATTCTCACTGTACTATAATAGTTAGTATAAAATAAATTGGCAACTTTTCAAAGCAATCTATTTACTGCCTTGTAGGTGAAGAGAGTTCACATGGTCTGGAGGTGAGGAAAAATTTATTCCAAGCTGCAAAACATGTTAATCTCCCCTCTGCAGGGACTTAACCACAGGTGCCAGTCAATGGTCTATTTCTAATATGCCACGTAAATAATGAATCACCTTATTCAGTGAACTGGAAGCTCAGACACACTGCCTTACTATCCTTCCAGGTGTAAATTAACTGGCCCTGTGGAAATTTGCCCTGGGAATAGATTTTACTTAGTGTTTTTAAAAGCCAGCTCAAATTCCTGTAGCATGTAACTACCAGTCAGTCCCCTTCCATGAGATGTTGTTAATGTTTAAAAAAGGAAAGGAAAAAAAAGGAGTCAGGCAACCTGCACTGCAGCTTTCCCCAGCCTGCTGTCCTCCAGATGGTTTGGTTTTCAACTCCCATCAGCCCTAGCAAGGCCCATGGTAAGGAATGCTGGGGGTTGTAGGCTGATGTAGGACAGCTGCTGTAGCGTATGAACAAGCCTGGGCCCTAAGAATGGCCATGAAGGGCATGCTCATATATGCCCACTGGTAAAATATATTAGGTTGGCAGGCATAAAAAATCTTTTCTGTGGCAGGCAGCCCCATCCTTATGGAATACCCTGCCAAGGGAGGTGTTTTAATTTATGGATGTATGAGAAATTTGTTTCAGTTCATTTTTGATCAGGATTTACCCAGTTCGCACCTTCCAGACTGAACATGGACTCAGACGCAATCTGCAGTCAAAGTCTGTACATTTCCAATCTTGCAATGTGATTCGCAGGCCAAAAAAAAAAAAATTGTGTTCAACATCATGCGTGCATTTGAAAAATGCTCACAAATACACTTTAATCAATGGGAGAATAATGCATAGATTTCAAAGATGTGTACAACTGATGCATACATTTGGGAAATACGCACATATTTTCACGTGAAAGTGGGGGGGAAGCAAGTCCGTATCAGATTGTGAGCTTTAAATCATAACAAGCTTCAAGATGGAATTTGGAGAACTTCAGCAAGCTCGGGTTTTCCCGATTCACACAGCCCTAGGTGTGTAACCCTTAAAGACCTGGACGTTCCAGTCTGCTTTTCAATGTATGGATGCTGATCTTTATGTTATTATTTTATTTTATAACATCTTTACTATTGCTGTTCTTTTAAATGTTTTATTCTGCTGTTTTAGTTAATCGTATCTTATCTTATTATTTTATCATCTTATCTTATAAATTGACTTGAGGAGGCTTTGCTTTGAAAGGTGGCATACAAACACTGTAAGGGCCCAGTCCTATGCATGTTTAGACAAAAAAGCATGTTTAGACAACTCCTAGCATGCCCCAACCACCACTTTTTCTGTCTAAACATGCATAGGATTGTGCACTAAATAAAGAATAAGATTGCACACTAAATAAATAGAGAAAACATGCAGATGTAAAGGAAACACTGCAACCCAGCTTTTGCTAACCATTAAGTCTCCTTGTAAAACAACAACAAACCAGAACAAATGTTTCACACTCAAGAGCAAGCATCCCCCCCCCCCCCGGTGCAACTGAAAATTCAGCTGATTGGAGCATTCACCACAAAACTGTGCACGTCTAATATTAGCTGAGAAAAGCATAAAATTATATTTTATTTTTGATACACAAGAGGTTATCTGTGGGCTTGCATGCGACCCACTGAACATCTCTAAGCAACATCTTTCCCTTCTCCTTCTCCCCAAGACTACTGACATCATCACTTCTCTGGCACCGGTCACCATGTGTTCAGTGCATCCAAAGTATCATAAGAACACATGATAGCTATGATTGAGATGCTAGGTGGCTCTTGGAGCACAGGAGGAGCCCGAAGGCTGCAGATCAGAGGTGATGCGCTTCCACCATGACCAGACAAATTTAATTGGGTAGTAGTACCCACCCTCTAAATTATCTGCTATGTCTCTTCCATGTCTTTAACAAGAGGTGGTATGAGAACACTGGGACTTAAGTATAGCTAAACCTGTTCCAGAAGACTGCAGCACATACATAATAGGGCCATATAAGGTATAACTGACAGGTGGCAATGTTCATTTTGGATTTTAGCCCCCTCCCCTCCCTTAGTTCACGTTCACTATTGAATGAAAAATGGTAATTCTGGCATCTTTTAGAGAAGGGGGTACTCTTCTCTGTAGATATCAGAAGTAGCATAATCAGTGTTTTGAAGGAAACAAAATGTCGTCGTCGATGATTTCTTACATTTCTGCCTGGCATTCTCAGCTCCACAAGGCTTCTGAAATGACTACACAGATAATTAGTTGCAGGTGGAAACTGTCTTAGAAGATCTGCTGAAATGACAAGACATTAGAATAGCAAGAGGACCGCAATGTGGAGACTCTTGACACATTCCTGACACTTTCATCTATAGTGTTCATAAGGGCAAGGACAGTTCTGGGCAACAGCATCTTGGGTCAGTTAGAAGTAATACTAAGAACACAATATGTTTATGAGGTCCTTCCTGAAGCCGGCTGATCCAATACAACAGCTGAGGAAAAGCTGAGATTGATAAAGGAATTGGGCTTGAAAGGCCAAATTATACCTAACACTGGAGATGTGTGAATGCATCTCTCAATGTTGGGGGGGGGCACCCATGATGGACCAATTTAAATTGGAACTGTGATATGGGGGATGGAGGGTTACTATTCCCCCCACCCACACTGCAAATGTCAGAGCAAATCCCCCAGCCCCTTGAACCGTTACAGGGACTAGGGCTGTGTGAATCAACAAAACTGAACCTTGCTGAAGTTCTCTGAATTCCATCTTGAACCTCGTTCTGACTCAAGTCCATACCAGATTGTGAGCTTTGTTTTTAATTTTTACAGTGCAAGTCTAGCCAGCTCGTGGACTTCCATCTGTAAGATGGACCGCAATTTGTGCATTTTTCCCTAACTGCCAATGGAATTCATGCAAAACGGCACCTGGAAAGCACATGTTTTTAATGCAACGTGTACAATTTGCACAAATCATTCTAGATCCACATGTTTTGGGGTGTTGTTTTGCACAAAAAGCGGCTGTTTTTCTGCATAGTGGTGCCCAAAAAACATGTGGTTTAGCAAGATTTGTGCAAAAAAAACTCAACTCGGCCCGCTTCCGATCATCGGCTCGGAAGTGGGCAGGAATCCAGCGAGCTCAAACAAGCCAGATTTCACTGATTTGATACATTCCTACCTGAGAAGTCCCCTTCTCTTGAGTAGTCCTTTTTTGGAGTCGGGTGCTTCTTCCTAAAGGAACCCTGCTGATTTGCCTCTTAAGCCAATGCCACTCTCTGGGACCAGGGAGTCACTCAGCCTCTGTCTCTGAAGCAGAGCTCCCCTCCTCCTGCGGGGTGTGGCGTAGTGGTTAGAGTGTTGGACTGGGACTCAGGAGATCCAGGTTTTAGTCCCCGCTCGGCCATGAAACTCACTGGGTGACTTTGAGCCAGTCACTGACTCTCAGCCTAACCTACCTCACAGGGTTGTTGTGAGGATAACATGGAGAGGAGGACTATGTAAGCCGCCTTGGGTTCCTTGCAGGAAAAAAGGCGGGGTATAAATGTAATAAATAAATAAATATCCATGGTCCTCTCCCCTGAGGGTCTAAGCTCCCCCAGGTCTCCTGATATGGATGGTTCAATGGCATCATCCATCTCTGGGACCTCTAGATCCTCCTCAGAGGAGGTGTCCTCTAGCATGGGCATCACAATAGGTGACTCGGCCAATTTAGAGTAGCTTGCTGTGCTTCAGCTGAAGCAGGACACACAGACACCTATTCCAAGGGTCTTGGGTTTGAGACCCACCAGAAAACTTAGTCCTAACATATAGCACCTTGCATTTATGTGCATGTCCTCATGGGAGGCTCCCTTGCTCCAGCTTGCAGTGCAACAGGACAACAACACTGGAATAGTAGGAGACAGAAAAAGGAAGGTTCCATATTGTACAACATGTTGGCTCTTCTGTGTAGACTGTCCCTGTACCCCCTTTTCCCTAGCCCCAGCATTGAGAGAAGGAAAATATGTTATTTGATCTGCTCTGCTGCAGGGGAAAGGGCCACAGCCTGGGAGAGAAGCTTGGTGGGCTGGATGGACCATATTTTGCCTGTGGGCCAGAGGTTCCCTGTGCCCGCTGTACCGCCTGCACTGGTACTGTGAATCCTTTGCTATTGCCCAGGTCAAGCTACTGGGGAATCAGTTCAGGTTAGACACAGGAACCTTGTGGATTGTAAAGATCAGATGCACTAAAACCGCATATCAGCCCTTCCCTGCTGCCCTGACTCCTTGTAGACACCATATGACAAGGAAAAGACACTCGATATATACTTCTGGCTCAGTCACACACAGAGAAATTGATACAGCTAGAATAAAACAGAGAACCTTCTGTATCTTCATTGATTGAGCAGAAAAAAATATGCACAGCAAGAACATCTTTCCAAAAAGTGGCTTATTCATGGTGGTGGTGGTGGGGGGGGACACACACCCAAAGAAAGTGACTACAACACTTTTTTCTCTCTCCTTTAAATGGCTTGAAGCAGAGTAGTTAAAGTTCTTGTGATTGCTCTGTAGGGAATAATCCTGCATTGGCAGTAACTGGAGAGGGGTGGGGGAATGCTTTGGATTTAGAGTACTGTGGCTGAAATCACACTCTGGTCTTAAGTGCAAAGCCAACACATTCTTCTGGACTGCAGGGGACCCTCCTGAATTAAATAAGAAAGAAGATTTTAGCAATCCCTAATCTGTACAATCACTTAGCAAAGCATACCTTTGTGTGGTTTGCAGTAACTTTCCTAAGGACACCCCACACAGGGAAGAGACGTGACTGTGGGTGCTATAATACCATCATGCATTTCGGGTGAGCACATTAGTCACAAGCTTTGATTCCTCCTTCCCTTCCTCTCTGCTCATTTTTTTTCCTTGGGAGAGGGAGCTCTTTTAGTTGCTCAGTTGCTATAGAAACTATGCTATTGAAATGGGCGGGGCTTTGTGACACCCAGCAAAACAATGCTTCCTCTAAATGTTATATCTATTGTGCAAATCTTCAGGCAAAGTCTAATCACAGTGTAACATTCCCTCCTTAAGTACAGTATCCTGCCTGCAGCTTTTGTATGAAAAAGTATGAAACACTTTTCTGCACAATGCAGGAAGTTCAACAAATCAAGGAGGATCATGCTCATTTCTCTTCTCTTTACCTAGCAGGGAAGCTCTTGGCATTGTAAAGGCAATTAAGGCTGCAATCCTATAATGCTTATCGGGGAATAAGTCCCACTGAATTCAATGGGACTTAGTACTTCTGAGTAAAGCATGCATAGGATTGCACTGTAAGATATCATTCTCAAGCTTTCTTTTCTTCTAGAAATACTTGTGGGGACTTCAGTGGGCCCAAGTTGTGGGAAATATGTGCACTGTGGACTGAACACAGCATAAAAACTTTGGTGACTGTACCATTAAGCTGCAGTTACGTACAGAGAGAGAGAGAGAGAGAGAGAGAGAGATGAATCCAACTGAGTTTCATAAAATTCAGGGGTGAGGCAGACTGTAAACTGAACAGCAATTCAGACATTGAGTCTTTGAAGACCTGTGTATGTGTCAATTTATTTTAAAATATGAATTATTCACAAATCTGACCCATGGAAGGAGCAATCCTATGGCCCCTAGACAGCATCTGAGGGGCCATAGGATATTTCGAATTCCCAGCTCCAAAGTCAGAAACAGAGCTCCAACCTCGGAGCTGGGAATCAGAGCTCCGACCTCGCTCCCCCTCGCAGCCAGCACAGAAAAAATTGTGCCGGCTGCCTCTCCAAGATTGGGAACGCAACCTCAGAGAGGGGTAAAAGGGGGTGTTCCAGTGGTCAGGGAGGGGGAGGATAGGAGAGGCCAGGATACGAGTTACCTAGGGAATGTTCCTGCTAGACCAGCAAAAAAAACCCGTCCAGAGAAAGTGCAGGGCGTGGGAGGACTCCCTCAATGCATAGGATGCTCGAAAGCCTCCGAGTTTGGGGTCTTATGAGCATTGAGGGCGCAATCCATAGGATTGCATTCTAAATCCAAAATTGGCTTTGAATTGCAAGATTCACTTGCAGGTAGGTTAGTGTATTGCTAGTAAGCTATACCTTCATATACCTGTCATAATTATAAGTAAATGTTTCCATTTGTGTTACATGGTACATTTTAGAAGAACATATTTATTTATTTTAAAAAGCACAAATTTCATCATTTTCTCCTGCTGCCCCTCTGGCAGAACATCCTGCTTTAAGAACCATGGCACTGCTGCCAACACTGAGTGTTGCTGGAGAGCACAATTCTGTTGCCATTTTGTGTGTGTCCCAGACGAGCGCCTTGGCTCAAAAGATTACATTTTGTCTGGAAAGGTCAGTTAGTCTGGAAAGGATATAGAAAACTGGGGTGAAATGCACTTGAAACTTTCCCTGAAACTTTCCCTCAATTGAAATGGACAAGGACATGTCCACAGCCTTTATATATTAGCATGGGACTTCCTGAAATTGTTAATTATATTAGAAATCTTCCTTCAGTTTCTAATCTAATCAAAGCCACACGTATTGACTGACTATGGAGAGCTCTCAGATTTCAAGTGTACTTTACTGGAAATACTTTAAATTTCACCTAAAGCCTAGATCTTCTTTTGTTAGTCAGAAACAAGAAAATGGTTTTTTTTCTCTTTTGTTCACCTGGAAATTGCCATTCAAGGACCAGCTTTCTCCATAACTGCCTCAGAATCCCTGATCTGAACAGTTCTGCAGAGTCTCCTTCCCTGGAGTTCCTGCTGTGCTGCATCCTTTGTGAGTTTGGTTGGCAGGCACTCTGTCTAAATTTTGGAGCTCCTGACTGGGTGCATGTTCTTGCACCTCTGTAGCTCAAATTCCAGTTGATTCCAGAAAAGGGAATGTAGTCCTGGGCTTGAGTGCTCATTTTCTGCAGTTCCTGTTTCCAGTTGACTTCAACTGGTAAAGCCTTGCTGTGGTTAAGGTATGTCTCCCTCTTTTGGGACTTCTCCTGATATTAAGCATTCCTGCATACACATGTGCAAACCAGCAAAACTCAATTTCAGGTTCTCTGAATTCCTCCTCAGAGCTCATTCTGACTCGTGTCTGTTTCAGATTGTGAGTGTTACTCTTTTTTTTTCACATGAAAATTTGTGTTATTTTCAAGTGTATTCCCCAAATGTATGCATCAGTTGTGCACATTTCTGTAATGTGCACATATATTTCCCATGCATTTCTCAAAAGTGCTTATTTTTTTCATGTGTATTTTTCAAATGTGCACATTTTTCAAACACATTTTTTTTTCTTCCGTGAATCAGCAAGCTTGGAAATGTGTGGATGTCAACTGCAGATTGCATTTGGATCTGTGTTTGGTTTATGGGAGGTGCAAACTGGGTAATTCCTTATAAAAAATGAACTGAGTCAAATTTCTCATACATCCCTATATAGTGCCCTCTCCCTTTGGGCAGAGTGTAAGGGAGGAAGTATCTCTCTCCCTCTCTCTCTCTCTCTCTCTCTCTCCAGGTTCCCAATTCCTAATGCAATTCCCCCCTTCTCAGAAGAAACGCAATAACTGCACAACTTCCATGGCTGACAGCCATCTCACTCGTCCTCCTCCTCTTCCCCCTTTCGTCTCTGGGACAGCTTTCACATTATACTATTAAACATTCTTTCTCAGTGCAACTCCATTTCTGGAAAAGCTCCAATCTATGCAGCTTGTAACACTGGATATTGGAGCTTCCTTTTCCATGCTAAACCACTAGGGCAGGGGTTCTCACCCTGGGGGTGGATTTTAGGGTTGGGGGGGGGTACTGGGACCACAGACTCAAACTGTTGGAATACTGATCTTTCTACAAATTACAATTCTACAGATTGTACATAATCTACAGGACATCACACCTTATTGTATGGCACAGATTAAGTCAGACAATCTTGGAAAGGGGGAAAATGACATTCAGACATATGGTGAAAAGGGTGCATGGGGCAAAAAAAGGTTGAGAACCACTGCACTAGGGAGTAGAGAATCATTCCAAGGATCCAATAGAGCAGGGGTGGGCAACTTGTGGGCTCTCTAACTTATTTTGGCAACTCCTATCAGCCCTAGACAGCATAGTCAACAGTGAGGGATCATGGGAGTTGTAGGCCAAAACATCTGGAGGACCACAAGTTGCCCATCTCTGCAAAAGAGAATGCCTGACCTTCCTTTCCAGAGGGGTGTAGCACCCTGGAGGGTGTCTCATGACACCCCTGGCCTCTCACTCTGAGACCAATTCAGGGACACGGGTTCCCTTCACCTTAAAAACAGATGCGTTTACCAGCATCCATAGTAGGCATTTTTTCATACAACGTTGCAAGGAGCTTCTAAGTCAGCCCAGATGTTTAGTACTGGCAACCCGACATGACCCTCTCCCATAAAGACACAGATGGAATCTGCTTCTCTATGCAGCTCTCTCTCTCTCTCTCTCTCTCTCATACTGCCACAGCCAGTAGCTTCTTGGTGCTCCTGGGGATAGGAAAAGAAATCTGCAGAGAAAATGACTGTAATTTGGAAGGGCTTCTCTTTGCTTCACTTTCTGTGCTCGCTTGCTGAAGCGACACTAATTGCAGAACAAGGCTTTACCTTAGGGGGCCTCACAGAGGGAAATGTCCATTATTGAAGATTTACTCTCTTTGTTTCTTGACCTTGACACAGCAGGAGAGGGGAGAGGATAAGAAGTAATGTGAAGAGCAGCACAGAAGAAGACAGAGTTTGTTTAGTGGCTGAATGGAGTATTTGGGAGAAGAGTAGCAAGGTTCAAAATTCCCAACTGAAACACCCTTCCCTGTGATCTCTGATACACCTCCCATTCATCTGTGGACATGGAACTAGGAAAATGTAAGAAAGGCTTTTCTAAGAAATTTACCTCATGGTGGGAGAATCCAATCAGCTGTTTTAAAAGTAGGTACCCATAATGCTGTGTAACAAGTTACTGTACTTTTCTCCCACATATGTGACAATTTTGATTAAATGTTTGCTGTTTCATGTTTTTATTGTTTGGCTCCTTTGTTCGGAGAGACAGCAAAAATAAATACACCATGCCTGAACTCACAGTTTGCTTCTGATGCTTAAATTGATGATTGTTTTTGTTGTTAGAGTTTATCTGAGAAAAAGATAACAGTAAAATTAGAACCAGTGTCCAAAGATGCCATCTAGACTCCTACACTATGAATATACATAACATTTCTACCACTTTAACTGTCACAGTTTCCCCCACAGAAACCTGGGAATTATACTATGGTAATGTGCTAATCCCTAGGCCCTCCCTCACAGAACTACAATTCCCAAGGTTCCCTGTGCAAGGAATGTGACTGTTAAAAGAGTTACGCTGGTTGTATGGATATGGTCTCACATGAGTTCCTCCTCCTCCTCCTCCTCCTCCTCCTCCTCCTCCTCCTCCTCCCAGAGGTTGGACATCATGATGGCTAAACAGTCTTTAGATATGGCTGCTCTAAACATGAGTTACCAGTCTTAACATTAATATCATTGGATCACCTCAAGTACCTTGAATGGATTTTAAGTATTTATTTGGATCCTTGAAGATATTTTTAGAGAGATGTATTTACCTCATTTGGCTCAAATAAAAGTGCAAATTTAGAATATAAAATGTTTCCTTGCACTTCCCCCAAAGAAAACATCAGTTACCATGGAACTACCTTCATCTTATCTGTGATGTTGGTTGAACTAAACTCATCTGTGTAAGTACTCTGAATACCTGAGCTAGAAAATGAACCGTTGTGAAGAAATGGACCCTGTTCCCTTATTCTTACATTCTCGCTTACTCTCTGCTGCTGACTCTAGGGTACCCACCCACTCCCATTTTGTAGGAGTTGATTCCTGACCTCACCTCTGCCTTTTTCCTATTCACTTGTTGTAGAATGTAAACTCCATCTTTCTATGGCATTTTCAACACCGAACCAGGAGGATTACGGGCATCCTATTGAGGGCAGGAGGAGCGCAGCAGATAGGATATCTGCTGTGCTCCCCTCTCCCTCAAAAACATCTAGATAGCCGATTTAGACTGTCTAGATGTTTTACCTCTCCTCATGAGGAGGAGAGGCTGAGGTACTGCCTGGATTCTTCAGAATCTGGCAGAGCCTTGTTCCTCCCTCCCAGGAATGCCCCCCCATGGGGGAACTGAAGCAGGGTCTTCTGTGTTCAACTCCCTGCCGGTGCAGAAAAAACCATGGTGGCTATGAGGTAGGGGGAGCTTCACCGCACTGCGACCTTGGAAGGGATTTCCAAGGTCACAGCTCCTTCCTGCCCCAATCCTATGTCCCCCCAGACAAGGTCGGAAGGACACAGGATTGAGCCTTTAGAGAGCTAAATTCCTCAGTTAGGGATGGGAAAAGAGTTTGTTTCAGTTTATTTTTGACCAGGATTTATCTGCATCTCATGAAACCAAATGCGGACTCAAATGTAATTTGTGTGGTCATACGTCTGTACATTTGCTTGCAATGTGATTCAGGGCAACAACAAAATGCATTCAAATATATGCATGTTTAGGAAACATGCCTGAAAAATGCATACACTTTAAAAATGCACAAAAACATGCTTTCGTCAATGGGAGAAAACATACAGTTGAAAAACGCACACATTTTGAAAAATGAGCACCGAAATGTGCTCAAATTTCCATGCAGTAAAGAAGGGGGGAAAGCTCACGGCCTGATACGGATACAGGTCAGACTGGGCTTTGAGGTGGAAATTGGAGAACCCTGAAGACGAGCTCAAGTTTTGCAGATCTGCACATTCCTACTCAGAATGTATTTGTCTAACATCATTGCATAAAAAAAAAACAGCTTTGCCCATGTGCAAATCTTTTATGTGGAATCACAAAGGTGTAAAGTCATCTAGTGCTCAGCTTACTTCAACATCAGGCTTGCCCAGGATACTCGAAGTGCACAACCTGTGGCCCAGGGACTGCATATTCCTATGCAAGGCCTTTACTGCAACCCCCCCCCAAAGGTGCCCCGACCCCCTTCCCCCACTGATTTCCCTGTCATCTGCACTTTCCAGTCTCTCCCCCAGAGATCCTCTTAGAGCAATCTGTATCAGGAATATTAAGATGTGTGTGTGTGCACGCATGTGTATATGTGCATATTTGTATGCATGTGTGTAAATCTGTGTGTATGCATGTCCTATACACTAATGGAGCAGCATAACACAGGCCCATGTCAAAGCAGGTGGGATGCTGCTCCAGTTATTCTATGAACCTGCCCTTTGCAAGTAATTGCCTCTAACTTTGCCAACCGTACAAGACAGTGTGACCCTTTTCTTTCAAAAATTCTACCAGCTGAACAGGTTTGGAAGAGGTGGTTGGAGCCAGGAGGGTTTGACAGGGTGGAGCCTTCTTAGGTATGGGTTAGCAGGGAAGGAATGCACAGTAATGAATGCACAGTCTGGGATGCACACTGTCAAATGGCAACGGTCACCTCAACGTGCCCTTTCTCAAGACTAGCAGTCTAGTGGCAGAGCATGCACATGTACACACAATAATTTAGCCATCAACAGACACGGCGATCTCCATATGGATGCCCGCTTGGAATGTTATATTTAAAAGTATTTACAACTGGACTTGTCCTTTTCACAGGATCAGTTTCCCTACTCCCATGCAGGGCTTGCCCAAGACATGTTGCTGCCTGAGCAACAAATCCTACCGGCCCCTCCAAATCAAGATACATCATATCAAGGGCAGTCAAGTTATTTTGGCACCTGAGGCAGAAAATCCCACAAGCACGGATTTGTGTAACCCCTCCTTGGAGGAAAAATAAAATACAACAATAATGAATTAAATAACAAATAATTTTGTGGCCTTTTCATGACACCCCAAATCAGCTGCCTGAGGAAGCCGCCACACTCCACCTAATGGCAGGGTTGGCCCTGTCCCAATGCTCCATCATGTCACATTATTATTATTATTATTATTATTTATTATTTATTATATTTATACCCCGCCTTCTTTCCTGCAAGGAACCCAAGGCGGCTTACATAATCCTCCTCCTCTCCATTTTATCCTCACACAACCCCTGTGAGGTAGGTTAGGCTGAGAGGCAGTGACTGGCCCAAAGTCACCCAGTGAGTTTCATGGCCGAGCGGGGACTAGAACCTGGATCTCCCGGGTCCCAGTCCAACACTCTCACCACTACGCCACACTGGCTCTCCTGGGGGCCAGTGTGTGTACACACATGTAAAAACATGATGGGGCAAGTTATGCAGTGAGTAGAGTTGTCAACTAGCCTGCTGTTTGCTTGGGTAGTTGCTTCAGTTTTTGTTGGTAAAGTTTTGGTTTTATTTTAAATACAGTGCCAACCACCACCACCACCCTTTAATTTTTAGTGCCTATTTACAGCACGGCATTTACCAACCAAAAGAATTACAGCCCAGAGCTTACTGTAAGCTCCAGGAATATGTGATAATTCAAACAAGAGGGAATCTGAGACACATATTTTGATAATATTCACAGCAAGGAAATGGAATTTGCACCCTATGAAATGTGATTCGCACAGTCCCAGTCATCAAACCACAACTCAAAAGTTGCCATTCCAAAAGGGAAAGGTACTTCTCACAGATTAGTAATTATCTGGGGGGAAACATCACTTAGCAAACAACTGCAAATGATTTCTGCCTCCAAAAATACAAGTTATTTTGCTTGCTGACAATGTGCGAACAGAAAAAGTAGATGCTAACTGAGTCACTGAGTCACTACAATCTATATTTGAGCGTGAAATGTGAGACTAAGGATGCGATCAGCTACACTCATCCTACATCAAATCACCATTTCACCCTTATGATTGCTGTGTGATTACAGAACACCCACACCTTTCAATTGGCCTACAAAGTCCCACTCAGTCTTGAATTGATCTAGGACAGAGGGTGTTTTTTCCCCCAAGCTTTCCTTCTTGGAGAAACCCTTTCCAGGTGAACCCTCTAACAAGAAGCTCCTTCATGTGTGCTTCAGGAAACCAATGTGTTGCAGATTCTGGGACATGCTCACAGTTGCTCTTTTACCATTCAGCACAGCAGATGAATATCGGTAGTGGGTGGCAATATATTTTTCAGGGAAGCTTCTTCACCATTACTGATCTTATGAGGAAACCCTAGGGTTCTCCAGAACACATTTTGAAAATTACTGTTCTTGGGCATTTTCCAGTTATGTGACTGTAGTGTATCCAATATAGCTTTGGACGTTGTTGTTTATTATTATTATTATTATTATTATTATTATTATTATTATTATTATTATTATTCCAACCACTCTTAAATGAAAGGTAACAAAACAAGACTAAGGCCTGTTTAGGGTTGTACCATAGGCAGCTGCCTGAGATGAACTGGGAGCTGGGAATCAGAAGTCAAGGGATGAAGACAAGGGACAAAGCCAGGGTTGGGATCAGGACTGAAGGACAAGACAGGAGGCAAGACCAAAGAGTAAGCCAGAAGTAAGGACTGAAGAGAAAGCCAAGATCAAAGGACAAACCAGAAAGCAGGACCGAAGAACAAGCCAGAAGTCAGGACTGAAAGGCAAGTAAAAATCGAACCAGGAGGCAGGACAACGATCAGGTAGGATCAAAGGACAAATCTGGAGGCAGGACCGAAGAGGAGGCCGGAGGTCAGGACCAAAATGCAAGTCAGGACTGAAGGAGAAACCAAGAGGCAGGACCAAAGAGCAAACCAAGAGGCAGGACCAAAGAGCAACCAAAGGATATAGAAGAACACCAGAACTCAGGAAGACTGTGTTGCACAGACAAGCCTCAACTACAACAGGAAGTCCTCTTATAGTATATTCCAGTCCAGGAGGATTCAATAGCTAGCCTTAGTAGTTGGAGTAAGTCCAGGATCTGAGGGTACTTCACTGCCTAGGTAGATGATGCAACCTGCACTTCACTGGCTCACCACATGGGGCAGCTGCACAAGACTAATCAGTCTGAGTCCTGAAGCTCCTGATATTCTGACATGGAAATATTAATAGCCAGGTCAGGTCAAGGAGAACCAGTGGGAAATGGAGACAAGCTAGCTTCTGAAAGGACAAAGTAGCACTTTTCTCCTTCACTCTGCACCTTTGAATGGCACACCATAAAGGTGATTAGTAGACAGACCAGGGGGATCAGTTTGAGGCACAGGTGATCTTGACAACTTAGGACTAATTTGAGTCTGAGGTGGCTTGCCCAATAGCAGCTCATATATACTTCTCCCTGTAGACATTCAAGAGTCATTCTCCCAACTGGTGGCCCTTTCCTCCAATAAGGGAAGGACTCAGAATACTGGTGATATTGCATTCAGATCACACAGTTCATTGCAGCATCTTTAAAAAAGATAAAAAATATTCAAGAAAAAACCAATGCGCATGAACAAGCCCTAATTAGATAAATTGCAATTTTAAGTTACTGTGCATGTTTCCAACTTGTATATATAAATAAGATAATTCAATAAATAAGTGGACACATGCACAGTTTTGTAAATGCACATGTCTACCTTCCAGCCAGCCTCTCTACCATCCCGCCAGCCGCCTTACCATCTGGTCTACATGTTTGCCTTGGCTGACGCAGACGCTGTTTGCTGGCTGGATTGGGGCTCCTTCCCTGGGAGGAAGCTCTGCTGCCATCAGGAGGAGGGCAACACACACACCCCGGCCGGCCTGATTGATAGCACCTGCCACCTGGCTTGCCTGACACTCCGCAGGCCTTCATCTGCCGGCCCGGAGCGGGGCCCAGTTCCAACTGACGTCTGACGGTGAGGAGACCTGAGCTGGCTGTACCATCCCGCCAGCCACTCGACCTTCCAGCCAGCCTCTCTACAATCCCACCAGCCACCTTACCATCTGGTCTACCTGCTTGCCTTGGCTGACACTTTGCTGGCTGGATTGGGGCTCCTTCCCTGGGAAGAAGCTCTGCTGCCGTCAGGAGGAGGGCAACCCCCCCCCCCGGCCTGCCTGATTGGTAGCACCTGCCACCTGGCTTGCCTGACACTCTGCAGGCCTACATCTGCCGGCCCGGAGTGGGGCGGCGACGTCTCCGAAGGGGATGACGCCAAAGGGGGTCGCCCCTTTGGGGGTGGCACGAGGGCGGGGGCCCTTCCCCCTGATTGTTAGGGCAAGGGAGGTGTGGGGGTGGGTTCCCACCTGATTGGCGGAAGCAAGGGGGCATGTGCTTATCTAATGGAGATAGTGGGGGGAGTTCTGGGGGGCAACGTATACCAATGTTGAGCGGCAGACGCTGGCAGAGTGCTAGGGGCAGGCCACGCCGAGTAAGGGGAACAAGGGATAGATGCTTAATATCTATCCCTTGTTCTGGGCCTGCTCAGAGCCAAGGGATAACTGGGGGATGCGTGTCTCCTTCTTCTGCCTTGTGTTTGCTGTTGTGTAATGCCAGGTCTGTTACCCAAAAAACATCTTTAATCCATGACTTAATCCTGGATGAGGGTGCGGACCTGGCATGTATTATGGAAACCTGGCTGGACAGGGCCACTGCTCCAACTCTTGGGGCCTTGTGTCCTCCTGGGTTTACGTAAGCCCAGCAACCGAGGACTGGAGGATGGGGAGGGGGAGTGGCTGTTATGTACCGGAAGTCCTTGGTCCTTACCAGACTCCCTCTCCGGGAGACCAAGTTTATTGAGTGCATGTACTGGAGGTTGGTTCCAAAGGGCAGTCTGGGGATTCTGCTCGTGTACCATCCAGCCCGCTGCACGTCAGACTCCCTGGCTGAGGTGCTAGAGGTGGTCTCTGATGTGCGTGTGTGGTCCCCCAGGCTATTGGTGCTGGGGGACTTCAACATACATTCGGAGGCTGCCATCATGGGGGCACCTCGGGACTTAATGAAGGCCATGGCTTTCTGGGAGTTGTATCCTGTATCAACTGGACCTACCCATGTAGCCGGCCATGCACTGGACTTGGTTTTCATTTCCGGGGAGGGAGGAAATGATTTGGAAATTGGGGGTATTTCCACCACCCCCTTGTCATGGTCAGATCACTTTCTGGTAGGGCTGGATTTTTTGGTGCCACAACCCCTCTGCAGGGGTGAAGGACCAGGCGTCTTATAGATACGGATGGATTCCTGAACACGCTTGGGGAACTGGAGCACGCAAACAGTAGCTCGGTCGAGACCCTGGTGGATGACTGGAATGCTGCAATCACCAGAGCATTAGACCGGGTGGCCCCGAAGCGCCCTCTTCACCTGAACAGAGCTCGCACGGCACCTTGGTTTACTCCATCGCTGCGAGCTCTGAAGTGGGAGGTGAGAAGGCTAGAGCGCCGATGGCGTAAATCCCACTCTGAAGACGATCGGACACAGGTCAGAGCTGCATCTTCAGCCTACCAGGTGGCGGTGAAGGCAGCAAAGAAGAATTTCTATGCTGCCTCCATCGCGTCTGCGGAGTGCTGCTCCAGGAGGCTGTTCCAAGTGGTCCAGAGCCTGGTCGGTCCAGTTGCTCCGGATCCATTGGAACAGTCTAAAACCTCCTGTGAGGCTTTAGCAAAGCACTTTGCAGATAAAATTGATCGGATCAGGAGTGGGATTCCGTGCGTCGTGGACACAGTGGGTGAACAGGGGGGGGGGCAGTGGCAGTCTGGTTTTGTGGAATCAGTTCCAGCTTTTTCCTTCTGGTGAAGTGGACAAGGTGCTTTCTTCTATTAAGCTGACCACCTGCTTGCTTGATCCTTGCCCGTCCTGGCTTGTTATGAGCTGCAGGGAAAAACTGGGTGGGGAGATCAGGGTGGTAGTGAATGCCTCCCTCGAGGAGGGAGTGATGCCATCAGCCCTTAAGGAGGCAGTAATAAGACCGCTTCTAAAGAAGCCCGCCTTAGATCCCCAAGATTTGAACAACTTTCGCCCAGTCTCCAATTTGCCATTTCTGGGCAAGCTGATTGAGCGAGTGGTGGGGGCTCAGTTGAAGGCACATTTGGATGAAACCGATTACTTAGATCCATGCCACTCAGGCTTCAGGCCTGGACATGGGACAGAAACGGCCTTGGTGGATGATATGAGGAGGGCTTTGGATAGGGGCGAATGCTCTTTTCTAGTCCTCCTCGATCTCTCAGCGGCTTTTGATACCATTGACCACGGTATCCTCCTGGACCGCCTGGAGGGGTTCGGCATGGGAGGCACTGTGTTGCAGTGGTTCCTGGTCCTTCTTCTCTGGAAGGTACCAGAGGGTAGTTCTTGGGGAGGAGGCTTCGGACCCTCGGCCGCTCACTTGTGGGGTGCCGCAGGGTTCCATCCTCTCCCCGATGTTATTTAACATCTACCTAAAGCTGCTGGGAGCTATCATCAGGAGGTTTGGGGTGCGCTGTCATCAATATGCAGATGACACACAGCTCTACCTCTCCTTCAAGTCCTCACCAAGGTTGGCTGTTGAAACCCTGTCCAAGTGCCTAGAGGCAGTGGGTGGCTGGATGGGAAGGAACATGCTGAAACTGAACCCCGACAAGACCGAGGTACTTCTGGTGGGAGACAAGGGAAGGTTAGGGGATGTTGACCTGGTGTTGAATGGGGTACATCTACCCCTGAAGGATCAGGTCCACAGCTTGGGAGTCATTCTAGAGACTCCCAGCTGTCCATGGAGGCTCAGGTGTCAGCTGTGAGCCGGGCGGCGCTGTATCCATTCCATCTGATGCGGCAGTTGCGCCCCTACCTTCCTAATCATCTGCTCCCATCAGTGGTTCATGCCTTGGTCTCCTCTCGCTTAGACTGCTGTAATGCGCTCTACGTGGAGTTACCCTGGAAGATGGTTCGGAAGTTGCAGCTGGTACAGAATGCAGCAGCTTGCCTGGTTAAAGGCTGCCACCGGCGTGATCACATCACTCCAGTGCTCAAAGAGTTGCATGAAGGGGGGGTATTTTGGGGGGAAATTGAATTATTTTGGCAGGAGGGAGGGATCTGGTACTGGTAGAGATCTAATTTTGGGGAGGGGATCCAGTACATTCCACTTTCAAAGCCATCAATGTTTCTTTTCCTTCTGCTATGTTCAGATCTTCCTTTTCTCTAGAATTAGATGAGGGTTTTGTAATACATTGTATTAAGGGCACAAGATAAATAAATTACATTGTACCACAACTGCATAATCGTTTGAAGGCAAAGATTTACATGAATTATATAAACAAATAATGATCTGGCAGAAACCACCAGAAAGGAATAAAGATTATAGTGAGCAGATTTCAAAGCAGATGAGTATGTTGTAGCTAGAAGTGGAGGTGAAAGAGAGGCAAAAATGAGGCCCTGGCAAGTGACAATCCAAATGACATTGCAGAAGAGATCATGATAAGAGTTGTTTGTTGGCTTAGACCACATTTATCACTTATATTGCACCGACAGCATGTAAACAACTGTACAATCCTTATCACATTCATGCACATAACATTGTCTTTTGAGGAACTGAGACTGAGAGAAACTGAAAGTCACCCAGTGAGTCTGTTACTGACTTGGAACTTTTATCCAGGCCTCCAAAGTCTACACTAGCCAAATGTGTTGGGGAGTTTTTCAGTTTCAAGGGGTCTCAAACCAGGGACTCTGGTGGCCACATCTGGGAGACCCATGTCGGGAGACATTTGGCCTTAAAATGCATCTGGCTCTAAACGGATGGACGAATATGTCTGTTTTGCTTTCTCCCACATTGATTTTTTAAAAAATAATATCTTATGTTCCTTCCATCTCAAATACGAAAAAAATTGTGAACTTTGGCAAATTCTTATAAAAAACAAGCCTAAATGAAATTCTCGCCCACTTGCACTTGCCATATTCAATAGGTACATGCAGAGGACCATGTTGTACCTGCCTGCCACATAGCTATTAAAGATGAGGAGCCTATCAGAAGAGGTGGCCACCCTAATTCAGCACAAGCATGGCTGAATGCACAGGGATTCAAACCCAGACTTATAATGGCTAACCACTCAAAACCCTGGGCCTGGTTGGACAAATCTGACTGTCAGTTCCCATTTCTCCCACATTCAGTTTTTTTTTTTAAATTCCAAATTATTTCTGTCATGAATAAGAAGAAAATCACAGAATCTGGTAAAGCCTTATTGAAAACAAACTGAAACAAAATTCTCACCCATCCTAGGCTCTGATCTGATCCTTTTTGATTCTCTGTGGTGGTGGTGGTGGTGTTGCTGTTGCTCTGATCTGCCTTCTGTTTAAGTATCTCGTTCCTTGGCTAAGGGTGCAATCCAACTGTGATGCCCATAGGCTCCTAAACTTGGAGGCTTACGGGCATCCCATGCAAGGCGGAGGGAGCGGCAAAGGTGATCTTCACCTCCCTGTCATCCCGCCCTGCATTTTCCACTAGATGGTATTTTTTGCCCATCTAGGTGGAGTGTCTCGGAGGGGGAGAGAAGGAGGCTAGATTCTGGTAGTTTGCAGGTGCTTTACAGGATGTCCTCATCCTCCAGGGCCTTTCTCATGCTTTCTGAGCATTGCCAGTGTGGCGTAGTGGTGAGAGTGCTGGAGTGGGACTCGGGAGATTTGGGTTCTAGCCCCCGCTCGGCCATGATACTCACTGGGTGACTTCGGGGCCAGTCACTGACTCTCAGCCTAACCTACCTCACAGGGTTGTTGTGAGGATAAGATGGAGAGGAGGAGGAGGAGGAGGATTATGTAAGCCTCCTTGGGTTCCTTGCAGGAAAAAAGGCAGGGTATAAATATAATAAATAAATAAATAAATTCCATGGCTTTTTCCCCCTTAGAACTAGGGTAATGGGCTATTAAAGGGATAGTATGCTATAAAACTCTACAAGTTGGTCATGTATTTTCACAATTCTGCTAAACTGCAGCACCACCTTGTGGCTGTGGAAATGGAACATAAAGAAAGGCCGAAAAAGAAATGCCCCCCGGGGGGGGGATGTGGAAAGGAGCCAATCTTAATCCTGCAAAGAATCCGGAAAAAGAAGCCTCAGTAAAGTGGTGTGTTAAACTGAGTTAACAAACTAATGTAGAAAAGCACTTAGCCTTGTTACATTCATTTCCCTGTAATTTCCTTTTCTGCTACATACACATGTGGTCTTTTGCTTAATATCCAGGAAGGACAGACTGAGGGCCCTGCCACAGTGTGTGAGATGCCCATACACACACACACACACACACACACACACACACACCAAGGTCTTGGTCCATGACTTGAATCCTTGGCACACCAGTATTCTGTATGAGTAGTACAGACAAAAAAGACCATCACTGTAATCAGAAGTAATTTCAGTGACAGCTACATTTCCACCTCTGAGAAGCAGATTTGAATGCCTGTGCCCATGGGATACTGTTAAAGCTAAGCAACGACTTAGAAGAGAACAGGGATCAGAGAACCTTGGAGAGCTTTTAACTGGAATACATTAAACAGCCATGGGAGACCCATGCTGAGCTATATTCTGAAGTTCACCTATCCCTGCTCATTAACCATACTCCCATTATGCCAGCATTTATACACACACATACAGAAATCATACCATAAGTATTAGGGCCTGTGGCTTACGCTGGCTCAGCTTGTCTGAGCGTGGAAAGCTAAGCAGGGTCAGGCCTGGTTATTACTTGGATGGGAGACCCCTCCTCTAGTTTCCTGCATTGAGCAGGGGGTTGGACTCGATAGCCTTGTAGGCTCCTTCCAACTCTATAATCTATGAAATCTATCCAATTCCTCTTATCCTTTCCTGTCCCTGATATCATCTGTGGCAAAGCTGATATTCACTGGATATCTACTGGACAGCTGATAGCATCTGTCCCAGCACCATCCCTACCTGAAGTGGCAGCTGCTTTGTAATTCCATGTAGGGATGTATGATACATTTATTTCAGATCATTTTTTATCAGGATTTACCCTGTTCACACCATCCGGACTGAACATGGGTTTGGATGCAAGCTGCAGTCGAAGTCCGTACATTTCTGGGCTTGCGATGAGATTTGCGGACCAAAAAGAATTGCGTGCATTTGAAAAATGCGCATGAAACAATGAGTACATATGAAACATTTGCACAAATACTCTTTAATCAATGGGAGAACAATGTGTACATTTCAAAGATGTGCACAACTGATGTGTCCGTATGGAAAAATATGCACGGATTTTCATGCGAGAAGAAAAAAACTCAAGGTTGCAACCTGATACACACTCAAGTTGGAATGAGCTTTGAGATGGAATTTGAAGAACTTTGGCGAGCTCGAGTTTTGCTGATTCGCACATCTCTATAAGCAAACAGTGACATGACAAGGGGATCTAGAGGGAGCAGTTTAAGGAAAATAGAATGATGGAGGGATGGACAGAATGGAAAGCATGGGAGCAGGGAACTAGAGTTGGGCAAGTGCTCTATGGGGTGGGGGTCCAAATGGGAGTATTTGCCAAATTATGAAAGGACTGAGGCTAATGCATGGAAACTAACAAAGTCACATACAAACAGAGTGTACTTATGCAAAGCTGTTCTGGCAGCTAAAGTATTAGTCCTCAAAAAATGAAAATCAAAGCCAGTGTGGCGTAGTGGTGAGAGTGTTGGACTGGGACTCGGGAGATCCAGGTTCTAGTCCCCGCTCGGCCATGAAACTCACTGGGTGACTTTGGGCCAGTCACTGACTCTCAGCCTAACCTACCTCACAGGGTTGTTGTGAGGATAAAATGGAGAGGAGGAGGAGGATTATGTAAGTCGCCTTGGGTTCCTTGCAGGAAAAAAGGCGGAGTATAAATATAATAAATAAATAAATAAATCTCCCACATGTGAACCAATGAATCATGAGTCTACAGCAACAGAGCACGTGACGTGGATCAAACAGGAGAATGAAGATAAATTTAAAGAAGTATGGGGCAACTATTTAGGGCTGTATACAGACTCAGTAGAGGAATGCTTAATCATATGTGAGCTTTTTAAAAAGGGGGGAGATAAAGATAACCTCCTGTTACCTATATAGAGGGTGGACTGAGGAGAATGAAGGGTTGAAGGGGAGAGGATGGAAAGAGGGGAACACTAGGAGGTAACTTTGGGCTATACGTAAAACAATGTCATTGTCATTGCATTCAAATGCCTCCTGAGAACACACTTGTTCACCCAGATTTTCTCTGCCTTGCGATTAATTGCAATTAATTAATCATATGCTGCCCCATCTTACTGTTCCTTGTATTGTTTTGAATTGTTCTTGTAGCTGAAATTGGTTTTGACAGTGTATTTTAAATGTGATTTTTAATATTTATATGTGAACCACTTAAAGATTTTATTATATTAAGTATTACAAATAAATAAATAAATATTCTATATGAAGTTGGTTACTGTTAGATTAAACTGTAATATAATAACAACAACAATAATATAATAATAATGAGGAGGAGGAGGACTGAGGCTGCAAATGTTCCATGGATTTTAGGATTGTGTTGATGGTATGGAAAACTCCTTATTGAACTTCAGGAGGCTGCCCAGGCCAAGAGTTTTGAGAGAGGACTTTTTATAGCTTGTTTGAAAGCTTTAAGGATTGGAAGTTGCGGAACTAAACTCTCTATCTTGGTACTATTGTGTATTGTATGATACCAGATAATTGTTCAGGTTTAGTTTAGAACTTAAGCTTAGGACACAATAAATGTGCTAGCCTTTAAAGGGCCACAGAACTCTTTGCTGTTGTGTTGCAAGAGACTGAAACATGGCCGCTCTTCTGGAATTTAATTGCAAAAGGTTCCACCTCCAGGAATTCGAACACTCCTTAGGGAGATGGTTTCATTCCCTTTAGATCTCCTTTTCACAGTCAGGCTAATCCCCCCCCCCCTGCAAGTTTCTGATAGCTCCTCATTATACCCGCTTTGTATATAGCTTGGTCTAAACAACCCATCTCCTGGCTTGATTTTACACAGCTACCTCAGTCCTCTCCCTACTTAGGCACATTGTACATATTTAATTTGTTCCTGCAGAGCCGCACACAGTCGCTGGATTCCCCAAGGGGAAGGGGAAAACAAAGCATGCCTTCAATGCACACAGAAAAGTAACAGATTGTCCTGAGATGTGCCTACCCTGCATGTTCTGGCACACACTTCAGTCTATTTACTGTATCATGCCATATGGTTTTGGGTGGTGGTGGGAGTGTGTGTGTGTGTGTGTGTGTGTGTGTAGAAATAGATGAAAAGTGAAATGCCTGTTTTTTGATGTTTGAATATTTTACATATTGTCAAATGGATTATAAATATATGTGCAGAAGAATCCAATGGAACTGTGCATGAGAGTGTGAGCATTCAAACTGGCAGCAAGTCCTTGACATTAGGGATATCAGGTGGAGATTAAGGCAATGCATCACTATCCAGCTTTAGCAAATGCAGAGAACTGCTAGAAGGGAGACCAGCCATACCAGCTAAGAAAGCCTCCATGCACCAATTGGCTAGAGTGGGTCAAGTAACACTTCCTAACCCTCAGGTCTCCAAGGCGGAGCCTGTGGGCACCAATGTGCCCATGAACACCGCTCTTGGCACCTGCATGGCTCCCTGCTCCTTTGGATATTTATTTCTCAAGATATTTTATTTTTTTTAAAAAAAAATATCTGGATGACTGGTATGCTACATAAAGAAGTTCCCCTGTTGGGTTTCGCCCTCCCACACCATATTTAGTTCAGTTCAAAAGAGTGGTTTTGTATTTTGGAGCTCAGATGCAATCTCTGCCATGGACATAGGCTGGCCATGTCTCACCAGTTTACTTTCTGGGAAATGAGTGTTTTGGGACCAGCCATGCCCACCATGGCAGCTATTTTATGAACGGGCAACCACCCCCATGGCAGCCATTTTGTAAGAGTGCCCACAAGACTCTCAAAATTCTAAATGTGCCCTACTGACCCAAAAAGGTTGGGGGGGGGACCCCTGCTCTAACCTCTATGAAGTTTTCTAGGTCAGCTTTGCTCACTGGTGCTCTTGCTCACCACAGTGACTAACAAAGTCACATACAAACAGAGTGTACTTATGTACTTCCTTGCCTTGCCATGCCATGCCCTCCGCTGCCCAGGAGCTGTTCTAACAAAAGTTATTTGGCAGATGGGCAAGGTTTAGGAAGGATGCTGGAATCTAGTGTGAGAATGACCATTTCTTTCGTTTCTTTCTTTTTCTAGCATGACAGTTTCATTCAGCCAGCATCTGTCTAGGATTCCAGCAATACCCAAATTAAAACTATATATGCTCAGAGGCTCGACAAAACTATCTCCTTTCAATTTGTGCAGAGGGGCAAAGTGGAAATAGTGGAATAAATAAACTCATTCCCCTGATGCTGCACTCTCCTGTCCTTTTCTTCTTAATGGACCTATACAAAGCCAACCCCATTCACCATGGCTACGGGCCTCTGTTTCTTAATGCACTCCGCTAAAGCAGCTTCCAGACAGTTCACGTATAGGTAGAACATGCTGCATAACGAGAAGCAAAAAAGCTATGACAACAGGACAAAAAAAGGCCCTCTTGACAGAAGAAGATTGATGGCGGCAAACAGAGAAGTGTCACAAAGCCAACCGCACACTTGGCAAACTCCAAGGCTGCATTTGTCATCGGCAGAGCATTCTCCCCAGTTCAGGTCCCTTGTTAAAGGAACCAGCTTGAGCGTTCCATGCCCAGGAGATGTAGAGGTGAAGAAGTGAAGACATCATTCTTCATTACTCACTCCGAAAAAGGGGAAGGAGAAATAAGAGAGGTGGCCACTGTGCAGTCTTGATTAATTACCAGTCCTGGCAATGACAGTGAATGCAATATATATATATATATATATATATATATATCTATCAGTTTCATAGCTACCAACACACTCAGCCGACATGCCTTGAATGAGAGCCATCAACAAAAAAGAGGCAGATGCTTTATGCTTAGATCCCAACGGTTCTGAAGCTTAAAAGCAAAGTATTCCAGAAGTGGAGGTTTTTTTTCCTCCTTGCTAGGCCGACGTCTGTATATTTATGCAATTTCCCATACCGTTTTGCACAGCATTGTTAATAGAAGCCATGCCAGAAAATATTTATAGCATGTGTAATGTGTGGAGAGCACACATGGGGCTTGCCTCACAAATGCTGCTATACCCAGTGTAGAGGGATCTTGGTTCAGTGAAGAGATTTTTTTTGGTAAATCTTTCCTATGTTAATCAATTCATCTGAGGGATGTATGAGAAATTCATTTCAGTTCGGTTTTGATGAGAATTTACCCAGTTTGCACCTCCCAGAGCCCAACACGGATCTGAATGCAATCCATGGTCAAAGCCCATTCAGTTCTGTGGGTGCAAAGTGATTTGCACGATGAAACAGAATGTGTTCAAAAATATGTACATTTGAAAAATGTGCATGAAAAAAATGCATATATATGAAAGATGTGCACAAACAATCTGGAGAACCTCAACAAGCTCAATTTTTGCTGACTTGCCCATCGCTAGCTAATATAGGACTATTCAAAATGGTACACTCAGGGACAAAACAGACATTACTTTAAACCCATATCTAGTAGCTAAGTATTCTTTTTCTCTTTTACTCTAGAGTAAGTGCAGTGGGACTGATCTGGGTGTTAAAAGCCCCCCTCTGCCCCCATACTAGGGACTCAGTCAGTATTGTGGCTGTGTATACTCTGGAGTGAAAATGCAATTTCCCTATTCTGTATGCTCCATCTTCAGGGTTGGTTCCTGGTCTGGAGTGGTGTGGATTCAACTCTCCATGGAGCCACCCCTCCCCAGTCTGGCGATATGGGCTTGCAACCCCTCCTTTTAAGGGGTAGATGACTGGGCAATCCTGCTGGTTTGCATGTAACCACCCCCCACACCTCTGCCTGATTACCAAGGCCAGAAGATAGTAAGGAGGGAGTCTTTTGGCCCCTATCCCATAAGCTAAGCACACTTAAAGGGGAAGTAGCAGATTTCAGATTTTATCAACTGAATTTAGATTGTGCCAGGCCCAGACTAGGGGCATCTTCGCATGACACGGGAACCGCGGGGAAGCAGAAGTCCCCCGCGGTTCCCGTGTCGTGCGAACGCCGACCGGGGGTGCCCCCGCGGGACAGCCGCACATGGGACGCACGCAAAGTGACCATGGGTGGTAGAGGGGTAAGCCACTACCGCGCGTGGCCACCCTGCCGTGCAAACAGCAGGCGGCCGTCCCGCAGGGGCCGCACAGAGGCGGCAGCCCAGAGCGGCCGGAGCTGCCGCCGCTCCGGCCTATAGGGGCAAACGTCCCCTCTGAGCATCCCGGGCCCCTGCCCCCTAGCCCTGGGAGGCCCGCACTGCGGTGCGGGGACTACCGACTCCACCGGGGTCCGCCCACGCGCGCAGGGCGCAGGTCGTCTGTGGCGCCCCGCTGGACCCCACGGATCGCCCCGTGGTGCCTCCCCCGCCCGCAGCCTGGGTCATGCGAACCGGCCCTAGGTCTATAAGCAGCTGCCATACTCAAATCTAGACCTTAGAGCCCAGGGTTCCTGAAGTCAGCAGTCTGAACTCGAGGCTGGGGTTTTGGGTGCAGCAAGCAGAAGGTGCTGCTCTGCTGAGTAGGCTGTGGTGGCCAGCCACTTATGCAGTGCCCGGAAAGAGGAAATGCATCGTCATAAAAGCGGACACAGATTTGCATTAAATTTGCATACATTCTTTTATAAGCATAGGCACAAATTTAGAAATAATTCCTATGATTTAATTTGAAATACAATACATCTCCCCATAGTAGGGAAGACGGTGACCCGTGTGCCTGCTCTCAGTCCGCTGCCCAGGTGCTAACTGCTGATGGTCCATGTCAAGGCCCTGGCTCTCCCTTCTTATGGTTCTTCATCTTTAAACTAGACATGAACCGGGCAGCCTTTCAAATAGAGGAGCGTCTTCTGACAGTCCTTCAAATAGAGGTCCATTTCACTTTCTCCCACATTTGAATTTTTGCAATCGCCCGTTCTTTTTCTCCCAAATATGATGAACTTTGCGAGTTTTGGTAAATTCTTATCAAAACTGAAATGACACAAAATTCTCACCCATCCCTCACACACGTGTACATGCACACTGCAGGGAGAGATCATTGCACATTTGGAAGTAGGCTTCGAATAGACTCAGTACCTCCGCTATTAGAGAGAAGACAATAAATGATTTGAGGGCAAAGGGAGAGAAAGTGTGCTTGAGCATCTCTTCTCATTATGCATTAACGTCTGTAAACTTTAAAGCCGGAGAGGGAATAATGCTGTACATCATGTCAGCATCTTTCATACCAAGGCTACTGCCTTAGCAGGATGCTTTCACCTTCTCAACGCAGAATGGCAACTGTGGTCAGTTTGTGCAGGTTCCCTGTTTATTCTCATTGTTCATGGGAAGTCCTTAAATCCAGGCAGCGCTGGCTGGTGCTATGGGCTTCACGGCTTCCGCTTCATTGCGAAACTTTGTGCAGGTCTGCAGGATGTGTCGGATGTGAATTTCACTCAGCTCACACCAGTAAAAATTATAGAGCAAGTGCTTAGAGCAATTAACGGATGTCTCACGCTGGAATCAATACTTCCAAACACCCTGCCCTTGTTAATACTTTGGCATCGGGTGATGTCCCTCACTTCAGTTTCTTATAATTATATACTTTAATATAAATTTCCATTCATAATTTTATAATTAAAGTTTGAAATAATAACAATTTTTTTAAAAAAATAAAAATAAAAGAAGGGGTGAAAATAAAGCAACCCATTCTGGTATTTTAGATCAATGTGCTTAATCTTAAATATTCTAGCACTAGATGTCTCTCCTGCTAATTTAGGATAAGCTCAGATGTGATGTGTCTTTGCTGTAGATTAAAAATGAGGGTTCAATACTTAATTATAGAACTAAAATTAGGGGGTTTACTAGCAAGTGCTTTATTAGCTTCTATGTACATGAGCAAATGATTCGAAGTTAGAAGGAAATCTCTTCCCCCCCCCCTTTTGTAATGAAAACTGCTTGGTGGTATGCTGGTGGCAGTGAAGTTTAGTAGCCACCTCACAATAAAACTGTCTGTAAACAAATGTGTGTATCCTTCAGCAGCATCCTAAAGGGGGGGGACCTATCTGGTCTGGACACAGCAACCTTGCAAAGATGGGAATGCCATTGGTCCATTACAAAATGCACAGCAGCTACTCAGTGGGTCTAGACTGAGTAACCTACTACATGCCTATCAAGGAGCTAATGCAGTTTAATGAGTTCTGAAGGAGGGAGATGTAGGGGTGAAGTACATGTGATACATAATGCTTGATGCACCATTGTTGTCCTTTTACTCCTAATAGCTCTTATCCCCCGCCCACTCGATTTCCAGTGGGACCAAAGACCAGAGGGAGGAGGATTAACTCTTTTCACCACTGTTGGAATCCTGATGAAAATAACCCCCTCCCCAAAGCTACCATTAGCTCTGGAGGCGGGGAGCATCCACTGGTGCCGATAGATGCTTCCCTTCCAGGGCTAATAGTGCAGAAGGGGTAATTTCATTGAGACCCTGGCTGAGGGGAAGGGTTAATCCCTCTCTCTGTGCATCATAGACCAGAGGAAAATCTCCTCCACTACAGGGGCTATTAACAATAAAAACAACAACAAACAAATGGAACTTCAAGTGACATGTTTGGTGTCCCATCCAGTTGGGCCCTCTGCCTCAGTGCTACAGGAAGCAACTTCCGGTTCTAGATAGACAGAAGTTGGCTACCAAGTAAGGGGAAATTTTCTGCCCCTTTCTTCCCTCAGATATACAGAGATCCTCTGCCCAGGTCGGCATCTGCTCCACCTCTTTGTCCAGCAGCAAAAGAGATTCCCGAGTGTTTTCTACTTTGCTGGGACAAAGGGGTGATGCACATTTGCTTAGAGGAGCAAAAGAAAGCACCATGTCCGCATCAATGTAGTATGTAGGGCCAGAGTCAAGGATAGGCATGGTGTGGGGCACTTGCCAATGGCCCACACCCCAGCAGGGACCCACTGACAAGACCCACCTGGAGTTGCTCCTTCTCTTCACTGTTGCAAACTGCTTGTCCACCTGCCTCTGGCTCAGACAATGGTAATGGTGAGAAGGAGGAGCAGTAGATGCCACTGCCTACTTCCTCTCTGCATGTCAAACTAGCAAGTGGTAGCAATGATGAGAAAGTGGATGCAGAGCAATAACAGCTGGTGAGAACGGTGGTGAGAAGGCAGACTCACTGAGGGAGTGTGCCTATTGAGGGTGTCTTGCCCAAGGGCCCTGAGAAACCTGGAGTCAGCCCTGGTGGTATGCACCGTTACTACTGATGCAGCTGAGACGGAGGGAAGAAAACAACTATGCTCAGCGTTGTGCCTGTCATTTAGCAACCTCTTCTAGCTCAATCCCTTTGCTTTCCTTCTGCACCTCCCTTCCCCGTGCATGTCACATCTCTCAGGCTGCAGGTAGCATGGAAACCAGTGGGGATGGGAAAGTGTTTGGCAGCTCCTGATATCTGTCTAATCTAGTGCATTGCTGTCAGAACAGCATGAGGAAGTCATTCTAACTTACTGCCATCTGTAAGTTGCCTGAAACTTGTGTTCAATCTCCAACACTGTCGGTTTTATCTTCTTCCGGCGCTCATGCGTACCCACACCAAAGAAAATAATAACGTGCGGGGTGGGTGGGGGCAAGGCCCACATAGTTTGCTACTAATGGTGGTGTTCCTATAACAGTGCTTACAGGGGTGAAGTTAACATCCAACAATCACAGCCTACCAAAATGAGTTTGCACAGCATGGATCCCAGCCATGTCGGAAATCTGAGATTTAATTTTCAGCTGATAACCTGATACTCTTCCATGGGCTCTGACGTCCGCTGCTTTGCTCGCTTTTCTGGGGCGGGGGAGGCCTTTATTATAAATGGAGACTGTCATTGTTATTGCACCAGCAATATGCATGATGCTTTATAGAGGAACAGAAGTTAACTAATTAAAAAGACAAGCCCCTGCCCTGAATAGCTTACAATCTAATTGACAGACAAGGAATTGACAGGGTAGGAAGGCAAGTCACGGTCTAACCCTAGCCTACTTCACAGGGTTATTATAGTGGAGGTAACCCATATCCATGTTTGCCAATATACACATTTTTTGCAAGCAATTTTCCTAATATACCGTAATGCATTTTTAGTATGTACTTAATGTGTATTTTTACGTGTCTTGGTTTGACTGGAGAACTCCATTGCAACATTTGGAGAAGTGCCCGTTTCAAAGGATAACTCAGTTTCAATCTGCATAGTGGTTTGAAAGTGTGAAATTAGATAACTTCACATTACAATTAAATGTGAACTGAACAAATTTCGTCCTCATCACTAGGACTCAAAATGTAGATTGTATGATCATCAGGGTGGGCTTGTCTTATTTGTACGTGTGCTACGTTAGGGTGGAAACAGACGGTGGTCCAAAGTGCGGTGGAAGTGGTTTGAAGCCCTTCCACCGCATTCTAAGACATTTGTTTTCATGATAGGGAATGGGTTTCAAAACCACTTCCACCCCACTTAGAATGCCTGTCTGTCTGTCATTGCCCTTTTTCAATACAGCCATGTACATTCATGGTGCTACACCAATAATAAATAATGCTAAGAGCGCTGAACCCAGGAAGCCGTAAAAAGACCCTGGTCAGCAAGCCAAAGGTGGAATAACATAGACTAACAAAAGCAGTGCCAGTTTTAAATTTGACAGGAGGGGGGGGGGGAGATTAGAGATGTTTTAGGATCTGTACATTTTCTCTGCACCACAACACTTCCATTGATGTTCTCAACACACAAACGACTGTGCTAGTGACAAAGGAGACCACCTCGCCAGTTTGGCAAGTGATCTCTTCATTCCAGTTATCTTTACAATAGGAGTGATTGATTCCTCATTATACAGTACTTTGCAGTGAACTCTCCTACTGAGAAGTCTTAGATGAATGTTAACCTTCACCAGCACTTTGACAAATTTCAGTGTATTTGTCCTCTCCTTAACATAAGGTGCATCTCAAAAATCGGCAGCCGAGCCTTCGGAAGGGACCACTTTGTTCTGTGTTAATCTGACAGTAGAGATGAACTGAATGCCCTCCAATGAACTTTTTCCATACAGAAACAGGGCTTTGGGGGACTTGAAATGTTTCCCTGATGCCACTCACCCCGTACCATGTTGTACCTGGTTGCTCACATTAGCAGCTGTGATCAGCTGCAGCTTTAGCACCATTTTTTGTTTTAAAATCTAACCCCTTCCTTCTGAGGGCTAAATTACACAATACAGTAATACCTTGGATTACAAGTAACTTGGTTTGAGAGCATTTTGCAAGACAAGCAAAATTTTAAATATTTATTTAATTTTTTTTAACTTGATATACAAGCGACGTCTTGCAATACAAGTACTGTAGTACGGTTTAAATTAAAAATCCCTGTACAATTTTTTTGGGGGAGATTTCGTTTTGATATAAGAGTGTTTTGGATTACAAGCACATTTCCGGAACGAATTATGCTCTCAATCCAAGGCATGACTGTACGTTAAGCATGCAGCCAATCCTCACTTTCTTTTTACCCCAAGTAAGTGTGCAAGGCCTCAATCTGCACATGGGTAAGGGGGATTTAAACCTTCCCACCCAGCTGCTCCACCATCCCACATTATCCCCCTGCCATCTGGGAGCGTAAAAATGAGGGAAAGTCAATTGATGGCAATGGAGGATTTTCCACTTTTTGTATCCTACACAGGGTGGGGGGGATTGGGCAGGGGAGTGGCTGGGTGGGAAGGCTTAAACCTCCCCTTACCTGTGCATGTTGGTCACAATCCAGATTGGGGCCCTGCACACTTACTTGGGGATTAAAAAAAAGAAAGTGAAGATAAGCTTCATGCTACACATTTAACATAGTGTGTAGTTTAGCCCTGATTGTGTCACTGCAGGCAGAGTTGGAGGTGGTGGTGGTGGGAATGGTACAAAAATGTAGCTGACAGGGGCGGTGAAGAGATTCTCAGTAGAATACTGTTGTTGCCAAAAGGCTAGGCCTTCTCTCTGCAGTGTTCCCCCCGCCCCCATAAAAACCTGAAAAGTCCCTGCCACTTGAAGAATCTCAAAAGCGAAGGGGAAAAGTGCTTCGTGCAGGGGGAAGGGGTGGAAATGTGAAAAGCACTTCCCTGTTTTTGTTCAGCATAATCTGACAGGTTTGTCTGATGCCTTGTGAAGAAGACAATATTTCATCTTGGAACAATCGAGCCATTAGCAAGTCAATGCAACCTGCGCAGAGGCTACCAGCAAATAACCCAAGTCCCTGTAGGGCAGGAAGCTGGAGAAGTACAATTATTTACCACCACCACCCAAAAACAAGCAAAAAACTTTTCTCATTAGGTTTTTCTGCCACTCTTCAACTTCTCCGGCTCCTTTATCTCATCCGCATCTTCCACCCCTCTCCAACTCACCCGTTATTTTATTACAAATTAAATAATTACTGGTCTCCAGCTCAAAACACTGAAGATTTCACATCTTGTTTGGTCTAATTATATCAGCTGGCCTGACAAAAATGGTTTCATCAATGGGATTGAACTGCAAGAGCACCGGCTAATCAATTCTTTGACACTTAATTAAGAACTCTGCTGGTCTTCAAGGAGCCACCCAAAGGGGAAGGGTAAAGTGTTTCCATATAGAGTCCAGGCACTTAAATCTCTCATCAATGAGGAAACAGGCTCCTTTAACTGTTTGCCATTCAACTTATACAGCTTTGAAATTAACCTCGCATTTTGTATATCATTTATTTTGTGCTCATGCAACATGCACACGCACCCTTACACACAATGGGTCCCCCCCTCCCTTTTCTTATTAGTTTCTTTAATCTCAGCCCTTCTGTCGGTAATGGCTTCAAAAACCCTCTAAGGCCTTAGATCTCCTTTCAAGCAGCTGTTTCCAATGCAAGCCACAACAGATAGGCCTGCAGCCATAACACTTCAAGCTGTGAATGCATCAGATCCTATCAGGTAATCAGGGGAAAGCATGTCCCGGCTTCGGATGGGAGAACCTCTGGAAAATTCAGGCCGACACAGGATAAGGTAATGGGGCTCTGCAGGGTGGGGGGTGGGTGCTGTGAGCATGTACTGATCCTGATGATAAGAAATATCACGCTGGGGGGAATTGTGTGAATGACTCAGTGGGAATCCCCTCCTATGGCAGGCTGCAATGTACCGGCTGTAAGGAGTCCTGAAGAGCGACTCTGTGGGGACTGTTTTCCTACTCAGAACCCAGTAGCTCAATATGCTGCTTTGCTAAATGTTGCATAATTGAGATGTTGTCACTCCAAAGACATATTTGTTTGTGCACATGCAGGGCCAGCCCTACTGTTAGGCAGCGGCAGATGCTGGGGGAGGGGAGCAGAGCAGTGTCAAGGTGTTGCAGGACAGCTGTGTGTGCCATTATGTGGCCTGCCTGCCCTGTGCCCCCTAAACTAGGCTGCTGCCCTCAGGTGCAGTGGAGGATGCCGTTCTGTCACCACGGTTGAAGGAAGGATCCAACTATCAGCCCACCCAGTCAGCTTCTGCATATGGAATGGTGGGGCGCGCCATCTTGTCCTTTGTCTCAAGCAGCAAGATGTTTTGAGCAGGCCCTGTGTGTGTTATGAGAAAATGCCCATCTCTGTGTCCTGGTCTACACACATAGCAGAATGAGGTGGGAATAAGGTAGTAGAATAGACTTACCATTTCAGACTATAGATGGACAATCACAGTTTTGAATGAGTCCTATGTATGTATGTGCTGGGCTGAACCATTTGGCCCAAATATCATCTTTACTTTCATAGGGTGTGGGTGGTGAAAATCACCCACCCCTAAAGACTGGATTAATCCTGCAATTAGAAAGCTAACACAGCAGTATGAAAATCTTGATCCCTGATATCCTAGTTTTCTATTTCCACGATGATGGTATTGTTGTTGTTAACAGTTTCTTAGAAGCAGGTGAATATTATCACCCCCTGCACTTTCAAGTGGTACATCTCACTATACCACCTTAGGATTCTATCACCGCATCCTCCTGCACATATAGACCAGGATTCAGCTATTCCGCTATTCCCACATCTGGAGGACACCAGGTTGGGGAAGACTGTTCTGGACTATCAGTGGACAGGATGTTTGGCTTCCTTCCTAAATGTAGGCTTTCTGCTTATTCAGCAGCCCTGCTTTTTTTACGGAGGCTATATCAACACTATAGAGACATTCCCTAGCCCCATATATGCATCAAATACCACTGGGAGGAAGAAAATTGGACTACTAGTGTTTTTTTTTTCATATTGATCATGTTTATAATTTTAGAAGATACTTCTATGAGAATTATAATTCCCTTTGACACTAAGGGGAGTGATAATCTTAAGGTGAACTTGAAGTTTCCTGCCTGGGGAAAACGAAGGGGAATATAGAAGGCAGGGATGGGGACTCGGACTCTAGGACTCAACTCGTGAGTCGGACTGAGTCCCCCCTCTGACTCGAGTCAGACTCGAGTCCCAATATTTTTAATGGGACTCGAGACTCGACTCGGGACTCGAGACCAAGGACTCGTGTTCCAAAATCGTGTTCCTCAAATGCAACATAGATAGGTTTTAGGAAGTACAGCAAGTTTATTTTTTAAAATCATTTTCCTAAAATGCAACCTTTCAGACATTTTGGGTTTGGCTGCCTCTGCCTGCCTGTTTGGAGTTCCCTGCCTCCTCTGTCTGCCTGGTCTCTTCTTAACCAGTTCCACAGTTTGAATTGTCCAAGACAAAGGCCTCTGCCTGCCTGGTTATTTTGGGTTTGTCTGCCTGGTCTGTTCTTGTCAAAATCATTTGCAGAGTTTTGAAATAAAAAGGCACACTTGTGCCTAGAATTTATTTAAGCCACACATCTGAAGTAGCCTTATTTTGTTGGGGAAAACCCCCATGGATTTTAATAGGGACTCGTGGAGTCAGTTTTGGGAGTGACTCGTGACTCGTGAGTCACCATTTTGGACCAAGGACTCGGACTCGAGACTCGGGTCCAAAGACTCATGACTTGACTCGTGACTCGGAACCAAGGACTCTTCAACATCCCTGATAGGAAGGAAACTCGAACAAGCCCTTTCACACCTCCATTATTCACATATACTGACCACATGATGCGGGGGAGCAGGATCACACCCTCTGGCCCTGCCGTCAACCTCTGCACATTGAGCAGAAGATGTGAAAACGGATTCTACTGGTGTAGGCAGATCCAAATGTATGGGAACCTGGATCACGCAGGGTTCCAAAGCACATGGAAGGGCCTCAACGTTTACAGTTCTACATACATAGAGCCTAGGGCCAAGGTACCCCATTTGCAGAAGGTGAAATGGAAGCATCTTTGTGATTTGAGGGTGGGGGTTATTACCAAACACAGAGTGGTAACTGTATGGTGTTGTTTCATGATCCCCTGTGGCATTTGAACACAGTTGGCCATGAAAACACTTAGCCATGAATGGGGCTGCATGCATGTCTAAAAATCCATCAAAACAAAATCTGTACCAAAGTAACCCACAAGAAGAGCTGGATTCGGCAAGCAGTATACATTATATTTTGTTGTTGTTGTTATTTATCTTAATTAATTTATTCTGATGCTAGCTGTACGGAGGGACAGAGAGCTATGCAGGGAATTAAAGCCCTGCCTGACTACAGGAAATGCAGCTTAGCACCTGCCCTTTCCCCAAATTTCACCAAACATTGGCTAACTGAAGGCAGGGTATAAATATAATACATAAATAAATAAATAAATAACTGCTCTCAATGCTGTATTCACAGCCCTAAGAGTAAGAAGCGTGTTTGGGTTTTTTTTGAAGACTGAAGCTGAGTTTTTTCAGGGTGCTGAATTCTGCACCCAGTATACAATTCTGTACTTGTGTGGTGCAATCATAGGATGATCACACTGCATGCAGAGCCTTGGCTACGTATAATTCATTTTAAGCAGACATAATGGATACTTTCCATTAATATTTTCTCCCCATCCCATGAACACTGACTCCCTTCTGATGATTTTTCAACATGGGGTTTCGTTGAGCAGTTTTTACCTGGGGAGTGACACACATTCAGACAGTTTATGCCTCTTGTTAAATAAATAAATCTAGATAGACCTTTAGATTTATTTATTTATTCATTCATTTTCTATACTGCCCAATAGTCGAAGCTCTCTGGGCGGTGTACAACAATCAATTAAACAACAACAACAATAAAATACAATTAAAATATAAACAATAAAACATTATTGTAGATGGCTGCAGCAGCTCTGCATTCTAGTTTGTTGGCCACAACTGTGGTGCCGTTTGGATCTTCTTTGTCCTATCACAGTGATGTTATCATGTAAGTAAATCAGATATGGCCACATGACAATGTAACTGCGGGTCAAAAAGGCTAATTCAAGGTTAGGGCAATGCTTCCTGAATAGGCAGTTCTTCCTGAATAGGCAGTGCCCTCATTCTGAATGAGCTTTGTTTGCCCTCAGTGATGTTGCCATGCAATCTGATTGGCTATGTGACAATGTGACTGCTACTGGGAAGAAGAATACACATTTTAAAACAAAGAAACGGAGTCAAAGTAGTAGCAGGTTTGGGCTGCAAATTCCATTGGACAGTTACAAAAAGTGTATGGATTTGGAATCATTTTAGTGGTCCTCAAAGCCTCCTTTTCATGATGAAAAAGTTGGCTTGGGTACACAGTTGCTCAGCCTGAAACTACTGCTAAGTATAATGAGTACTGGAGTGTCTGATCTTGAAAAGAATCCAGAAACCAATGACATCTCACCAGCATTTTAAGCAGAGTTTATAAAAAGCCCACATCTATGAGGCCATTGACTGAGATCTACTCTACGATCTGGATGGAAGGAAGTGTCATAGGCATATTACACAAGGAGTGAACTTTCTGTTTTCCGGTGTCAAAAGAAATGGAGTTTCTGTTTCACTGCAGGGATTCAGTTGATCTACTGATGCACTTTAGTAGTAGTCTAATGGCACAGTGTACGATAAAATGATACCAGATGAAGCAGGGAAGATAAATACTAAAAATCACAAAATGACGCTATCACTGCAATGGTTTTTCGAGGCTCCCAATTGCTGGTAAGACGTGTCTTCCTACACTGTAATTGTTCTCTTCCCTGTTCCATTCTTTAATGCCAAGAGACAAATATACAATTTACTTCACTATTTATTTTTTTATTGCTCTTTTCTTAGAAAGGAACCATCCATATAGGATGGGGAAAAGCCTTTGGCATCTCCAAGGAGAGAAGTGGCAGATTAGAACCATGAAAGGACTATTTGGACTGGGGCTCCCCAGTCCTGTCCTGTTCAATCTACTATTGGGCATACCTTACATTAAACATTTAAATTAGTTTAACTGCCAGGGCTCTCTCCCAAGAATCTGAGAAACTATAGTTTGGTGATATTGCTGAACACCCCCCCACACACACACACACACAATTATGGGCAGTATCCAATGGGGCACTTCCGTCCCCGAACAATTCTCTTGGGCCCCACAGATTCCATTGTATAAGCGAGACACACCACTTCTACAACAAAGATTTAACACTTCTTAGAGGAAGCCCCAAAATGAGTGGAAACACTCATTTCTGGATCAGGACAGGTGGGCAGAGCTCCCTTATGCGAACTCCACCCACCTGCCACATTCCAGAAATGAGCATTTTCACTCATTTCCAGTTGCGCCCTGAAGCACTAAATCTGCATTCCACAAGTGGTGGGCACCGCTTGTGGATGGAAACTGGAGGGGTGCAAGAGAATCAGTGTGGGTGTAGGTGCTGCATTGGATACTTCCCTGCATCTCCCAGGTTTCCCAGGGAAGAGAAACTGACTATTAAATCAATTCATGTCTCATGTGGTGTAGATGTCTCATAGGTTAGGTCACGAAGCTTGAATTCCCACCCCTAAATTGCTTCTGAACATGTGAAGCTGCCTTTTTCTTAGGTAGACCATTGGCTTTAATGTCCCGATGCTATCTTCTCTGACTAACAGCAGATCCCTACAGTCTCAGGCATAAATCTTTCCCAGATCTGCTATCTGAATTATCTTAATGGAGATACCAAGGACTGAATCTGGAACCTTCTGCAGGCAAAGCATGTAATGACCTAGAATACATCCACAAAGTGGCTTGAAATATAGGAACAGAAGAAGCTGTCTTATTCTGAGTCAGACCATTGGTCAATCTAGCTCAGTTTTGTCTACACTGACAGGCCACAGCTTTCTAAGGTTTCAGGTAGTAGTCTTCCCCAACTTTACCCGGCAATGTCAGAAATTGAACCCTGTGACCATCTGCGTGCAAAGCAGGCACTCTACCACTAAACTGCATGGTCCTTTCTCCAAATAAATCTGAAGTGGCCTTATACCCAGAAGAGACCATTGTTGCATCAAGCCCAGTATTCTTTATTTTGGCTAACAGAGAAGAAAAAGATGCTTGCAAAATACTATGATAGCAACATGTGTGGCAGAAGAGAAATTCTGGAATATCCAGGTGCCTCCTGGAACTGAATTTCAAGAGTTTTCAAGTTCACTGGTAGCAGTAGTGAGGCATGAAACCAGTTCCCCTCAAAATATGGAATTGTTCTCAACTGCAGACAAAATAAGTAGGAGTATAGGAAGCTGCCTTATAGCCAGGGGAGGCTGGTGACTCTTATTTTGGTGGGGCTCTGAATCCATTGCAGGTGTTATGTGGAGCTTTATGGAAGCTATCCAAGGTGCTGAACTCCATCCCCAAAATAGGTTCACCACTATTGAGCACCAGGGTTAGCTCCTATAAAGCTTCACATAAAAGCTTGCAATGGATTAGGAGCCCCACTGAAATAGGAGTCACCTGCCTCCACTGCTAAAAAACCAAGTCAGACCATGGGTCCATCTAGCCCAGTATTGTCAACACTGACTGGCAGTGGCTTGCCAGGGATTCAGGCAGGATTCCTTCCTAGAAGATTCCCCTACACTAGAGATGCTGGCGATCAAACCTGGGATCGTCTTCATGCAAAGCATGTGCTCCGCCACTGAGCTACATCACTACTCAAATAAGCGGTGCTGCAAGCTTTTGTCATCTACAATATAACTTCCACTTTCTCTCTGTTGTTACTGGTTCCTTTTCTTGACTCACAAACAAACCTGCCTTTCTTTGACCACTTTGCCTCTCAATTCATTTTGCTCATTCTGACAGAGTTACATCTTATACTGGTCTATGTTATTTTTTGTTTATTTTTCTACACTACTTCATTGTTCACAGCTTCCTGTATTGACTGACTGTTACTTTCATGCACCACATGTGTGAGAAATTTGTTTGGGTTTGCTTTTGATAAGATTTACCTAGTTGGTTCCTCCTGGACTGGAACACAATCTGCAGTCAAATTCCATACATTTCCAAGCTTGCAATGTGGTTCATGGGTTGAAAAAAATGCATTCATTAGCATGTGTACATTTGAAAAATGTGCATGAAAAATGTGTACTTTTGAAAAATACACACAAAACTTCAATCAATGGGAAAATAATGTGTACACTTCAAAGATGTGCACAATTGATGTGTACATTTGGAAAAAGGCGCACAAAAATGCACATGACTTTTAATGCAAAAAGAAACAACTATTGCAATCTGATATGGACACAAGATGGTGAACTGTTGTAAACCGCCCAATAGCTTCGGCTACTGGGCGGTATAAAAATGTATTAAATAAATAAATATGGAAGGAACTTTAAAGTGGAATTTGGAGAACTTCAGCAAACTCAAATGTTTCTTGTACGCACACCCCTAATTTATGTTGCAGTGAAGTTGTGGTAAATTACTCAGTAGTATTTCCTTATATGGCAGATGCTCATAAGCAATTTGGGGGTATCTTACTATCAGAAGACTATTTGTGTGGTGTGCAGACAGCCTAAAGTACCACAGAGTCTATTGGTAAAGGGAAAGTTATGCAGTTACTATCATAGCTCAGTGGCAGACCACATTTCTTTGCATGCAGAAGGTCACAGGTTCGATCCCCGGCATCTCCACGTAGGGCAGAAAAAGACCCTGCCTGAAACGCTGGAGAGCCACTGCCAGTCAGTATTGACAATACTGGGCTAGATGGACCACTGGTCTGACTCCGTGTAAGGCAGCATCCTATGTTCCTTAAGCTGTTCCAACCAAGCAAATCAGGGGACTTGGTAAACTCACAGGGAGTAGAGCTTGTGTTACGGACACTCTCGATTTCATTTATTTTTATTTATTTTGAAGTTGCGAAAAATGTTTGCCTGGAGCAAAACTTCAGGGTCAAATTGGAGGTTCCTCCTCGGGTAAAACATCAGAGAAATGTTGACAGAAACTTGAAACAAGCTCCTTTCACACCTTCATTATGCACATATTACTGAACACATAGGGGGGAGCAGTGTCAGCTGCTATCTGTCTGGAGAGGAGTTCTGGCGACAGTGGCAGGTTTTTTTCTGGCTGCCCCATCCCAAAAGTCCCTGTCCCAAATCGCAGAGGTGCTTCCCATTTCACCATCTGCCAATAGGATAATGAAGAGATGGGGTTGATTTGGCCCTAGCTCTATGTACATGTAGCTGTAATTGCATGGTGTCACATTGAATTGAATTGCATCACATTCATGATCAGATTTCCCAGTCATTTGGATGTGCCTACATGTGTAGAAGCACTTAACTTAATGTGCAGAGGTTGAGGAGAGGGACAGGGTATGGTGGTGGGCTGGTGGCCAAGAGGGCAGTGTGTGCTTTTTCTTTCTATTCTACATCTCCCCATGGCTTTCTTATCTGAAAAAGCACTATGGGAGGAATTACCTCATGATGTCCTCAAGGGATATGTGAGGAACCCAATAGGGGGCTGAAAATCCAATGGATTTTCAAGATTCAGCCCCCCGGGTTCTGGTTCACAGCCCTGCGCTGGCACCGACTCACTATGGTGTGAGTCGAGCCAGCTCACAGACTTCTGTCTCTAAGATGGGCCATGATTTGTGCATTAAAAGAAAAAACCCAACCCCTAAGGAAATTTGCATAAATTTACGCAATTTGCACAAATCAGCACCCAAAAAGCAGGTGGTCCTCATGCAATTTGCATAAATTGGCTGATTTTACAGGAAGTGCACTAGATCCACATGTTTTTTGGGTGCCAATTTGCACAAAATACCACTATTTGTGCAATTTGCATAAATTGGCACAAATAGCATAAATGTATGCAAATTGCACAAACAGTGCAATTTGTGCAAATTTCCTTCATGTTTTTTAAAAAATGTGCAAACCATGGCCAATCTTAGAGATGGAAGTCTGTGGGAAAATCCCCCAACTTGGCCCGCTTCCAATAAATAATCGGATTGGAAGTGGGAAGGAAGTCTGTTGAGTTCAAACAAGCCAGACTTCCCAGCATTAGCACATCCCTACAGTGTCTTCCCCTGAGCTTTAATTGTAGTGTGGGAAGCTGAGGATGTGACTGTATAATGAAAGACAGCACACTCACACACACTCCTAGGCCACCTCCTAAGTAAGGTAAGCATAAGAACACTGAACCCAGCCTATGAGAATTTCTCCAAATTTTCTTCTCCTTTGAATTTCTTTTCAAAAGCAATTTCTCTTCTATAAAATTGAATGAGAATGGTAAAAAAAAATGTGAAAGGAATTTTTGGCACAGCACTATACATAACTCTTCAATGAGTATGAATATGGGCCTTGCCTTCCACTTTGCTGCAGACTCTTCTACTCAGTGCAAAACACATAACATGCAGAATCAGCTGACATCCAGCACTGACTATGGTGGAGCAAATTAAATCCCTTTTGGGGGAAATTGGGAATCAATCAGGAATGCAATGGTAACAATATTTGAAGGGGGAAAACTTTCACAAAGGTTTCTGCATTGGGCTTAGCTCTTCAGTGTTGACTGAGCGACAGCTTGAAAAGGGTCCATCAGCAAGTTAATTTTGTACTGCAAATCTCTCCTTATTGTACCATTCTCTCTCTCTCTCTCTCTCTCTCACTCTCTCTCTCACATCACACACACTTTTTGGGGAGGGGTTTTTAAAAATAAAAATAGGAAGAGAGAGAAGTCCATTTGCTTCATCCTAGAGAATATGATTCCAAATTTCAATTAAAATGAAATGAGCAGCCCGATTATCACTATGGAGCAGGCAACTGGTAGTGGCAAAGGCCCCTTTCACTGCCATGGTAACCAGCCTTCATTGTCACAGCTACCTTGGCGCTACATGTAATTGTCGGTGTGTGAGCTCAACTGATAATACACAATCAATACCCCATAAGGTGCAGACATCATTTTCAATCTGGGGAAACCTAGAGAGAGAGAATGGGGGTAAGGTAAAGAGACAGAAGGCATGTGGCAGGAGGAAGACAAGGGGAGCAGGAGACCAAACTTTGAAATACCTGTATTTAATGAACAGCACTATGGAATCATCTAATAGGTATCCCACAACAATTTAATGAGATGGAGAAACAAGCAAATCCAACCCACTGATACAAAATAACTCATCGATACAGAGCAAGGGAAATGAGACTAAACAAAGAATTTTCACTAATGTTGCCTGAAGGGGGTGAACAAGTTTGGGATGTCCAGGGGGCATTTTTTTTGTCCCCCAGGTCCTTTCTACAAGCTATAGGGCACCCCCACATATCTATTTTGGGGGAAATGGCATCGATAGCACTGCAGAGCACCTAAAGGGTCAAATACAGTTTGCCTGCAAACTAAATTTGACACTTTTAGAGTACTCTGTAGCAGCAATGGATGCCATTTTTCCTATACCCCCCAGGGTATCCCGCTAATTTGGCTGCATGTTACCCACCCCTGATTTAATCACTAAGCTATCCAGCCCAAGGCCAAATAGGTATCAGAACTGAAGTCTGCAGCAGGTCATGAACCAAGAAGATTTCAGGCAGGGATTCATTCAGCCCATATGCCACTGGCAAACTGGCCAAAGTGTAAATGTATGGGGGTACCCACTGCTCTGCAACTGGTGAGAAAAACTGTACATGCAAAAATTCCCTCTTCTATAGGGTCCAATCCTCCTTTGCACTGACCTAAGAAGAGTGAAATCACTGGCATCATTACTATCTTTTATTTTGTTTTGTTTCGTTTTTTAAAAAATAAAACAAAGAAAAGGAGACCAGATGCAAAGGAAGGCAGAACTGCTTTTATAGGGATATGTAAGATTTCTTTTGTTTTGTTATTGCATTCAGTTTTGTTATTAAAATGCATTAATTTTGTTATTCATTCATTACAATCACATTTGTTTCATTACGTTCATGCTCATCCCCCCTTTCCTTATTTTATTTGGTTGCTGCTGCTGCCCATCAGTGCAAAGGAGGATTGGACCCTACAGAAGAATTTGGGCAGGTACCGTTTTTCTTATTCCTGTATAACAAGCTGCAGCTGCAATAACTCCCTCTTATGTATAACAATTTAGAGGTCTGCTTTAGTTTTGTGTCAAATGAAAAACTGAATTTGCTTTTCTCCCCATGGGGAAAAAAATACCAGTAGATATCCCCATATCTTTTCCCTGGAAGTCAAAAAGCAGTTTGGAGGGCAAGTGGAAACACAGCCCTAGGGGATAGGGTTAAGCACCTCCTCCATACCCACGATTCTTCCACTCAAGATGCAGCCTTCAGCAGCTTTACTATATCATCATCATCATCATCATCATCATCATCATCATCATCATCTTTACATGCAACTGTGCTTCACATGTAGAGATACGTGATTCAGCAAAACTTGAGCTCATCAAGGTCCCCCAATTTCCACTTCAAAGCTCATTCTGAATTGTGGCCGTATCAGATTTTTGAGCTCTTTTTTCACACAAAAATTTGTGTGTATTTTTGTTTGGACACAATTACTTCCCCGAATGTATGTATCAGTTGCACTGTTTTGAAAACTACACATTTTTCTAGAATTGACCAAAGCATGTTTGTATGCATTTTTCAATTGTTTTCAGTTTTGCTTGCACATTGTTTAAATGTATGCATTTATTGAACACAAGTTTTGTTGCACAAATCACACTGAAAGCTTGGAAATGTTTGGACTTCAGACCACAGATTGCGTTCAAGTCTGCGTTCTGACCAGTGCAAATTGGATAAATTCTAGTTTTAAAAAATGAACTGAAACTCATTTCTTACCCATTCAGTTTGGCTTTTAATATTACAATATTGCAGCTACGTAACAAAGGATACGTATGCTGTATGTATATGAATTACTTTTAAAGAATGGATGAGTCGGATTATCAGAAATGGCTTTAAATAAAACTCATATTTAGAACTGCTTGATCTATATAAAAAATATCAGGACATCCTTGGCCAAGGGTGTTTAAGAATCCATTACGTCTCCACACACTGACAACAGTCTGCCTTGCACTGTTTAATTTAATTGCAGCTGGAGCAATGTCTGTCAGCCTTTGACCATTTTAATGCTGCTCTTGCAAATGGTAACAATGAATTATATGACCTAGACCATGTCTTCAGTCATGCAACCATTTCCTCATGTATAGTAGATCTAATTACTATAATATTTATACCTTTCTCTATAGGACTATCCTACATAGCAGTCCTAAATCAGAATCAGAATTTTGCATAACCCTATAACTTCCTGCTAGAGTTGCATGGTAAGTGTTTTGTGAGGTTTTATAGAACAGAAATGTTTGGGGGGATTGGAGGATTCACATTATATTATGTAGCAGGACCAATGCCAGTAAGCAGGGCAGCCCAAGCAATTGGATTTCACCATTTGACCCAAGAATTTCCCTTTGTCCCCTGTTCTTCTCCCCTCACCTCCATTTTACAGAGTGGTGAGATGTTGAAGTCAGGTTTTGACAAATCTTTACCCCACATTCACTTCTTTTTCAATCATAAATTCTTCCCATTCCATTCATCAAGAAATGTGCAAATTTTCAGAAGTTCTTATCAAAATGAGGAGGTACAGGGAATGCTTATTAAATTTGCAGATGACACAAAGTTGGGTGGAACAGCTAATACTCTGGAAGACAGAAACAAAATTCAAAGTGACCTCGATAGGCTGGAGCGCTGGGCCGAAAACAACAGAATGAAATTTAACAGGGATAAATGCCAAGTGCTGCACCTAGGGAGAGGAAACCAAATGCAGAGTTACAGAATGGGGGACACTTGGCTCAACAATACTACAAGTGAGAAGGATCTTGGAATTGTGGTAGATCACAAACTGAATATGAGCCAGCAATGCGACGTGGCTGCAAAGAAGGCAAATGCAATTTTGGGCTGTATTAATAGAAGTATAGCTTCCAAATCGCGGGAAGTGATAATTCCCCTTTACTCGGCACTGGTTAGGCCTCATCTTGAGTACTGTGTCCAGTTCTGGGCACCTCATTTTAACAAGGACATAGAGAAACTGGAGAGGGTTCAGAGGAGGGCAACAAGGATGATAAAGGGACTGGAAACAAGGCCCTATGAGGAGAGACTGAAAGAACTGGGCATGTTTAGCCTTCAGAAGAGGAGACTGAGGGGAGATATGATCGCACTCTTCCAGTATTTGAAGGGATGTCACACAGAGGAGGGCAAAGATCTCTTCTCGTTCATCCCAGTTTGCAAGGACACGGAATAATGGGCTCAAGTTACAGGAACCTAGATTCCACCTAAACATCAGGAAAAATTTCCTGACTGTCAGAGCAATAAGACAATGGAATCAACTACCTAGGGAGGTGGTGGGCTCTCCCAGTCTGGAGGCATTCAAGGTGCGGCTGGACAGCCATCTGTCAGGGATGGTTGACCTGGATTCCTGCATTGAGCAGGGGGTTGGACTCGATGGCCTTGTAGGCCCCTTCCAACTCTACTTTTCTATGATTCTATGATTCTATGAAAATTATATTTACTTTAGTTTTTACTAGAAACAGATTACTTTTTAAGTTTTTCATACTGCTGTGCACTGAAATTCATACATCATTTTTCACCTGGCACTGAATCTGGGAACTGGCATTGAATCCTGAGGTCATTCAGTATCATATTTTGAAAAGATAAGTTTCTATCCCTCACTATTGTACACATATGACTGAAAAAAGAAGGTGCTGGCTTCAATGACTACAAGTTTCAGCATACTAGAGTTGTAGCTTCTGTTTCCTGTATAACGACATACCCCTACTGCATGCTCTCAGTTCGTCCAATCATTTCCATCTAAACTTATATGATATCTGTGTCAGCCATTCCTAACCCATTCTTAGGGATGGGAGAAGCAGGGATGCTCAAGCTCGCTGAGATTCTCCGAACTCTACTTCAAACCTCAATTTGCATCACTCCAGTTTTCATTTGCAACCTGTTTTGTGTTTCATTCCAACGGGAAAAGTGTGCATTTCTGTTCACATTGTCCAAAAGTGTACAGTTCCCCCCCACCATTCACTAAAGTGTGAAAATGTGTTGTTGTTTTTTAAAAAGTGCATTTTAACATCATCATCATCATCAGGCGATCACTCGTGACCGAGTAAGATTGTCTTCCAGGATAAAAGGAGGAAATTCTAAAGAAGATTGTGTAGACTCTAGTGATGGGTCCGTAAGTGACTGTGGAGGCCAATTCTAGATCCACACAGCTTCCCACAGTGAGGACACAGGTTACCAGGTGGAAGATGGTCCTGTAAAGGATTCATTTGACGAGCTTTTCGCTTAGCACGTTTCTCCCTTTCACCTTGCACTCGGGCTTCTTCAAAGTCCATGGATCCTTTGTGAAAGGCCAACCTCCAGTTAGATCGTTCATGGGCCAGAGCTTCCCAGTTTTCGATGTTTATATTGCATTTTTTTAGATTAGCCTTATGAACATCTTTAAACCTCTTATATTGACCACCGATATTCCGCTTTCCATCCTTGAGTTGGGAATAAAGTAACTGCTTTGGGAGACGGCAGTCAGGCATTCGAACAACATGACCGGTCCACTGAAGTTGGCGTTGAAGGATCATTTTTTCAACGCTAGTAGTCTTTGCTTCTTCCAGTACACTGACATTTGTTCGCCTATCTTCCCAAGTAATTCGTAGGATTTTCCGGAGGCAACGTTGATGAAATCTTTCAAGGAGGTGGAAGTGACGTTTATAGATAGTCCATGTTTCACAAGCATACAATAAAGTTGGTAATACAATGGCTTCATAAACCAGTGTTTTGGTCTTCTTACAAATATCCCGATCCTCGAACACTCTATGTTTCATTCGAGAAAACGCGAGCTCAAACGATGCTGGATTTCACTGTCGATGTTAGCTGTAACAGAAAGATAGCTGCCAAGATAGAGAAAACGATCGACATTTTCCAGTATTGTCCCGCCAAGCTGGATAGATGGCATCACCAAAGGGTTAGCTTTCACCTGCTGATGAAGCACTTTGGTTTTTTTGATGTTAAGTGAGAGACCAAGTTTTTAACATGCACATTATATGTGTGTGTGTGTGCGCGCGCGCGCGTGTGTGTGCATTTTTTACAAATGTGATAGCAAGTTCAGAAATATACGAGCTCTCTTGGGAAAATGTCGATGATCTGTGAACAGGAATGAAATTCTGGAACGAAATTCCTAAGCCATCATCCACTATCCCATAAAGCAAACATTTCAAATCTGCAAAAACTCAGAATAAACCATGTGATTTGGATGTATTTTCTTAAAAAGCTAACGTATTTGCATACAGAACCATTTCCATCATTTATTCAAAAGCTCAGAATTTGAGTATTCACTGGCACTGGATTTTTTTCAGATTCAATATGAACAAAAACTAAGAGTATATTTGTGTCGTGGCTTCTTTTGTATTAAAAAAGCACAACCCTATTAAAATTAATATTAACTTTAATCATTTGTATTAAGCCTTCATTGCTCAGTGCAGTGATTTCCTTCAATATAAATAAAATGGGATTTCTACATTCTCTTCATTTTTGTTTTCATTAGAAGGCCAAGCAATGTCCGGAATGGTCACAATTAAAAAATAAAATGCATGGACTTGTATAATAGGCCATGAAATCCTATACATTTTTATTTCAAATTAAGTCCCACTGTGGTCAATGGGGCTTATTCAGAGGTAAGTGTGCATAGGATTGCAGCCTTAACCTTAATATTAAGAACATTAATTATTAATTAGCTGTACTTTTCTGTGTGGCTGGTTAGCTTTTATTGGAGCAAAATCTGGGTTTTGTTGGCATGGAATGTGGATTATGGTTGGGGAGCATGGGATACTCTATGGTACCCTGGGTATGGTATTAGTAAAACACAGAAAGGGTATGTACTGCATGTGAATTCAAACAGAGTTGGAGATGTGGTATAATATGTAAGCCCCCAGTATATAGTCCAATAAAAGGGTTTTATGATGAAATTAAGATAGACATTTTGGGTTCTGGGGGACGCATCAATCATAGAATCCAATTTCTCCTGTATAGTTCCAAACCTTACCCTTTCATGTAGTCACTGGAACACAACCTGATAGCTCCCTAGAAGACAATCCCAGACCTTGACATGTGACCTTGCAACAAAGGAATTGATTAATTGTGCAATCCTATAAATATCTACTCAGAAGTAAGTCCCAATGAATTCAATGGGGTTTGTTCCCAGGTAAGTGAGGCTGCAATCCTATCCCCAATCTTCTTGCAGTTCTGAGAAAGATTAAGAGAACTGATGCTGGGGGGGGGGGAGGCATCTGGTATGCTTGGAAGGGGTGAGTCTTCCTCTGTCCTGGCCACTCTGTAGCAGTGGCTCTGTCCCTATACCCTTCCATCCAACTATAACACCTTAAGTCACTGCAGTCAATTACAGTGGTAATGCCCCAGTATTTTCACATGATGTCTTGGGATCCTTGGAATCTCCTTGAAATATTATTATTATTATTATTATTATTATTATTATTAGTAGTAGTAGTAGTAGTAAATACTCTTTTACTACTATTACTACTAACACTACCACCAGTAAACTCAAGTGGACCTACAACTATCAGTTTGGAAGCAAAATGGGCCCACCCACAAACAAGGCAGTGGTTTATAGTCCATACTCAGGAGACTCCTCGGGTACATAGAAGTATGCAACTTTGTAAATCAAAAGAAAAAAAAGTAAAGGAAACAAGCAGCCCAGTGGGGAAAGGGTGTGCTCTGTGGTCTCTAGGAGCCATGGAATGTTGAGGTTCTATGAGTTCCCAGCCTCCTTTCCCAAGAAATTTTTCCCCTAAGAAACAAAATAACAGCCATTTTGTGGTGGTACCCATGATAGTTGATCAAATTGCCAAATGTGTGCACAGGCTCAAAAAGGTTGCTTATCCGTGATCTAGTCCAAGCTGATGCAAGAAATCCACTTTCTAGGTCCAACTTGTTGTGGTTATTATTATTATTACACCCTCCATGTGCTTTACAAAGAATAAGAGGACAGCAGGTCCTTGCCCTGAGAGCTTTATAGTCTAGAAACAAACACAAGGGAGACAATGAAGGAAGGGGAGATAGAGTTGGGATAAATGGGAAGAGTACACAGTTATTTCAGTGATACATCCTCAGCCTTAATTACAGCAGGGTAGTGGAACTAATGCCAAAGGATTTAGAGCAAAGTTTGGTTTTAATACCCAGCATGATATCCAGTTTGGTTGTGCGTGTACATTTTATTTCTCTTCCACAGTGAGTTTGATCCACAGGGTTGTAACAGATCTGCTTTTGATCCTTACGTTCCAGGAACAATAAGTCCAGGAAAACACAAAGTACACTGAGTGAAGAGGGAGGCTGAGTAAAGGCAACCATTCCCAGTGCTGCTCTTTTGCACAAAATGAATAGTAAAACAATCCTGTTTGCATGGTGCTTTCTGATAGATGCCTTCCAAAATCCGGAGGCCCTTGCCTGTAATGAGCTCTGTGTGGCACATTGCTGAAATCAATGGGTTTCTGATAGGTCTCTCAGCAGGGAGATCACTGCAGGACTGGTCTACTTCAAGTCAGCAGGAAACTTCAAACAAAGAAGGGTTGGGGGAAGCATCCTGCAGTTTTGCCTTGGGGGAATTTTACAACCTGAAATGAAAATGTTGCTAAAGAAAGTGTCCGAGCTTGGAATTTATTTGAGTCCACTTATGCACTCCCTTAGCAACTTCTTGATAGAAAGAATACACATGACAGAAGAGTTAGTACAGATGTTCATATACTATGTTGAAGGACACAATATAATTGGGATACATTTACATATTGATACTTGAATCTGGGTAACCTTCTTTGCATTTTCTGTTGCAATTATTTCGTTCCTTGGGAAAGGAGGGTGGAAACTTATAGAACCTGTAATAAAGACATGTGCAAAAAGGCACAGGGACAGACTACTGGCCCTGAAGAGGTTCAAGAATCTTTGCTGGATGAAATACCACCATGCCTCCTGAGTACTGGAAGGCCCTTCCCCCATTTTTTTAAAAGAACATGCTCACATGTAGAATATCGTTTTCAGGCTTCTTCTGACTAATGATGAGGAACAGAAACTTGCTCATACAGGCCTGTGGCTTACGCTGGCTCAGCTTGTCTGAGTGTGGAAAGCTAAGCAGGGTCAAGCCTGGTTATTACTTGGATGGGAGACCCCTCCTCTAGTTTCCTGCATTGAGCAGGGGGTTGGACTCGATAGCCTTGCAGGCTCCTTCCAACTCTATGATCTATGAAATCTATGAAAATGTAAGGAAAGTTCATATTCTCATGACTCCATGGTACCCACAGTTCTCCCATTAGTTGCCATTGGATGCTGGTTGCACTAGAGATTGATGGATCTGTCAGTCTAGGTGCCACTGAGATCATTGCTTTTTTGAGGTCAAAGTCATTCCATCCCATTTCCACACGAGCTTGAAATGTATTTATCTATCTATTTATTTAAAAAAATCCATACAGAAATTCACACAGTTCTTGTAATATACTCATTAATGTATGCATTAATGTGCACAAGTTTTGAGTGCATTGTTAAACATACAGATTTTTGATGTATCACCCATTGACAAAAATGTGTTTGTGCACATTTTGGACATCTATACATTTTTCTTTGAGCTTTTTTCAAAGGTGTACATGTTGTCAAACACATTTTTGTTTGTTTTGCAGAACACATCACAAGCTCAGAAATGTACAGATTTCTGACTGCACATTTGTGTCCAGGACATGCAAACTGGGTAAATCCATTAAAAACAAACAAACAACAACCTTGATGGAGCAAATTTCTCACACAGCCCTAGGTTGCAAATATTCCTCTGACTGCTCACTAGTATTATAGCTTAGATGAATGTAGCATAAGATGGTGCAAGGTTTGCAGTGGGTAATTCAAACCACATGCATCCCTTTTGAGCTTCCTTGTTTGAAATTAAGTATCCTACCTCTTCATCCAAACCAAACTGCTTCTAAGCTTTCCATTTTCCAACCACTTCAACTAAAACAAACAGAAGGCTGCAGAGCAGCTCAGATACCAATCCCCGCTCCAAAAATTCCCTGGTTTCTCTTGATCTATTCAGTTGCAACAGAGCAAAAACTGAGTTTAAGGCTGCTTCCTTAAAATGATTTGTGGGTCCATGTTAGACTGGGTAGCCCACAAGAGACAGAGAAATGCCAACGTACACATATTACCTTTGTGTATAATCTATGTACACTCCTCATCTACAACCCAACCAGTTTATCATTCGTTTGGCAACTGACTCACAATAGGAGGGGAAAGTGATTTTAAGTTAATGTTACAGCTCAAGCTGTTCAGAGACTGAGTTCCAAGTAAGCCATTATGATGGGGCTGTTTGATGAACCTTGCATAATGGCTTAAAGAGCAGCTTGCAAAATGCCACTCCATTCTTGTCACTGCCTATTAGTGTCAGAATGGGGAAGTGGAGACACTGTTCTGGGTTATCTTCATGGATGAGGCCTTTTCCTGGTAGACCAATGCTAATGAATAAAGAATCTGGGATGCTACCAGGGGGCATTTCTATATCATGAGGGTCCTGGCTGGTGATGGTGTAACTAACTAATGGAAAGAGGTGGAAGTTGTACCATCTGAGTATGTACAAGTTTGGCAGACCTAGAACAGTTGAATAAACAAGAACTGAAGAACAGAGTGGGAGCTAGATACTTTTAGGCCCATGAGCCCCATGTCTTCGATAAGACATCTTTGCCTCGCCATCTTTGTAACTGTGGTGATTATGAAAGCCAGTGTGGTGTAGTAGTTAGCGTATTGGACCATGACTGGGGGGGCAGGGAGGTTCAGGCATGAGACTCTCTGGTTGATCTTGGGCCAGTCACTGACTCTCAGCCTGACTCTCTATCTCACAGAGTTGTTGTGAGGATAAAATGGGGGATGATGGTGGAGGAAACCATGTCTCCTTGGAGAAAAGGCAGGCTATAAACCTTATTTATTTGCTACATTTCTATTCAGCCCCCCACAGCCAGAGCCCTCTGGGCAGTTAACAAAATAGAGGTAAACTATAAAATGGAAGGGTTCCCAATGTTTTTTGGGCCAGTGGACACATTTGGAATCTTGAAAGAATGTTGAGAACACTCTCACAAAATGGATGCCTGGTGAGGCTTGCCCCTTTAAAAAAATGGCTGCCATGGGACTATGGCCAATCACAAAACTCTCATTTGCCAGAAGACAAACTGGTGAGACTAAAAGAAAAGTAACTTGTCCAAGAACCTAATTACAAGGCAGTGGTGGGTTCTGAGCTCAAAACAAAAACCATTCCTTTGAACCCAAATAAAGATGGGTACTGGAGGGCAGCACTTCACTTGCAGCATACTAGCCTCCCAGTTTAAGAAAGAAAGAAAGAAAGAAAGAAAGAAAGAATAAAGAGGGGCAAGGAGCTTCGGAGGCACAAAGAGAGGTGTCTGTGGGCACATTGGCACCCATGGACAACATGGTGGCAATCCCAGAAAAAAAAGGGTAAAATACAACCTAAAATCTAAAACAAATTAAAACAGCCACATAAAACCAAACTAAAACCAATAGCAGAGGACAACAGCAGTGCAAGTATCTAAAATGTGCCAATAAAGCTTTAGAATTGTGCTAAAAAGCAGTAACATAGCTTGAGGGTGTAAAAAGCCTGGGAGAAAAAAATGGTCTTCATCAGGTGCCCAAAAAACACAACAATGTAGGTGCCAGGCAAGCCTCTTTAAGGAGGGCATTCCACAGGAGGGGTACCACCACTATGGATGGGCAGATCTGAGAATCATAATCTCATCAAGGTTTTCAGTATTCCACTGCCAAGCTTGTTCTGTCCAAGTTCCGTAAAAATATTTCCCCCCCGCAGCAAAATTCATATGTATTTTTGTGTGCATTTTTCAAATAGAAACATTTTTTGTATGCATGCCGCCATTGACTAAAGCAATTTTGTGTACTTTTCAGAAATGTATGTAGTTTCTTCAAATGTGCACAACTTGTCAAATGCATTTTTTTCCCTGTGGAATGCACTGCCTAGCCTGGAAATGTATGGCTTTCCAATTGCAAATTGCACTTGGTTCTGCGGTCAATTCCAGATGGTGTAAATTGGGTAAATCCACTAAAAAACATTGATGGAGTAAATTTTTCACCATCCTCAGCCAGAGCTGAAAATGCCCTCTGTCCTGCCTCATGTCATTTGGGTCTCAGAAGATGACCTTAGGACCTGAGGAGGTACTTCAGATAACTTGTCTCCTAGCCATTTAGGGATGTAAAAGTTAATGAAAGCACTTTGCATTGGGCTCAGAAACAGACTGGCAGTCAGTTCACATGGCAAAGCATTGGTGTAATATGATAATATGAGCCAGTTGCAGTTAGCAATCTTGCTGCCTGAATTTGGACTAATTGAAGTTTCCAGACCATTTTCCAAGGCAATATAACACATTGTAGTAATCTGAACGAGCATGGAGCAAGATGAGTATGTAAAGGGTTGTCACACAGAAGAGAGCTGCAACCTGTTTTCTATCATCCAAGACTGTAGGGCATGAAATAACAGGCCTAAGTTACAAGAAGGCAGATTTCAGCTGAACTTCAGGAAAAAACTTCCTAATGGTCAGAGCAGTCAGACAATGGGACCAACTGCCTAGGGAGGTGGTGGGTTCTCCATCTCTGATGGATGCTTTAAATTGGATTTCTGCACTGAGCAAACTGTGTGGATCTAGAATTGGCCTCCACAGTCACTTATGGACCCATCGCTAGAGTCTACACAATTTTTCTTTAGAATTTCCTCCTTTTAAAATTTCCTTTTTGTAAATTTTTATCCTGGAAGACAATCTTACTCGGTCACGAGTGATCGCCTGATGATGATGCACTCAGTGACCTAAGTAAATGGTCCCTTCCAATTCTATGATTCTAAGATCTCTGTCCAGATGGGGTCAGAGTTGGTATACCAGCCTAAGCAGCTAAAAGGCACTCCTTCTTGCTGTTTCAACTTGGTATGCCATTATGGTATTCTCTCATAAGCAAGAGATATCGTTGTCCTTCCACCTTTCAGACCAGAGGAAGGAACAGAATGTTTTTGTTGTTGTTTAAAAATGGCTTGGCAAATTCCACAGTTGCCTGTGCCCTCAGGATTCTCTAGAAAATATGGTGATCTGTAGATGGGAAGATGTTTGAAGCCAGTAGGATAGAATCCTTCAGAACCAAGTCAAGTTTTAAATTAATTTAATAGTTTGGCTGTGACAGAAAAAGAAAACGGCCTGAGATCTTTTTAAGTGCACAAGCACTGAAGACCATAGGGTGGTGCTTTATCCATAAAGGCAACAGTTCTTGTTGTTGTTGTTGTTGTTGTTGTTATTTACAGTATTTGTATACCGCTCCACATATAAGTAGATTCCAGAGCGGTGAGCAATAAAAAGAGAAAAACAGATAAAACAAACAAAAACAATACAAAGAAAACAAAGTAACATTACAATGGTAGTTGGAGCCACCAAGGAGGTCTTCAGTAGGCGCTGAAAGCAGCACAATGTTGGAGCCTGCCTGACCTTCCAGAAGCAGGGAGTTCTACAGAAATGGAGCCACCACACTGACTGAAGGCTCTTCTCCTGGTGGACTCCAATCAGCCCAAAAGTTCATGAGGAACCACCAGGAGCATGCCATCTGATGACCTCAGCGACCAGGCAGGTTGGTATGGGAGGAGGTGCTCTCTCAGGTTACCTGGTCCCAAGTTGTTTCGGGCTTTGTACACAAGTACCAGAAACTTAAACCTGATCTGGTACTGAATAGGTAGCTAGTGCAGTTCCTTCAGCAAAGAAGTTGCATGCTGAAAAGAGGCAACTCCTGACAACAGCCAAGGTGCTGCATTCTGCATTAACTCCAGCTTCTGAACCAGCCTTAAGGGCAGCCCCACATATAGTGCATTGCAGTAATCCAGTCTTGAGGTTACTAGTACCTGTATCACTGTGGCAAAGCTATCCCTGGCTAGGAGAGGCCATAGCTGGTGAACCAATCGAAGATGGTAACAGGCACTCTGAGCCGCCACAGTCACTTGGGACTCCAGTGACAATGATGGATCTGGGAGTAGCCCCAGGCTACGAATCGGATCTTTCAAAGCGAGTGCAACCCCATCCGGAACAGGCAATGAGCCTATTTCCTGGACTTGGGAACCAGTCACCCACAGGGCTTCCGTCTTGCCAGGATTCAGCCTGTTTATTGGCCCTCATCCAGCCCATCACTGAGTTCTGGATCTATATTAGGGCACAGGGTCATTATTGGCTCCAAAGGAAAACAGCAATTGCTGATTAAGCTCAGCCATTTTGATCAGTTTCTTGGCATTTTCTTGGAGAATGCCCATACGAATATTGACTAGAACTCCGTCTACATTCTGAAGAGAGCACAGTACAGAGCAATCTGCTGGCAGGTGTCCTGCTGGTTTCTTCTTTGCCTTTGGAAGATTCTCTCTAGAAATTCCTGCTATGGCTCTGCTGGGTCCTGGACACCATCCAAATTCACAATCCTATAGGACATTAGTTAACCACAAAAATCAAGCAGATTTTTTGGCGGGAAATTTGGCACTGTACATTCAGTGTCCTTGGATTGATTTTGATTTGTCCCCTCTTAATGTTCAACAAGATGACTTACTTTTTTTTGGGGGGGGGGGTAAATATCAGCAAAGCAAATGCACACTGGGGGTGGGGGAGAGGGTTAAATCCTCACCCATGTTTCCTGTTCCTCTGTGAAAACCATTTGCATGTATGCAGCAGAGGCTGGTGGCTTCACTGTCAGTGGGGCTGTGTACCCACTCCGGATTTCACTCTAAACTTTTAAGGAGCTATCCATGGTGCAAGCCCCAAAATAAGTTTGGTACCATGGACAGCTCCTTAAAAGTTCAGCGTGAGATCCACAGCGGATACACACAGCCCTGCTGACATTGCAGCCGCCGGCCTCCGCTGCATGTATGTGTGCATGATGTTCAAAAGGAGTCCATCAGCAAAGTATGGATCAGGGTCTGGAGGGAAGATAAGGCAGAAGGACTAGGACCTGTTAGGATTTTCTGACACTGATAATAATGGTTGCACTGGGCTCTCATATGTGGAATGAACACTTACAGCATCTTTTAAGTGGCAAGAGGAAATAAATAAATAAATAAAGTGCATTTGTTAAACATCCCCACATCTTAAGAGCTTTTTTTCTTTTCTTTTCTGAGGAGTGGTAAATGTTCTGATGACATGCTTTCTAATTTAAAAACACACACACTCTCACTTCACACTTATGATAAACCTTGTGTTGGGGAGAGAGTGGGTAGGACTGCTTAAGTGTGATTCACAGCTTGGATTCTTTTAAAGGCTCATGCATATTCAGAAAGACTGAAGTTCAGGCTCTGGGGTAGTGTGACAGAAGAAGGGTTATTTGGGACAAACAAGTGAAGGAATTGTGAATAGAACTGCAGGTTGTCTTTTCTGGACTTGCCGGTGCACTGCACAATTGTTGGTTATCTTGATTGCACTGCAGAGGCCTTTGGCAGAGGGAGAATTGGAGGGTCAGTTCATACAGGTGGGCCAATGGGGGGGGTGGGGGAGATGTGGCTGCTCACTTCACACCAGTTGGCAACATTAACATTGGGCATCCTGGGCATCCTGTGAATTAGCCAATTGCGTGGAAGTCCTCCACAGTAGAGCTGCATGTCCCTGTCAGTCAGTAGCTCCAACTGGCTTGTCTGGGATACATTCCACATGACTAGACATTTTCATGTGATAGGTGAGATGGTTTTTTATGCACCCCTCAAACAGAGGAAACGCATCACCAAGGAATCACCCCTCAGCAGGGGGACAGGGGTTAAAATGCGGTGGGAAAGCTTCCAATGACTCCAAATTCAGGAAACAAATGTGTGAGGGAAGGTTTATCCCTCCCCTCCCAGACTGCCATGGGCCTGCTCCAAATTGGGGTCATGTGTGCTTAAAAGTAAAAAGTAAGAGCAAAAAGTAAAACAAGCTTCAGCTACACACTGAGTAGTGTAACATGCAGTGTGGCCCCAAGTAAGCAGATACATATTTGCATAACATTTGCATTTGCTAATGTATATGTATAGGTGCAATTTTAGAAATAATGACTATAAGAAGTAGAAATACATCTCACCATCATGGGGAAGGCTATGACCAGGGGACCAGTGTGCCCTGATGATGAGCAACTTCAAGGTCCTTGCTTTCCTCTCCCAGCTTCTGATGGTTGTTTTTTAAAAAATATATATTTTAACCAGACTTGGACTGGACAGCCGTTCAAACAGAGGACTGTCCTATGTAAAGTAGGACTCATGGCCCCATTCTCTTTCACAGACAGCACTAAGCTGCATGGAAGCTCCTTCTCTTCCCACACAGCTGTGATATGTTAGCGAATACCACAACCATATGGGGATGCCCAAAAAATATTTCCCAGTGCCCTCTCAAAGGTGTGTGTGTGTGTGTGTGTGTGTGTGAGAGAGAGAGAGAGAGAGAGAGAGAGAGAGAAGACTCGCAGGGGGGCAACTTCTGGCCCTCCAGATGTTTGGGCCTACAACTCCCATGATCCCTCACCTTTGGCTATGCTGGCTAGGGCTGATGGGAGTTGTAGGCCAAAAGGTCTGGAGGGCCACAAGTTGCCCACCCCTGGTGAAGGGCATCGAACTAATATGTTCCACTGCATGCAACACTACTACAGAGCACTGATTTTGGGATGTCCTCCATGGAAGTGAGTAATGTGTGAATTGGCCCACAGACTTAACAGTATGGATAGACTGGAATAAACTGTCCAAAATGACTCAGAAACAAAATTAGTATTCCATCCCTGGAAGGACATATTCATCAATCGCTTACCTGTCGTGGGCAACAACTATCAGAATGACCTCCTGTTCGATAGGTGCAGTACCAATTTCCTCACAGTGCATCAAGGATCAAGGATGGTGTGCCATGAATTTGCACTCAGCAAAGTGACTTAACACCCTTGTTCCCTATATGTTTTGTACGGTTACCAATTTGTGAGGTGTACCTAAGTGGGCCTCTGTGAGGACCAAGCACCTTGGAAAGAGGAATGGTGCCTGCTTCTCTGATTGCCTGTGTGAGTTCAGGCACAGGAAAGGAGACATTGCAATGTCTGTCTGGGAGAGAGATTTGGGAAGGAAGAATATGGCTCACCACAGGGCCTCCTTTTTTCTCTTCACCCAGCATGACTTTGTCATTGCTTTGAAATGACTCAAGAAGCCCATGACTAAGAGAGTCATTCTACCAGCTCTCCTCCAAACCTGACTTAAATCAAACCATGGAGAAAAGTTCTGTCTGAATAAACTAGCAACAAATTGCAGATTAAACTAGCAACAAATTGCAGATTCTGAAATTTTCAAGCACAGCTTGGGAAGGGAAGGTGACAGGGAAGAGTGTACAGTATACACACGCAAACACACACACACACACACACACACAACACAAATTTAATTTCAGAAGCATTTCAATGTCTGACAACTTTTCACTTGCAACTCCTGCAAAAGTTCCAGCATTGCAGACAAATCTTAGGCGATGTGTGTATGTGTTGCCAAGAGGGGGAAAGCAGCAAAATGAGACATTTACTGAATTAATTGCTGTGATCAGAGAAACTTTCAGTGGAATCCATACAATTTATCACTTGCTAGGAAGAGTGTAAAAGCCACATCAACAAACATGGATGGAGATCTCAGGTGTCTTCCCCCCCCTTTTTTTCTTTATCTCCACTGCATCGCAACAAAAGGCCAGTGTGGCATAGTGGTGAGAGTGTTGGACTGGGACTCAGGAGATCCGGGTTCTAGTCCCCGCTCAGCCATGAAACCCACTGGGTGACTTTGGGCCAGTCACTGACTCTCAGCCTAACCTACCTCACAGGGTTGTTGTGAGGATAAAATGGAGAGGAGGATGATTATGTAAGCCGCCTTGGGTTCCTTGCAGGAAAAAAAGGCGGGGTATAAATATAATAAATAAATAAATAAATAAATGACCACCCTGCCAGAGCCATTAAGGGAATCTCCAGCAGTCCTACTGGGTTTGACCAGTTTGGAATACCCCCATCCTTACCAAGAATCACTGAGTTGGAAGGGATCCTTAAAATGCTGTTTAGGCCAACTCCAATCTCATAACAATTCTAATGTCAGCCCTAGAGGAAACAATGTCCGGGGCAGCAAGAGACGCGATCGCGATGGGACTGGCGATAGCAGCGCCTAGAAGAGGTAGGGAGCAGCGGGAAGGTGTCCACGCAGCTCCCTGGCAGGGAGCCGGCAAGTGCTTTGCCGGCTCCCTGGCAGGGAGCCGCGCAGAGGGCAGGCGCGTCCGCCTGCTTTGCGGGCGCCTCGCGCTGCCGTGCCACTTCCCTGCCCGGGAGCCGGCATGGCAGCACGCGAGGAACCCGCAGAGTGAGCGGCCGCGCCGTGCCTGCCCTCCACGCAGATCCCTGCCATGAAGCTGCGCGGAGGCCAGGCGCGGCTGGGAGCCCGGATGCTGGCACGGCAGCGTGGGAGGCGCCCACAGAGCGAGTGGAGGCGCAGTGCAGCGCGGCCGCTTGCTCTGCGGGTGCCTCTCGCAGCCGTGCCAGCTCCTGGGAATTTGTTCCACAAGCATTTAATCACTGCTTTGCTGGCTCCCTCCATGGGGCTCCCTGCCAGGGAGCCGGCAAAGCAGTGATTAAATGCTTGTGGAACGAATCATCTGAGTTCCCATTATTTATAATGGGAAAACTCGCTTTGATATGCGTGTGTTTTGGGTTACGAACATGGTTCTGGAACGAATTATGCTCATAATCCAAGGTACTACTGTACTCTTTTTAGGACTTGTTCGCTTTCTGGCCACTGGAAGGTAAAATAGTTCCTTCTGTAGCTGTAAATAATAGTTCTTCCTTTCATAGAGGCGCAACATTAAAAACCATCCGTCCATTATATCCCACTTCCTTCCACCCTTCAGGCGGCTAACAACAAGGAAATACTGTACAGATAAAATTGTACGAACATCAAGAACAACTCATTAAAATCCTACATCAACAACATAAACCTATAATAAAACTGCCTATTGTCTTTTGCTGGACGTAATGAAAAACTAGTCAGGTAGCAAAGAAATAAGCAAAGAAACTCTGTCCGACACTTATAAAAAAGCTTCACCTGGCCATTTTAAAGCGAGCCAGATAGTAATGGTAGTGTTTAAACATGCGTTCCCCATTTGCAGAAGGGTTTCGTGAACTAACTGTTGTTAGTTGTGCTGTTTTTATTACTTCATCAGTTTGTATTTTGTAAATTTTACTGTTGTGCTCTGTCTTGGGAGGGCTCCTGCCTCCTGCCCTGAGAAGTGGCCAAGAAATGTTTGGAATTAATTAAATAAAGGAGGGAGCAATCCTATCGCCCCTAGACAGTGTCTGAGGGGCCATAGGATATTTTGGATTCCCCCATCTGAGGTCAGAGACAGTACTCTGACCTCCGATGGGGGAATTGGAAGCTCTGACCCTCCTGCCCCCTCACAGCCAGCATGGAAAGAACCATGCCGGCTGCTCCCCGAGGTCGGGAACTCAACCTCGGAGAAGGAGGCATTACAGTGGGTTGGGTGGGGAGGAGACTGAAGAGGCCAGGATATGAGTTATCCTGGGGCCTCTCCAGCCTCCTTCTCTCCCCTTCTGAAGCACCCCAGCTAGCTGGGTAAAAAGCCCATCTAGCAAAAAAAAAATTCAGGGTGGGAGGACAGCTGGGGGCTTACAGTTGTCGAGGGCACAATCCATAGGATTGCACCACAAATAAATAAATAAACTATTTTATCAAGGGAATCTGTCTATACAAGCTTTCAACTAACATGGCTAATAATCACACAACAAGCATCTATGAATTGCCAGAAAACAACTCTCTGATGAAAACCAGAAAGGACCTGTGCTCCTCTTTGTTTGACAAGCCTAGCAATTAAGTTGCCCTCCTTGACCTAAAGGAGTCATTCTCAGTCGACACAGGGTATGCCGCACATCAGATTATGACAGCCTGGGCTGGCTCTTACATGACACCGTAGAAATGTTGTGCTAAGCATCCCACCTTTGCCCTGGCACTTACTGGAAAAGAAATAGCAAAACTCATGTTATTAAAAAAAAAAAGAAAAATATCACAAATCTCGAGGTTAATTCTGTTTCCCAGGTCTTAGATCTACATTCTGTTTTTGCCACTTTCTTGTGCCTTAAAGAACCCGCATGAGTGATCTATTTGCTCAAGGACCTGTGATGTCAGACAAGGAAACTCATGCAACACCACAATTCAATTTCCATGACCAGGGATATCCAGTTGAATTATGGTATTTCATGAGATCCCTCCACCAATGTTCCATTGCACTTACACGAGTGAATCATTCATGCCAGACCTTAAAAGCGCAAGCATGGCAGTAAACACATCGTATAAATTGATAAACACATCCCATTCAAATCACCATTAAGAAATGGAATCACAGGACAGAGTTAGGCAAAGCAAAGGGGGTGGTATTTTTCTACCCCAAAGAGAGTTTATCTACTGCACTTTCCATGTACCACACATAGTATTTGTGTTTATTCATAAGTCTGCTATTCCCATTTTTGCATCAGTCTGCATCTGCACAAAATTCTGTATTTAAGTAGTATTTTTGAACATTTTTCTCTCTCTAAATATGCATTTCTGAGGGTGCAATCGTATGGCCACTAGACACTGTCCCAGCTCCAACCTCGGAAATGCATTCAATGCATATTTTCTTGCATATTTTTCCAAACGTACGCATCAGTTATGCACATCTTTGAAATGTGCGCATTCTCTTCTATTGATTAAAGCATATTTGAGCACATTTTTCAAATTTACGCATATTTCCATGCACATTTTTCAAATGAACTCATGCTAACACATTTTTTTTTTTAAGATCAGTGAATGACATTACAAGCACAGAAATGTACAGACTTTGACTGCAGCTTGCGTCAGAGTCCATGTTTCGTCCAGAAGGTGCAAACTGGGTAAATCCTGATCAAAAACAAACTGAAACAAATTTCTCATACATCCCTAGGTGGGTCACAAGAAAGTCTTCTTTGCTGTGACAGCAATTCTTTGGATAATTTTTCCTCAAATTCCCATGAAAACCCTAACCGACCTCTGAACCTGCCGAGATATTTTGTGAAGAGCCCTCTTGGAACAGGCATCTTACATAAAACCTATGATGCAAATTGAAGCTGGGAAAGGAATACAAAAGGCAGCAGCTGCTGTGGGAGCTGAGCATGTCTGCTATGCCACAAAGAATCGCGCACTCCCTCTACTTCTCCATTTGGAACTGAAACAACCATTTGTAAATCATTTTTAATTGTCATGTTAAAGAGCATAGAGTGCAGCAATGAAAGTGTTCGTGGCATCGGAGGCCTGACACAGCCATCAGGCACGGATCAGCAGTCACAATAACAGGAGGAAAAGATGATGTAGGGTTACATAAGCAAGCATAGGCAGATGAACACAGAGAGGGGAAAGGTAGGGGGAGCACATTGCCCCTTCCTCCCGGATAGCAGGGTATTCTCTGATCAATTCCGTGCATGGAAGATTAGAGCAATACATAGCCTTGTTGTAAGAGGCTCATGTTCTGAATCCTGCCAGTTTCACTTTAACGTGCCACTATTTCTCCTTCCTAACAAGTGGCATATTTTGTCCTCTTTTTAAGGCTGGAGCCTAATATGACCAATACCATCTAGTTGTTAGCAATTAGATTTCACTTCTCTTTCCCCATCTTTTGGCCAAAGGCTTGTCACCATAATGGGTGTACTACACCACTATTTTTCTGAATCTGCACCAAATGGCTTTCTTGGGACTGGTTCATACTGGGCCCTGACATGTAGATACTACACAGGGAGTTCGCCCCATGTTCACATCCCCCCACAGCCAGAACATTTTGTAGTGAACTTTCTGTGTAGGACCCACTCATGAGATCTATCCAGTTCATATTAAATGTTTATATTAAATGTTCCAGAGCATCTAGCAGCAAAAGTTCATGGCTGGCTGGGGATGCTGGTAGTTGGAAGTCCAACACATCATGAAGGCACCAGGTTAGGGTAGTGCATAGTTCTAGAGCATGGAGGGGTGGAACTCAAGTCCCAGATCTTCTATGTTCCATCATGAAGTTGTGTATAAAACAGCATCTATTATGGAATGATATGTAGGACACTGTATATATTAGGGAAAGATACTTACAAAATGCATAAGTTAGGGGAAGTTGCAAATGGAATATAAGTGTGAATTTTCATGCATTTTTTCAAATTGCAGAATGATGCAGGAATTGGGTAGAATGGACTTATGATTGAATACATGTGAAGCTGACATGGACTGGATATGGACTGATTCAAACATACCAAACAGCAACCATGAGGCTTACTTATCTTTTTTTATTTACCATCGCCACCGGGGGGGCTTTAATTTTTGTCTAAGTTTGCTCCAAATGAGTATATCTGCCCTTCCGCATTCAAGGAACAAAGTGAGGAGTGGGCTGAGCTTCTCCAGCAGGCTTGCTTATTTGGGCTTAATACTACCCCACTTGGAACTGGTCATCCTCTTCCTCCCCCACCTCAGAAAGTGTAAAGGGAATAGATGTCTGTGGACTAGAGTAGGAGTGGCTTTAGCCCAGGGATAGGTAACAAGGTGCTTGCAGAAACCAAGGTGCCCGTGCCCACCTCTCTTGGCACACACCAAGGTGCCCTTCCCCTCCCTACTTTTTAAAATTAATAAATTAAATTAATTCTGTTGCTGCTGAAAAGTATGGATTCAAAGGAGGTGTTTAGTGTGTTGCAGCTCAGATCCCACTGCAACTTTGTACTTGGTCTTTTGTTACTTGACCTTTGTGACTAGACTAGACATGCCTTCCATGGCAGCTGTTTTTGTGGTGCTCTCACTGACAGTTTCTCAAATTGCCAAATGTGCCCACAACAAGCCCAAAAAGGTTGCCTACCCCTACATTAGACCCTGCCCTGGGCTTTCACTTTGTGGGCTGAGCGTGTTATCATTTGCAGAATGCACTACTTGCCGCCATCAGCAACCCACATCCACCTTGAAAGTTCATAGATTCATAGATCATAGAGCTGGAAGGAGCCTACAAGGCTATCGAGTCCAATTCAAGTCTGTTTATTACAGTCAATGGCCAGTATAAATTACAAAAAATAAAACAAGATACACGAGGTTCATACATACAATACAGTGTTAAGAACATGCTAAAATCACCTGTTGATGGGTTTTAATGGCGGCAGCACAAAATTTAGCTACTTGTAAAGTAATTGTGGGAAACTGATCCGAAAGAAGTAATGACGTATGAAAGGCATCTGAGCAGTCCAGGGGTATTTCAGAGAAATGGTTCAATAAAGGTTCTCCGCAAATCTTGGTAAAAGGAGCAATAAAGGAGAACACAGGGTGACCAGCCAGATGGGCGATTAACAAATATAATAAATAAATAAAATGAGTCACAGATTCAATCTCACCTTGAAAGAAGGATAGATCTTCTTGTGCAATGAGTCTGTTTCCTACAATGGCCTATAGCCCTATCCCACATCCACGAGCTGACAGAAAGGGGTGCAAACAGCCATTATATTCAATTGCCTTGAGTAGAAAAGACACACAAAAAGGAATTATATTGGGGGAATATATATATATATATGCGGAAATGGAACCTTGAGAGCCAGTGTGGCGTAGTGGTGAGAGTGTTGGACTAGGACTCGGGAGATCCGGGTTCTAGTCCCCGCTCGGCCATGAAACTCACTGGGTGACTTTGGGCCAGTCACTGCCTCTCAGCCTAACCTACCTCGCAGGGTTGTTGTGAGGATAAAATGGAGGGGAGGAGGAGGATTATGTAAGCCGCCTTGAGTTCCTTGTAGGAAAAAAGGTGGGGTATAAATGTAATAAATAAATAAATAAACCTACCCCACCCCCAAAAGCTATCAGGTGAGAACAAGACACGCCTATTATTATTATTATTATTATTATTATTATTATTATTATCATCATTATTATTATTATTATTTCCTGACTTATTGTTAATAATAATAATATAATTATTATTATTATTTTAATATATTCCTCGCTGGTGTGGTATTTGGGAGGCAGGTGGGATGGGATTTTTGCTGCAAAGAGGGGTGGTGTATGGACAGCATGTCTCTCTTTTGCAGTTTTCTCAGTTCATTAAAAAAAATAAATTGATTTGGTGAAGCTAATTTTGTAATTAAAAAGCTTATCATGGCTTCCTGTAATGAGCTAAACAAACAGGCAGTAATTCAGTGACAATATTTACACAGTGTGCATGGGAGGGGGGCACACACGATTGTTTAGAAGATGAAATATCAGGTGGGAATGGGGCCTAGGGAAGAAAGAGAAGTACACAAGAAGATAAGCCCCTCCCCCTTCTTGGACAGAGTAATTCAAAGTTCTTTGCTGAGCTCACCTGGCCCATCTTATTCTATGTCACAGGTGGTGAAGCAGCAAAGTTTTGGATCAAGCCATCTTTCTGTAAGATCTTTGTCAGTAAGTGAGGGGAGTTCAACCCTCAAAGCATCACACTTTTCAAAGTACCCGAATGTAGCGCTGGAATTCTGGAAAAAGCTCAAACTTTTTGCATCAGGTTTGGGCACTCACAAAAGATGTGTGGACATGCGAATTACCTGCCTTCCACCTCTGATGTCCCTGCCCCAAACCTTACAACACCTTGTGGAGGGGAAGTAGAGAAGCTGTGGTGGTAACAGGCACGTTAGAGGCCCATTTCTTCTCACTGCAGGAAAGATCCCTTGCAAGGAAGGGTGGCCTGTGTCACCCTCTTCCACTAGTTAGTGATCCTCGTCCCACCTTTTCCTAGCTGTCCTCTGTTTTTTTCTCAAGATGTGTACATAACAAGGAAAAAGGCCAGCCAGGTGATATAGACAGAGAGCATTAAATAACTCATGCAGTTCCTCTCCATGTCTCTACATCTAGCTGACGGGAAGAGCATTGGAACCTGCTCCTTCATGAGCGTCTGTAATGTAAGACTCCAAAGAGTGTATTTTGCTTATTTCTCTTTCAAAGGGAATTGAGTATGCTTGGGGTTTTCACAGGTCAAGTTCTTTGTTTTATGAGTTTTCTTTCCCAAGTGCACTGATTTTTTCCCCTAGGTCTGTTTCCCCCAAAATGACCCAGCTTTAACTCTCTGAGTTAGCAGATCTAATCGCATCCTCTACATCTGGGCTGTCGAATCTCAAGCCCAGGGGTCCCAATTGGGCCCTTTGGAGTTCCCCAGAAGGCCACACCCCTTCCCCACATCCCCACTTTCCCCCGATCATCGTTATGCCACAAATGTATTATGGCATAAACTTTCATAGACTGGAGTCCACTTCATCAGATGCATGAAGGTGTTGATGATGAATTACAAGTATATATTCACCTTGTTTGGGGGCTGGGGGATTGTAAACAGTGAAGCCATAAGGAAAGGAAATGCAGAGAGTACAGACAGTGATTATTAACAGTGCGCATACACAAAAATGTATGAAGGAGGTGGGTGCAAGCAAGGCAAAGGTGTCCCAAGAACCAATTGCAGGTGCCCATATCACTATGGGGGATCACAGTGCCCTTGCTGCTCCAGAGCGGACATGTCTTTTCCTGTTTAAAGCTGCTGTCTGGGACACATATCCCATTTCTCCAATGGGTAGGGCCAGACGGAGAGTAGCTTTTAATAAAATGTTTCCTTCTGGATAAAATAAAACTATTTCGTGGAATGGCATACCATTGACATTAGCAAAAGTTGAACCTTTTTAGTTCTGTTAGGAAGTAGTCACATTAACATCAGAGGAACAAAATAAGCGGAGTGGATTGGAGTAGAGCTGCAGAAGAATGTTGGGCATCAAATGGACTCCTATATATCTCGCCTCCACGGACAAATCGCTTTTTAACAGCGTGGGAGATGAGCATGTTGTGGCAAATGAAGATGGGACGGGAGCACCACAGCTATGACATTTTCTAAAGCAGTGTTCTCCAACCTTGGGTCCCCAGATGTTTTTGGCCTACAACTCCAAGCATGCCCCAGCAGCATAGCTGGCTGGGGCAATGCTGAGAGTTGTAGGCCAAAAACATCTGGGGACCCAAGGTTGGAGAACACTGTTCTAAAGGGTGTTTACCATCCCGCAGGATGCTTCAGCTCCCACCCGGCAGCATGTGAAATATCTGAATATCAATTTGAGATCTTATTTTTCTCAAGTTAAAAGCACTAAATTGCAGGAACCATGTGGGTATCATTCCCATTCTACTTCAGATAACTAAGAGCTGTGGTAATTTTGTCGTGAGTCACAATATAAAAAAGAACAAATGAAGTTATGGCACCCACTTAATGTGAGTATATGTGCGGAGCAAATATTCTCACACATCTTTACCTGGGCTTTCATACAGGGCAATCTAAACAACTTTCCAAGCCCTTGGCATTACTGCTGAGGCAAAGGGGGCTCCCACTGAGAGCCAGTGTGGCGTAGTGGTGAGAGTGTTGGACTGGGACTTGGGAGATCCGGGTTTTAGTCCCCGCTCGGCCATGAAGCTCACTGGGTGACTTTGGGCCAGTCACTGGCTCTCGGCCTAACCTACCTCACAGGGTTGTTGTGAGGATAAAATGGAGAGGGGGCAACTATGTAAGCCACCTTGGGTTTCCTTGCAAGAGGGGGAAAAGGCAGGCTATAAATAGAATAAATTAAATAAAAACTAATAAATTTAATGTACATTTTCACCTGTCCCCCATGAAATGCATCACCGTTTGCAAAAGGGTGCTAAAATTCTGGAAGTGACAGGTGTCTATGAGAAATGGAGTCTGTCCCCACCTCCATGGCTTGGGTCAGTGCTCTCTCACACAATCGTATGGCATGTCACTGATTAAATGGGTCTGAATTCAGAATGGAGAGCCAGGGATGTTTGCTCACCAGAATTCTCTAAACTTCACTTTGAAGTGCACCTCGTTCCTGGTTTTGTTAGCAAAAGATGTGCACATTTCAAATTGGAAAAGTGTCCACTTCTGTGCGTATTTTTCAAAAGTCTGCACTTTCCCTCATTGACTAAAGCATGAAAATGCATACCGGTATTTGTTTGTTTGTCTAAAAAATTTCAATGTATACATTAAAAATTATTATTATATTTATTTATATCCCGCCTTTTTCCAAATCCCCCCCCCAAAAAGAAACACCTAATGCAATCGCAACTTTGGAAATGAACGAACATTTTTTTTAAAAAATGGACTCCCGGTTGCATTTCCATCTGGGGTGCAATTTGTGAACATTTGGGTGATTTGTGAACTGAACTGAGATTCTCGTACATCCCTTGACCTAATATAGATGGAGATGTGCACATATTATTGAATGTAATGCAGTGCAGCTGGACAACATCCACATTCAGATGTGTAAGCAAATGCAGATGTCAATCCACACTGCATGACATTCAGTGGGATGTGCATTCTTATGTGCACCTGAAAGCAGATGACCTCAATCTGCACTGCATTAATTGCGGTGGAATATGTGTTCACAGCCAAATGAAAATGCAGCTATTTTTGGTCCACATTGCTTGACAAATGGGATGTATATTCAGATGCTGATCCAAATAAGCATCTCCATCCATATTTTGCCTAAATTAGTCATGTCCACTTATATGAACTTGAACTGGTTCAGGGTGAAATGTCTTTTTGTGCAGCATTGGTGGGCAATGAAACTGCCCGTGCAGTGAAGCAAGACAGGAAGTGCTGGCCAGCTCTCTTCGCAGTGTGGATGCCTTTCCTCTTCCCCCTGCCATTCAGTCAGTGTGACAAGGGGACCTTTGTTTGTGACATCATTACATAGTCAAAACTGATTGGCCATGTGGCACTGTGATATTATCACATTCATTTCATGATCCCTGATGAAATAGGTGCTGGAACAACAACAAAATAGAAGCTTGCTAAAATTTGATACAGCACTACTTAAAACTAGCTCCTTCCCAAGGAGCCTTTTGTTCCCTTGAAAAGATGTGCCCAACTGTATCTGCAAAGCTGAGAACCAAATTAGAATTAGAAGAACAAATTTTTGAGGTAATTCACCTTGAGTGGAATACATGGATCAAGTTGGAGATTCAAAAGGAGCAATCCTTCTACCAGCTGGAATTGTAAGGGAAATGACTGAATAAGTATTCCTGTTTAGACAGGTGTGCAGAGTGCTTAGGTTCATGCTTGTTACATAATGGTAAGCAGTGTCAACTGGGAGTGGCATGAGACCAGCAGGGGAACTACGCAATTGGGTTCATACAGTGAACATGGGAGTAGTAGGCGATCACTCGTGACCGAGTAAGATTGTCTTCCAGGATAAAATTACAAAAAGACAATTATAAAAGGAGGAAATTCTAAAAAATTGTGTAGACTGGGGGCGTGTTCGCACGACACCAGAACCGCGGGGGAGCAGAAGTCCCCCGTGGTTCCCGTGTCGTGCAAACACCGACTGGGGGTGCCCCGTGGGACGGCCATGCGTGGGACGCATGCAAAGTGACCATGGTCGGTAGAGGGGTAAGCCCCTACCGCGCGTGGCCACCCTGCCGTGCAAACAGTGGGCGGCTGTCCCGCGGGGGCTGCACAGAGGCAGCAGCCCAGAGCGGCTGGAGCTGCCGCCGCTTCATCCTGTAGGGGCAAACGGCCCCTCTGGGCATTCCGGGCCCCGCCCCCTAGCACTGGGAGGTCCGCACTGCGGTGCGGGGACTGCCGGCTCTACCGGGGTCCGCCCATGCACGCGGGGCGCAGGTCGTCTGCGGCGTCCCCGCCGGACCCCGCAGATCACCCCGTGGTGCCTCCCTCGCCTGCAGTCTGGGTCGTGCGAACCGGCCCTGGGAGTATTCCAGGGGGAAAGGGTACACTGAGTTCCCTTAGACATTTTTCATACGTGAGATTTTCTTAATCTTTTCCACGAGAGCTTAACCCATTCTGTAAGCCCAATGGGAAATGTCCTCAGTGTGAGAGAGAAGAGCATCACTCTGGCTCATCAAAACAAGAGTCTGTGGCTATTGTTCTCTCTCCTCTGCGGCCAGTTCTGCCAAAAAACCAAAACACAACCATCTCTCTTTATGCATATTGCCATAGCCCTACCACAACCGTGAGGTCAGGAAATGGTGAAGTTTCCCACACTCTTCAGATTTGATATCACCCTTAACTTGCTTGCTTTCTCATTACTCCCTGTGTAACAAGGTCCTATCAATGTCCTATCTCATAGTTTTTATGATCTAAAAAGATCTGTAAACAAAGCAGAAAATGTAGGAACAGTAAGGGTTGTCAAACTAGCTGCCATAAGCTTGCTTGGGTAGTGATGAATATGGCTCCTAGCTAGATGTATCCAAGGACTCTCTTGGGGCACAGGCAGGGGTCTTCACAGTCTATGGAATACTGGGTATCAATCCTGGGACCATTGGCAGACAAGACATGTGCTCCACCATTCAGCTACGACCCAGCTGCCAAATGGGGACACTGAAATAGGCCAGAGCAAGTGTGGTGGTTTTCTCCTCCTTCTTTAATACCCCAAAACTGCTCCTAATTAAGTCTTTTTTCATGTCTTTGATGGCCATGAGTAATGTAAAATTGGCACATGTGTGCTTGAATTAGCATCTACAAGTGACTAGTATTGTTTTGGTGATTGAAGAGGTGGCCATCAAAAGCCAGCTTCAAAAGTGGTTCCACATGCCTACCAATGATGGGGGTTTCCTAGCTGATGACCATCATCCAGTTCCTCTCAGATATTCACTGATGAATGGCTCTAGTAAGATCCCTATAACGTTCTATTAAAGTGGGCTATCAATTGGTGTCGAGCACAAGTTTAATACCCTGCAGCACAGTCCTCTAAGAAGTGGACTCTTTGTCTTCATTTTTAGTTAAAACAACCATGAGAAAGATGCATTGTTTTCCTGTAAGCTTCTGCTGAGAAAGATCAGCTTCAGTTGCTCTGAGAAGCTTTAAAGGATTATGCAACTTTGACATCTATTTCCCTGGAACAAGTCAGACAAAGCAAATCCATATTTTCATGTCTTTTGATAACTTTAGGAAGACTACAGTTTCCATTTTTAAAAAAAATACAAGGAGGGGAAGGGGAGAAATAATTTTAGAAAGACAGATTTTTTTTGTTAAGGTGACAAGTGGGTTGCTAAGCAACACAATGAATGGGTGGTCAGGGTAATAGATTTCCAGTCCTATTCAGGAAGATGGGATATTCACTGACAGTTACTTTGCATATGAGGTATACCAGACCATAGTCTCTATCAGAAGCATTATGGGAGTTCCTGGAGTTTGGTGGGATGTTTGAGAGGTTTCCTTGGTAGTCAAAATCAATTATTTTTCCCACCATACATAGATAGTTCACATTCCCTTGGGAAGCCCAGTGTGGCAAGCATATGGTAGCAGCCACAGAGAAACATGACACGGAATGGGGGTAAAGAAGAAGAGGCTAAATTGCCCTAGCCCAGGGGTTCTCAACCAGGGGGAATTCCCCCAGGGGGAAATTTTAGGGTTTCGTGGGGGAATGGGACCACAGACTCAAACTGTTGAATACTGGTTTTTCTACAAATTACAATTCTACAGATTGTACATAATCTGCAGGACATCACACCTTATTGTATGGCACAGATTAAGTCAGACAATCTTGGAAAGGGGGGAATGACATTGTGACATATGGTGAAAGGGGGGCATGGGGCAAAAAAGGGTTGAGAACCACTGCCCTAGCATAGGGATATATAAGAAATTAATTAGTTTGGTTTCAGCCAAAAATTTACACAATTCACACCTCGACCCAGACCTTTGACAGGAGGTTGAATGCAACCTCCTGTCAAAGTCCATACATTTCTGAGCTTGCAATGTGATTTGCGTACTGCCCAAAATGTGTTCAACAATTTGAAAAATGCACATGAAAAAATGCACATTTTTGAAAAATGCGCAGAAACACACTTTACTCAGTGGTAGAAAATGCATGCATTTCAAAAATGCACAAAGTTTATGCATACATTTGGGGAAATGTGCATGAACATATGCACAATTTTTCGGGAAAAAGGGGGGGAACTCGCAATCTGATACAGACATGAGTTGGAATGAGCTCCGAGATAGAATTTGGAGAACTTCAGCGAGCTCAAGTTTTGCTGATTTGCACATCCCTACCGGTAGCCAGGCTCTTTTTCTGGAAGGCAGCATCCCAAAAGTTCACTTCTCTTACTCTGCCTTTTCTTCTGACTAAGCCAACTAGGAAACATGGCAGGGCTCAGGAAGGATAAAGTCAGGGACATCATGAGGTGAACATATTCGTCCACTGGGAGAACCCACCAATCAAAATGTTTTTTAAAAATTAGAGAAAATAAAAAGTGGCACTGAGGACAGTCGTTTCCAACCAGTAATGTATCCCCTGTGACTCCCACTCCTTACTTCCTTGATTTAAATCTCACTGGCTCAGCAGGAATTGAATTACTGGCTCTATGACTGCAGGTGGACATATCTGACTCACATTGTGAGTGGATAATCAACATGTGGGGCATCGTCTTAGCTGTTCTGTACTTTCTGCATAAGTTGGGAGTGGGAACAAAATGTTTGGGCACTGCAATGCTATCTATCACCTTTCTCTCTTTGCTGAATTTCTTTTTCCCTCCTGTGATAGGTCTATGTGAGATAGTACATGGAGGTCTGAAATAGGATGGTGGTGGGTATCTTTCAGTATTAAGATCAGGGCTTTTTTTCTGGTGGAACTCACCGGAACTGAGTTCCAGCACCTTTTCTTCTATTAATTGCATTACAATTTAATCGCCATCTACTCCCGAGGAAATGTAATCCAAGAGTTCCGAGGAAATGTAATCCAAGGTACCCTTTTCTCCAGAAAAAAAGCACTGATTAAGATACACAATCCAGACCACAATGTGTTGGAAACAAGAGGATATACAATGCAGAAGATACATACCGAGGATATAATAGCTCTTGATTACTGATTATATTCATTACTAAAAAGGTTGGACTTAAGGAGAATTAGAGAGGGATGGAAACGGAACTGAATAAACTTAGTTGGAAAGTTTTATATTTTGGATTATATTTAATCTTATGTATTACCTCATGCATCATTTTAAGGTGTCCCGTGCATATGAGAAAGTTTCTACCATCAGTTTGAATGAAGAAATAAGCAACTATTTTCAATGGCCAAGTACGCTGGCTGGTGCATGCTGGGAGTTGTAGGCCAAAAACATCTGGGGACCCAAGGTTGGAGAACACTGGCATAAAGGTTTTTTTTGTTTGGTTGTTTGTTTGCCGGGTGTGTGTGTTATGAGTATTATTTCCACATTTTGCCACCTGCATAGGGATATTGACTTCATGCCTCCTGTAAACTGTCTAATCTCATACAGGCCATTAGTGTTTCCACTGAACTTTGATTCCTCTCCCCTCTCCCAGTCTCCTGTCATGCAGAAGCTGTCCAAGATATTGCAGGGGAAGCGTCCTGCAAAAGAGAGAACAGCATCATCCCATACCATGCCTTCTCCTCATTCACCCAACATTCAGGACCTCTCATTCTAAAAACCACAGGTTTAAAACTGGGCTGTTCTTTGCCAATTCTGGCCTCCAGTCCCTGATGCCATAGCACAAAGTACAGCCAGTGATGATCTCAACACTCACACTAATTAGTATGTTTAACTTATGAGTATGGTATGAAATTCGTGCTGGTACAGGGGAGCTTAGGGGGCTTTCATGAGCATCCAGTTCACATCAGTCATTACAGCAGAAAGTTTAACAGATAAGACAGGCTGCAGAAGCAATCCTGCTGCACATTTCTGTCTTCTCTTAAGTCATATTTTCCTTTGAATGGAACATGTGCCCTGCTCCAAAAAACCTACCCTTGAGGCTCTTCTTTTCCATATCATGGGATGTTCATTTTCAATGAATCTGCTTTGCAGATGGCTGTGGATTTAGGCTTCAGATGTGCTGTTAAAGCTCTTTACAAGCTTCTCCCTATCCTCCAGTGTTTAATCTTTGATCCTTCCATCCCTCTGTTATGACAGGCATTGCTGAGGTTTCCAGCACAATTACTCTACACAGGCACCAATACTGCTCTGCTATGACTGATAATTATTTGAAGTGTTTTAATATAAATCCAACTTTAAATCTGATTCCTGCAAGCAGCAACCTATGTGGGTGGCTGCTCTTAATGCAATAATGTGGGCAGAGCTCCACACAGTACCATGCTTTTGTGTGAGTGGCTCCCTGTGCAGTGTGGGTATATGTTAGCCATGCTGGGGCCAAGCCCTGAAAAAACAGGTGCTGTGTTGGTGTGGTTAAATTCTGCCTAAACCTCATGGGGAGCCACCAACAGAAACAGTTTACCGCCTAGAGCTCTACCCACATTAGATTACAAATGAATTTACTTCACTAATGAAAAATGCCCAGTGCATTTAGAAAATATGTTGTCTTCGATACTCCTTCAGAAAACCAGTACTCGGAGACAGTACTTTGCAGAAAATGGAGAATGCATGGAGCTATTGGCACAGCCTCAACAGACATGGGGCATGACAATTCTAGTCGATACATGCACCAATTTGAGTTCAGCCCCAATTTGAGGTTCACCTCTTTTTACAACCATTGGTGCTGCCCTATTTTCACTCTTGCATTATGAATGACCATTGATCTGGGTCACAGCTCATGGGCACATGTATGAACTGGGTTTCAGTGGACAGCAGAGGAGGTGGCTAGTCTACACTCATGCTTAGTGCTGCCATCGATAGGGATGCTGATAATTCCATATTGTCAGTGGTGCTGGTCTGTGAAAGCACACAAAACCACGACAGTCTTGGCAATGGAGTTGCATACATTGTACAGATGTGATGTCATGGCCAATCACTCACTGCACCACTGGGCTACAATGCATACTTAGAACATTACACAGCAGTGATTAAATTGATATCATGATCAAAGCAGAATGTTTCTCAACGTATGTGAAACATTGTGGTGGAACGTTGGATCTTCCAGCTTATATAAAACATAGGGTTTGTGGATTTCTTTGAGTTCAAGAAGAATGCCCATGAAATACAAGGAATGTTTGGATGTAATGATCCTGGTTTAATAAACCATGGTTTATAGAGCTAGGAACAAGTGTTGTTATGTCCAAAATGGAAACTGTGGCTTAATGTTGGTTTACAAACCAAGATCTGCAACTACACTTTGATCCTGGTTCCAGATCCTGCTTAGTAAGCCAGTTTCCCGTCTGGATCTAATGGGAAACAACTGTGGTTTACTTTAACCCAGATCAAAGTGCACATCAGAGGAGCGTGTGGATCTGATACTCATTCTTGGCTTCCTAAGCCATAATTTATGAGGCTAGGATTGTTATGTCTGAACTAGACCAAACTGTTGAGCAGCAGTTTAGAGAAAGTGGTAAATGAATTAAGCGGCAAAACAGGAAAAAATAGGAAGTGGTGGAGAGTCAATAATACAAGCTATACTGCTGTACATGATGCATACCTGTTATTTGGTTTGGGAGCTGCTTGATGGTTACATTTTAATCCAGACTGTAATTCAGTTCATATTGCTGTATAACCAGTCTGACTATTTTTAGGGAATATTTGCTCTGTATAGTTCTTTTTTCACACATGTATAAGCCTTGACATTTATGTCCATGGATTTAAATTCAAGCACTGAATTGACATAATTGGTAGCATTACATTCATTTTATAACTTTTCCTCAGCTTTAAAATGTTAGTGTTATGTTATTTTTTTGAAAAAAAAACCCCAGTAACTTTCTCTTTGAGTGAATTATATAACTTAATCAGTTCTGTTGCCTTTTTGAGTTTATGTGCTTTATGTTCAACTAAAATGTACCCACTTAATTTATAATTTTGTGGGTGAGAAACCTGAATTAATGATGTCCCAGAATCACAAAGCAATAAGAGCATCATTTGAGTGAAAAATTGAGCATGTGGCTTTCTCTTTGTGGTTCCTTGAGAGGTATGTGTACCAGGCACTGGGTCATCATGGGTTGATCTCACCAGACCAGAGCTGTGAATGTTTCTGTATAATCAAGACCTTATCAGGTCTTATGGTGCCTTCAGGCCTAGTCTGGTTGAAAAGGCAGCATAGATTGTGAAAAAATAAATAAAATCAGGGTAAGAACAGAAAGGCCTATGGATAAAACTTGGTAAGCAGGCCAATTGGGCAGGGTAAAGCTACTACATGGAAACTGTCATAAGACTACAATCAGACTTCAGAACCAGATCAGCCCATAAAAGTGGAGAGACTGGGGGGAAAGGACAATTAACTGGGCATAAGAATGGACTGGGCACTGGGCAACCAGGATGGATGAACCTGTTTATTTCCTGCCCATGTCTATTCGGCATGTGATCACTCATAAGTCATGCTATTTCCCCATTAATCAGCAGTTTTTTAAAACACACACACACACACACAAAATGAATTAAAAGAAACACGGGCAACACAATCCAATGAGACTGCCCGTAACACTCCGAACTTGGAGGATTATGCGCATCCTATGGAGGGCAGGAGGAGCGCAGAGCCGAAGGTCACCTCCATGCTCCTCCTACCCTGCAAAACACTTAGGCTGACGATTTCAGCCGTCTAACTGTTTTGCCCCAGAGTGCGAGGAGAGGAGGCTGAGGTGCTGACAGGACGCTATGTATGCTGGCAGAGACTGACTCCTCCCCTCCCTGCTCCCCACCTGTCCACCCACAAAACTCCATTTCTGAGGTTGCTCTTGCAACCTTGGGGCAGGGTGCTCCAAGTCTGGAGTCACAGCTGCAACCTCGGAGTGAGTTTCTGAGGTTGGAGCTGGGACTCCAAATTATCCTATGGCCACCTAGACTCTTTCTAACTGCCGTAGGATTGCGCTCTCAAATACCTATTTTTCAACGTATTTTCTCTTAGAATACACACTGCTGAACACATTTTATCTCAATGTATTCCTTTATAATGTTGTTTATCTCAAAGCACACATTTTAAAACAACAACAACAACAACAACAACAACATATTGATGCTTTTCAAAATACATATCAAGAACTGTGTTGCAATATTCAAAGGAGTGCAAAAGCCAGTGGAGAGTCATGTGACAATCTGCAAATTAGTCTGGGAGGCGAGGATCAGGTCCAGTCTATATATCAGAATTTGCAAAGATCAAATTCCACAAGCATCCCTACTGGGTGGGCAGGGGTTGGGAAGGATGCAGAACCAGTGGCTCAAGAAATGTCTGCATCGCAGTCAGAAAACAGGGCAGAGAACAGCAGGAGGGAGGAAGCACAGCTTTGAAACAGTACAGCCTAGGCTTCCCCAACCGGGTGCCCTCCATATGCTTTGGACTTAGGGATGTACAGACTTTGTTAAATCTCTTCCGTCTGCATTTAGCAGATTTTCCAGGTGCCTTTCGTTCCATCGTCCGCTCATTGACAGAATCAGATTTTGCGCAAATGCATTCATAAGTATTTGCACAAATTCACACTTGCGCAAATTTACTCTTCCGAAAATGTGCAAATCCCCACGAAATGTGCATTTTCACGCTTTGGCTTTAGTCTATGGGGGGGAAATGCACATTTTCAGTTGATGTTTAAAAAAATTTCTATGACTAAATTTGCATATCATTACGGAAAGTAAAAAAAAAACACCAACTGGTTCACAAGTCCATGGAATCCGTGCGACTCAGGAAAAGCCGGTCTACTGCAGAATCCACGGGTTGGATTCATAGCAATCCAAACTCATTTGAATCCATTGTGAATTTCTCCGACATCCGTATTTGGACTAAAATTCTGATCTGGGAATGATGGGAGTTGTAGTCCAGCTCATCTGGAGGGTGTCAGATTGAAGAAGACTCATTTATAACCCCTCTTATTTCATAAGAAATGACTCACAAGACAAAAATCAAGCTAGTTCTTCACCCCTTAATTCAGAACATCACAAATATGCCTAGGCACAGGGAGAGAGGTGAATCTGAGCCCTTCCTGGAGCAAATACACAGCAATAATTATTTCCACTTGGTCAAGGACGAGGAACACTGAAATTGGAGTTATGGGTCATGGCACCTGCCTTCACTTCAACCCATCTCTGAAAGGGGTTTTGCCCCGTCACCTTCGTGATTAATTTTAAAAGCAAACGCTAAGTCCCGGGAGCTGTTTCCCCAGAGGCTGGGACTCATCACAATTCCACACAGGCATACCCAGGCACCATGCCAGGTTTCCTCAAGCTGTCACCTTCCTGAAGCTGCATTTAACTGACATCAAAGCAGGTGGAGCAGAAACCATCCAGAGACATGACAGTAGCGAGTCAGCTGGGCCTTCCCACAAAGAGGGCTCCCCCTAGTAACATCTTGGAGAACAGAGTTTCCCCGTGACCTTCAGCACATCACTTCAGCTCCCTCCACATTGTCTCAAGCAACTTGCTGCTATTAAGATGTCCCTTCATTTGTCAACAGAAAAGCTGCTAAATTGCTGCCTTGAGCAAATTTACATAGAAATTACCAATGATACTATGCAAACGGCATGGGAGAATTATAGCAGAACTGCCCTGTAGTGGCACGTGTGTGTGTGTTTTATGGAGCTTCTTGAATGGAGATGCTCCTCACACACTGGAGTGTGTGTGGTGGAAGAGGGGCAGGGTGGAAACCAACCAGATACATAAGGAAAAAATAATGGCCAACAACTGACAGCTTTGGTAGCATACTCTGCTTCTGCTTACCGTACCTCTTCCCATCCTACGAACAGGTTTTTCTATTCTGTCATTTTTTCCATGATGGTGCAAGACCTTGCAGTGGATCACCGTGGCTCTAGAACAGGGGAAGGCCTCCAGATATTTGAACTGCAACTTTCACCAGCTGCAGCCTGCATGGCCAATAGTCAGGGATTTGGGGAGCTGTAGTACAAAACATCTGGAGGCACCAACTTGCCTGCTCCCTGCTCTAGAACTAGTCATATTGGCTCAGCTTGTCTGAGTGTGGAAAGCTAAGCAGGGTCCAGCATGGTTATTACTTGGATGGGAGACCCCTCCTCTAGTTTCCTGCATTGAGCAGGGGGTTGGACTCGATAGCCTTGTAGGCTCCTTCCAACTCTATGATCTATGAAACATAGAAAGCTGCCTTTTATGATATCACACTGTTTGTCTATGTGGCCAAGGACTTATCGGTGGAAGACACAGAGCACCAGTTCTAATCTAATACCCATTATACATGCACTTCACACTTACAGCTGCTCACTTTCTAATAATATTTGCAGTGCACCTCTATGCCTACTCCTGGTATAGAGGTTTCCTGCCCTCAGCCCACATTATTGTTAACCTATCACAATTTTAGGTGTCCTTCTAGCATGCCCTGTCCCTTCAGAATACAGATAGGTGAACAAGCAATTTCCATGATCACCAAGATTCTTCGAACATCACTTTGAAGCTCAGCTCATCTAGTTTCTAATGTTCGATTGCACTATCTTTTTTTGTTTCATTGTGCTTCATTCGAACAAGAAAAGTGTGCATTTTGAACAGGGAAAATTCACATTTTTTAAATGTGCTCTTTCCCCCCATAGAGTAAAGGATGAAAATGCACTTTTATTTCCAAAAATTGTGCATTTTTAAAGTGCACATTTTTAACGCATACCCAAGTTCAAGAATTTGTGAACATTTTTTAGAGAACATTCAGTCCTGTTTGCATTTGGGATTGTGAACGGGACTGTTCACATGGTCTGTGAACATAAACAAAATTCTGTTATAATAACCCTACTCCAGATCCCATGTAAACATCCTGTCACGTCCTCTAATATTTCATGGTGCCTCTTAAATTCCAGAGAGAAAGAAAATGCAGATGCTTGCCTAAACACGTATGCTTGTCCCACTCTCTCCCCCACAGCCTCTGATGCTATGTTTGCACAAGCCTATAAACTTCTTACTTTTGCCTGCAGCACTTTCTCTGATTGCAAAATATGTGGACCAATGTGGGCAAATAGGAGCCTTGGATTTGAACCTGACAAACTTGGATGGAAACACTTGCTCGGCCATAAACTTCCAGGCTGGTCATGATCAAGCATATTTTTCTCATAGGTCTAGGTCTCACCTTAAAATTAAACTAAACAACAACAACAACAACAACATATTTGAAATGTCATTGCAAGCTGCAATTGTGCATTGCTGCATACAATTACACTGAAACAAATTGTATAGAAACTCTAACCTCCTGCTCAAGTAATTGCTACCACTCCAATAAGTTGTCCACAATTATCTCCTGGAACAAGTCAAAGTCGATGTTCAGCCTGAGGCTGGAGTGATTTATACCGCCAGCTTCACATGAGGGTATCATGTGACCCACTATACAGCAGTGGATTATATTCCAAGAGAAAGATGGGCGAACTGGAGGGAACAGAATACAACTTGAACCCACAATCTCCCTTGGTTTCGGGACAAACAGATCAAGGTGGGGTTCTAAGAAAGTCACAATTCAAGTATGTGGATGGAAAATCCTGAAGAAGAGCTATGGAAGGCCAAGTTGCTGGTCTGTTAAGGTTACAAAACTCCTCTCGTATGCATCAGTACATATGAGAGCAGGAGAGAAGCCTGTGCACCAGCATTGATACCAACTGACTGAAATAGGGAGGGAGAGAAAAACTTATCTGAAATAATGATCCAAAGCCATCATAGGAGAATGAGTGGCTTCCAGTTCTTAAACAACCAGCCAGCTAATATTTATTCCATAATATAGACAAAACCCTGCCTTCTGTCAAAGGGAAAGGAATAAATTCTTTTTCCCTAATGGCATTTTCTTTCCAATCAATTTCCTTTCAAGCTTGATTTAAGAGGATGCCCCATCAGAACCTCAGGCTAGGGACGGGGGACGGGGGGGGGGGACTAGGACAATCCCTCCTCCCCATGCAGTGTGAAAATTATGAGCAGACAAACCTGCACAGTTCAATCTAAATACTGACACCATACCCCGAGGTTCTGCTCGCTCGCTCTCCATTTAAGGCCTATGCTTGCAGCCTTAGGACCAGCAGTGCTATGCATGAGGGCAGAAACAGACATTACTTTATAGATTTCAGTAGATCATAGAGTGGGAAGGCGCCTACAAGGCTATCGAGTACAACCCCCTGCTCAATGCAGGAAACTAGAGGAGGGGTCTCCCATCCAAGTAATAACCAGGCTTGACCCTGCTTCGCTTTCCACGCTCAGACAAGCTGAGCCAGCGTGAGCCACAGGCCTGTTTAAATGTGTGTCCAGCAGCTTCTTTTCATCTTTAGAGCAGGTGCACAGGCTCCAATCAGGATCTTAAAAGTGCTGCTCCCCAACCCCCTCATGCTACTCAAGAATAAAAATGGGGGGGGGGAGAACTGTTAGTCACACATTCTGTTTTGGCCCTGAAACAGGCTTATCTGAGTCCTAGCAGACCATGTTTATACAACTTGTGACCCACCAAGCTAAACACAGAACACCAGCCATATATAGCAGCACACCAAACCGGTCTTTGTAAATTGGCTGGGAATGCAAAAACAGGGGAGACATCGAGCACGGGGAAAGCCCAAATCAATGCCTAGTGGGCTGTGTCTGATTTGGTGGGTCACCTGTTTTACAAGCCCATCATAAGTATAATTCCAATATACAAAACTTAAAACAGAATTTAAAACAATTTGAGCAGTTAAAACAATTTTGGTACAACTAGACCAACATAAATGCCCCCCCCCCATGCCATTAAATGCCATTGAATGCCATGGAGAAGAGGGCAGTCTTAACCTGGTGCTGAAAGGATAACGAAGTTGACACTAGGTGGGCCTCAGTGGGGAGATAATTCCATAATCAGGGGGACACCACTGAGAAGTCCCTCCTTCTTGTTGCCACCCTCTGAGCCTCCCTCGGAGGAAGGCCTCAAATATTTATTGTAGTGTCAGGGTAGATTCAGGTCGTATGTATGAGTGTGTGTGAAAGGGGGAGTGTGTGGATGGATGTGTATGAACGGGGTATGTATGTGGCTTTGGGCCCCACCCATATTTGGCTTTGGACCTACCCACCACAGTCATGTGACACACACACCCCGCCACCGCCCTTATACTACTCTGGTGGACTCACTAGAACATAAGAAGATATTTGCTGGATCAGACTACATATTCTAGCATTGCATTTCCAGTAGTGGTCAGACAGATGTCTTCAGGAAGCCCACATGCAAGATGTGAAGATAACAGACCTTTTCTGTTACCTCATTCTGTTTTAATTCTGTTTTAAGAAAACTAACAATCCTGATGGAGGGTCACAGTGCAATCCTGACTCTTTTTAGTCAGATGGAACTCCCACTAAGCTGAATGGGGCTTACTTCCCCAATAAGTGTGCTTAAGATTAGACCCCAAGAGTAGGACTCTTCCAACATGGTGTTGCCAAGTCTCCTTCAGGGATGGCCGAATCTGCCAGTTTCAATTTCTCCCACATTGTTTTTTTTAAAATCTCAAGTTCTTTCCATGCTGTTTATGAAGAAATGTGTGCGTTTTGGTAAGTTCTTATCAAAAAGTGAACTAAACAAAATTCTCACCCAACTGCACCAGCCCAAATTCAATAGGTGCAGACTACTAGCGTTGAAAAAATGATCCTTCAACGCCAACTTCAGTGGACCGGTTATGTTGTTTGAATGTCTGACTGCCGTCTCCCAAAGCAGTTACTTTATTCCCAACTCAAGGATGGAAAGTGGAATATCGGTGGTCAGTATAAGAGGTTTAAAGATGTTCATAAGGCTAATCTAAAAAATGCAATATAAACATTGAAAACTGGGAAGCTCTGGCCCATGAACGATCTAAATGGAGGTCGGCCTTTCACAAAGGTTCCATGGACTTTGAAGAAGCCCGAGTGCAAGGCGAAAGGGAGAAACGTGCTAAGCGAAAAGCACATCAAACGAATCCTTTACAGGACCATCTTCCATCTGGTAACCTGTGTCCTCACTGTGGGAAGCTGTGTGGATCTAGAATTGGCCTCCACAGTCACTTACGGACCCATCGCTAGAGTCTACACAATTTTATTTAGAATTTCCTCCTTTAAAATTTTTCTTTTTGTAATTTTTTTTTTTTAAATCCTGGAAGACAATCTTACTCAGTCACGAGTGATCGCCTGATGATGATGATGATGATGATGATGATGATGATGATGATGATGGAGAGGACCAGGTTGTACCTGCCTGCCATGTAGCTGTTAAAGATTAGTAGCCTGTCAGGGGGGGAAAGAAGAAAAGGTGGCAACCCTAGTTCAGCTCTAACATGGCTGAATACACTGGGATTCAAACCCAGATTTCTAAGAGATAAGCACCCAGCCCTTTGCCTGGATAGACAAATCTGTCCGTTTCACTGTGACTTTTAAAAGCTTGAGTTCCTTTTGTGTGTTTTTTTAAAGAGATTTGCATATTATTAAAAAAAAGAATTGAATGAAATTCTCACCCATCCATAGCCTTAATTTCACTATATTTTTAATATGGCTTTTTGTATTGTTTGGTGTAATTCACATTTAAAAAAATAATTTTAAAATGTTTTTACACTGCAGTAGGAACAAAAATAAAGAGGTGAGACGCAAGATAGAGGATAGAATTGGGCCACATTTATTAACCTCAGAACAAACTGCAGTGAGGAAATGACTGCAGGAAACTAGGTTGCTGTCGGTCAGGCAGGTCTCCCAGCCTGCAAGAAACCTGGGTGATGTCAACTCTGCTTAGAGACAGACTTGAGTGAATATATCCCACCCCTCTCCTCTGGCCACACCTAGAGGTGTGTGGAAGTGGCCTTCCTGGATCATCCCCCCACCCCCACCCCGATGCCTCACAACTCCAACTGGATGAGCCAGGTTAGCTGCAAAGGTGACCATTACCTTGTCCATGGGCTCCACAGCCCTGAGCAGCAGCAAGTCTCAGGAGTGGCCAATCATGATAAAGGAAACTCGGGTGCTCACCAAATTGCATGCCGATCTGATATATCCAGCACATGCCTGCCAAAGTGACCAAATTATAACCAATAGCCTGCCTGACCAGGAAATAACAGTTCAACTGCCTAACCAGCAACCCTGTAAGCCAGATCATGCACAAAAAAGCTCAGCACGGAGTGGGCCAAAAAACCATGAAATGGAGCCAGTATGTTAACAGGTAAATAACTCCTACTCGGCATCCAGAAAAGGACGTCTGGCTAATCCCGCACTAAGACTAGGGAGCGGGTAGTGGGTGCCCCTGGACATGAAGAGGCCTGATCTGGTGTGGAGCTGGCATATAAGGGCCCTAGCTCAGTGTGATGTACGTCACACAATGCTGTACGTCTTCGCTTCCTTTTGCCCTCCAGCAAAGCTGTCCAAGCCGGGTATTCTCTTTAAAGGAGAATGTGTGAAGCCATCTCCACCACTGACACATTGGTGCACTGCCCATTTGGTTTCCCATCTAATGTATCTTTCAATAATTTATCAGTATTCTGATCAATGTGTAACTTGAATTATTTCATCTTCATGGCCAAAACATTAAGGCAAAGTGATATATATTCATTGCCCGCCCTAGCTTACACTGTTATTGTGTGCAATTGTCCTGTTGACATGTTCCAACCCAGAGGTTGCTGCATGTCAGCCATGAGTGGTCTCTCTCTATTATTTTTCTGAGGTTCATGGGAGCTTCTCAGTAAGAAGGATCCGATGGGGGCGGGGGGAATGTAGGCCATGATTTCCAGATATAGTTTTGAAAAATTATTCTCCTAAATCAATATTTAGGGACATAAATAAATGGCCTGATTTTCCAAAGTTGTTAGGAGTTGCACAGAGTGGCTGGAGGCTCATTGCTTTTGAAATTCAGGCTGCTTATTTAGATGCCTTAATATAGATTCAGGAGGCTAACACTGGGTACCTATTTTTGACAATCCTGGCTGATATTATTACTAGCTAAGCTCTCTCCAAACAAAGAAAGATTTGCTACAATCCATCAAAAGTATGTGACATTCCAGGAACAGCAGTTTACTAAAATAGGCCAAAGACCTCAAGTGCGATGGATAACTACACAGTTTAGCTAAGAAAGAGGGGTGTTGAAAATGTCCTCTTAAACACGGGGCAGTCCCACAATGTAATTCAGAGCAGGCATGTACTTGAACAGTAACTCCCCCTAATGGGTTATAGGGCTGTTGGTGGTTGAACAACAGCAAGAGATCACAGACATACTTTCCCCATACTTGAGTGCTATTCCTACTCCAGGAGCAGGAGGCAATCGAGGTAAGATCAGGTATTCTAATCTGCAATTATTAGGATAATTCTTCTGCAAACAGATGAGCAAGATAAAATCAGCACCCTACCCCTAAAAAAATAATAATAAATTGCTCATTAAGCAATCAGCATCTAATAACATTACAGAAAAAGTACAATTGGCTTGCTAGGCTCATATTAGATAAAAGGTCCTTTTAAAAATAGGTAGTAAAGAAGCATTATATGATTAACTGATATTTTAAGAAATAGTTAATCAACTGTTTATAGAATCTAACAGGCGGCTTCAAGCAATGGTTTATAATAATCTCTAACACCTTCTCCAGATGTATCTTACAGCCATCTGTAACACATGCTGCTCCTCTCTGCAACATACTTATAATAGCTATGAAATCATGCATTAACTCTTGACAAAATATTTATAAGTGGAATGTTAATATTAAGCATGAACTGTAAAACTTTGTGGATTTCCACATCTTTAACATCACATGAAAACAAAGGGTCAGTTTACACCCACATGAAAAGACAGCCATGTTCAATCCAGCCTCAAACATCAGACATGGCTGCTGTGGGCTGTACCGCCTGGTTCATACTGAGATCTCTCCACACGCAATTCTGTAGATGCGTAGGGATGGGTTGAGAAATTAAATGACCAACTTGCATGTGTGAACTGGCCTTAAGTGCATACATCAAGCTTCATTATTCAGCCTAGGGATATTAGTCTCCTTGTGGCATGCAATTGTATAATTCATCATGTCGTAGTCCATGATGATCTAATACTTGACTATTTATCCTGTCAAAGCACATGTTTAGGGTGGCCTTCACAACACTCATTGTCATAGTTGCCATTTCAGTGATTGAGACAATCTACTCCAGAATTTGGTGAAGCAGAATGGGATTCATTCCAGTTTCCACCAAAATCATGGTTTCACTTATTCCTACTTTTATTAGGCCTTAAGACTAGAATGGTCCAGCCTTCCCCAACCTGGTACCGTCCAGATATTTGGACTGGTACTCCCAGAATTCCTGACCATTAATCATGCTGGCTAGGGCTGATGGGAGTGTAGTCCAAAGCATCTGCAGGGCACTGCAGGTGGGGGAAGGATACAAACCAAACAATGAAAGAAAGAAGATCGGCTTACCTCTTTCTGTCTTTAAAATGAACTCTGCAAATATCCATGTTCTTTTATTCTATGCACATGCATCAAATAAATTTTATACACTTCATTTGAAAACAGCAGACCAAATGTCCCCAGGCTGCTGTAGGCCTTACCACACATGCTCTAAACCCTCTGGTACACAAAAGGGTCAATAACATGATCCATTTCTCATTACGCCAATTGCCTCCACATGCCATTTTATCTGCTGCAGTGTAGGGATGGATAAATCTGTCAATTTTGCTTTCTTTCAGGTAGGGGTGTCACGTAGTGGTGAATTTCGTACCTTTGGGGGGCGTTCCACCTCTCCTCTCCTTGGCGAGCAGCCCCCCCCAATGATACAATTCTCCGTGGTGCGGAGCGGCTCTCCGCCCACTCTCCACGCCGCTTGGGCAGCCACGCCGCTTGCTCGGGCAGCCGCGCCGCCCACGCAGGCTCCCGTCACGTCATTTCCGGCTGGCAGGAAGTGATGCGACGGGCCCTGCGCCGACACAGCTGAACCCTGTTGCTGTGGTTTTGGCATAGAAACCAGGGCAACAGGGCTTAAAACAGCCATTGCAGCCATTTTAAGCCCTGTTGCCCTGTTTTCTATGCCAAAACCGCAGCAACAGGGTTCAGCTGCGTCGGCGCAGGGCCCATCGCGTCCCAGCCGGAAATGACGTGACGGAAGTCCGCACGGGTGGCGCAGCAGACCGAGCAGGCGGCAAAGTAGGCCCGCGAGTCGCAGCGAATATCGGGGGGGCTGTGAGTGGGGCCGATTTGTACAGAGATTGCCTAATTTACACATATTTTGCAAGCAATTTTCCTAATTGCATTTTCCTAAAGCTTTTTTGAATATTATCTTTTTGTGTGCACCTTTCCCTAATATGCACATTTTTGTATGCATCATTTTTTAATTATTATTATTATCAGAGAACTCCATTGCAAAATTCGGAGAAGTGTGAATTTTGAAGGGTTATTGAGTTTCAGTTCACGTATTGGTTCAAATATGTGAAATTAGGTAAGTTCACATTAAAATGCAAATGAAACACCTTTCTCCCCCACCACTACTGGAGTGAACTGAGGAATCCATTCCAGACTCTTCAAGTCAGCAAACCTTTATAGAGCAGAATCCAGCAGTTCCCCTCATCACTCCATTTTCTGGCAGTGCACTTACATAATTATGTCACAGTATATTTTCTAGCAACTTATGGAGAGAAAACTGTGTAGGAAACAGCTTTGATGGTACTTTGTTACATTATATGGTAGGTTCCATATACTATCACCTATCTGGGTGTTAACCAGGCCAACCAGCACTTCTCTGACATATTTTGCTGCCTGAAGTAGAGCAGCAAATGGTGCTCCCTGCCTCCAAGTAATGGTGTAGAGTAGCCAAGGCTGATCAAGTTATTTAGGCACCTGGAGTAGTATTCAATGGTGTCATTCCACAAACTCATATAGTGCTAGTGGAACTCTGTCAAAAAATTCCACTGCATAAGTGGTTGCGCATTACGCTTGTGCAACAGCTTGCACAACTGGTTGTGCAAGCATAATATGCAATCGGCTGCGCAGTTGATTGCACAACTGGGTGCACAAGCATAAAGCGCAACCAGTTGCACAACCACGCTTGCACAAATGTAACTTTAGTTGGATTCTCCTCCTTCACATAGTTCAGACACTAGTTTCTGGTAGCACAATGTCTTTTGCACTAGCAGAATGACACAGTTGGATACTGCCCCTGAAGCAGAAAATCCCACAAGTGCTTCTTCTCCACCTTAGTAGTAAAAAACCCAATAATGATAAATTAAAGAACTAATAATTTGCTGCCCTTTCATGACACCCAAAATCAGCTGCCTAAGGCAGCCATCTTATTCTGTCTAACTATACGGCCAGCCCTGGACAAGACATTTTGCCTCCCAGCTGTGTCTGCCTTCCTATCCCACACCTCATCCATAACAATAGGCAATGGGAGGAGCAATTGATTAAATTGGCATAGCTTTTAAAAATCAGTAGGGAGATATGTTAAGCCTAGGTAGGGTATGCATGGAGTTTGTGTAGTGCCACAAACCGCTCCGATTCATGCCTCTGGAGTGGATAAACAGAATTTGTCTGGTTCCACAGCTGTCAGTCTAGAGAGGAAAATCCATCCGTGAAACTTGGCAGCACTGCAGTCTATGAGTTCCCCTGGAGCATTTATTTGCATAGCAAAACTACTCCCGGAATTGTGCAGTAGTACTTATGTCTGAGATTAATACCTCAATCCCATAAATCTATGTGCATATGCACACACAGATACACTGAGAATATCGGCACAAATATTATTTTTTCCAGGATGCTGTGCATGATGTCTGAGGGACACGAAGGGAAACTGTGGAGGGGGCATTAATAAGTCACAGACCTCCACATCTTTCAAACTGTTTGCTTTTAGTGAGTGAAGGAAGGGCCGATTGTCCCCAGAGGCTTTTCTCCATCAACTCTAGAGCTCCATATTTATGAAGCTCATTTTCTCCTTTCATTAGCTCTTATCACTCTTTCTGTGTTGCTGCAAGTATCTCTTTCTCCTTTGTTAAGGGAGCCACACAGTAGATAGTGTCTGTCAGTGGTTTTGATTGTAATGAATTTATGGCTATTCTGTCCCTCCCTCCTATTGTTTTCTTGCACACTTTTGCAACCTGCTGCTCGAATGAAAATCCATTTTACACATAAAACAAGATCCATGCTTCTGTTATTTTCAGCAGAGAACTTTCCTATTAAAGGAATATATCCCAATGGGGAAACCAAAGAACAGAATAGAGCACAAGAGTCTACAGGAAAGCTACTGGGAAGTTCCATTCCAATGCCATCAAGTTATTGACATTGATTTGACAAACTGAAAAACCAGGACCAGAAAGTGTGGAATAGCACACACCCTTATTCACATTCAGTCAATATTTCCTGGTTAGCATGTAATGGTATATTTTATCTGACAACATTTGACAGATAACACGCAATTTTGTATTTAAAGCTTGCCAAAATCAAAACAATCAAGTGACACCTACAAATCAAAAGCAATAAATTCAGCTTTGGAGGTGAACATGTCATATGCAAAATGCAAGGTTGGACATTTTTGAATATTGGGCAGTATCTAAAGTTATGCAAGCAGGAGTCTGCTCGTGCAATGGCACTTTCCTCACCCCTCCTCCCCACTGCATAATATGAACATATGAAGAGCCCTGCTAGATCAGACCAAAGGCCTACCTAGTCCAACATCATCTAACTAGATGCCCCTGGGAAGCCCACAAGGAGGATATGAGGACAATAGCCCTCTCCTCCTATTACTCCACAGCAACTGGTATTCAGGGACATGCTGTGCCTGATCCTGGAGGCACGATATATCCCTCATGACTAGTAGCCATTGATAATCTTATCCTCCATGAATTTGTCAAACAATCCCATTTTATAGCCATCTAAGTTGGTCACCATCATCACATCTTTCCATAGTTTAACCCTGTGCCTTCTAAGAATTGTCTCCTGAGAATCAGGGGCCAGGGCACCTTTGGGAAAGCCAAAAGTGAGGGGGGACCTACAGCAGAAGGGGGGGGGAATTAGTATAATTTGGGAGGGGAGCTGCCTTATGCAAGCATAAATGCTATGCCACTTGTGCATGGTATTGCTAGATGCCACACAAGACTTCAGCTGTAATCTAAGGCTACCTTGCTACTGCTAACTGGCCTTAGCCTTTCATTCATCTCCCCTGCTTTGGAGGGTTTTGCCTGCCATTCTGGATTCTTGGTTCATGAAATGTTTTCTTAGCCCATGTTACACCCTGCAGAAACCCAAACCCACTCTACTTCCTGGAGTGAAAATACTCTTCACTGCCTTTTTCCTTCCTTCTCAAGTATCAGTCTTCAACAGGTCATACATTCATTTCCTGGCCAAGGCTGCGAGAACTTGATCCTTAGTGCTCATGAAGATTAGTAATGATGACCAACTGAGAAAATGAAGACATGAAAGGGCTAAGGCTTAATTGTGGATGCTGGTCAAATCTGCAAGAGACAGTTTTCTTTCTCACCAGCAAGAATATGGCTATTGCTTAGAAAGCAGGGCTCTTTTACTTTTGGTGCGGCCAACGCCCTATGGACTTGGTTAAACTTGTATTTTGTATTATGTACCAAACCAATTCATATTTTAATTTGTAAACTGCTTAAATTACTATGCATATTGTACAGACGGTAGTGATACTTTACAATGTAGTGACATTCCTTTATTTGGGACTCTAACCAGACCTTCCTTAGAAGTCAGAAACTTGTGGACATGACTCCTTCCATGATTTACATTCATGAAAACCAAATCATTACAGTCTTGGATGTGGCTAATGGCTGAAACAATCTGAAACTAAATCCCAAGTAAGGATTGTGGGAAGGTAGCTCAGGAGGAACTCAGACTATAGTCTCATACCCACTTACCTGAAAGTCTGCCCCATTGAACTCAATGGAACTTACTTCTGAGAGGACATTTATAGGATGGCATCTAAAATTCCCATGTCTATGCGATCAAAAATAAGTTCAAAATTACCTAGACTTCAGGTGTGGTTTCTACTCTAGTGCAAGGAACACTCTGGAGTTGTAGAGTTCTAAAGTAGGAAACATCCATTATGTTCTATGGAGATCTTATATTTTGGAATGAACGACATCCATTTTACAGGGGTAGACAACCTGTTCCCCTCCAGATGTTTTGAACTATAATTCCCATAAGGCCCAGTCAGCATGGCCAGTGGTCAGGGATTATGGGAGAAGAAGTTCAAAACATACACAGGGCACTGTGTTGTCTACCCCTCTTCTAGAGGATGGATGAGAGAGAGGGGTGGGTAGATGCGTGGATGGAGAGAAGGGGCTGAGACTTAAATAATAGGCCCAATTTGAAGTATGTACACATTGCAGATTGCCTGCTCATTTTTGAAGAGGTGTGTGGGAAAACACATGCTGTGTCTCACAAACTCTTAACATTACTTTTAAGATGACTACTAGCAGAGCTGTATTCTATAGTGACTTCTTTTAAAATACCAAAACAAAAGGCCTCCTTTCCTCCTGTAATTTTCATCCCTTTCCAGGGACAAAACTAGGAGATGTGATTTGGCTGTTTGTTGGCTTTTTTCGCTGTCTAATCATGTATTGCATTTCATAAAATATTTAGTGCAATAAAGACTAAGAGTATCTGACAGACTAAGGCAGATTGGAAAATGTCTTAATCATTCTGACCTTTACCACAAATTTATCTCCTTGACGGAAAATGCAGCTGACCTTTTCTAGTCACAGAGAGCAGGGCTCATTGTGGGATTCCACTTAACCAGACCTTTGAAAATTCATCCGTGGCCAGTGTGAGTGACCCTCTTCACTCCTGCACGGACTGAGAGAGGATGGAAAACTTTCTCTCTTGTCTTAAATAACTTTCAGTGGTGATGAACCGTTTCAGTAAATTACACATTTTCAGTAAGCAAACACTCCAAGGAGTTTTTCGATTCCAAAGTTCTACTTTATGGTTCAACCAAAAAGGGTCATAGAATACTTTCCCCTAGAAACCAGTTCTCTAGACCTGGAAAAATGAGTGGCCTGGCAAACTTTGGAGCTGCTGAGTAAGTATGGTAAGAGGGGCATGAGCACCCAGAAATCAGTTCACTCAGAATCAGGCACCCTCCATCATGCTTAGATGCTACTCCAGCTGAGATCACCCCTCCCTCCCGCTACCAACTGCCATTGCTGATGCTATCTGAGGGAGTGGAAGCTGCAGCCCTTCCATGGTGCTTCGATCCAACTCCATGACCTGCTAAATTACCATCTGTTGGATTTTGTCGCTAACATAGTGTCAGAGTGTATTTGTTTTCCTCCTCCCTCCCACTTCCTTTTTCCTTTTGTGTTATGTCTTTTAGGTTGCAGACCTGCAGACAGGAAGTGTCTTATTTCTGATCTCTGCAAGCTGCTCCTAGAGCCTTTTTGGCTGAAAAGCATGTTAAAAATGCTTTGAAAATTATTAAGGGGGGTTGTGTGGATGGAAGGATATCAGTGGAGGGGGGTGAATATGCACGCTTGTGAATGGGGGAGAGACAGGTGGGATGAGAGAAGGGGGTGGCAGAAAGAGAGAGAAAGAAAAGGGGTGCCCCACCCACTTCCAGCTCTGCTCATTGCCATCTGAGTGACTTTAGCCATTGTTTTTTTTCCTCATTAGCTTTTCATTTGTGCTATTTCTGTTTTCTTCCTGCTAGAAACCCACATTCCTTGAGTCACTGAGAACACAGCTAAGGCAGAGGACTCAGTAGGAGAGGTGATGGGGGTGTGTGTGCAAAGTAGAAGAGAAAATAATAGACATTTCTTTAAAAAAAAATCTTAAAAGATGTTTCATAAATCTAAAATAAAATTAAGGTAGTCTTCAGGTTCTGCATTGACATCATTTTTTTTAAAGAAAAACTCATCTCTAGGCAGAAGCTCCACTGTTGTTAGGTGACTTTTACAGAGAACCTCCATTCTGAGAACTATGTGTGGTTGGCCTAGTTCTTCAGCCAGCACAACTTTTCAAGGAAAATGTTCAACATGTATGAGGCATTTAAATTTTTAGAGCACCTGGACCCAAAAAGCTCTGGATCACATTTGGGCTGCAATCTTATACACAGTTTCCTGGGAGCAAGACCCATTGGACTCAATGGGTCTTGCTTTGGACTATACTCATATAGGATTGTGCTGTTAATAAACAATAAAATGTATAAATATGAAAACCCCAACCTATTCCTAGTCCGACACATGCCGTGCACGCAAAATAATAAGGAACAAGTTGTTACTGTGCTACTCATCGGCTCCGGTTTGGGAGGGAGGGAGTTCCACTGTTTTGAAGAAGCCACCAAAATACCACTCAAGATCCATTCTGACTGTGTTTGGCAGATTAGCAGGCATCTTTCGTCCTGTCGTCTGCTCATTGACAGAATCGTAACTTTATTAGGGATGTACACAAGGCCCGATGCTTTATAAATGCATCTTCTCACATGGTTCAACAAACCATCAAAAGAAATTACCATATTATACTTGTGAGGGGCATACACTAATAGTCGAGGGGGAGATGCATTTTTCTGTGGAGCAGGAAAAGAAAATGACTTCTGTTTCTTCTGGGTGGGGAGGCAATCTCCCCACCCAGATCATTTCCCAAGAAAATGATCTCTTTTATGAACTGAAAAAAGGACAAAATAGGTTCATCTGTGCACATGCATTTACAGAGTGATGTATCCAATTGGCCTGTCCCTGCCCCACACATCCTCAAAATCTGCTCTGCTCCAGAAGGCCAGGAACTCTGCTCACATGACACTGGATTTCAGCCATACTGAGTTACACCCTCCACATGCAGAGCCTGGCTATTCTTGGTTCAGAGAGTTGACCTGTTACCAGATGAAAACCAAGACAACTATCTCCATGAACAGCATCAAAGCAGGAAAAAAACAAAGCCAACAGGTCACTGTGCCTTCTTTCTACCTGAAACAGCTAATCAAGGGAACTCACTGCCCTAGGGCACAATCCTATCACGTTTAGACAGAAAAAAAGTCCTACAACTCCCAGCGTTCCCAAGTCAGCAATGCTGGCTGGGGAATACTGGATGTTGAAGGACTTCCCCCCCACACACACATCTAAACATGCATAGGATTGCACCCTTGACCTCTTTGCCCTGAGTGCCTTGTACTGTGGAAGCAATTGGTGGTACTTTCTCATTAAGTGGAATAAAAAACAAGTGCCTGGAACAGATAATCCCTTGTATTTATTAGCACAATGTTTTGTTAGGGCCAGCAGATTCCAAGCAGATGACATGACACTTTATTTTAGACTGCTTTGAAAATAGGATGAATAAATGTTAAAAACAAAACATGTGATCCACTGCTTCCCACACCTCCTTACCACTGGCCCGCCCACCCCTGCTTCCAGCTACAGTCGTGTCTCTTCCCACTTTCGAAACCAACTTCTTGCATCATCAGTTATTTACACCTAGTTGTCCACATTGAAATAATGTTCCTTTTGCCCACAGCCTTTTCTCTCCCTTTACTCCAGAGGTGGGCAGTGTCTGACTACTCATGCAGCCCCTGCTGTGGCCCCCGCTGCCTCGCAAAATGGTAAAACTTTTTTTAAAAATGGCTTCCAGAGCAGCTCATTTTGACCATTTTGGTACTTTGTAGCCACTCTGGACACTACTTAAAAGAAAATGTTGCCACAAGGGGAGGGGGAGGTATGGCCCATGGTGCAGCCCGGGAAGAAAATGGCCCCCAGACCTCCCACAGTTGCCCACCCCTGGTTTACTCTATTTCCAGTCTCTTCTCTTAGCCCCTGTATCTTTGCATGATCCTGAGAACTATTCCTATGTCTTATCTGCTTGTCTCGTTTCAACTTCAATAGCCACTTCACAGCCTGCACCGAGCGACAGGCTCCTTTTCACATCCATCAAAGTGGACCTGGCTACATGCAGTGACAATAGCTGTACTTGTCAAAGAGTTAGTTACACTATGGTAATACTTTCCAGATGTTTTTCTTGTAATCATGAGGGCTAAAAGCTCACTTTCTGAGTATGTCTTTGGGAGCTAAAGGCAAAAAGGGTTTCATTCCAATATGCTGGCAGATGTGAGGATTCACCAGTCACAGAACCCTCATCATATTTTCACTGGACCAAGTGACTGCATGGATCCAGAGAAGTTATAAAACCATTCTATTGGGGGGGGGATGACACAGAAAGGAGCTCAAGGAGGTGCTCAAGGGGTTATTCTTCCCCAAGCCCCTTGGGATAGGCTAGACCAGGGATCTCCAACCTTGGGTCCCCAGATGTTGCTGGCCTACAGCTCCCACCAGCATACCCAGCCAGCATAGCTAATGGCAAGGGATTCTGGTAGTCCAGCAACAACTGGGGACCCAAGGTTGGAGAGCCCTGGGCTAGACTGAGAGATCATGATTGATCCAAGCCAGGTAACCCAGTGAAAATCCCATGGCTGAGGGACAGATTCAAACCCAGGCCTCTACAGCTTCACTGTCCCACTACACCACAGTGGTTCTCCACTGGTTTTTATCCAGGATAGCCATGCTGTGGTTTGTGGCATTCTAGCTGGTTTAATGACATCTTGGCCAAAATAACACTGAGAAGAACAGGAAGACTGTATCAGGCAATGATATTTAAATCTAAAAGTATCTGAGCAAGAATTTCGTGTCCAAAGTGACAAGTCATGGGCATTCGCCAAGAGGAACTGTTGAATGTGAAAAGGTTGTGTCACTCAAGTTTCAGCTACATCACAAATCAGGCTTTTCAACAGTAGGCCAGTGAGTCAAAAGATTTAAAATGAAGGCCACATCCTCTCTTACTTTAAAATGATGCTACATGATGCTTTGTATGATTCCACTCAAATGATAAAAGAGAGAGAGAGAGAAAACATACCTTGCTATCAGAGGACTGGGAAATACACCAGAAATGTTGCTTTAAAGTTTATCAATGTAGTTGAAAAGTAATGAATACCACCGGTGCTTATGGTCAAGGAAAGAAAGTATCAAACCTTTAACATAAACCAGACTCTACCAGGCACCCTCCAGATGTGTCTGACTACAACTCCCATAATCCCCAGTCAGCATGCCCAAGCAGCTGCTGGCTTTGGACAATGGGAGTTGTAGTCAAACACATCTGGAGGATGCCAGGTAGAGGAAGCCTGACATAAAGAAAAACAAACTAGGCCATCTCGGGTAAAATAAATAACTCAAGAATTACTATGTACTACCTATCTAAAATAACCAAAAATAATGGAACACATTGTACATTGTGGATCCAAGACTTCCTGTGACCAACCCATGCCACACTCCTGTCCTGAAGCCAGAACTCCACTGTCAGATAAGTGATGTGGAGCTTTACTCAGGGGCTAAGACGGAGGATCTCCCGCAGAGCTACCGTATTTTTCGCTCCATAAGACGCACTTTACCCCCCAAAAAAACTAGGTGGAAATGTCTGTGCGTCCCATGGAGTGAATATAGTAATTACTTTCCTCTGCTGGTCCAGAAGAGCGGAGGACTCCTGGGTGGGGCGGGGGAAGCCCCCACCTCTCAGCTGATTTTTTTTTTTTTAAAAAAAATTTGTACCATACAGTAAGTGCGTCTTATGGTTCGGTGCGTCTTATGGAGCGAAAAATATGGTATCCCTCCAACCTCAGAGGGGGATTTCTGATATTTCCTATGGCCTCTGGGATGGCCTCCCAGGGGTCATAGAATTGCACTGCACTGATCATCTTTTCCTCACTGCTCTTCATAGGGGGATAGGGCCTTTGAGGAGGGCCCAACAAGACAAAGGGTTACAGGTTCCCAAATCTGTTCATTTCCTTCCTGTCCCTCTCAACTTTCCAATGGCATTTCTCCTGTCCATTATGGTGAAGCAGTTCAGGATGACTAGGCTGACAGACATGACTGCAGGAGATAGAGTAACAAAAATACAGAAAACATACTTGGGATTGATTTAAATATTTTTTTAATTTCATAATTAATGTTTTTATGGAATTGTTTTGCATTCTTATTTTTAAGGTTTTGGAATACTGTTTTTGATACTCCCTTGATGAATGGATAGGACCAAAAGAAAAAAAGAAAAAGAAAAGGTAAATGTCAGTTTGGAAGCGGGGAAAAGATTATTTATTTATTTATTATTAACATTTATTAATCGCCCATCCAACCTGGTGCCTTCCAGATGTGTTGGACTAAAGCTCCCAGCCAGAATAGCTGGCTGGGAATGCTAGAAGTTGTAGTCCATCACATCTGGAAGGCACCAGGTTGGGGAAGTCTGGACTATGGTGTTTTGCTTGCTGGCAACTGCAAATGTAACCTGGTTTTCTGGAGGATGGAGTTTTCTTCAGTTTCCCCATATAATGATAATAGAAGGGGTCAAGAGAACAATGCTCAAATCCTATTGATTTCATTGAGAGAATATGAAGCATGTGCTTAACCCTCTTATTATAATCTGTAACTTCAAGTTACATTACTTGCCCTATGATATGCCATGCCATGGTCTATCATCCCTGCAACAACTGTGTAGGAAAGACATGCAGCTTAAGCGCCAAACATTGAAAACAAATTCACTTTTAATTTTCAACACATTGATTATGCAGAGAGGTCCCAAGCAACTGACAAATACTTAATTGTGTGTTAAACAATCTTAAAGACATTGTGTGAATCAGGGGTGGCATTTAAACTGTTTAGAATAATGCTGACAACAGGCCCAATTAAAAATCTACATGCTCAATGTGCAATGTATGACTTAATATATTAATGACACAGATTAATTGATTAATTCTTTCAGCTCTAATTGTAGCGTAATGTGATATCTTGTTGCTAGAACTCTATACCCAAGGGAGTAGCTAGCAGTCTTCCAAACACACTCGGAGGCAATAGAATTTCTATCTCAGGTAGCAAAGTTAAAAGCCTTTTAAGGCTGTGATCCTATACATACTTACTTGGGAGTAAGTCCCAGTGAACTCATTGGGGCATATTTCTGAATAGACATGTGTAGGATTGCACTGTTAAAAACCCAGGGTGTCCAAAATATTTAGGGGATTATTTGTCCGCCACTTTCTTCCTCTCGGTTTTCCATCACCTGAACAAATATTTATCCTCAGATATCTGCTTCCCATAGGCAAACCCAGCTGGAATTTCTTTCCAGTATGATTCCTGCAAAATGGCATTTTTTATTTTAAAATATGAGTCTCTCAGGATATACACTTTTGGATAATTTCCATTTCCTGTGGCCACACCTTTCTTCTTTTTGCCTGCTTGAATCTGTGAAAATCTCAAACCTTGAATGCAGGGAAGGCATCAAGGGTAGGCATGGCGGGGGATCTGTCAAGGGCCCACACCCCAGCAGGGGCCCACTGACAAAAGCCCCCTGGAGCTGCTCTTCCTCTTCACCCTTGCAACCTGCTTGTTCACCTGCCTCTCACTCTGGCCCAGTCAATAGTGGTGGTGAGAAGGAAGAGCAATCGATGCCACTGCCTACTTGCTCACTGGCTCTTTGCCTGTCAAGCAAGCAAGCAAGCAAGTAGTAGCAATGATGAGAAAGCAGATGAGGAGCAATAGCAGCTGTTGACAATGGTGGTGAGAAGGTAGACTCATGGAAGGAGGGGGCCCATTGCAGGTGTCTTGCCCAAGGGCCTTCAGAAACCTGAAGACAATACTGCTTGAATGATGCCCAGTCCAGTGTACAGTGTACAGAGATTGGTCATTCTGGCTCCTCCTGAATGACCAATCTCCAGTTCCCTGACTGCTCCATTAATTTTTTTTTAAATGGTCTAATTGTTTTGTCTGCAGTACGGCTCTATGGTACACCATCCAGCTCTCACGTCTATTGTGAAGAGCAGGTGTCCTGTTTTGGCATTCTGCATTGCATTTGTGATGCTTAGTCTGCCACTAACCAGCATATGCATGTTGTGGGCAGGCACATTAACTTTCACTCCAGAAAGACCTGGATGAGTCCCGAACGTGATGCTAATAAAAAGCAGAGAACGTCTGCCAGGTGGTTCAGTGTGCGATAGAGGTTTATTGCTTTCATGGCCAACCATCACTATCAGCTTGTCTCAGTTCTACCAAACAGAGAAGCAAGTCCTTATAAGAGGTTGTGGGTGTGTATACTTGTGCAGGACACACACACACACACACACACACCTGGACTTGCTGATTTGTTTGTAATGTATTGCTTAAAAAGACAACACAGACTTTTATCTCTCCATTTAAGTCAGAACCAAGAAAAGACTTGTGTTAGCGTGTGGGCTGCAGAAGCAGAGATCAGCCCCTTGAATTGTGCTAGCTTCTGTAATGCAAGCTGGTTGTTTTATGAATATGAGCATTTGACAGAGGGGTAAAAAAATGAATAGTCACTTGGTAGTCATTACAGCAAGGGAAACTGAGAGCAGCACAATGTTAAGGGTATGCTATGAGTTCCCCCCATCTGGTGAGTCTTTTTATTGGCATTTCTGTCTGCTAAGTTGGTAGCTGTTATGGGAGGTCACCAATGATTTCCCACTCATTGGCTGGTGAGCAAATCCTGCTACAGACACTGCCTTCCAAAGGAGCATATTTGCCTTTATCCCCCTACCCACCCATTTTTAGGCCTTGTCTGTAACAATGCATAAATACAAGTTAGTAAAAAAATGAACTATACCCCAATGTGCAACTTATATCAGATCAATCAGTACAGCAATGCATAACTGAGTCATGGAAACTCCACTAACTGTTCTGTCGGCTGTGTGGCTTCAAGTACAGTGTCAATGCTAGTTTATTCCACACCAAACCATTCCAGATAGAAAGGTTCTTTAGAATGTCCCTGTTACATCAGGGCAAGAGGCAAGGGAAGGTAGAGGGACAACCACAGTCGCTCTCATAGAACAGGCTCCCCTGGTTCATCAAGAAATGCATACTGAAGGGTCATAATGCTTTACATTGGGGTGTACAACGTTTTTGGCCCAAGGGCCACATGTGATGCTGGCTTGAGGTTAGGGGCCACACACGTGCACACACACATGCCTGGGGAGGGGCCATAGCTCAGTGGTAGAGCACATGCTTTGTATGTAGAAGGTCTCAGGTTCAATTCCCAGCATCTCCAGAAAGGGCTAGGAAAGAATCCTGCCTGAAACCCTAGAGAGCCACTGCCAGTCAGCACTGACAATACTGAGCTAGGTGGACCAATGGTCTGACTCAGTATAAGGCAGCTTCCTGTGTTCCTGTGTTCCACAGGCATGCACAGGCAAGCATGCATGCACACACACACACACACATGCACACACACAAACACACACATGCACAAGCACACACACACACATATACATGCATAGGCATACACACATACATACACACTTATACATACATACACACACACACACACACACACATGCACACACATATAAACATCCCATCGATCCTGATACAGATTGCTTTTTCATTGCTGCTAGCAGTGGACGGGAAAGAGCAGTCTGTGTGAGGATCTCTGGTAGCAGAAGTGGAGAGTGCAGGTGGGAGGGGAAATTCAGTGGTGGTGTTAGGATCAGGGGACCCAGGGGGCCCCGCGTAGTAAAGACCTTGTGGAGCCACAGGTCGAGCACCCCTGCTTAACATGAAAGGAACATACCTAGCACCAGAGGCTGCCAAATTAAATTTCATGATCAAATATCCCCGTTTCTTGGGATCTAAATAAGGATGTTGTGTTGTGTAGTTCTCTCGCTACAGTTAGTAACTGATGGTCTATTTGGTTATATATTTTGGTCATTGGTATTACTATAGCAACTGTTCAGTGTTCCTTCTTCTAAATGTTTACGGTACATATTGTGTCATGTTAGACATTTCAGCTACCGGTTATCTGGGTGAACATGCCTGAGTTTGGATTGCTTTCTTTCTTTCAGCATTTTTTTTAACTTCAGCCCATTTTTTATATTTACACACCTGTGTTCGTAATATTTCGATGGCTTTAGCTGGCTGATACATACTAACTTTCTTATCCAGTGTGGCATAGTGGTTAGAGTGTTGGACTGGGACTCAGGAGATCTGGGTTCTAGTTCCTGCTTGGCCAGGAAGCTCACTGGGTGACTTTGGGCCAGTCACTGACTCTCAGCCTAAGCTACCTCACAGGGTTGTTGTGAGGATAAAATGGAGAGGAGGAGGAGGATTATGTAAGCCACCTTGGGTTCCTTGCAGGGAAAAAAGGTGGAGTATAAATATAATAAAATAAAATAAAAAATAAAAAATTGGAGTCCCAGCTCCGAGGTCTTCTGACTGCGGAACTGGGACTCTAAATGCGGAGCCCCTGTCCCCTCACAGCTGGCACGGAAAGAACCACACCGGCTACCTCTCCGAGGTTGGAAATCAGCCTCGAAGAGGCCTAAAGGAGTTTGGCAGCGGAGTAGTACAACAACAAGTGCTGCAAGGGAAAGGCGTGGCCTGAGAGCTCATTCTGTTGAGCAGAAGCTCCTGCTGACTGCAACTACCTGGGGCTGATTGCAGCTGATTGCAGGAAGTGGGGCTGATTGCAGGGCGTGGCCTGGGAGCTCATTCTGTTCCTGACTCCCAGCTGAGCAGGAGCACAACAGGAGAGAGGCTCCAGCTGTTTTTGGGACTGTGAAAAGGCAAGCAGGCTCCCAGAGAGCGAGCGAACAGAGCGAGCGGACAGGGAGAGCAAACAGGAGTTTGGCAGCGGAGGTCAAGGGGGAGGTCCCTAAAAAATAATAATAATAATAATAAATAAATAAAAAATAAAAAAAATAAAAACATAAATATATATATATATATATATATATATCCTAGGAAGACAGAAACAGAGCACTATGGAAGGAAAGGACTCAGCAGTGGTGGTGACCTGCAAGGGGTGTGCAATGTTTGTTTTCCTGCCGGAGATCGACATGGCCTACACGTGCAACAAGTGCAAGCTGGTCACACTGTTGGAAGAAAAGGTCAGAGGACTGGAGCAGCAAGTGTCAACCCTCAGGAGCATAAGAGAAAGTGAGGAGTTCTTAGACAGAACGGTGGATCTACAGCACCAAAGCACAGTACAGGAGCCAGAAGGGCAACGGCAGGAAGAGGCGGAGTCGGAGACTGCAGAGGCAAGGGAAAATAACGCAGGGGGAACCCCCTGGAAAAGGGTGACTGTTAGGAGCAGAAGAACTACAAGACACTCTGCGCCTGTGGAAGCAGTGGAGCTATGGAACCGCTTCCATGTACTTGAGGACGAGAGCAGAGGACAGCCTGCAGAGGACGGATTACCGGGCACCCAACGTGACAGCGAGCAAGAGTCTGAGGGTCAGTCAAGTGGAGGCAATCAAACCAAGGCCTACAGCAAGAGGAAGAGAAGAGTACTCGTAGTGGGAGACTCCCTCCTGCGGGGGATCGAAGCCAAAGTATGTCGCGAAGACCCATGGACTCGCCAGGTGTGCTGTCTCCCTGGGGCACGGATTAAGGATGTGACAGAGCAGCTGCCGAGGCTCATGCAGCCCACCGACACATACCCCTTTCTTCTCTTCCACGTGGGTACAAATGATACTGCCAAGCGGAGTTACAAAGAAATCACAGCAGACTTTGAAGAGCTGGGAAGGGAACTCAAGAACTTCGGGGCCCAGATAGTTTTCTCATCCATCCTTCCAGTACTTGGAAGAGGCATAGAAAGGGAAAGAAAAATACTCCGAGTGAATGACTGGCTACGAAGGTGGAGCCGACGTGAGGGATTTGGATTCTGGGACCACGGGCTACACTTCCTGGAAGATGGACTGCTGGCAAAGGATGGGTTGCACCTCACAAGGACTGGGAAGAATGTGTTTGGCCACAGCATGAGGAACTTAATCAGGAGGGCTTTAAACTGAATCCAACAGGGGAGGGAGACATAAACTCGGGGGTACCAATGGAAGAAGGCCTCTATGCCACAATGGAGAGAACAGCTCCAGCGGTGCCCATTGATAGTCTACCACAAAATGTAGGGGGAAAGTCGGACTATAAAGCACATAATCTTCAATGTCTCTATACTAATGCCAGGAGTATGGGCAATAAACAAGACGAACTTGAACTCTTGATACATGAGGGCAAGTACGACTTGATAGGGATAACTGAAACCTGGTGGGATGACTCCCATGACTGGAATACAGCAATTGAAGGGTATAACTTGTTCAAAAGGAACAGAAGCAACAGAAAGGGAGGTGGAGTTGCACTGTATGTTAAAAATACGTATCTCTGCACAGAGATACAGGAAGAGGAGCTTGGCAGCCCCATTGAGAGCATCTGGGTTAAAATAAAGGGGGCAAAGAATAAAACGAACATGGCGGTTGGAGTCTACTACCGACCACCCAATCAAGGAGAAGACGAGGATGGAACTTTTGAAAAGCAAATTGCCATTGTTTCAAGGAGGCACGATGTGGTAGTAATGGGGGACTTCAATTTCCCTGATATCTGTTGGGAGACTTATTCAGCCAAACATGGCCCCTCCAAGAAATTCCTGAGCTGTGCTGCTGATAACTTCCTCCTACAGAAAGTGGAGGAAGGAACTAGAGGATCGGCTATCCTTGACCTGATTCTAACCAACAGAGACGAGTTAGTGGATAAAGTGGCAGTTTCGGGAACTCTGGGGGAAAGTGACCATGTTATACTTGAGTTCTTGATTCTAACAGAAGCAAAAGCTGAGTGTAGCCAAACACGTACCCTGGATTTTAGGAAAGCCAATTTTAACAAACTCAGAACAATGATTAGTAAGATCCCATGGCAAGTGACTCTCACGAGAAAGGGAGCCCAGGAGGGGTGGGAGTTTTTAAAAAGGAAATTTTAAAGGCACAATTGCAAACAATTCCCACAAGGAGAAAAGGCAGAGGGCAACAGAAGAAGCCAATGTGGCTTCACAATAAACTCAAAGATGACCTGAAAACAAAAAAGGACACGTATAGGAAGTGGAAGGAAGGACAGGCTACAGGGGAAGAGTACAGGCAGGTAGCACAGAACTGCAGGAATAGTGTCAGGAAGGCTAAAGCTGAGAATGAGCTAAGGTTAGCGAGGAATGCTAAAAGCAACAAAAAAGCTTTCTTCAGATACATGCACAGTAAAAGACAGAAGAAAGAACTGGTGGTTCAACTACGCAATGAGGATGGCAAATTGATAACAGAAGACAAAGAAAAGGCAGAAGTGTTCAATTCCTACTTCGGCTCGGTCTTCTCCCAAAAGAGGGTCTATGACCCCCCTGGCAAACCTGAAGTGCAGACTGAAGGGGCAGAATTGCAGCTTGAGATTGATAGGCAAATGGTCAAGGAGCACCTGATTACTCTGAACGAGTTTAAATCTCCAGGGCCTGATGAGCTGCATCCTAGAGTAATAAAGGAACTGGCAGAAGAACTCTCAGAACCACTGTCTATTATCTTTGAGAAATCATGGAGGACAGGTGAAGTGCCAGACGACTGGAGGAGGGCAAATGTTGTTCCCATCTTCAAAAGGGGCAAGAAGGAGGAACCTGGGAACTATAGGCCAGTCAGTCTGACATCAATCCCCGGGAAGATTTTTGAGCAGATTATAAAGAAGTCAGTCTGCAAGCACCTTGAAAACAATGCAGTGATTACTAGAAGCCAGCATGGATTTGTCAAGAACAAATCCTGTCAGACTAATCTGATCTCATTTTTTGATCGGGTAACCTCCCTTGTGGACTGTGGGAATGCTGTGGACATTATATACCTGGACTTCAGCAAAGCTTTCGACAAAGTGCCTCATGATATCCTGATTAGTAAGCTAGCTAAGAGTGGGCTAGATGGAACAACTATCAGGTGGATCCACAATTGGCTAAAGAATCGGACTCAAAGAGTGCTTATCAATGGTTCCTTCTCAAACTGGGGAGAGGTAACGAGCGGGGTACCACAGGGCTCGGTCCTGGGCCCGGTGCTCTTCAACATTTTTATTAATGACTTGGATCAGGAGGTACAGGGAATGCTTATCAAATTTGCAGATGACACAAAGTTGGGTGGAACAGCTAATACTCTGGAAGACAGAAACAAAATTCAAAGTGACCTCGATAGGCTGGAGCGCTGGGCCGAAAACAACAGAATGAAATTTAATAGGGATAAATGCCAAGTGCTGCACCTAGGGAGAGGAAACCAAATGCAGAGTTACAGAATGGGGGACACTTGGCTCAACAATACTACAAGTGAGAAGGATCTTGGAATTGTGGTAGATCACAAACTGAATATGAGCCAGCAATGCGATGTGGCTGCAAAGAAGGCAAATGCAATTTTGGGCTGTATTAATAGAAGTATAGCTTCCAAATCGCAGGAAGTGATAATTCCCCTTTACTCGGCACTGGTTAGGCCTCATCTTGAGTACTGCGTCCAGTTCTGGGCACCTCACTTTAAGAAGGACATAGACAAACTGGAGAGGGTTCAGAGGAGGGCAACAAGGATGATAAAGGGACTGGAAACAAGGCCCTATGAGGAGAGACTGAAAGAACTGGGCATGTTTAGCCTTCAGAAGAGGAGACTGAGGGGAGATATGATCGCACTCTCCCAGTATTTGAAGGGATGTCACACAGAGGAGGGCAAAGATCTCTTCTCGGTCATCCCAGTTTGCAGGACACGGAATAATGGGCTCAAGTTACAGGAACCTAGATTCCACCTAAACATCAGGAAAAATTTCCTGACTGTCAGAGCAATAAGACAATGGAATCAACTACCTAGGGAGGTCGTGGGCTCTCCCACTCTGGAGGCATTCAAGGTGCAGCTGGACAGACATCTGTCAGAGATGCTTTGACCTAGATTCCTGCATTGAGCAGGGGGTTGGACTCGATGGCCTTGTAGGCCCCTTCCAACTCTACTTTTCTATGATTCTATGATTCTATGATTCTAAAGGGCCATGCTGGGGGGACCAGGGAGAGGAGGAGTCTGGGCCGATGGCTTACACCGTATCCAAACAGCGCCCCGGCCTCCTTTCCTCCCCCTCTGCACTGTTTCATCTAGATGGATGGAAATGGACGTCTACATGAAATGCAGGGCACAAGGTGTGGTGTCTGTATTGGATGCACATAAGCCTCCATGTTCAGAGGCTTACATGCATTGAGAATGGAGGACATTCAACCACATCTTCCATTACTTCATAAAGATGGATACAGGGAACCCCATTAAGAAATTTCTTATCAAAATTATTTTTGCTTCCTTTAAATTTCCTCAGATGTTTTGCTTAAACAGAAACCTCCAAATGTGTTTCTCAGTTTCACTTGGGGAAAACTCCAGTGGCTGTAAGACCAATCAGCAAAACAAAACTGGTCCTTTATTAATAAACTCCACAACATTATTCATACAGCATAGTGCTCTTCTAATGCTCATGCTCGTGGATCGGCTCCTTGATCTAAAAAAGATAACCATCTTCTTCAACTAATACAGCAGCATTATTGGATAGATATTCCATTCAGCAAGAGGCACAGATGCACAAGCTTTTATCAAAACCAATGAATGCCAGTCTGATATATGTGTTCTGTTCCAGTCCTTCTAGCTCATAGCCTGTTCTATTCCTCAAATAAGTCCCAACTTTATTTTCTTTCACACTGCTTCATGGATACACACCCACAGGGACTTAGAATTCAGGGCCCATCATATAGCACAGAACCCTGCCAGAACTAGAGGAAAGCAAAGGTAGGCAGATGGGGCAATATTAAAAAATGCAAATGAGAAGACAAATGTGTAAAGATGCTATTGGGTTAGTGGTTTGGTTCCAAATATAATTTTGGATCAGCACTGTAGTGCTGTAATTTGAAATTCTAACAGTGAACGTTTCCTCGCTACAATTCTTAGTTCCAAATGGAATTTTAGTTCTCCTCTAATCCTGAACTTCCCAAAGGAAATCATATTTGTATGATTTCACTACTTCATTTATCTAAGTGGCCAGGTGGATCAGGGTGGGGGTGGTTGAAAGGGCAGGACAGCAATATCAGAAACTCTTGAATGATCAGACATCGGAAGTAGATGGGGGAAATACTTTAAAAAAAAAAAAAAGCACAAACCTTGATGTTGATTTTGAATTCCATCTACTGTATCAGATAAGAACCTTATTTTTTCTCATCACTCTTACAACCATGAAACAACTAATTAAAGCATTTCAGTAAAACAGAAGCAGGGGGTTAAATTTTCCCCTCTGTTCTAATTTCGTTGGGCATAGCTTGTTCTGAGTAGGATGGATGGAAGTGTTGATATTTTAGTCATATTTATATGCTGCGTGCACTTTTTATAATTAACAAAATGCACTAATTTAATAGTAAGTCAAAAATGGAATGTCTTTATCAATAAATGCAATCCTCATTTAGCACAGAATCCATCCTGATGTCACCTGGCATGTGGGTGGATTTCAGAGGAGCACTAATGCTAATAGGCAAGGCACCTGCTTTCTTTTATTTCTGTAGCAATTTGGAATACATACTAAAACTAATAAAATCACATTTTCCTTTAGTCCTCTCTCATCAGACCCACTTTACCTTTTCATAGAGGCCACCAGAGAATGGGCAACAGCTTCAAATCTCTGCCCAAAGTTTTAATTCTTAATCATCAAGATAAATGTACCAGTGCCAAAGGTTAGTCTAGTCCCCAGGGAGAGGAATCTGTGGGACAGAAAACTTTTTCAAGGATACAGAGGAGATCCATGATAGATATAGGGACACAGTCCAGAATTCCTGACAGCTGTCTCCCTATAACACACCCTCCTGAGTTTACTGAGCCGTTCATTCATTTTCACGCTCATCATGAGGTCGAAAGCCCTTGTCTACACAAGCTGGGAGATCAACACTGCTTGGGCATGTCCTGTGTAAACTCCTCTTCATCACTTTGTCACTTTTAACCTACAGTCGCTCTTTCTATTCCGCAGGGCCAGCCAAAGATATTTTGCTACTTGAGGTAAAGGGACAAGAATCACAAGATACCTCCAGTTCTATGTGCAAAAGTTGACTGGACTGGCAGTTGAATCTTACTTCAATACAGGCAATGAGACAGAGTCCTCCAGCACACCTGGCAATAGCAGGCCAGCTTAGGGGCAAAGTGCAGGCCACATGGAAAACCCAGCTCTGTTCCAGGGTGCTCAGAAGAAGAGCTAGGGGGTTGCTGCCACTGACCCTCACACCTCGCAGCATCTGCCGCCTGAGGTGGCTGCTTCAGTCTGCCGAAGTGTGGGGCCAGTTCTGCTATTCCAGAATATAAGCATTACATTCTCCCCGCCCCCTCTTGACCTGCAGAACAGCTGCTATTTTAGCTCTGGAGCCTCCCACAGCTTTTCACACACACCCTATTCTGATGTGCAGAATTTCCTGCTTTGCAGATTTTGGGCCTTTTATATAGGGGCAGAGGCGGCTTCATCTATGTAGGTAGACTTACTAAGTGCAGCACAGATGAAAAGCAGGCGGTGGGCAGGGCCAAGGAACATACTTGCATTTCGTAGGGGTGTTCTGAATGTCACAAGTCCCCAAGGGAATTTGCCTTGAAATGTGAAACCAAACTTATTATGAGCGAGCCCCTTTCTTGAATGCAATCCTCATTTATCAGTGCTTTGACAAGCAGAAAAGAGTTCAATCAATCTTTGCCCTTTGGACCTACAGAAGGGAAGGGAAAACCCATAAGCTTCCGCCGGCTGTTCTGGCCAGTCAGTAGTTACATTTTCTTTTCAGGCCTTGGAACAAGGGCTATAGCACTAATTAATTATATTCCTGTTTAAGTGCAATACAGAAAGCATATTGCTGTTCAACACTTTTATTTCTAAGGTGAAACATAACCCAACCTACCTTTCGGCCACATCTCTACTGCTCATTTCCTCAACAAAGAAAAGAAGGATTCTTGCCAAGCCAGGGGTTGGCACCTGAACTGCTTAGGGCACAATCCTATGGCTGCTAGACAGATTCTAGATGGCCATAGGGACATTGAGTCCCAGTTCCGACCTTGGAAACACACTCCAAGGTCGGAGCTGGGTCTCTGGACACAGAGCACCCTCCCACCACACGTGCAGCTGGCGCAGAAAGAACCACAGCGGCTGCAGCTCCAAGGTCACAAGAGCGACCTTGGAAATTGAGTTTTGTGGGTGCGGAGGGGAGGACTCAGGTTCCGTCAGCAAACGTAGTATCCTGGAAGCGCCTCAGTCTTACACACAGGCCTGTGGCTCATGCTGGCTCAGCTTGTCTGAACGTGGAAAGCTAAGCAGAGTCAGGCCTGGTTATTACTTGGATGGGAGACCCCTCCTCTAGTTTCCTGCATTGAGCAGGGGGTTGGACTCGATGGCCTTGTAGGCCCCTTCCAACTCTGTGATCTATGAAATCTATGAAATCTCCTCTCCCCATGCTCCAGGGCAAAACACTTAGACAGCCGAAATCAGCCATCTAAAGTGATTTAAAGGGCGGGAGGAGCGCGGAGGCAACCTTCGCCTCTGTGCTCCTTCCACCCTCCATAGGATTCCCGTAATCCTCCAAATTCGATGGGCTATGAGCAGCCTCTCTGGATTACACTGCCCTACTGTGAGGTGGTGTATCCATACTACAAACGTATCTTGATATTATTAGTGATGGATGAATCTGTCTTTTCACTTTGTATAACATTCTCCCCCCCCCCAACCACAGATTCATTTTATTCCGTTTCCACATCAGTTCACAATTTTTTTTATTATTACGTCTGCATGAAAATGTGTATGCATTTTGTAGGGAGCTTTCCTTAACATACACTTTTTTTTTTGCAAGCACTTCTCCCTAATATATGCCATTTCATATGCTACTTTTCTTAATGTGTGCATTTTTGTATGCAATCTTCTCTAATTTTGATCAGAGGGCTACATTGCAAAATTCAGAGAAGGGCAATAAGTGAAGGCTGATTGTGTTCCAGTTCATGTGTTAGTTCAGGAAGTGTGAATTACATCGGTTCATATTAAAATGTGAACCAAGTTAATTTCTCCAGTGTCCTTAAGTATTATACCACTGACTTTAATAGTCTTGGTTTTTCTCCCATATCCTGTGAACTGTAGTCCGGCGAGGTGCTCAGAATTCTCTGCTAAAGATCCCTTCCCCCACTTATCAGAGAACTGAAATTCACAGGGTTCCTTAGAAAGGGAGCATAAAGCTAGACCAGAAGTCCTTAAAGGAGAACTTTTGGTTGAATTTGAGGGGTTGATAAAGAAAGGGGGCAATCCCACTATCAACCTTCAGGGGCAGGGGAAAAATTAGAGTGGGGGCAAAAATGAATGGTTTGGTGTGGTGCTCCTCCCAAAAGCCATCATATCCCAGTCCCACAGCTCCCCAGAATGATATTGTGTGATAATGCATTATAACTGTGAAAGGAAGCTTTTGATTAAAAGAAAAAAGGAGGGAAAGGTGTCTTCAGAGTCTTGCCAACCACTCATGCCAAGGTCTTTTTCCTTTATTTACAGCGCCTCAACTTTTGTTCCTGGACAATGCCTGGATTCAGTTACTGGGAGATGCCAGTCAGACACAGAATATTGCCCTCTTGTCCAATGAGATGGATATTTGCAAAAGGCCTTGAACTGACAGCTCTTGAAACCAATACTTTGTGCTATCTGCAGAGCAAGTAGAGTCCTAGCAAAGGCAATTTTTTTTATTGATGAGTGTATTTATAATTTCTCATACAGAGGTCCTTTTAATTTTTCTGTGTTAGAAGTTGAAGCAAAGTGGCTCCTCGGTCAATACAGATTTTTAGAACTGATTAATTTCCCTATAACTCAGGTTGGATCTTCATAAATGCCCTTTATTACTCTGTTTACTGGGGCATTTATGCTGTAATTGATCACTGACATAACATTTTCATGGGGAAAGTAAAGTGCAGAAACATTTAATGCAAGCAGCCAGGTAACACTCAAAATGGTAGCCATTATAATAGAATTCGGGAGCATCTTCCAGTAAAACAAGCACAAAGTAAGACAAATGTAGGAAAAACAAAACCGAGAAATGATAACTCATTTATCTGTATGGTTTTAAATGCTGCTGGTGGATCAAATCTCTTGGAAGTGAGAGAGGAATGTAGCAGCACACACTTCTGCCCCATTAACACCAAACTGCCAGCCCCCATCACACCCTCAACAGATGCAGAGGGCAGAAGCTCCACAGCAGACCACACATTTTGCATGTAGAAGAGCCCAGGTTCTGTCCTTGGCATCTCCAGTCACAAGGACCAGTAACTGAAATCATCTTTATTTCACCATAACTGCCGAGTGCCGAGAAATGAAGCTTTACGAAAACAAGCCTTTGTAAGACCCTTGTAGGAAATGGCAGTCCTGTAGCCAATAGGGTGACCGACCATTTTTATCCTGATACAACTGCTGTATCATTAACAGCTGCATGTCCTGAGAAGGGACCATATAGGGCTGGTGCACAACATCTGTGGACCTTTGGACATGGCACTGCTCATGGGCCCTCCACCGCCAAACCTCTGTCCCCCTGCTCCATCGCTTCCACCACACTCTTCTCCCAGTGCCTAACATCTGCTCCCATCCACTGCCACGTCACTCACCGACTGGGCAGGCCTGGGCAGGTGGCGGCAGCACTTCTGAATTGGGGCAGAGTCGCGTGCCAGCTTGGCTCTGATTCAGAAATGCCACCCCTCCCTGGGGAAACTTGTTGGGGGAGAGTCAGGAGGTGAATGGCTCTAGCTGCTGCAGCAGTCAGCAGTGCTTCTGAATAGGAACTGAGGCAGCACTAGATTCCATGCTGTGTCAGCCACCTGCCATTTTAGATTACCCAAAATGCAATTCCTGGTCTGATGTTGATGAAGCTCAATTCCTTCAAAAGTGCTACCACCCATCAGGAAACTTCTCTGTGCTTTGCAGTCAGCAGGTTCAGGGAGCAAATGGGCCCTTCTGAGCCTGGGGGTCAACGGCAGCTGCCTGACCATGCTAACCCCCTGATGCTAGCCCTGGAACCATAGTTCAGTGGCAGTGTTTTGTATGCAGAAGGGGTCAGGTTCAATCCATGAGAGCCAGTGTGGCGTAGTGGTGAGAGTGTTGGACTGGGACTCAGGAGATCCGGGTTCTAGTCCCCGCTTGGCCATGAAACTCACTGGGTGACTGTGGGCCAGTCACTGACTCTCAGCCTCACCTACCTCACAGGGTTGTTGTGAGGATAAAATGGAGAGGAGGAGGATTATATAAGCCACCTTGGGTTCCTTGCAGGAAAAAAAAGGTGGGGTATAAATATAATAAATAAATAAATGGCATCTCCAATTAAACATAAGTTTAACTGTTGTAAACCACCCAGAAAGCTTTGGCTATTGGGCGGTATAAAAATGTATTAAATAAATAAATTAAATACATTAAATAAGCTCAGGTACTAGGGCTGAGAAAGATGTCTCCCTTAGAACCTGGAGATGAACACAGGAAGCTGCCGTATACCAAATCAGACCATTCGTCCATCTGCTCAGTAAGTATTGACTACACTGACTGGCATTGAACCTGGGACATTTGCATGCAGAGCAAGTGCTGTACCACTGAGTTATGAGAGATGCTGCTTGTAAATGGAACTTGGTTAGTTGAAGCAATGGTCTGACTCAGTATAATTCAGGTTCATATGTGTCATGTATTACTCAGATTTTGCACTTAAAGGAAATACAAAGTCACTGCTGTGGTTGGATGTGAGAGGACCCACTACTTGCTGCTCAAACTCCTCCTGTATTATGTAGCATTTGGTCTACCAAAACTACTGCCAGCCAGTTTCTGGCACTCCTGTTACCTTCACAGTCCTGGCTAGGTTATGTTGGGGATTTATTCACTGCAGTGGTCTGTGTGACATAAATCTGACTGACAGATTTCTCTCCCGAAAAAGCCCTTTAAGCAATTTTAGCACTTCAGAAAACCTACATTATAAATTTAGCAAGAATAGCATTAATTTTGTATCAAGTGCCAGCACAGTACACGACTATTTATTCTAACACTAACAAGGGTGGTGGTAAAGGAGGAACAGGAGAAGAGAGCAGCAAGGTTAGCAACTCTTACCCCTTAGGTTATATGTAAGGAATACAGGAGTGCTACTTTAATAAAGGCAAGCAGATAATAATAATAATAATAATAATAATAATAATAATAATAATAATAATAATAATAATATTATTATTATTATTATTATTATTATTATTATTATTATTATTATTATTATTATTATTCATCCCTGTCTCCCCCCCCCCCATGTAAGATTTCCCAATGCCTGAATAGGGCTATTGTCTACATGCATTCATAACTGATTTGTACACAGGTATTAGAATATTTCTTAACAGATGAACCTAGGTTGAAGTTGAATAAACACACATACAGTTGTTTTAGGGGTGTTCACACATTACATCCAGTGCACGAACAGTCTGTGTACACAGATGGTTGATCTGTTATGCACATGTAATGGAGTATACATGTGTGTTCATACATGGAGGGATTGTCCCATATCCTGTTGCCCACTGAAGGATATTTTTTCTCACCTGGAAGAACATGCAACTGAATATTGTAACCCTTACACTGCTGCTGCAGTTTTCAAAGTTCTTGATTAACAAACAGCAGAAATAAAGACTTTTTGGATCTTGAGTAAGTAGATTAATTTGTGTTTTATTTTTAATTCAAGCAATTGCTCAGATGGTGCTGCTACTCCACACATAAATAAGTCCTATACAGGCCTGTGGCTCACGCTGGCTCAGCTTGTCTGAGTGTGGAAAGCTAAGCAGGGTCAGGCCTGGTTATTACTTTGATGGGAGACCCCTCCTCGTTTCCTGCATTGAGCAGGGGGTTGGACTCGATAGCCTTTGTAGGCTCCTTCCAACTCTATGATCTATGAAATCTATGAAATCCTGGTGGGTTCCGTGGGGCTTGCACAGGATTGTGGTCTCTCAGTCACTAGTTCTACCTGAACCAACCATTATAAATATAAGTAGTCCAGTTGCCCTTGTGGAGTTTATATAGTTGTTTTTTGTGATGTTGTTCTTTAAAAATAAATAAAAACACTACTGTGAAACTTTGAAAACAGAATAAAAATGCTAATGAAAATCAAAAATATATGCTGATAAGAATTTATTTAATAAGGAGGGGGAAAGAATGAAGGAAGCAATAGGGACAATTCAGATACTGTAACTATGCAATTTAAATTAAGTCTCAAAACAAAACATAAAATAGGAGGGAATGGAGCTCAAGAAATAAGTTATCCACTAGTGAGTGATGATGGGGATCTCTCCTCTCATGTCTGCTGCTACAAAGCCCTGGGCTGGAATGCAGATGCTGTATAGGCCTCAGCCTGCCACTCCCTGGTCTCAAAAGCTGCTGATGGATGATTGCAGTGTGAGGCTACATGGCTGCAGTTCTTTCCTCTACTGCCTTCGCTAGTTGGTGCTGTTTATTCACTCCCCATGTGGTGTTCCCAGTCCCTTTCCTCTCTCAAATTTCCCACTCACCTTCAGAATTGCCTCACATAAAACTCCACCACACAATCTCCCATTGCAGCCCCTCAGGGTCAAAAAAGGGTGTGCTCCAGGCATCCTGCAGAAGGCTACTATTAGCCTTGGGCCCATTCCACGTTAGCTATGCTTCTCATGCTTATGTACTGGTACATGCCACAGCATTTTGTGTGACCACCAAGCTTATATTACACTGGCTTAATCAGGAACATATTTTGTAAGACAGAAGATCAGAAGATGTTTACATAGCAAGAGAAGTGGCAAATGGCATGTGTTGACTTCGCATCTGACAGAATATTGGAGAGAGGAGAGGGGAAAGGAAACCAAAGTCTTTGTGTAAATCAGGGGTGGGCAATTTCAGGGGTTCTGGGGCCACTCCCCCCAGCCTCCCCCCCCCATAGGTTGCACTTCTGCCGCCACCACCACAGAATTCAGTAGCAGCAAAAACATCAGCTGTTTGCCAATGAATTTCTGCGGCAAACTGCTGCGGAGCAGTAAAGAAGTCAAATGTAGATTGCTGTCAAGCTAAATTTGGTCTTCTGCCACCAATTTTTTTGCCGCTGCCGCAAATTTCAGCAGTAGGGACGACAGGAGCCACATGCGGCCTGTGGGGCACAGGTTAATCGGAAGTAAGCCCTATTGAAAGAGCTGAAGTGCTGAACAAGTTCCTGGAGCCACCTTCCATCTCATATTTTCTTACTCAAATCTAAGATGGATTTAGTTTAATGTCTAGTGAGTCACAACAGAATTTCAGTCTCCATTTGCAATCCACACCTTTCATTGTCAGCTGCAGGAAGGAACTTCTAATATATGCCTGTTTTTGTTTATTATAATTCAACACAAACAAGCCTTCTAGATAACTATAAAGCTGAGTTATTCCCAGTCTGTGACCTTTGGTTGTTCCTAATAAAAGTATTATGCTTTTGATTTGTTCTAATTGGCAAACTCGGTTACCTGCATTCACAGTTTGTTTAAAAAATAAATTCATCATCATCATCATCATCATCATCATCATCATCAAGTGTGCATCTTGAAATGAAATTATGATTACCCATGAGTTAATCCCATTTATCATATAGATTAACTTGCAAGAAGCAGATTCAAATACATTAGGGATAGAGTGGTATCTGCCAAGTGTAATAACCTTCCTTTTACATAAAAACAGTGACATTCGATAATTAAAACAAAACAAAAAAATCCATTCATTTAAGACCAGAGTTAAGGCTCTCTCATGTTGGCTCGAATTCCAGAAAGCCAAGAAATTGTAAGCTAAGGCTGATGTCTTAACCCCATGATCAGTAATGATGTTGTGCAATGTCACCAGTTGTGCTTGCTTACAGCTTACCCTCCATGCACCCACACTTTTCCTTGGTCTTTCGGGCCCAAATTTAGATGGGGAGGATGCAGTACCTGGGACCAGCAGAGATGCCCCATATTCTCCTGGCCCTGTATTGACTTTTATGAAGCATATGAGAGTTACTGTATTATTGCTGGAGGAATCCTCCTCTGAGTTGACCATGCTTGTTTGTTGCTTACATCAGTAGCCGGCAGGATGGGTTAAACAGTGGGAGATGGGCTGGGGATCTCCTCTGCTGAAGTAGGAGTGAAAGTGGTACTCCTGCTAATCAGATATAAGTGCAGCAGGGGTGTATATGTTTACAATAGAAGAAGAAATGAGGATAATGTTTGCATCAAAATATAACATTAAGCTACTGTTTGCATTAAGCTGTACTGCCGGCTACTTCTAGAGATGGCATGTGGGACAAGATAGTCCTTTGGTATGACCTAGTGAGGCAATTCCTATGTTCTTAATTCTAACACGTTGCAGCTCCATGACCTACTAACTAAACAGCAAACTTTGCCCAAGGCACCCTTGTAGCCTCTGGATTCATATCACTTTCAATTGCCTCTTGTTAGGAGATAGATAAAAAGTGTCCTCATTTCTGGCATAGATTTTGCTCCCTCCTACCTGAGCCAGGGTGTCATCTCATTGCCTATTGTGGTATTTTATTTACACAGAAATTGCGGAGTCAGAAAACAGAAACAAAGGGGATTGTACCAGGTGTCAAAGGGATGTGCCCTGCCTTGTTGTTGCTTCCCTCCCTCTTCCCTTAAACGCTGTTTGGGGAATGAAAACAGAATACATGAAGGGGGTGGGGAAGGAAGAAGACTCCGTGGCGCAACACGCAGTTTGACAATCCAGAGGAACATATTAAGCACAATGTGTTTCACTTTGGAAGTTCAACACTCCCAAAGTATTTGTTTTTCAATGTAACAAATGTAAGCAAGCACAGCTCTGGGTGGTGGAATTCTTGCACAAGCACTGAAGGGGATTATTGTGTGAGCTCTGGCCCCATCTCACCACCTTTACAACATGGGCACCATTCGGTAGTGTAGTGGTAAATTTTGAAGTGCAGGTGCTCCTCATGATAGTCCCCACAGTCACACCTCTGAAAATAGTCCAAAAATGTAGGCAGCTGTGTTGATCTCTGTGTGTGAATTATATACAGTAATACCTTGGATTACAAGTAACTTGGTCTGAGAGCATTTTGGAAGACAAGCAAATTTTTTAAAATAAATTTTGACTCGATAAACAAGAGGCGTCTTGCAATACAAGTCGTAGGGATGTAACCGCTCGCCTAGAGCGGGCGTAGCGGGCCGAAATCGGCCCCGCTCACGCCCACCAGAGACTCGCTTGATATAAGAGTGTTTTGGATTACAAGGACGGTTCCGGAACGAATTATGCTTGCAATCCAAGGTATTACTGTATGTTTTTTGTGTAGGTCTTTTGTAAAACCAATGAGTCTGAATTACCCATTCAGGACCAAGCCACCCCCAAATATTTTGTATTACAGGAGGGATAGCTCACCACAGTATATTATTGTTAGGAAAATCCATTCTCCCATCACAACTATTGTGAGGATTGCAGATAACCTGAGGGTGGTGGCAGGTGACATTTTTATTTATTTATTTATTTATTATATTTATACCCCACCTGTTTTCCTGCAAGGAACCCAAGGTGGCTTACATAATCCTCCCCCTCCTCTCCATTTTATCATCACAACAACCCTGTAAGGTAGGTTAGGCTGAGAGTCAGTGACTGGCCCAAAGTCACCCACTGAGTTTCCTGGCCGAGCGGGAACATCATCGTCGCTGCCCGCTTGAAGTCTCACGAGACCAGGCCAAAGTTTCCTAACAGTTTGACTGAAGTATCATGAGACCTCAGGCAAGCTTTCCACAGTTGGGAAGTAAGGTAGCAGCAGGCAGGCAGCAGCAGTGGCTTCTTGCCTCAGGCAGCAAGATAGGTTGGGCCAGGCCTGCTTGCAAGTTCCCATGATCCCAAGCTGCAGATGGCAGCAAGCTTCCCAAAGCCTAGAAGGGTCTCTGTGGAGACTCTCCTGGGCTTTATAAAGCTACTCTGTAACCCAAGGCCACGGGCACATGCAAGCAACCATAATCTGGGGCTGCAAATAACACTCACCTAGGACACCATTGGGATTGTCCTAGGCTACACCAAGCTTCTTTGCTGAGGAACATGAACCCAGAAGGTAGGGCTTCAGAGCTTGGACAATTGTGGGAGGCTTCGCCGATTCGGAATAGATCTGATTTAAAATTAATTTTGGATATCCAGCGGCATCCTCCAGGTTAATCCATTTTAAATTGGCCCATTCTGAATCTGACTCCGGGGGATCCATTCATGTCTAAAGTCAACATTTTCCATTTAATCAAGCAATCCATTTTATGAGTACTTTAGTTCCATGATCATTAACACACACACACACATACACACACCTCATGCTGGGAGTGGGAACTCCCTCCGTTAGTTCCTTTAGTTTGTTGTAGGATCCATTCCCTTCACATCCTGACTCACAGCAGGCAACTGATGACTGCTGGAAGTCCCGTCACCTGAACAAGGACAGCAAGGAAGTAGGTGAAATATACCTCTCCCCTGCAGCTGCAAGTGCAAGTCATGGAGATACAAGGGAATACTGGGGGGGGGAACGTGAATAACCAAGGGCACAATCCTATGCATGCTTAGACACAAATAAGTCCTAGAGCTCCCAGCATCCCCCAACCAGCCATGCTGGCTGAGGAATGCTGGGAGTTGTAGGACTTGTTTCCGTCTAGCCACGCATAGGACTGCGCCTTAAGTCAATCTGCTTGATATGAGAGAGATGCTGGATTGTATGGCTATTACTAAGGACAGTTGAGGATTTTGGGGGGTCCACATTTTTACACCAGCCAACCTGATTCACATGTCCCAGACTAATGTACAGATCAGATAGCAGTTATCCTTCAGCTTTTGCAGTTCTCTGAGCTTTGCAGTACAGTTCTCAGCTAAATGTATTTTAGACTAAAATGCATTCAAAGTGTTTATTTTATGGTAAAATGCATGAAAATGTGTATTTTGTTGAAAAATACATTAAAAATAATGCAAATTTTCATGAGTTGCTTTTTTTTTTTTAATTTCCAGATCGTGGTAGAAATGGAATAGAATGAATTTATGAATGAAAACATGCAAAACTGACACAGACCAGAAATAGCCCGATCTGTCCATCCCTAGCTATTACTAGATAGAGGAAAGGCCATGTTGAGAGCCAGTATGCCTTTGAGAGTCACATGCTGAGGACAAACAAGAGGTGAGAGCCATTATTATGATTATGCCTTTCTTGTGAGTCCAGAGGCAGATGGTTGACTGCTGCAGGAAACAAAATACTGAACTAAATGGTGATCCAACAAGGCAATTCTCAAGTTCACATCTAATATTTTAAAATACTAGGACAACAAGTGCACTATTCAAGGATGCACCCACAAACTTTCCATCTTATCCTCCACTACACATTCACATCCATCCTGCTTTAATTGCCACATTGCAAGTGAAACTGAAGAGGAGATTCCCTCCCACACTCTGAGAACAGAAAACGGTGCTTTGTTTCATTGCCCCTCTAAACCAGCAATTGGCAGCTGTCAATACAAAGGGCCCTTGATGCTTGTACTGCTGTTAGAATTAAACCTGGCAGAAGTGGCCCTCTCAGCAGAAATATACAACCTCAAGCTGCCACATTAACATAAAGCAGGGCAGCCAGAAATTATTGCTGCTTCTAATCTCCGAACACTCAGGAGCCGAGCTGCATTCAGTGGAATGACCTGTCCACTGTGATGCATTAGTTTTAATGTTCTCCCTCCTTCCCTCATGCACACACAACATCCCTTTCTGGGTTGAGAGATTTATGTCCCCTGAAATAGGAAGATGCAATATTTTAACTGTCCCTTCACTGTTCCCCAACTCTCTCACTCTCTCTCTCTCTCTCTCACACACACACACCCTCCTCTTTCTTTCCCTAAAAATTCATTAACTCACAAATTTCTACAAAGCATTTAAGTCCTCACCTAATCTAAGAGTCAGTAAATACAGGGTTACTATCCCCTTATTACCTGTTCACAGTTATGATCTCTCAAATAAGATCACAGAGCCAGTCATATCTCTGGCTGTTGCATCTTCTCCAGAGAGCACTTCACCACTGCGAGGTGGGTTGTGGAAAATCTTTTATTTGAACAGGGGCAAAATAAAAGAAGATTGGTTGTCGACATAGGCCCAGTTCTCACTGAGTCGGTAAAGCTGTGCCTGGGCTGTACCACTTCAGAATGGAGGTAAGGGTGCTCACATGATTGAATGCTCCTCCAAACAAACCAAAAAAATAAACCCTGTCTACTTATACAGATGAGCCCAAGAACCTATGTGTGAATGTACTTACCCGTATTTTTCCGTGTATAAGACGCCCCCATGTATAAGACGCCCCCCACTGGGCAGTTTCGCAACTGCACGGTTCTCTCCTTGGCTTACTTCCGTGTATAAGACGACCCTCAATTTTTAGTCTAACGATTTTGGGAAAAAGTATAGTCTTATACATGGAAAAATACTGTACTTACCTCTTCCAAAGGAAACACTAGAACAGCTCCTCAGGGATGAAGGTATCTTGCTGTCAAGGTTCCACCTTTACTAGGACACCTTGATCAGCTCCTTAAAGATATTTGGCCTCTTTAACAGCCCTTCCTGCCATCAGGATGCCACGTTCCTGCCCTTTGCCTTTTCTTCCCAGTAACGTGGGGCTAGGCCTTAGGCGTGTTGTAAAAGACACTCCAAGCAATTAGCAGTAACTGTTTACTTTGCTAAACTTGGTATGGTAAATTCACATTAACTTAGGGTAATTACACAAATAGAGCTGTAAGATTTCAAAAAGCATGTATAATGGAAATAAAAGAAATAATACCACAGTCTCCTCTAACCTAGCTACACGTTCACCTGTAGGCCTTGGTAGAGACTCCCTTCCAGCCTAGCTCTGGCTGTTTTGCAGTTTTCTGTGAATTTCAGTCTCACTCCATCTCTGCAGCTTCTCTGTTCTCTCTCTCCAAGTTCTCTCTGCTCTCCTCTGCAGCTTTTCTGTTCCGGCAGCTTCCCTGTCTCTCACTGAAGTTCCCCATCACACACTGTCTTTATATGCCCTCCCACATAACTAGGAGGCTACAAACAGGTGACCTAAAACTGGGGAAATGAAACTTAACTCCATTAAGGGAAAAATGAAACTTAACTCCATGAGGGGAAATGAAACTCATGAATGCCCCCTCCCATCAAGAGATATTTGGGCCTTCAGGCTTCAACCTAACTCAAGCCTGGGTAGGCCTCAATCCTTCACAGTTGCATCGCCTGGTGTACAGTAATACCTTGGATTGCAAGTAACTTGGTTTGAGAGCATTTTGCAAGACAAGAAAATTTTTAAATATTTATTTTATTTTATTTTACTTGATATACAAGCGACGTCTTGCAATACAAGTACTGTAGTACAGCTTAAATTAAAAATCTCTGTACAAATATTTTTTGGGGGATTTCGTTTTGATATAAGAGTGTTTTGGATTACAAGCACGTTTCCGGAACGAATTGTGCTCTCAATCCAAGGCATGACTGTATATCTGTCTGCACCCCCTCCCTTCCTTGCCATCTCAAAAATAAATAAATAGAATAGAATAGAATAAAAATGCTGGTTCCTCAGTTGTATGAATGAGTCTTACTGAAGTGATATTGCTCAGCCACTTTAAACCCTCGACATGGTTTATACTAATTCTGATCCAATCCAGTTAAAAGTAATCAATGCAAAGTAAATCTGTCAGCAATTTTAACCACATTAACAAGATCTCGATCAACCTATATGTTTAAAATGCTTTATAAAATAGCAAATATGAACTTCAAATGGTGTGGCTTCATTGTCCCCCCTTCCCTGGGAAGTGGATGTTTGGGGCAGCTTTTACAGAGGCAGTTCCATTTATATATGCAAGCACTGGAGATATAGTAATATTTTTGTAAACCTAAGTTTTCCCATTTATATCAAATATGTATGACTGAGTACAGTGACAACAAACAAGGCTGGAGGTCTCCCTCACTCCCTAGCCCTAGCAGGAATGCTAGTATAGCAGAATTGTACGTAACACAAAGCCTGGGCAATGTAATGTTTTCTATGGCCTGTCGGGTCTAGCCCCAGTGACATGGGGCCTATTGGTTCAGAGCCAGACTCTGATTAAGGCTTAGAACAGGATAATTGGGGGCCCAGTCAAACTGTGGGAAACTCAAGGCCTGGGAGCCTGGTCTCCCATCTGCTTATAGGCTGAAGGAGAACGAGACTCTCTTTCAGTCACAGCTGCAAAATAAGGCTTTGAGTCAAACCTCTGATTTACAACCTGAGAAATCTTCTGTGGGAACCGAGCAGGAGGACTCCGCAGGTGAGAGGGCTTTGAGGGCTGTCACCCAGGTTAAGACACCCTTTCTGATGTAATGCCCACTTATAGGCCAGATTTCCCTGTCAGGATAGATCATCAGAAGGGGGGGGGGCTTTAGCAGCTTCTCCCCTGTATTTAAGCCAGTGTACAGGCAGCAGAGCCTTTGCTGAGAACAATGTCATCTCACCTGGACTTTCTTTGAAGTCTTGTCTGCCATGAATCATGGATTGCCCAGAATGTTTTCTTGCCTGGACTTATCCCGACACTTGAACACACATCTGCCATGAAACATGTAATGTTGCGATCCCAATGTAAAATCTGTTGTTGTACCTGGTATCTGATGGTGTGTAAATTCTAGCCTTGAAAGTCTTAACTGCCTGAAATACTTCCTTGCCTGGACTTTTCGTAAATCTTGGACCCTTGTCTGTTTGAATTCTGTACCATGCAATCCATGATCTGTGCTATCTTGCTGGACTGTAATTGTGAACTTTGTACTTTTGTCTATTTTGAATCTTGTACAGGGAGCCGATGTAAAGGTTGACACACTTTTGTTGGGAAAGTCATCTTTCCTTGCTAAAAACAATTCCTTGTTTGGACTTATTGTGAACTTTGGACCCTTGTCTGTCTTGAATTCTATATTGTGAAATCCATGATCTGAGCTATCCTGTGGGACATTGGATTCTAATTTGATACTGAGTGAATAGTACACTTAAAACTGTTCCTTAAACTAAGCAATACACCAATAGTAAATGCCTTTGCTATCTGATTTGTGGAGGGTTGTAACCATTAAGTTTTTACTGTGAGGTCTAAGAAGTTAGTCTTTGTAACCTGACTGATCTACTACAATAAAAGACCTCACTGATATTTGTGATTCTATGTAAGCTTGCTAGTGTGTAGCAGAAAGGTGGGTTCCAACAGGGCCCCCAAAAGCAAAAGAGTCAGGATCCCCAATTAGAATTCAACAAACAAAACAAACAAGGTGCAAGGAACAGATTTATTCTGGCATAAGGTTTCATGGACACTGTCCACTTCATCAGATGCATTAAATGTTCATCTCAAACTTGCAGTTTTATATACACATATAACACACACATACGCACACAAATTGGCAGATTTATATCCCTGCCCCCAGCATGTGAATATAAATCTACCAATTTGAGGTTCAGTTTCCACCAAAGTTTTATGCCTGAATAAATTGGTTAGTCTTAAATGTGCCACAAGACTCTTCATTGAGAATCGGAGAAGAGCTAGAATGGGCTTTGTAATGGGCATGGCTGGCTTTCCGTGACTTTCAGTGCGGAGAGATCCTGGAGGAAAGGGACCTGCCTGCAGCGCCAAAATCAGAGGTGTGTAAAGCCACCATCTGCGAGGGCTCTTCAGCTTCCTAGAGGCAAAGCGAGCAGCAGCAAATGTCATGTGGGCGGCCTGCCCTGCCCAGAGGGATGTTCCCTTTCCCCCTTCCCCTCCCCTCTGTCTTCTTGTAATTATGTATTTTGGCTGCATTGCCATAATGCCAGCTTTTGGCAATCTCTTTTCTTAAAGAAGAAAAGAGGGGGGAAATCAATCAGAGTGAGCTATGGCTCGACAGGTCTGCAGTAAAGCCCAGCCAAGTAGAAAATAGAGCAGCAGTCACACTACAGGATTGAAAAGATGGGGCGAGCAAACTCCATCATTGGGCGCAATTATCTCTCAGCAAACATACAGATATATAACAACAGCAGCAGCAACAACAAAATCAGCACTGGAATCCCAGGGAGCATCTCTCCACAGACTGGGCTGCAGCCCTGGACCATCTGCTGCCTTCCTGACAAAACTGCTAATCTCTCTCTTCCATTAAATTTTCTGCAGCTTCCCCAGGGAGGGGTAAATAATGCACTAGAGGAAAAAAAGAAATCAAGCTTCAGAGATTAGCCCCTTGACCCAGTGAGTTTGACCCGCTAAAGCCACTTTGGGAAGGATCAGATTGCTAACTCCACAAACAGGCACAGGGCTTGTTCACTTAATCACAATTCAGAATTTGAGTTCTCAGGATTACTACTGAGAAAAAACAATTCCTGCCTTTGCTTTGTTTTTTTGAAAGGAATTATTGGGTATTTCTATCCAATTGGATCATGCATTGGTCATTGCCTTTTTCTAAGGAGCTATGGACTCTGCCCACCACTGGTTACAATGCTGCTACATCCACACATAAGAATGTAATGTCTGCATGCAACAAACATGGCTTTGTAAATGCATGTATTATACCAGTATGTGTGCCACAGCGCTGGCACACATTACATTTATTTATTTACATTCGGCAGCAATCATGGGCTTGCTCTTGCAAAATGAATGGAGTGGTCCTGGAGTCTGTAGGGCAGTGTCCTCCAACCTTGGGTCCCCAGATGTTTTTGGCCTACAACTCCCAGTGTGCGTGCGCTGGCTGGGGCATGCTGGGAGTTGTAGGGCAAAAACATCTGGGGACCCAAGGTTGGAGGACACTGCTGTAGGGGGAGAAGGAATGGAAGAGGTGGAGCAAGTGAGCAGTTGCCTCAGCAGATGGAAAAGCAAAGGAGCAGGGTAGGCGGCGTCAAAATGGGCCTTCTTGCAGTGGCTCCTTAATTCTCTTTTTGGTCCATGCTGGATCAGCATGTGTGTGTGGGGAGCGGGGGAGAGAACGACATGTCTGGGAGAGAGGAAGAGCCTGAATTTTCTACCTCGGGTATCACAAGCCTGAATATGGGGCGGGGGGGGAGCATTCCAGTTCACATACCATAATATTAGTTAGGTGCCACAATACAGGTATTTCCCTCACATTGATAGCAACAGGAATTTCTGTACTGTGGAGCTTTAGAACAGGATCTGCAAATATCCGTTGACTGATTCTACTAATTTTTATACTGCTTTCAGAGGGTCCAAAGTGCTTTACATACAGAACTATGCAAGGTACATTTATTTTTAATGGCTTTACGAAAACAACTGTATTCTAGGAGGCATACTCATTGCCTACTCCATGTACAAGGATGGAATCCGATACACGCTGGGAGTAAACATGGGTGTAAATCCCACTTAGCACAAAGAGAGCGAGAGAAGTGGTGAGAAAGCAGGAGAGAAAGAGAAGCAGAGTGGCAGAAGGAGAAAGAAAAGGGCCAGAGAGAGAAAGGTAGCTCTGCCACTTTGGCCCCTGTAGCTCCTGGCCGATTACCCTTGAGGGAATGTGGCCCTTGACAGAAAGATGGTTTCCTATTAGAAGAAGAGGCACACTGGATCAGACCAAAGGCCAGTCTAGTCCAGCATTCTGTTCACACAGTGGCCAACCGCCTGCCTGTGGGAAACCCACAAGTAGGACATGAGGGCAACAGCATCCTCCTGCTCATGGTGTTTCCCCCCCACCCTTGCTGTAGGAACCACAGCAGTTCCCTATTGTAACTAAATACTGCTCTGGGCTTTACGCTGAGTACTATGAGAGTGGGGACCCCACTTTCTAAAGGTAATAGGCAGCCATGAGCTTTTTTTGCATACAGCCTGAGGATCTCTCACAGGGATCGTTCCTCATGGATTTCTGACCTACTGATCAACAGCGCAACCTAAAGAGAGAAGGGGAGGGGGCATCTCTACAGCAATAGCAGAATATCAAAGTACAATTTTAAAAAAACCAATATTGCAAGTGAATTCCTATCAACTGCTGATAACAACTGCATCTCAAATAATATGACAAAGTAATACAAAAGGCTAATGATCCATAGAGCCACAGATGTAAAGGGTCTAGGAGGTGGCCCTCATATGATACAGATGCCGACCAGTATCATTATTATATTGACAGATATTTAAAATGATTCCCCCTCCCCACCAACATCTCCAGGAACTTTTATAGATCTGCAACTGAATGGACCATTACTCTTCTGTATTAGTGCACAGCATTATTATATATACAATGGCTGATGCAGATTCACTTGCAATATTGGTGCCCCATTTCATCTGTTGATAAGTCCATCAAAGAGACAAATAGATTCCATCCCAGATTGTGTTCTGCACCTCTCCTCTTACTCCGCTGAACAGGATCTTCCGTAGAGCTGGAGCCTGAAATGTTTGGTACCAGAAAATCTGTCAGCAGACTGGACATCTGCAAGATACAGCCTCTGAACAGGGAGTTTATTCCAGAGATAATCTTTTCTTCCATAAAGAACTAACCACAGAGGAACATACTTGAAAATCTAAGGCTGTCATGGCACACCACACACTTTCCTTTCATTTCCCATCATTACACAGATGTTTAAGTGTCAGACACTATGTGTATACACACAAGGAGAGACAGGTATAGATAAAATGCAGGTATATAAATAAATCAAAAAACAATTGTGAGTGTCATGTATAGCTCAGCTCCAATTAGCCCACTTCAAGGTGAAAGCACGGCCACCAACTCAAACAGAAGGGCTGTTCCTGCAGTAGCTGGAAATAGGGAGGGAGGAATCTGTCTGTTTTGCTCTCTATAATTTTCATGTTTTGCTTTCTATAATGTTCATGTGCATTATTTTTAAAATCTGCAAGAACATTCATACACATTGTCATGTGCATTTTTGTATGACCTAACATTCGTATGCATTCCCCCCCAATATACACATCTTTTGCAAGCAAATTTTACCTAATATATGCGCCTCTTTGTACACAGCTTCTCCTAATGTACACACATTTGTATACCATTTTCCCTAAAGTATGGATTTTTGCATGCATTTTTTGATCAACCAACTACATCACAAAGTTCAGAGAACTGCAAAAACCAAAGGATAATTGCATTTGAGTTTGCGTTTCAGTTTGGGAAGTGTGAATTAGGTCAGGTCTTAGTAAAATGCGAACAAAACATATTTCCAGGAGCACAATTCTGCTTCCAAACAAGGCATGCAATCCCTGCCCAACTTGTTTTAAAGCAAAATCACCACTTTTTTGGCCACTGCTGCGCCACCAAATTTTGGCAGCAAATTCAGTAGTGCAGCAAGGGCGGCCAGAGGGCACTGCCCCGTGCGGTACAGATGGGGGCAATGAGGCCCCCAGACCTCCAGACATTGCCCAGCCCTGGACTGGAGGATAGTGCCAAAGGCTTCACAGAAAAGTTAATCAAGAAATAGTCGACAATAGCTGCAGCATTGGTTTCTTGCCACTTCAAGGTGAGCCAAGATGAGCTACGCAGAGGAAAGGGGAGAGAAGATGGCCTTGTCGTCTTCAGGATGGTCAAGTGTGAGGCCAATACATGCAACTGGTGGATCTGTGTGAGGAACCTGGCCAATTTGTGTGTCAGATCATTCACCACCTCTGCCCATTCCAATATTACGAAAGTGTACACTTTGGAGCCATTTTCACCCCCATTGTCCTACTCACATCTTTAAGGTGAATTTAAAGACATAGCTAGGGGGAAATGCCATTGGCCCCAGCACTTAGATAAACTGGAGCAGAACAAACCTAGTGGAAAGGAGGGAGATTAGCCTTAAGATGAAAAGTATAACTCTCACAGTGGCTGATTTAAAGGGACTGCAAATTGCCCCGGCTAAGTTAAGACAATCACAGCGCAGGAGGAATGAAGACTGGGAAAACACATGCTAGTGACAGCCAGACAAGAAAGAGCAAGGCAGATGAACTGCACTGTGTGACTCCCCCCCCCCCCTGTACAGGCGCCTGATGAAGAATTGAGGATATAGATAGCTCTGTGGAACGTGCTGCTCATCTAGTGGCACTAACCAGGAAGTGCTGACAGTCAGTGTCTGTGTGGCCTGCAGGTTTCCAGAACTGCCCTCCTGTGGCCTCGCTCTTTCACACTCCAATGCACTCCAACTGAAGCAAAAGCCCCCGCTAGCTGCGGAGCAGCAGGACATGGTCTTCTGGCACAACAGGTAGAGGGATACATAAAGGAAAGCAACATATGTCGGAGTGCAACTGGGGAGAGGGAAAAGGCCTCATACAAGGATGTGGGGGGCTGCGTGTGTGTGTGTGTGTGTGTGTGTGTGTGTGTGTGTGTGTAACATGGTAAATAATATAAAGCAGCTGAGGTACATTGGAACATCACCAGCCCTCACCAGTGTGCTGCACACAAATCAGTGACAGCAGCGTTGCACTCTGAATAGATTAGCCTGTCCTCTTGAGACATGGTGACATGACAGATTATGATAGGCTCCCAGGCATGGCTTCTTTTTTAAAAAAATATATGAAATAATTCATGCTAAACGCTATGCATTAGCAGTGGGGAAGCTGCCACTTAGGGGAGCTCTTAAATATATTTTACCATGACCAACCCTCACATCTAGACCATTTTGAATTCAGATTGGCAGCTGCAGGCAACCTGCTGAAGGATGTCCCAGGCTTTGATTCATGTTTCTTTTCCGCTCCCGCTGGGAATTCTCTGCCAGAAGCTGACAATCTATGCGGGATGCCTATGAAGCAAGACCCACAACTGGTAATACCCCAGAGTTGTTCGCACAGGCAGTATTGCTTTGGAAGGATCCTGTAGCCACATGATGGTATCGGAGTCTCAGTTGTCATCGTTCATAAATTGGTACATTCTCAGTGGCAGAGCACACCTCTCTGCTACAGTGGGGTGGAAGGTCCATTTATGCCAATCAAGGAACAAATCCAACAGGGAAGAGAAGGAAGCTAAATAACATATTTCATCCCATTGTCCCAAGCCAGAGTTTTGTGTACATTCAGATACACACCCAGAGTTCCAGTGTGTGTGTGTGTGTGTGTGTGTGTGTTTTCAGCTATGTCAATGGAAGTACTCCATCTGCTCATGCAGTACAACTTGTATCCTCACAGATTTCAATTTTTAAAGAATGGAGGAACTCTTGCACACACTGGATCCCTTGTACACTTAAGTAGCTTCTAGATTGGGATGCAAGAGCTCAAAACATTTCAGCTATCAGGATTGAATTTAACAAGAAGAACTGCATGGACTGTGACCTGCTACAAAGTGATAAAGAAATATGCAGAAATCCTGTGCAAAAGTATTCCACACTTTGCACATAGAATTAAAATGACATCTACAATCCACAAAAATCAAATCTATTTACGCATCGTTATAAATTTTGTTCATATCACGAATAATAAAAGGGCATGTTTTGGATTCTGGGTTATGGTTGTTTGCAGTCAAGACTTGCAGGAACTTTGTAATCCTGAGATAACTGTCATGTCTATAAAACGTATCAGTCATGTCTAAGAAATAAATCAGAATGTTTACAGTGAATTGAAAAAGTCAGCAATTGTGTTCTCTTGAATCTCTTCTTTCCTGTCCATTGTCTGAAACCAGGAGTGCTAGAGATGTGGGTGGTTGATTTTGTGAAGGGGGTTAAAAGCTAAGTTTCTCTAAAAGCCAAATTCAGGTATGGGTTCCTGTAGAGCAGAACTACATATTGCCTCAACAAATAAATACAATCATAGAATTCTAGAGTTGGAAGGCTTGGCAGCCATCTAGTACAATGCCCAGCTCAATGCAGGATGCAAGTACAACATGCATGAAAGGTTCATGCCTCCACTTAATAGTTCCAACGATGGAGAGCCTGCCACCTCCTGAGATGGACACACACAGTTCTTATTAGGAATGTTCAGCTGGAATTTGCTTCCTGGCAATTTCCAACCATTAGTTCTAGTCCTGCTCATTGGAGCAAGAGAGAACACGTCTGCTCCATATGTTTTTTGGTTAATGGTGATTTGAGAATAGGAAAGGGATTTGCAGGGGAGAATCGGTGGGCTGGCAGGGGTGCTATATTTTACCCTGCTCACTAATTCTCCCAAGCAACTTGTCTCCAGCCCCAGACTTATTTCTGTTTTTTGAGTCAGCAGTGTGCATGTGCATGTGTGTGTGTGTGTGGGGGGGGGGAGAATGAGGGAGGGGGACAGCCAAGAGAAAGATTACAAGGGAGAATCAGTGGAGGGGGAAACAGTTTATCACACCTCTTCCGCCTGCCGTTTCTCCCCTAAAGATCACATACCCACACATTGGGTGGCAATGAGAGCCAGTGTGGTGTAGTGTGGCGTAGTGGTGAGAGTGTCAGACTGGGACTTGGGAGATCAGAGTTCTAGTCCCCGCTCGGCCATGAAACTCAGTGGGTGACTTCGGGCCAGTCACTGACTCTCAGCCTAACCTACCTCACAGGGTTGTTGTGAGGATAAAATGGAGAGGAGGAGGAGGAGGATTATGTAAGTCGCCTTGAGTTCCTTGCAAGAAAAAAGGTGGTATATAAATATAATAAATAAATAAATAAATAAATATCTTAAATCCCATTAATTTCAATGGGTTTACTCTAAGTAGGACTAACATTGGATACAACCCATCGGTATTACACGGCAAATATGGGGTGGGGGTGGAAATCTGCATTTGACTCACAACGTGTAGTTCTGCCCATACAGAAAACAGATCATCCATTTAATAGCTTCTTTGTGAGTAACATTTCATGTTCTGGAGGGCAATCTGAGGTATCCAGTTGACTTTCCCCAGTGCTACACTCCAATATGATAGGACATCTTTGAAACTGTGCTAAGGAATCCTAGCAGTGATTGCTCTCTGATCTAATCCCTAAACTTTCCACCTTAGACTCCCAAGCCTAGCCATTAGGCCAAGCACTGGAGAAGTTAATGTAATGCTCCAGGAAACATAACAAAAACAACCATCTCAACTGGAGATATAGCCACTGGCAATTTCCAATTATTCCCAGGGAGCTCAGCATCTCTCTTCCCATGTCATTTAGCGTTATCAGATAATGGGTAGTTCTTTCTCATATATGCAGCTGGAGTGTAATCCTGATCTCCCATCGGAGTGTGCATGAATCCTCTCTCTCAAGAGAGAGTGAGGGGAGGACAGAGAGGGAGAGAGAGAGAGAGAGCCATCTCCTGAACTTTTCTTTCGCAACATAAATGCTTAAGGGACAAGCAGATAAACTCAGAGGCCACCAGGGTATTTAGCTTGACATTTTCCTGATATCATTTTCTTGTGCCAGTTTTACAAATGATAGCGCACCATGCAAAATGAATATAAACAGCTGCAAATGCCTTACAGAATGGGGCAATCCTTCCTCTCAGGGTAGGGGAGTTTTGTTTCTTTCCTGGACCTAGGAATGCCAAAGATAAGATACATAGCACTGGTCTCTCAGCACAAAGTGACTTTTGCAGTCACTTCCTGGTAGAGATCAGGATTCTTGTGAATAAACATGAGAACTACAGGCTTTTTGGATAAACTCAAAGGTCCATCTAGTCCAGCATCCTGTTTCCAACAATGACTAGCCAGTTACCTCCAGGAAGTCCACAAGCAAAGCAGGAAGGCAATAACTAAGCCCTGTAAATCGCAGCCCGCTTTCTCCCCATCAGTGACTCACAGTTATGGTTGGCCAAATCTGCCAATTTCCATTTCGCTCAGTTTCTCATTTTCCCAGTCATAAGTTTGTTTTGTCCTGTTTCAGCATTAGGCTGTGATCTTTTAAAAAAAGATGCATTTTCATTTGTATGCATTTTCATGTGTATTTTTCCCAATGTACACATTTTTGTACACAGTTTTGCCTAATATATCCATTGTTGCAAGCACTTTCCCCTAATATATGTGGGGTTTTTGTATGCATATTTCAACTGGATAATGCATTTAGAAAAGTGTGAATATCAAAATATAACTGTGTTTCAGTTCACATATTGGTTGAGGAAGTGCAAATTAGGTAAGTTCACATGAAAATGCTAACTGAATGAATTTCTCCCCCATCCTACTCATAGTGTACAGAGTAATCTTAGCAGACAACCTGGCCATACAGCTAGTTGTCTGTCCCACGGAATTACCTCTCTACCCTTTTAAAAAATGTCTTAGTGGGTTCAACATATACCCAGCCTGGCATATATAAAAATGGGTTTCAAGTGGATTTCCACTCACATGAAATCCCCAAAGGTATCTGTCATCAGTCAGCAGGAAAACAGTGACATAGATCAGCCGCTAGAAAGAAGGCAAGTTTCAGTGGTTACACAGGACTAATAAATTTGCTCTCGAAACTGCAGATTGGAATGCTGGAGAGAAAGATGGGTGATTCAGGGGAGCAGATTCAGTTTTGCAGAGAAGGGAAACAGTGGACAGTTGCTATTTTGCCTAATATTTGAATGGGAGGCTTCCATTGAAAGTAACATGGATGTTTGAAAATGAATCAGATATATTTTTTTTCTCAAAATCCATTTGCTGAATTCACCATTTAAGGAGGGCAAGGCAAACATTCTCCCCCTCCCTGTGTAAGACCACCTGTGAGCAGCTTATCTCTGTTATTGTGTGGTATAACATGTAACCACAATAAATCTTCGTAGATTACATTTATTTATTTATTACATTTATACCCCGCCTTTTTTCCTACAAGGAACTCAAGGCGGTTTACATAATCCTCCTCCTCTCCATTTTATCCTCACAACAACCCTGTGAGGTAGGTTAGACTGAGAGGCAGTGACTGGCCCAAAGTCACCCAGTGAGTTTTCTTTTTAAACAATTTGATCTTGCATATATCCAAGTGCCAGTCTTTCAGGCTTACTTTGAATCTTATCTCCCTGCCTGCACTGACGTTTCTTTGCCCCTCCCTTCCTGCTGAAGCCTCCCAAATAACATCTAGGGTGGCCACTTATACATCACCAAAAAAAGAGGACAAACACAGATACAGATTTGCATAAATTGTGCATATACTGATTGGTGCAAATTTAGAAATACATTACATCACACCATAGTGGGGAAGATTGTGACCAGGTGACCTGTGTGCCTCCTCAGTCCAGGTGCTCTTGATGGATAACTTCAAGTCCCTTCCTCTCCCTTCTTATGGTTCTCTGTTGTTAAACCAGACTTGGACTGGACAGCTGTCCAAATAGAGGATGCCTTCAAATAGAGGACAACCCTTCAAATAGAAGACTGCCCTCCCTAATGTAGGACACGAGGCTCACCATCTCAGGATTTAGTAAGAGGCAATTGTTCCAAAAGATTGAGATGAGCTCTCATGGAAGAAAAAGATGACTGAGAACTGAGGTTGTCAGGGAATGAATTTGACATCACAGAGCAAGTATGGCCCATTGAATAGGCAACTGGACACTTCCGTTCTTGTGTAGACCCCATTCATCTCAGTGGGGCTTGTAGAAGAGAAATTCCTGGTTGATTGTGCCCTTGATGCATTAGGCAGAGGAGCAGGAGGACTAAAATCCAGAAACCTTCTGTTCAAGTCTTCTTTCATTATTTCAGATTCAAAAGGGAGCCAGTGGTAAGTACACCCTCCTTTGCATGAAATTTCTCCTGTAGCTGGATGTTGGTTCATGCATGCAAACTAGGAAACAGGCTTTTTCTTAAACTCGCTATCTCTTCGATTTGCATTTTTAAACTAAAGTTTTTCCTTGTAGCTCTCACTGTGTTTTCTTTACCTTCAGGGAACAATAATGGAGCCCTCCTGTGGCTAATGTTAGCACTAGGAAATTCCTTGAGTTGGCCACAGAGAGAGAGAGACTTTTCACTAAGCTGGAGCAAGTGCTTCCAGCCTAGTAGGAAGGGAATGAAGTCAAAATGTGCCTCCGCTTCAGGTTAATTAAATGGCACAAAATTAACAGCAAACCTACGTACCACTTGGGGTAGATTGTCTTGAGTTATTCATGTGGCTTTCTCATGTAAAAGAAAATTGTATCTGCTTACACAAATACAGGCTTCAAAAAGAGAGAAAGAAGAATGGCCCAGCTATACAGAATAACAATAATTAAGGAAACAACTATATATTGCCTTCAATTGTACCTATTTTCTCACTGTGTATACCAATTGCCAGTTTTCTTCATATGTTTACTTAACAGAGCACTTCCTCTTAAAAACATAAAATAAAAAAATAATAACACTAGAGGACTTCCTCTAAATGCCCTTTTGCAGGCTGTTGAACACTACCTTCCTCCACTAAATACAGTCATGTCTTGTATTGAGAGCATAATTCATTCCGGAAGCGTGCTTGTAATCCAAAACACTCTTATATCAAAATGAAATTCCCCCCAAAAAAATTGTACAGAGATTTTAATTTAAGCAGTACTACAGTACTTGTATTGCAAGACGTCGCTTGTATATCAAGTAAAAAAAATTTAAATAAATATTTAATAAATATTAAAATAGCAAAACGCTCTCAAACCAAGTTACTTGCAATCCAAGGTATTACTGTATATCCATTTTTGGTACCTTGTACTGAGCAGTGACATTTTTAAAAGTATAATATGGGGCAGGTAGATTACTACACAAACGAAATGTGTAGAAACTACACAAATTTATTTATTCATTTCCCACCATTTTTCCTGCAAGGAAACCAAGGCGGCTTACATAATCCTCCTCCCGTCCATCTTATCCTCACAACAACCCTGTGAGGTAGGTTAGGCTGAGAGTCAGTGACTGGCCCAAAGTCACCCAGTGAGCTTCATGGGCAAGTGGCAGGGACTAGAACCCAGATCTCCCGAATCCCAGTCCAACACTCTAACCATTACGCCACACTGGCTTAAATTAATAGCATGAAAGTGGTTTGGTCATGTTATTAACTTGCTACCTCTTTGAGGAGCTACTCTCCCTTTTCATGTGCAACAGCTGTGCCTCTATTTTAATGGGGCAAATGTTGGAAGGCAACACATATTTTGAAACAGAGTTATCTATTTATTTATTTGTTTAATTTCATTTCTATACTGCCCAATAGCTGAAGCTCTCTGTTAGCCAGACAGACATGCATAGACTTGACCGTTCAATGAATGTTCTATGTCTGTCTAAATGGTTTTATTCACACTTTTGTGCACTGCTTTGGAATCCTCTGGACAAAGGGTGGTTAAGAAATATTTAAAAATAAATAAATAATACATAATGCTTGATGTTTAGAATGCGTGCAACAGATCAGTGAAATCAGGCAAAGTACTTACATAATCAAGATGGCAGCCAATTTACATAATAATCATAATGGCAACTGAACAAGCATTGCCAAAAGGATATCATCACTAATCCAAAGTCAAAAGGACAAATTTTCTGTGATATTGTAATTATTCTGCACTACAACATTTGGCTGCCTTTCCTGATTTTTCACCTGTCTTCTGCCATAAGAGTCATTTTAATATTTGGTTGGCTGTACTATCAAGGAAGCACGCTGGATAGGGTGGCCATGTGTCCTGTGTTGAAAATAAAGAACGGTGAGCAGGGACCTTGAAGTTACCCATCAAGATCTAGCAGCTGGACAGCAGACCAAGTAGGCACACAGGATGTCACCTGGTCACAATCTTCCCCAATAAGATGTATTGCATTTCAATTTAATTTATATAGTAATTATCTTTTTTAAAAATCATTCATACATGTGAAGAAAAGCATACGGAGTCTCTGTGCTCTCCCCCCCCCCCAACCACACACATGTAAATAAGTGCAATCCCAGCCAGAGGCTGAGGCTCTCCTGTGAATGTACATAGTTGTCCTGATGGCTCTATGTCGCCACCGAGTCTATGACGTATTTGCATGCAAATGTTCCCCAAGCACTTTACGTATGGTCAGGAATTCACCCACCGGACACCTAGGAGCCACCCCCTTCCCTGCCTAGCCTAGACAAAATTAATCCAGATTGGCCAAGTGACAGTCAGGCTATCGTGGGGAGGGGCAGGATAAAATCGATACAGTCAGCCGTGGCTTCTGGGTTTTGTTGTTGTTCTGGACGTGAGGAAGCATGGAGCGGGGGACTGTGGCTGAGGCAAGTCCCGAGAAGAACAATCCCCAAGCTAATGTGTAAGTGCCTGGGTTCTCTAGTGTGAGATTTAGTTTTGTTGTTTTGTAGTTCTGACTGTGTGTAACAAAGGTATTCCATTCTGTCAATTTCACTTCTCTTATCTCCCCACCTAATTTGTAACTGACTAACCCAAAATAAACTTTCTTTCACTTTCCCCTACACAGAGTGTGTGTAGGTTCTCTGTTGGTTCGGTGCTAATTCCAGTGTCTGAGACCGGGACTGGCTTTAGGGCAAGGTGATTTGGGAACAGCAGAATCAAGGCTAGCAGTTTGTAGCCTCTGATCTCTTGTTCCAAATCAAATGACTGGACGCAGTCCTTCACAATACGTATCAATTAGCAGCACATGCAAATTGTATCAAATGGGTATCCTCTCTTATGGTGATGCATTAGTGGTCCTCATAACACTGAAGTGGCCATGTCCACATACTCTCTATTCAGAAAAGAAAGTGGCGACCAAACATTTGCTTGACAGATGAACCAGCCAGAGGTCAAATCTGTAACCCAAAGGTGTTCCATAATCCAAAGATGTTGCAAAGGGGTAAAAGGCCACATTTGGTGTTCAGCAGTTTCTTGAACCTACAAACACAGGCTGAACTTTAAAGAGCCTGAGAATAAGGTCTTCATATAACATGGATCTTACAGAATCTTCACACAATATCTACTATATAAATGTGAATGTTTGTCCGTACGTACATACGTACGTACGTGTGTCCGCGCGGCTCACGTGCCTCGCATTGGCTCCTACACGGTTGGACGGATCCGCCCCAAACTTGGCACGCATACTCTCCATCACCCAAGGACAAAGACTGGCAGGTTCAAATCTCAAAAAAACCCTCGCCGCGCCTGTACGGCCCAAAATAGATGAGAGCCAATGGCGACACTTGGAATGCTTGCAGGGGCCATTCAGGAGCGGTTATACAAATCGCTCCAACAGCATTTAGAATGTTGGTATGCACTGCCACAGGGGCCCAATCAGAAGCGGGTATGCAAATCTCTCCTACGTCCAAACAGAATGTTCATATGAACTGCAGCCAGGGCCTACACGGGGGTGGGGGTGGGGAATTTCAAACAAACAGTGCCTATAGGAAAATGATGACCCGGGCAGAGCCACTGTGTAGTCCCGGGGGGGGGGGAAAGCAGGGATTTCATTGTGTGGTCTGGGGGGGGGACACAGGGAAAACATTGTTGCATAGTCCCGGGGGGGAGGGAAGCAGAGATTTCATTGTGTAGTACCGGGGGGGAGGGACAGGGAATTCTTCACTGTGTAATCCCGGGGGAGCTGGGATGTCATTTTGCAGTCCCGGGGGAGCTGGCAGTCCCGGGGGAGCTGGGATTTCATTGTGTAATCCTGGGGGAGCTGGGAGTCCCGGGGGAGCTGGGATTCCAAGGGATTTCAAACAGCAGACAGCTACCTTAAGGAATTTCAAACAAATAGTGCCTTAGGAAAATGACGACCCGTGCAACGCCGGGTAAAAAAAGCTAGTAGTAAATAAAATAGACTGGCAGCAATCTCCCCCACCCACCACATTTCCCCCAGCTATCAAAATATGCTAGCATACTCCTTTGGGGGATTGAAAGACAAGTTCCATGTGAAGACCCAGTTTAGTCTAGCACATGCTGCTCCTTCTCTGAAGCAGAGACAACACCCTGGGAAATACATGCTTGTTTGGATTTTAGCACCTCCATAACCTTGTGTTATCAACAGCAGGGACCAGCCAATCACACTCCTCTCAGTCACAAGCCCTCCAGGAGTAACACCCTCTCCAAGGAGCACCGGCTGGTAAATTAATCATAAAGGCTGCTTTTAGACTGGAGAGGGGGAGATGAGCAAGGTGCTTATCTCTCCTTCCCTGCTCTTCAAACATCTCCTTGCAGTTGGCTCCCCTCTTGCTTTTGTTTTTATCCCTCTCCCTTTGCTCCCCATTAAGAAATGGCTAGAGACAAAATACTGGTCATGGATGGGGCAATCAGTCATTGTTGCACTGTCTGTTTCAAAGAATCCCGAAACAATGTGAGGGTACAAACACGGAAATCTCATCACTTGTTGCTCAAAAGCAGCTAAAACCCCAGACTGGGCCAAAACCCTTAAAGCATTCATGACGGCTAGAAATACAAAGAGAACCACACTGTACTCAGTTGGAACTGCCGGAAAAACTGTGATCCTTGGAGGAGTTCATGTCATGATACATCATGCATGAAGTGCCGAGGATTTCAAATATTGTCTGCCATCAACAGGGAAACTCTCCTAGCAGCGACAGTTTGCTTACTCTGGGACATAACTTCACAGAAGGCTGAGGATGTGTCTCAGCGGACAAGTTTCAACCAGCGCCAGGGCCTCAAGAGGGTTTCCTGATGTTCCTCATTTCTGTATTATTTTTTTAACCATTTCCAGAGGGGTAGCTGTGTTAGTCAATTGCAGGTGTCTTGTTTTGTGGCACCTTCAAGATTAGCAAATCTATTCTGGCATAAGATCACTGTCCACTTCAACTGATTTCAGGTGCTATGTGACTCTTTGCTGTATTTTTACAATTCCTATAAAAATGAGATTTAAGTGGGTGGGGTTGTCTGAATGATCTCTCAAGAACTACCCCAACCCTGTGAGTCTGTGGTTGTGGGGGGGGGGGGAAGACCACTAGAATGGGTCACACTGGTTGGTCAAGATTAGCCCGGTCACCTCTAGATCTGTGAATCGGAGGTGTCTTCTCTCCACTCCACAAGTGATGTCCTAATTGCGCTTGGGGAAAGAACAAAGAAAGCGGATGAATTAATGAGCAGACTGTGCTGGGACCGGGTCTCAAAAGGAGGCAGAGAGCTGATTTTGCTTTCTGCAGGAAATTCCCTGGTGCTGTGGGTTCCTCTAGAGATAGGGCATGGCAATCTGTTGGGCTGTTAATGCTCTGAACCCCCATCCTATGCTCAGCCTGTACATATAAGGACAACACATTATATCACACAAATGCCATAAGCCCTGTTGTGACCTCCTTATAAGGAAACTACCCTACATGAGCACTAGAACCTCTGAAACTTCCCTCTGTATAGGGAGGTTATTTTTAACAACTGCTGCAATCAGGTGTTTGTTTTTTTAAAAGTCCTCTATTGCCACCAATGGAGGCTTTTAGAAAGCTGGATTGCAGTGGGGGAGAAGTGATGTGTGAGTGAGTGTGTGAGTCTGATAGGGATGTGTGAATCAGCAAAACCCGAGCTCGCTGAAGTACTCCGAATTCTATCTCAATAGGGGTGAAACACGAACCTTGGGGGGGGGCTCGCAGCTCTCAGCAGCTTGGCTCTCCATGGGGGCAGCCCCCCCCGCCTTGATCCGCGCCGCTCGAGCCACCGGTGCTGGTCCCGTTGCATCACATCCGGCCCCGGAAGTGACGCGATGGGGACCCTGCGCAGGCGCAATACGGCACGCGGGGGTCCAGCGCGCCTGCGCAGGGTCCCATTGCGTCACTTCTGGGGCCGGATGTGATGCGACAGGACCAGCGTGGGCGGTGCAGGCGGCTTGCTGCGGAGAGGCAAGTCGCTGCTGCAAAAAGTAGGCCCGTAGGCCCACACGAGCCCCACGCAGACGTGAGCGGGGCCGATTTCGGCCTGCTACGCCCGCGCGGGGCGAACAGTTACATCCCTATAAAATCTCAAAGCTCTTTCTGACTCGAGTCCATATCAGATTGCAAGCTTTGTTTTTTTCTTTTTGCATGAAAATCCGTGCATATTTTCATGCGTATTTTTTTAATTGTACGCATCAACTGTGTGCATCTTTGATATGTATGCATTCTTCTGCCATTTATTAAAGCATATTTGTAGGGATAAGGATTTGATTTATTATGGTCATATGACCCAAATAAAATAAAAACCAGCCACAACATTTGCAAAGCATACAGAAAAAAAAGAGACGAACAGCTCTCAATTATTATGACCCAAATAAAAATAAAAACCAGCCACAACATTTGCAAGGCATACAGACAAATAGAGATGGAACAGTTCCCAATTATTACCCAATAGAAAGGCCCTCCTTTGCATGGCAGCTAAAAGGAATTTAGCAACTTGGGTGGTAACAATTGGTTTCTGGTCACACAAACAGTAGGAAACCAGCCACCTATCCGGAAAGCCTTGAAACGTCCTCAAAATGGGAAGAATTAGATCGTCCCTGAGCGCTGCATAGAATCTACAGTAGAGTAGGATGTGGGTCAAAGATTCAGGGTCTCCGACCAAGCACGGACAATGTCTCTGCTGGTAAGGGATACCCAAGAATCTTCCCTGAAGTAATGCTGAGGGCAGGATGTTAAATCTGGCTAACATAAATGCTCTACGTGCCTGCCGAGTCCTGAAGATGACAAATAAGAAGCAGGAGTTCCATATATTGGAAGCACACCGTTTGCAGTAGGTGAGCAGGTCCTATTAGCTAGCGAAAATAGCTCCTGTCTCTCTATGTCATGCAGCCTCTGGGACAATATTTGTACACAAGTACACATGTTTTCATGAACATTTTTTCAAATGTATGTATGCTGTCGAACACATGTTTTTGTGTCTATGAATCACATTGCAAGCTTGGAATTGTATGGACTTCAACCACAGATTGTGTCTAAGTTTGTGTTTGGTCCGGAAGGTGTGAACTGTGTAAATCATGATCAAAAATGAACTGAAATGAATTTCTTATAAAACCCTAATTAGGGATGTATAGATTTTGTTAAACCATTCCATCTGTGTTTCACGGATTGTCAAGCATCTTTCGTTCCATTGTCTGCTAACTGACGGGATTGGACCTTGGATGTATGAGAATTTTGTTCCACTTGCGTTAATGTGCATCGGTGGAAAAGCATGCATTAGTCCAAGTGGGAATTTGTGCAAATCCTACCCAAAAATTAAAACAGCAACAACAACACAGTCCGGGTCTGCAGAATCCATGTGACTCAGAAAAAGTCAGTCCACTGACGATTCTGCCAGTCGGATTCATAGAATTTCAGACTCATTTGAATCCATTGCGAATTTCTTTGACATCCATAGTAGTGTGTATATATGTGAGTGAGTTTGTATGAGTGAGTATATATCAATCTGAGTGTGTGTGAGAGAGTGAATCCTGTCTGGGCAATCGTGTAGGGGCCGCATGGCAGCAGTGGGGTGGCCGTGACCACTTTGGGGTGCAGCCCAACCCACTGCATGTGGCCCCCAACATGTTTGCCTGGAATCAATTTGGCCCATGGGCTAAAAAAGTTTCCCCAGCCCTGCTGTACAATGGCAAAGCTTGTTGTTCTACACGTTCTCAATGTTAAATAAAGAAAGCTGCCATGAGGAAGGGATAATGGCAACATGAAATTGGGGAATTACTTTACAGCCAGACCTGTGCGGCAAAGAAGGCCAAAGAAAAGGAAGGGATGTCGCACTGCCTTGCACTCTTGACTCCCCTCACTCATGCACCTGACAGGGTCACTGGGACACCTATGGAGAGAAATCGGTAGCATGAGAGAAAGTGAAAAAGAAAAGTCCATGTGTGGGTGGCAGCAGCGGTGGGAAGATTCACAGCAGAAACCCAAGTCTTTCCCGTCTTAATACATCTCCTTCGTGATCTTAATTACGCATCAATCTTCCCCGGCTGGAGGAAGAGACGAGAAAATGTGGCACTTGGGCTGAGCACAAAGGACAAACCAGAGGCAAGGAGGAAAGGAGAAGAGAAGGGCACACTCGGTCCAGTGATCCCCCCACCCCCTTGCTGAATCCTACTCAGGGTAAATGTGCTGATGAGTAATTGGAATTAAGACTGGTGTTATCCTTATCCTTTTGGAGGCTGTAAGGTGCACAGTGCAGAGGAAAAGACATGGGGTTAAAGGCAGAAAGACCCTCACACAGGATTCTTTCCATCTGCGGGGGGCTTTTGTTCCTCCGACACAGTGGGGGAGGTAGCACTGGGGACTGGAGAGGGAGGGGGGATCAGTGAAAGTCACCTTCCCACCTTTCTGCCAGCAAGAGCCTTCTGAGTGGAACTCTGCTCAGAATGCTCTTGTCGGCAGAGTAGACACTCTGGATCCATCCCAGGAATAAAAGGCAGGATGTTTGTCCTGACAGGAGGGAGAAAAGCAAAGTGGTACCCTTTGAGTTTCTCTTTGAGCTTTTCATGCAGCACCTGGTTCTCAACTATTCTTTAACAACCCTGACATTTGTACTATGCGTAGGGATGGGTGAGAATTTTGTTTCAGTTCAGTTTTGATAAGAATTTCCCAAAACTTGCATCTTTGGGTCATATCTGAGATTTTAAGAAGGGTGAATGTGGGAGGAACTGAAACTGACAGATACATTCATCCAGACCCAGGGTTTTGAGTGCTTAGCTCTTAAAAGTCAGTCGTTGAATCCCTGTGTATTCAATCACTTTAGAGCAGAATTAGGGTTGCCACCATATATATTTTTCCTGACAGGCTCCTCATATTTAACGACTGCGTGGCAGACATGGTCCTCTCCATGCTGAGAACAGCTGTACCTATTGAATATGGCCACTGCAGATGGGTGAGAATTTCATTTCAGTTCGTTTTTTATAAGAATTTACAACAGCACCCTGCCACCCATGTTCCCCAGCAACTGGTGTACATAGGCATACTACCTTTGATACTGGAGGTAATATGTAGCCATCAGGACTAGTAGCCATTGATAGCCTTCTCCTCCATGAATTTGTCTAATCCCCTTTTAAAGGCATCCAAATTGGTGGCCTACACAACACCTTGTGGAAATGAATTCCACAGTTTAACTATGCACTGTGTGAAGAAGTCATCATTTTATCTGTCCTCCTGAATCACCCACCAATCAACTTCATGGGATGAGCCCAAGTTCTAGTATTATGGGGGGGGGGGATGTCGCCATATTCACTTTCACCACACCATGCATGTGGAGTATGACTCCTTGTCAGATGGATTGTCAGAAGCTACCTCAGGGTGACTTTGCACATAATGCAGAAAACTGGAAAGAGGATGGAGAATAATCAAAGTCTGAGAGTATCTTCTGGAAATGTTGTAATATCTTTTACTTGAGCTATCTTTTATATGCCAGGGGTAATCAGAATGAGGACAGGGATTTTGGTGTCCTTGTATTAAATGCAAGTAGTCATATATCTTTGTTTTAAACCTTTGGTATTGAGCAGAAATATATATATATATATATATATATATGCAATAAAGATCTTCCATGGATATTTTAAAACAACTGTTTCCAGACCTACTGGGATTTGTGCAGACAATCAAGTGCCTGGATGTATTCTTAAAACTTTATTTCCCACTCTCTGCTGTAGGATTAGTGTGTGTGTCCTATCCGTCATCTTGAGCAGAGAAACAAAATCAGTTGCCTTTACTTTCTCCTTCCTATTTGCACTCCTTTAACCTCTAGCCCAGCGTTCTCCAACCTTGGATAGCTGGCTGGGGCATGCTGGGAGTTGTAGGCCAAAAACAACTGGGGATCCAAGGTTGGAGAACACTGCTCTAGCCTAAAGCTGTTCTGTTTTCAGTTTCAAGGGTTGATAGTGAGGATAAGATAGGAGGAAGGTTGAAATCAAGTCCAAAAATAAATGAATTTCAATTAAGTTTGGAAAAAAGAGAGAGAGAAAAAAAAAAAACCTCACGAGCATATTATTCATATGTTCTTTGCTCTCTTCCCCCCCCTTTCAAAATCAAAATGTACATCTAGAGGCCAACTACGCCAATGTATTTCAGGCTCCAGAGCTTGCTAGAATCTCTCAGCCCCCAATGTGCAAACTGCACAAACAGCAAACTAAATAAGGTAACTGCAGCCACTCCAAGTCCAGCACTTGGGTGCCCTTAGGCAGGAGCCAGGAATAATCCCAAAGGCAGGATGCAAATGAAATGTCTAGTCAGCTCTCAGGACTTAATGCATTTCCTCTTAAACATTTACATTAACAGATGGTCCCCTGCAGCCCTATAAACCTGCTTCTGAGTTTGTTTCCCTGTCACTCTCAGCCTTGTTCATCACTCTGGGTACCAGAGAATGTCATCTGGGGGTTAAAGCAGAACAAAGGAAGGCCATGACTGGCTGGAAGAAATCGGTGTCACCTACAGAGATGCATTTGACCTCTATTTATAAAAGTTCATTAAAAAAGGAAGAGAGAAGTGGGGGGAAGGGCAAAGAGTTGACTAAAGATGTCCAGTGTACTGAAGGGATTAATTGTGATTGTTCTACCAACCAAATGTTCTACCAAGTAGTAGTGGTGACTTGGAGTATTCATAAGGTCTGCTCAGGACACATATGACTACCAAGTATGAGATGTATGAGAATTCATCTCACCTGTGAGATGTATGAGAATGAGCAGGGTTTTATTGGCCGGGACACATACAGATTTCATGGCTTCATATTTCCCTGTCAGAACACCCTGTTTAGCCCTGTGAAAAACCCTGTTTTAAAAGAAACCCTCTGTTTTGACAGCTGTCAAAATGTCATTTCCCCCAAGAATGGGGTGGGCTCACACTTCTTCACTTTCCTGAGCACCTAGAGTCTTGGGAAAGGGTGGAAAAGGTGGAGGACACTTAGAATTGTCATGTACACATATAAAAACTAAGGATTTCACCATGAAGGGGGCGATGTATGCACCACCCCCTTTCACAAGCAAAGATCCATTCACAGCTTTGCTTTCACTTGACAGCTCCCCATTTGACAACTGTCAAGTAAGCACAAAGTAAGAAATTAACCTATTTGCAGCCTCTCTTGGTCAAAGTTCATGGTTGGTACCTAATTTGTGTGAATTACATTTCGCACAAATAGTGGAAACCCCCCTCCCATGCACTTTTATTTCAGAATCGGGGAGGGGGGATCCCATACAGTCTGCTGCCGCTTACTAGAAAGGGAATGCTGTGGAATCCTATTGAGCTTAAATGGAACAGAATTCCCAGTGTCACAAATCTCTACTACCAAGACCATTCTCTCCTATGCTTTATGGCTGCAGCATTGATAGGAATGGTAGTAAGCAACTAACATCCCTGTCAATGTTAGGCAGAGGTTGCTATTGTTTTGTTCAGAGGTTGATGAGGAAAGAAATGCTGCCTGAAATGTTGATTCCATTGAACTTATTGTAACGTTTTGTCACTGGTGTCTGACAGCAGGGCTTAGCTAAAAATGCATAATTACTACAAACATTCTCCATCTGGATGGGGCCGGGGGGGGGGGGGGAGATACACAGGCAATTCCATTCTCATTCTCAGTTGGAAGCTTTAAAAAGTTTTTTAAAAAAATCCCTGACTGTATTTCTGAGGTGGATACATTGTCTTGACCTGGTGAGATTCTTTGTTCCCAGCCACAACTGGGAACTTGTATGACTTGTTCAAAAACTAATATATTTATGAGGTACATAGATTTGCTATGTCCCATGCACCTGATTTGGACATCAGGATGTTTGTAAATAAACTCATTGATTCAGGGCAAGAACTAAATGAGTATCTAGTCCAACCCCTGTGATAAAACAGAACTATTCAACTCCCTCCCTTCTCCTCAAGGAAGCAAGAACATCATATACTATCAGCAGAGAAGCTGCACTGAAGACACGAGGCATACAGAAATTAACATCCTATAGGGAAGATAAAAATAATTCAGTTGCCTCTGGGAAAAAGAAATGGGGGAACCAAGGTTAAATAAAGTGGGGGAAATCCCTACCCCAATGGGCCACAGAAGATAAAATCATCTCCAATTGTACATAAATGGATACATTGTCTTGACCTGGTGAGATTCTTTGTTCCCAGCCACAACTGTTCCAAGGGCACTACTCCATATTTCTACAGCTCTGATAATTGAGGCTGCAATCCTATACCCACTTACTTAGGAGTAAGCCCCATTTAAATCAATGGGACTTACTTCTGAGTAGATATGTACTTCTGAGTAGACATGTATAGAATACCAAACCTCTGTAGGCACCCCAAGAAATTAAGACATAAATCAACATGCGTGCCACAGAATCTTCCCCCAATTCAGCACTAGTTAAGGGCTGTACTAAAATGTTGCTCATTAAAAAATGTTGAGCTCAAAAGTACATTTGGAGCACAATTCCCCTGGCTTACATTTCATGCTGTTCACCACCTGTTTCTTTCACTGACCTTCAGGTTCTGCACCATTTAAAAATAAATCAGGGGTTTCTTCCTGAGGCAATCTCAGCCAATCCTTGATCATGTAGCCAAGATTTACCTGTGTGACAATCTAACAAAGGAGATTCACAGTGAGGGCAGGAAGTATCTCCATCACTCTGAATGGGCTTTGTGATAATACCATGTAGCCAATCAAATTTAGCTAAATGATGATATCATGAAACCAAACCAGAGCAATGCTTCCTGCTCTTACTCTAAATGGGTGAACATTTTTTCCCATTTCACAGCCCCACCCAAACAATCACCAAACTGAGAGGGTTGCAGTGGGATGAAGTTTTCATGTAATATATCTCCTGTTTTTCTTCAGTAGGGATGTATGAGAAATTTCTTTCAGTTCCTTTTTGATAGGATTTACCCAGTTTGCACTTTCCAGACTGAAAACAGACTCAGACACAATCTGTGGTCAAGGTCAGTACATTTCCGAGCTTACAATGTGATTCGCAGAACACCCAAAATGTGTCCAATGCCATGTGTACATTTTAAAAATGTGCATGAAAAAATGTGTACTTTTGAAAAATGTGCAGAAATATGCTTTGATCAATGAGGGAAGAATGTGTACATTTCAAAGATGTGCACAATTGATGCGTACATTTGGAAAAATATGCACAAAAATACGCATGGATTTTCATGCAGAAAAAAACAAACAAAGCTCGCAATCTGTTATGGGCTCAAGTCAGGACAAGCTTTGAGAAGGAATTCGGAGAACTTCGCTGAGCTAGAGTTTTGCTGATTCACACATGTAAATGGGCACCTTGTTACTTAACCAAGTTAAAATTGAGTTTGTGAATTTCTTCCCCCTTTTCCTTCAATGTTACTTGTTAATTTGAACAAGTAACATTTAGGATGCTAGTTCAGCAGAGGGAAAGACACAACGAGAAAGAGAGAGAGCACACAGCAAGCGATGACTACAAATGATAGATCCCAAGGGAGCTAGCTAGCAACACAGATGTCAGAAAAAGCCATTTCAAAAATTGTGTACAAAGTTACAGCTGTGTGCTCAGAAGAAAAACAGGTGGTGCTAAAATCAGGGACTGCAGGAATGTGAAAAGGAGCACACTGCCCTTGCATTTTGCCACATAAAGCCCTATAAAAAAGCTGTCCACAGATACAAAGAAAAGCACTGATACTAAGGGTTGTTTTTCATGTGTGATTCTGAGTTTTCCCCACTTTTTGTGGCACTCACGGACAAGAGAAAAGACATACAAAATAGGGATAGTATGGCATATATACCATGCCAGCAAAAACTACAGTGGTTAAAAAGTCTTTATTAACTTTCCATTTTGCATTTCTTCCTTCTGGGAGAGCCATGTCTGCCATGTTGCCCTTTGTGGGGGAAGTGTTTTAATTAATGTCTTCTTTCCATCCCCCCCCCCCTTTCTTCTTTCTTACCCAAAATACTATTCTGGCACTCCTTTCAGGGATTAGACATTGCATTGTCTCTGTTGGGGATGGATTCTTGTTTTTTGGGGGGGGGGGGGATCTCCTCTTTTGGCTCCACTGCTCTCCTTTCCATCAATCTGTTCTCTAATTTTCCAGTATCATCTCTAATAAATTACCGTACATTATTACTTTTCCATCATTTTTATTTTACATATATATTTCCTAAGGCTTCACTCCTATGCACAGTTACCTGTAACTTACATCTGAGCAAATATACATAGGGCTGCACTGCCTATGTCTTCATATCAGCTTAGCATTTCCTTTCCTATCTCTTGCTCTACTTGTTCCTTTCTTTTCTTTTCAGAGATTTTTCTGAAAGTCATCCTCAATCCTTGACACACTGTGGCCATGCTGCTATTGGTAGGGATCCACACAGAGACACAACTATCCATTGGTTCTTGCATTATATAAGACCTCTCCCCACAAGCACTCCACGCATCATAAATGTCAAACATTTTTATAGTGATGACTGAACTTACCCCAACATAATTCGTAATTCGTTCAAGTTACAAATTTCTCCATCCAATTTCTCAATTTTTCTGAGATCTCATTGAACTCATGCACATATGCGTCAAGAAAGTACATCTTGGGAACTATAGGATGACATCATGCTGTGTGTCATGACATAATCAGTGTTCTCCCCACTGATTGGCTGTTTTCATGTGCCCTAATCTTTACCTTACAATCAGTGCAAGAAGCTATCATGTGAGCAGCTATGATGTGAACAGTGCAAGTAGGAGCTGCAGAAGAGGCACTTACATCTGCTGAAGCCCAGTTCTCCTCCTCACCTGCCAGTTGCACCACTCCGCTCCCAACCTCTTTCTCCTTTGATTTCCACTGCCTCTCATGGTGCCACCCATTAGCAACTGAGTCTGAAGTAAACTTTTACTTACCAAACAAACAAACAAGAATTCTGTCCAATACTCGAAACAAATGGCCTGTTGACTAGCTGGATACAGAAAGGAAATGAAGTCACGAGTGAAAAAGAAACATCGAACAAGAGGCGGATACTAACCCTTTGTAGTTGTTTCTTCAACTATAATTAGTTTGTGCAAGGATTTTTAATCCAAACTTTTATAGTGATTGGTTTGGGAAATGTCAACTAAAGGGTTAAGCGGCATCATTCCACAAGCATGAGCATTGCAAATGGGATGTTTACATTTCCTTCAGAAACCAACCAACCAACATCAGGATATACACAGAAATGGCATGGCTGGTTGGGGAATGCTGGGAATTATAGGGCTTTTTCCTGTCTAAACATGCATAGGATTGTCCCCTTTAGCGCGAAATCCTATGGCCACTAGACAGAGTCTAGATGGTCATAGAAGAAGTCAGAGTCCCAGCTCCGACCTCAGAAATGCACTCCAAGGTCGGAGCTAGGACTTTGATTTCAGAGCACCCTCCATCCATCCTTGCAGCCAGCACAGAAAGAGCCATGCAGGCTGCAGCTCGGTGCTGGTAAAATTGACGTTGGAGCCTCAGTTCTGTGGGCATTCCAGGGGGCGAAATCTTTTGTCTAAGTCTAAGACAAAAGACTTAGATGGCCGAAATCAGAAATCCAAGTCTACACTTCTGTGCTCCTTCCGCACTCCGTAGGATGCCCCTAATCCTCTGAGTTCAGAGGGTTACAGGCAGGCACATTGGATTGTGATGTTAGTCACCCAGGGACTGCACAGGCACTCACAATCAATCTCAGTTTGGAGAACAAAAATACTAAAGTTCATTAAATATCCAATCAAGCTCGGCACACATAGCGGCATTATGAACATAATAGATTCAACCATCAAATGTAACAGATTCTACCAATGAACCACCTAATTTCAATTTCAGCAGCAACACCCTAATTTTAAGAATCATAGAATCATAGAAAAGTAGAGTTGGAAGGGGCCTACAAGGCCATCGAGTCCAACCCCCTGCTCAATGCAGGAATCCAGGTCAAAGCATCTCTGACAGATGTCTGTCCAGCCGCACCTTGAATGCCTCCAGACTGGGAGAGCCCACCACCTCCCTAGGTAGTTGATTCCATTGTCTTATTGCTCTGACAGTCAGGAAATTTTTCCTGATGTTTAGGTGGAATCTAGGTTCCTGTAACTTGAGCCCATTATTCCGTGTCCTGCAAACTGGGATGAACGAGAAGAGATCTTTGCCCTCCTCTGTGTGACATCCCTTCAAGTACTGGAAGAGTGTGATCATATCTCCCCTCAGTCTCCTCTTCTGAAGGCTAAACATGCCCAGTTCTTTCAGTCTCTCCTCATAGGGCCTTGTTTCCAGTCCCTTTATCATCCTTGTTGCCCTCCTCTGAACCCTCTCCAGTTTGTCTATGTCCTTGTTAAAGTGGCTACACAATTGGATTCTGTAGCCAATTGTGGATCCACCTGATAGTTGTTCCATCTAGCCCACTCTTAGCTAGCTTACTAATCAGGATATCATGAGGCACTTTGTCGAAAGCTTTGCTGAAGTCCAGGTATATAATGTCCACAGCATTCCCACAGTCCACAAGGGAGGTTACCCGATCAAAAAATGAGATCAGATTAGTCTGACAGGATTTGTTCTTGACAAATCCATGCTGGCTTCTAGTAATCACTGCATTGTTTTCAAGGTGCTTGCCTTGAAATCATGGAGAAATCTCCATGATTTCTCAAAGATAATAGACAGTGGTTCTGAGAGTTCTTCTGCCAGTTCCTTTATTACTCTAGGATGCAGCTCATCAGGCCCTGGAGATTTAAACTCGTTCAGAGTAATCAGGTGCTCCTTGACCATTTGCCTATCAATCTCAAGCTGCAATTCTGCCCCTTCAGTCTGCATTTCAGGTTTGCCAGGGGGGTCATAGACCCTCTTTTGGGAGAAGACCGAGCCGAAGTAGGAATTGAACACTTCTGCCTTTTCTTTGTCTTCTGTTATCAATTTGCCATCCTCATTGCGTAGTTGAACCACCAGTTCTTTCTTCTGTCTTTTACTGTGCATGTATCTGAAGAAAGCTTTTTTGTTGCTTTTAGCATTCCTCGCTAACCTTAGCTCATTCTCAGCTTTAGCCTTCCTGACACTATTCCTGCAATGAACAATAATGCAGACCCCAGTGGTGGATTCCACCCCTGGTCTCAAGATTTTACTGGCTCTGCCTCTGATAATTCTTTGACACAATCATTTCCCATTGGCCACACAGCTGTGGCTGTGTTCTGACAATGTCTGGCTTTAATAACATGCTCAGGTCAAAGCTGTGGTGCTCAGTGCATGAGGCAGGCTTGGCCCTAGCAACTGATTACTCCTGAGCTGTGCATCACTCCTGCTCTATTTGGCAGAAAGCCAATGACATTAGATATGGTAGGTTGTCGTCGTCGTCCCCGCCTTCTCCCAGCACCATCACCTTCCCTCTCTTTTTAATCATAAATTAGTGAAGTGCCTGGCAAGTATTCACCTCCCCTTCCCTCCCCTCCCACAATCTCCTTTTCGACTAACATGTCAAAGCACCATAATGGTTCTTTGTAAATCTAATTGAAACAAATGCTATTGACCCAGACACATTTGCAAGTAAATCTGGTTGGACCTCAATCAGAGAGCATGTGTTTGACACCAAATTATGCTTAAGTGCTGCAGGAAGAAAAATGGGAACATGTGCTCTGGCTGATATGGAGACAAAGGAAGGACTTAATTAAAGGATAGCAAGATATGCCACTGAGCCCAGTAAATGAGATTCAGGAATGGGAGCAAGGCCATCCCCTTCCTAGGAAAAGCTCAGGTTTGTGGATGGGTCTTGTTCAAAACAACCCACTTCTTATTGTGGCTTCTATCGAGACCTCTGGGCAAAGATGAAAATCTCAATTCCTAGTAATGGCAGGGTTGGGAGGGAAGAAAGAAAACAAGACAATCCAACCTGACTGCTGCTGAAATTGCTATGAAAACTGCAATTGATTTAAATGGGAGCTGGATTGGCCTGCAAAAAGAGAGGCTGCAATTATGGCTCTATCCATATCCTGTAAATTGTTAATCGATTCAGCACTTAATAATTAGCCATGTGTTATGGCGAAAACAAACACACTGCTGAATCTCAACAGAACCAACTGCAGAGAACAGCTAAAGCAGTAACAGAGTAAAATGGAAGACACGAGGGAAAGAAAAGGCAAAGGAGGAGTGGTTGGTTAAGATATCAATACTTATGATGACTTGGTGTTTTTCCCCTGTGAAATGGGAAGCCGCCACCGTAGTGAACTGCATCCAGTGGTAGATTTGGGAAACCCACTCAAATCCCTTCTCAGCCATGAAGCTCTTGGGGTAGCCCTGGCCAACTCACTATCCCTCATAGTTGTATGAAGGACAAAATGAAAAATATCCTATTATATACTAAGGTAGCACTGCATGTCTGTCTGTTAGTTATTCTGAAGCCTGGTAAATGCTGGAATGGCCCCAGAAGCCTCCACTTCATTGAAGCCAAGTACGCTTTGCTCCTGCTTCTTGGTCCCCACACCTCTCTCTGCATGGAGAAAGGCAAAATGGGAGGGGTGGATGACGTATTCATTTTTTAAAAATATATTATTATTCTCAAGTTCTTTTTGTCCCAGATATGGAGAACTTTGCAAATTTTGGTAAATTCTTATCAAGACCAAAACTGATATTTAGCAACGTGACTTTTCACTATGTATCCGCAAGGCAGACAGAAGAATCGCTCCAAGGCAATTTCTGTCTATCTCTAAGCAGCTCATGCCTAAGCATCAGCTCTTTCCTCTAGCTTTAGCTCTGTGGTTTAGTCCAAAATGTACACTGGAGAAGTAGTCCACATTACTCTTTCACTCAGACTTTGCTAGCATATATGAATGCTCAGCAGGAATAAAGCAAGTGTGTATCATGCCTAAACACCTTCCTGATTTATTTACCACAGAGTATTAGATCACTAACCACACACAACCACTTTCCCCTCATAACTTTCTCAAGAACCACAACAGTAAAGCTGACTTCAACCTGCCAGAAAGAAGAAGCAAATGACAAGTGAAAAGCAGTGGCAGTGGCAGGGCACTGTTAAATGGTGACTACTGATGTCTTCTTCTACGTATGTGCAGAGATGGGAAGCAGCCCATACTTTTCAATGGCCCTTGAACAGCAGAAGATATTAGCTCTTCACAGGTCATCCCATGAGAAGGCAGTTAACTGGACACTTGAGTTTTGCAGGAGCCCCATTTAAATGTTCACCCCCTCCCATGCAATTAGAATCACATGACAGGGAGAGTGGGGATGAGCCCATTGGCCCTGCCCCCTCCATCGCATCCTCGTCACCTGTCTCCACAGCCCACCTCTATGCAATGAGCACTGAAGGTCTGCAGCGGGGAGCTGGCTCTACTGCTGTAGGCTCCCTGCATCATTTAGAACAAGGGCGTGGAAGTTTTTTCAGCTTGAGGACTGAGTTCAATTTTGGAGAAGCTCTCGGGAGCCACATTCTAGTGCTGGATAGGACCAAAGGCAAAACAGGGTGGGGCTAAAGGCAAAGGGGACCAGGCCAAAATTCCAAAAATGCCAACTTAAAGCTCTTGCTGCCAATAGATAATCCTTAGGAGAGGTATTAAAACCTTTTAGAATGGGGAAACACACACACACACAAGTCAGGCAAGGTGTGGACATCTGGGGAACCCCAGAGAGCCGGTTTGGACTCCAGGAGGTCCAGATTTGGCCTGCGGGCTTAAGGTTCTGCACCCGTGATCTAGAATCAGAGCCAACAAGAGCCAACAAGTCTCCATGCTACAGACGTTAGAGCTCCTCCAACACACAGCGGGCTGCAAGTTTGGGTGATGGGGATGCGAAGGAGGGGGCAAGGGCAATAGTCTCATCTCCACTCTTCCAGACCCTTCACATGATTCTAACTGCATAGGGGTGAACTTCTAAATATGGCTATGGAGATTATTTCTACATACGCTTTAATAGACATGTGCCATCTTCCCCAGTCCTAGTCTTTCCTACATTTTTTAAAAGTCCTCTTATCAGGCTATGTGTCACTTCTGCATTCTGCATGGTTTCTAACACACCATCAGGAGTACAGTAATACCTTGGATTGCAAGTAACTTGGTTTGAGAGCGTTTTACAAGACAAGCAAATTTTTAAATATTTATTTAATTCTTTTTGACTTGATATACAAGCGACATCTTGCAATACAAGTACTGTAGTACGGCTTAAATTAAAAATATCTACAAATTTCTTTGGGGGGGATTTCGTTTTGATATAAGAGTGTTTTGGATTACAAGCACGTTTCCGGAACGAATTATGCTCTCAATCCAAGGCATGACTGTAAATACATAATAAAGACCAGAAGGAAGAGAGAGAGCGCCGTAACACCCGTTATTGTCTTGGGTCACACGAGCCACTGGTGCACTCCTGAGAAAGCTTCTTGGAAACAAATAGTATTAGTAGTTAGGCAAGAGGTCAAAATGAACTTTGAGATAAGTTGGAAATAAGTTGGAAATCAACCCCCGGAAAGGCATCTACATTAAAACACCTGAGAAAATGAAAGCAGGAGATAATGATGACTGGAATGGTGAATGGAATGCCCAGAACAATTCAGGATAGATAAAAGGGTTAGGAATGGAAAATCTCCTTGCTCACTGCATTACTGTTTTATTATTGATTATATGTACAGCACCATCACTAGACATGGCACTTGACAGAGTCCAAGAGAACAGATCCCTGCCCGAAGGAGCAGAGTCAATCTAAAATAAGTGTTTAACCATTGGATAAGTAATGTGGCAACCTCTATAAATGAAGAAAAAAATCCTTTTGCCTCCAAGAGTGGCCAATCTCAGTTTTGCTATAGGCAGAGAAGATGCTGAGCTGACTCCTGCCATTCCAAATTGGTTCAGGCAAATGCTTATGTAATTCAGAGCCTACTGCTGGTATAACTCCTTAACAACTGGGGGGAAACGGATATGGCCTGCATAACCCAAGAATTATTCCTGGAAAAATAGATGAACATAAGGTAGGTAAGACTGATATGTGTTCTTAGTTAAAGATAATATTATAACAAACAGACAGATGGTCCCATTATAGTCTCCATACAAGCACTAAAGTAGAGGTGACAGCAAGGGCCATCTTCAGAAATATGGAAGAAACTTGGTGAAACTTGGTGAAATGCAATTTGGGAACGCAGATACTGGCATAAATCTTCAATACAAAAGCAAAGGAGATGTTGATGTGATGCTGTAAAGAGTATTTACTCTTTATTGTTTCCAGGGGGTAATGTGTTAGCCTTTTGGTGCAAAATCAAAGGATCATTCATCTGCTCATCTTCCAATGTGTTATATGTTATCAGCTGCCAGCACTGCCCTTCTGCATTCTACATAGGACAAACAGATCAGCCTCCATGCGAAAGAATAAATGGACACAAATCAGACACCAGAAGAGGCAATTTTCTAAAACCAGTGGGAGAACCTTACAGCCACCCAGGACACTCTGTTACTGACCTTAAAGTGGCCATTCTTGAACAAAGAAATTTCAAAGGGAGACTTCAGCATGAAACTGCTGAAGCATAACTTATCAAGACATTCCATTCTATTATCTGTGGTCTGAACTGAGACAATGGGTTTTTATCCCACTACATGTGTTAATTGGCTTACCAATCAATACCAGGATAGTTACATCAACACTACTTAGTAAATGGTCACTGTAATTAGTCTGCATACATTTAAGCTTTAATGTCAGTATGAATATATATATATATATATATATATATATATATATATATATAATATATATATATATATATATATATAATATATATATATATATATATATATATATATATATATTCATTTCTCTCTGTCCGACATCACTACTTCTATTTCTTTCTCCCTCTACACCAGGAGTGGACAACTTCTGGACCTTGGCCTCATTTCAAAAGCCCGCTGCAAGCAATCACTTCACTCCTCTAGTAAAAGCAATCTGTCTCTGCCCTGGCAGGCCACTGGATGGGGAGGGAAATGGGAGGGGAGAAAGAAGAGAGTGTCAAAAGAGAAAGAGAGAAGGGGGTGCAGGGCCGGTGCAAGGCAGTTTGGTGCCCTAGGCAAGATCAGATATTTAGCGCCCCCCCTTCCCACTTGAGCCCTCCCTCCCTACCTGGAGATGCCAGGGATTGAACCTGGAACTTCTGCATGCAAAGAGGTAGCCACGACCCTTCCCCCTGCAGCCCCTGACACATTACCCCTGAGAAAATGTGGCCATCAAGAGAAAAATGGTTCCCTATCGCTGCTCAACATCCCCATGTCTATATACCTGTCAACTAAAGATAAGCATCCCTGTGTTTGTTAAAGTGAACTCTAGTCCATGAAAACCTGTGCCATAATAAATTTGTTAGGCTGAAATCCTACACTCACTTACCTGAGAGTAAGCCTCATTGAACTCAACTGGACTTACATTTGAATAGATATGTGCAAGATAGTGCTGTTAGTCTTTATGGTGCCACAAGAATCTGTGTTGCTTTTCCTCTCTGCAACATGCCTCCAAATATTAATAGTGTGAATGAAGAAAAGGGAGAAAAATACAACATTTACCATTCCCTACATAGTACTCCTTCCTGTCTCCCCTTTCCCTACTAGTCTTTTTAACGTATGCTGCAAGCGTATACATGCTTGGCTAGGAGTACAGCTTTACTGACACAATGGGATTGGCTTCCCAGTAAGCATGCATAGGGCAAGCCCTCTGAACCAAAGGTCATGTGTTCTCGGCATCCCCTATAAAGAATAAAGTTGAAAATTCTATTGCCACAAAAAGAAACAAGAAAATATGGAGGTAGCAGCAGTAACGGTTGTATGCCTGTTCTTAGAAAATGCTTAATATGCACTGAAGCTTGTGTCTGTGTACAATCCCCCCGCCCAACTGCACACACACACACACTCTCGCACACCACACTCCCACCGCCTGAAATGATAAAGTCCAGGAAAAGCTTTACCACTTGGTTCTGCTGATTGTATAAATTGGTCCTCATCAGCTGCACAGAAGCTTTAGCTGTTTCGCTTTTCGCTTTAGTAAACTCTTTTGCTTGCTACTTATACAGCTTTAGAAGATATATTTAGGGAGCAATCTAGGGACTTCTCCTGATATTATTTATTTATTTGTTTGTTTCTTAAAGGATTTCCTGTTATAGCCAGCCTTGCACTAACCCTAATGGCAGAATAATATCCTTCCCGCAAGGATAAGGGTAGCCTGCTCGCCTTGTTCTTTAGCAAAAGACCCAAGCAAACAGAACCAACAGCATGGGAGATGTACAGTCCAAAGTGTATTAAAAACCCAGCAATATAAAGGAAAACGTAACGGTCACAAAATGACCAGGCCCTGGTGCGTGTGTGTGTGTGTGTCCGCGCACATGTGCATGCATGTGTGGAGGAATTGGGTAGTCTTCCTGGTGCTTGCCATTCCGCCTCCACCCCATTTGAAAAAGGATGGGATAGGAGAACCAGGGATGTTCACGTTCGCCAAAATCTCTGAAGTTCACATCAAAGCTTGGCTTGGCTCACTCCCATTTTCATTTGCAACACATTTTTCAGTTTGTTTGAATGGGGAAAGTGTGCATTTTGAACAGGAAAAGTGCACCTTTCTACAGACATTTTTTTTTTTTTTCAAAATTGTGCACTTTCCCCCCATCGACTAAAGTGTGAAGATGCATTTTGGGGGAAATGTGTTTAAAAGTGTGCATCTTTTTAAAAAATTGAGTATTTCGAATGTGATTGCAAGGTCAGGAATGTGTGGACGTTTTTTTAAAAAATGTGCTCCCATTTGCATTCACATTCAGGGCTGTGAACTGGGCAAGTTTGGATGACTTGTGAACTGAAATTATCTTACATCCCTATATATAGTCCTACTTAGAGTAGACCCATTGAAATAAATGGGATTTAAGTTAGACTAGCATTGGATACAACCTAATGATATAAACACTTTTGTACTTGCATGGGACAATGATAGAGCAGTGCACCATTAAATAACCAGGAAAAGTTGATACAAAATAAAAGTAAACAACACTTACCATGGTGATCCAATGGCACATTGTTGGTGTGTGTGGGGTAGTGTTGATTCCCTTTGCACTCATGATTTTATAGGCACATTCACAGACATACACACAAAGACCACATACCATACAACAATCCAAATTGTTCTACACCAGGAACAAGTAACAAACCACAAACTTTATGCACTGTATTCACACACTGCAGGATCAGAACATAAGAAGAGCCCTTCTGGATCAGACCAAGGGTCCATAAGTCCAGCATTCTGTCCACACAGTGGCCAAACAGCTGCCCACAGGATCCCACAAGTAGGACATGAGTGCAGCAGCACCCTCCCGCTCATGTTCCCCAGCAACTGGTACTGCCTCCGATACTGGAGGTAGCATGCAGCCATCAGGACTAGTAGCCACTGATAGCCTTCTCCTCCAGGAATTTGTCCAATCCCCTTTTAAAGCCCTCCAAAGTGGTGGCCATCACTACATCTTGTGCAAGTGAATTCCATAGTTTAACTATGCGCTGTGTGAAGAAGTACTTCCTTTTATCTGTCCTGAATCTCCCACCAGTCAGTTTCATGGGATGACCCCATTGGATTCTAGTATTATGAGGGAGAAAAATGTCTCCCTGCCCACTTTCTCCACACCACGCATAATTCTGTACACCTCTATCATGTCTCCCCTTACTTGCCTTTTTCTAAGCTAGGAAAACTATAACCTTTCCTCATAGCAGAATTGCTCCAGCCCCTTGATCATTTTAGTTGCCCTTTTCTGCACTTTTTCCAGCTGTACAATATCCTTTTTTTAGGTGCAGTGACCAGAATAGATATAGGGGAAGGATATTGTCTTTCCCTCCCTCCCTTAAGGTGTTAAACTTGAAATGCACACAGCCTAAGTTTCACCATCAGTGGTGACCCAGTGAACTCGTAACCCTAAACTGTCAACAAAGGGCCTGACAGAAATCAATGGATTTCCCTGTTGCTGTCAGTTGGGTTTGCAGTGAAGCAAAGCTGAGGGGTTCTTATCTCCCAAACAGATCAGTAGATGAGTTGCATCTCTGATGTGTTTTCCTGTCAGATTCAAAAGCACAACAAGCTACCCCGCCGGCAGCGATGCAAAGCGGAAGGGAGGGGGTTCTGACATGGTTCGCAGATCACAGCAGACAACATCCCTCAGTCCAAACAGACCCAAACCACAGACCTCTGCAGTGTGGGCCTTGTGGGCTGTGACTCTTGCCAAGGTTGGCCTGAGTGACATCCATGCTGATCTTTCACATGCAAAGGCACTGTTGGAGGATCTGCAAAAGGGAGCCTTCCACAGAAGAGCGCTGGTTTTGATGCAGAGTCATTTTCAAACCGTGCTCACCTGACGGGATACCAAAAATCAAGTTTGTTTTAATCGGAGTGTTTTCTCTTGCTTCATTTGCATTTCCAGCTTCTTTGAACACAACCCTGCCAAGTCCAGGGCAAGAATATAGAAGCAAAGAAACACTAACTAGCTTCACAATGGAGTATAAAGGGCGCTTTTGGAAGCTTAGAGAAGAACAGCACTTCTTCAAGGAACTTACAGCCTGACTATTCAGAATTATTGATTTGAACGGAAGGGCACTAAGGCGGCAATCCAAACACAATTACTGGAGAGTAAGTACCATTCAACATAACGGGGCCTACTTCTCAGGAAACACACACAGGGTTGCACTGTTAGAGACTTATTCTTTCTCCCCCCCCCCCGGCCCAATATATGTGTGGCAATGTCTGATGTTTATACATGGCACTGTAACTACTACTACTGCTATTGTTTCCACTGTAATATGTTTACTTCACACCAACCATATGGCCAGCATTGTCAGAATGTAGAGGAAGGTACGTAGTTGCTGCCCAGGGGACATGCAACATACATTAGACCAGCTTGCTCCAACCTGGATTACATTACATATTCTCCAATTGCCCCGAAAATGCCCGGACCATCAAGAAAACCCTTAAGCCATCATGGCTTCTCACTTTGTCATGCAGAGTCCCGAATTCCCCTGCCTCCCGCAATTGCAAGCTACTTAAAGGGGCCATGGGCAAAATTGCAGCTAAAAAGCTTGCAGTTTTAGCTTAGCTGCAATTTTGCCCATGGCCCCTTTAAGATAGCTCTGCTTAGGCTCAAACAGCCACAGTAAGCGGGGAGGGAACAGACGCTGCTAAACTGGGAGGGCCAGGTGAGGATATGTGTGTGTGTGCGTGTGTGCGCGCGCGCGCGCACGCATGCTCTACTTGCTGCCTCTGCTGCACGTTACTGTGGGAAAGGGATTAGCTGGGTGAAAGCCTGGACCTATGGAGAGGTGAATGAGGGAATTTATCACATGATTCCTATCTTTATATTGCCAAAGATTTATAGAGCTGACTCTTTGCCTCTAACAGGTGAGTTTACAGTGTCAGAAGAAAATGCAAGAAACTTCCACTTCTCTCTGAAGCTCCACGTTTGGAGGTGTGGGGTGGGTGGGTAAGCTTCACCTGTTGAATTTGTGCCAATCCTGACAATTTTAAAACAAAAAGAAAGAGATTGCCCTGCAGGCACTGGGCCCCCCATGAAAGACACCAGATATCAACAATCAAGTGTTTAAATAAGGTACAAAAAATATGACAAAAGTCACTTATAAAATATTATAAAATAATATATATAATATATAAAATAATAATTATAATATATAAGATTTTGTGTGTTTCCTCTAATGATGTTTGTACTTGACCATGCCCTTTGGTTGCCTGGCCACACCCTCTTGATCACACCTTCATGTTGCTTAACCATACCGCTTACAAATTCACATGTGTGTCCCTATTTTCATCTGTGAAATGCTGGCGGGTATGGGATTATGCTGAAATACCTTTCAGCCACCTGAAGTTAAGTCACCATTACTTCTATCTTGAGTAGCCTTTTTCTGTACAGCCCCCTGCACTCTTTTTTATTTATCTATATTATTGCATTTATCTGCTTTTATCTGCTTCTTATCTGCTTTTATAGGCCCCCTAGACAGCATCTGGGGCACTGTAGGATGTAGTGCATCTGGGGCACTGTAGGATGCTGCAGATCCTCTCCTCCAAGGCCACACTTCTGCCCTCACAGGAGGAGATCTGATCATGGATCTCCTCCCGCCTCACTTGCCAGCCCTTTCCAGCTGCCATGGAAAGCTCCGTGGTAGCTCCTCAACAGAGGTTGAGCTCCGACCTCAGGAAGAGGATGAAGAGGAAGGGAGAAGCACATGCCAGGGGGCAGGGTGGAGTGAGGGGGTGGCCAAGCATCCATCCACCAGATGCGAAGGCCTCTCAGTCCCCGTCCCCAGCTGTGCATGGCATCTTGATGGGCTCAGAGGCCTGTCTAGCAGTAATCATTGCAAGGGGGTTTGGTGAGCCTGTAAAAGCTTCTGCCATTCCTCCTGCCCTTCATGGCTCTTTCCTGTAGCGCATTGGATAGGCAGAGAACTCCAGTCTCAGAGCCCTCCATCTAAAGTAGTGTTCTCCAACCCTGGGTCCCCAGATGTTTTTGGCCTACAACTCCCAGCATGCCCCAGCCAACGTAGCTGGCTGGGGCATGCTGGGAGTTGTAGGCCAAAAACATCTGGGCACCCAAGGTTGGAGAACACTGATCTAAAGAGTGGCAATCCTTTTGGATTGTGCACTTGATCTTACATATACCCAAGGTCAGGCCTCTGAACTTTGCAGTGAACTTTCCTCCGGCCCTCCACCACAAACACACATTCGTTCCAGCCCATGCAAAGCCGACAGAAGGTAGAATTGCACCCAGCCCTCAAATGCAGCAACATCTGAGACTATATGCCATCTGTTTCAAACAGCCTAATGTTTGTACACAAGGTATTGGGCTGGTGAAAGAAAAGCAATCTCCAAATCAGCTGAAACTGAATGGGGAAATTTAGGGAAAGGAGTGGAATTGCTCAGAGGAAAGGATGCAGGATTATGGAATTAACACCTTGCACAACTCATGGTGGAAATTTATGGAGCACCTTAAGACCCCCCCAACCATTGTTCAAATGTTGGCCTCTCTGGTGTCGTGCCAACTCAGAGGAAGGAATGATACCTGCCAAGCCACCAACACCAACTATGAAATCTATGAAAACCTCATTTTGCTGCAATCAGCAGTACATTGACATTCTCCCAAGCATGCACTTCTGCAATCAGCATATCAGAGAACAAGAGAAAAATCCCAACTTGGCAAGGCTTAAAAAGATAGCAAAGGATGCTCTGTTTGATACTGTGACAAGCAGTGACAAGTTCAGGATATATATACCGGTAATCCCTGTTGAGAAAACTCACTAAATGGGAGCAGATGCAATAATAAACACTTGCAAAAAAATAATAATATTAAAAATGGGAGCAGACTCAAGCCATGCAGACTTTACGCTGTGTCCATGCTCTGAGGTGACACATTCTTCGCTTGCTTTGCTGCTGTAATGTTCCTCCGGGAGTGGAAGGTTTAATGATACCCTGCCAGTCAATCCTATGACTGTTGAAAGCCCTGAGTTGTGTATGAATGGAATCCTGAAGCTCACTCTCAATGGGGACTGTCAGCTCCATATTACAAACTCTGCTGCAAGGCAGGACTGCTCACGTATGTGCAAATACCTGTAGGATTCAAGTCCATTTGTCTTGTCCATTTGTCTTGTCAAGTGTGGCGTAGTGGTTAGAGTGTTAAACTGGGACTCAGGAGATCCGGGTTCTAGTCCCCGCTTGGCAATGAAACTCACTGGGTGACTTTGGGCCCATCACTGACTCTCAGCCTAACCTACCTCACAGGGTTGTTGTGAGGATAAAATGGAGAGGAGGATTATGTAAGCCGCCTTGGGTTCCTTGCAGGAAAAAAGGCGGGGTATAAATATAATAAATAAATAAAAATAAATAAATAAACACACACACACACACCTTACATATTACTCACTCATACAATAATAAGAGAGCACCATCATTTTTTATGAACTACTGGGAGTTACCAGGATGAGAGACCAAAAAAAGCCCAACTATCTGAGGATTGCGCATTTCAATATGCAGTGACTCAACTACACAGATATTCTTCTTCGTGTGTTAAAGAAGCATGTCTAGGGAGAGGTGCGGCATCATGGTAGATTTCATTGATCATAGAGTTGGAAGGAGCCTACAAGGCTATCGAGTCCAACTCCCTGCTCAATGCAGGAAACTAGAGGAGGGGGTCTCCCATCCAAGTAATAACCAGGATTGACCTTGCTTAGCTTTCCACGCTCAGACAAGCTGAGCCAGCGTAAGCCACAGGCCTGTACTCCCATCGAGCCCCCCCCCATGCATAGAGCTGTGTGGGGGGGTCTCTCTCTACAGATGTTCTGAGATGTTCTAATGCAGGGCTCTCCAACCTTGGGTCCCCAGATGTTGCTGGACTACAGCTCCCAGAATCCCTTGCCATTAGCCATGCTGGCTGGGTATGCTGGGAGCTGTAGGCCAGCAACATCTGGGGACCCAAGGTTGGAGAGCCCTGTTCTAATGAATAAAACACATGGCATGGCAGAGTCTACAACAGACATGCCACAGACATGATACACACACACACACACACACACACACAGTACACATGTTGATTGAACATGTGAAGAATATCTCTATGGTGCTGTTATTTGATTAAGCATCAGGTTGAACCAGAGACTCAGAAGACTGGAAAAGTCATATGTTCCCCTTTCTACCAACCACCAAGCACTAGGTGGTTTGTCAGTTTTTGTGCAGTTTCCCCCCACTCTGAGGGGTTGAAATGCCTCTCCTAAGGCTTAGTTCCTGGCAGCAAGAGATTTAAGCTAAAATAGGCTGGTGTTTGAGGTATCACTCCTTTTGCCTTCACTGGAATGCAGCCCCTGAAAGTGTCTCTGAAATGGAATTCAGCCATCCTGCTGAAAGCAGTTCTGCATGAGTAAAGAAGACCTCAGTTCCCAGAATGCAGTGAGAGGAGCCTGTAGGAAATGAATGTAGTAAAATAGACCAGAAGGTAACTAGATCCTTGTGCTACAGGATGAAAGGGGACGTCCACAGGGCCACTTGTATAGAGGCAGATTAATATTATTATTTTCAAGGCCCAGCATTTCAAAGCAAGTAAAGAAAGTGACAGCACTTTCAACAGAAGTTTCAAAGTTCTCCAGGAAGCGTCAGAGTTTCTTTAATTGTGTGGTAATAAAAGTATCATGGAAGGAGTGCTACACAAACCAGTAACGTGGATCAGGGCAGCTGAACTGAAGAGCTGCCACCATCAGTTGTCACTGCAGTATTGAAAATGCTAATAAATTCTTAATTTCTTTCAATCTGTCTTTTGTTAGGAGAGAAGAGAAGGGAAGGGAAGGAGTCCGCCCACCCCCCTTCATAATCCAATTCCAAGATTCATGTTTCATAAAGGAATCCAGAGGTTGGTGTAAATTCTTGTTTTTGTTACTGTCAAGGGCATTATGGAAGCTGACAGGTGCATTACCAATTTATGCGTTGCCCAGCATTATCCCAGCTAACAGTAGCATTTCTCATACGATACCATGTCTAATTAAAGGTTCATCACTTGGGCTGTAATTTGGTGCGACAGCGGTTTACTGAATGAAAATTATCAGGAGGAAAATAACACAGACCTTCAAAGAGGGACTTGAGGAAGGGCGGACACCAGCTGGTCCTATTTCTGCCGCTTTGCAGAATAAAAGCATAATAGTGAGACAGGGCTGCTGGCTGGCACCCCCAGAGATGTCAGCTTTTGCTGTGTCCAAGTGCTAAAATCCAAACCTTTCCAGCCTCAGCCATGAGCTACTATAGGAGACATGAGCTATCACAAGGTGTTATGCATAATGCTGACCAGGGCCTGCCTTACCTATAGGCAGAACGAGGCGACTGCCCCAGGCAGCAAATCTTGGGTGTCACTGGCGGTACCTCACGGGCCAGTCGAGGCTGACTGCAGGAAAGACCTTCCAGTACCATGTGGTGTTAATCAAGGAGGGGATGACTTGGATGCCGTCATCACCCTCCTTGCTGGATGTTTCACCCTATAGCAATGGTGACCGGCTGATAGCCGGTGTAATTAGTACCCACACTTTTTTTCCCTTCGTAGATCTCCTATTGATGATTCAATAAATGTGGCCCATTACTTTTACCACAATTTGTAACCTACAACTGTGTCTGAGTCGTTATTTCTCCTCTACACGCGCAAATGAATTTCTCATGCATCCCTAATTTTAGTGGCAGGTATGAGGAGAGCTGCTTGTGAAGTTTTCTGTCTCATGTGCCACAGAAACTTGGTTGGATTTGCATCTTGACATGGGGTGGGGGCATTTGCTGCTCCACCTCTGGCCACAAAATGTGCTGGGCCAGCCCTGGTACTGACCAGACTAAAAATCCCACAGTGCTTTGCAGAGTGCACATAATAAATAAATAAATGTACTAAAAAGTGGCTATTCTTTCTCTGTAGCGATAATGCAACTTCACAAAGGTTATCAGTTGGGAACTAGAGAATTGCTTTGGGGATCTTTGACTTTTTCCTCCTTTGGGCAGCAGACATCCATCCAGTTATTTTTTTTAATATTCCCTGTGTTAAAAAAAAAAAAAAAAAAGTAGCCTGCTCTCCCCCCCCCATGCAAAATGTGTGGATATTCTCTCCAACAGAATGTATTATAAATAAAGGAGACACACTGGCTCAGTTGCTAAGTGCTTTTTTGGCAATTAACTTAGTTATAACAAAGCTCATCTCTCTAGAGGGTGGTCGCTGGATAGCAAGGCAGTTCCTGAGTAAAGTTGGAGGAAAGGAAGCAGCGAAGTTCTGAGACACGGCTTCACAAACCACAATTGCCACATTTCAAAAGTAACCACAAACAAATGGACCCCATCAGGAGTGAGATGACACTGCACTTAACAACACGTTGTACATTTCCATGACATTATTCATCGGAGCAGCTGAAATAACTCCTTACAGCTTGCTTTATCCTTCAGGGAAACAATAAAACAGGGGAAGCCCTTTTCCAGCTGACCCATGTTGGCATTTTTGGATAGTCTCCTATCCTAGAACTGGTACCTGACCAGGGTCATATTGCAATCTGGGGAAGATACATCACTGGACAAGTTTTATATCTTTTATTTTTAGAGAACTATGGCCCAAGATTTGTCATCAATAATGACAAAAGTGTGGTAAGAAGGGCCATAGCTCGGTGATAAAGTGCACGTTTTGCATGAAGAATGTTCAAGGTTTAATCCTGGGCATCTCCAAGTAGGGCCAGGAAAAACTCCTGTCAGAGTGTTGAACTGGGACTCGGGAGATCCGGGTTCTAGTCCCCGCTCGGCCATGAAACTCACTGGGTGACTTTGGGCCAGTCACTGACTCTCAGCCTAACCTACCTTACAGGGTTGTTGTGAGGATAAAATGGAGAGGAGGAGGAGGATTATGTAAGCCGCCTTGGGTTCCTTGCAGGAAAAAAGGCGGGGTATAAATATAATAAATAAATAAATAAATGGACCCATGGCCTGACTTACTATGAGGCAGCTTCCTATGTTCCTGTAAGACTTTTCCTGCCTTAGATTTTAATGTGTGTGATAAAGGCTGGTGGTCTCATCAAGCAGTAAGGCTTCCCCACATTAGCCACTTGGTGAGTTGGTTACCCATGCCTCTCTTAACAGCATGATTATCATTTCCATCTGCCTCTCCCTAGTCCACTGGGGACTTCAGTGTGTTGTTACGAAAGTTAACCTTGAACTTTGCCATTCTGCAGCTGGCCCTCTTTTCTAGGGATGGATGAATCAGTTTTGGTTTCTCCCACATTCAATTTTTTTAAAATCTCAAGTTCTTTCCATCCTATATATGAGGAAATGTGTGAACTTTGGTAAAATCTTACCAAAAATGAACCAAAACTAAATTCTCAGCCATCTGCTTTGGTCAAATAGGTGCAACTATTGCTAGCATGGAAAGGACCATGCTGCACCTGCCTGTCATGTAGCTGTTAAAGACGAGGACCCTATCAGAAAAAAAGAGATGGCAACCCTAACTAAGCACTAACATGGTTGAAAACACAGGGATTCAAACCCAGACTTTTAAGAGCCAAGCCATCGAAGCCTAGAAAGCCTAGACAGATGGAACTATCAGTGTCGGTTTGCCCCACATTCATTCAGATAGATAGATAGATAGATAGATAGATAGATAATAGCAAGGTATTTCCATCCTGTTTAGGAAGAAATCTGTGAATTTTGGCAAGTTCTTATCAAAACATGAACTGAACAAAACTCTCACCCATCCCTAGTCCCCGTCTGGATTTGTCAGTCCCTGTCATTTCATGTATGATTAAAATATGATATATATATATTTAAATCAAAGAGCAGTTACCCTCTTAAATGCTATAATGGGGTCTTCTAAGTTTTCCATGCCACCTTTTAATATTTAGTTAACTAATTAAATGGCCCCTTGTATATTTATGGACAGAACAAAATGGTCAAGATGCTGCCATCTCCTGATCATTCTCAGCCTGTATGTTTAAGCATCTTCAAAAACTCTATTCCTTCTTTTGTCCATGTCTTGAGACACTGCATCTGCATGTTGGGGGCACTGATATAATATAACAGCTACCCAAGCTATCAACAGAAAGAGTATTTCCTGTTCATCTCTAAGAAATATATTATTTTGTAAATATACATTACACACATCCTTTCTTCTATAGCCTTCCAATGGCTGCTAGTTCTGAGATAATTCATTTCCCAACATGGGGCATACTACAGCAGGCCATTATAAAGCTGCAATCTGACTTGACTAAATCATTAGATGGCTGAGAGCAGCAAGGATCCAATTCTAATAGCAGAAATCTTCAGCTTATTCACTGACTATGTCAGGGTAGCCTGTCCTGGGAAACATTAGACCACCACAAACCTTCCTTGCATAAACACTTCCAAATCCATTTGCTGCACTGTGAATTGACCACTGTCTGCAGAATTGTTTTCCATGTGAACACTCTGGCAACTGATATTACCAATTTTCTGAGAAGCATATAATTCAAGAAGCGTACAAAGAAGGCCTGTCTTGTCCCAGCCATCAGCCAGAAAAGGAGTGCAGAGCCCATGAGTTTGATTTCCCACTCTCTGGCAAAAAGAAATCTGCTCCAACTGCCAGTTGTCCTAGGACCATAGAAGTGAGAAGAAGGGCATTCTGGCCTCTGCCTCCAGCCTGAGGACCAAGGGCTCTACAGACATTGCAGCACTTTTATCTGAGCAATACCACCAGCAAGGGAAGCTGAGCCTGGCCCTAACTGGATAGAGAAGCCTGTTTACTTGACTTTCACTTTAGAGGACCCTTGGCCTGGGGTATAGTAATTGAGGGGGAAAGTATGGAATTGATGAGGTTGGGGAGAATATTGGCAGGGGAGGCTGGTGACTCCTATGTCAGTGGGGTTCCTTATCCATTGCAGCTTTTATTCTGAGCTTTATAGGAGCTATCCATGGTGCTCCATGGTGGTGAACGTATTTGGGGGAATGGAGTACAGCACCATGGAATCTCTTATAAAGCCCGGAATAAAAGCTGCAATGGATAAGGAGCCCCACTGACACAGGAGTCACCAGCCTCCCTTGAATATTGGTAATACTGCAAAAGCAATGGGTTGTGTATCCAATAGTGACATTCCTCTAACACAAAGCTTCTACCACTCGTGGAAACCCCATTTGCATTCTTGCCCAGGTGTAGAATCCAGTACTTTGATTCCACTTAAGCAAGGCATTGCAGAAGGCATTTCACAAGGCATCCCACATGGTGACGTTGCACAAGACATCGCACAGCTCATTATGACTTGATTAGGTGTTGCTTGCACTAAGTGTTGCTTGCGCTAGTCGTGCTAGTTGTTCTGCAAGTGGCTCTGCAACTCTTGCCATTCTTCCACTAGCATAGCATTGGATATTACCCAATTAATTTGGAAGATTTTTTTAAAACACACACACACACACACACACACACAGAGAGAGAGAAAAACCTCTGACTCAAGACAATTGTTGGTGTTATGGTAGATTGCATGCAGATTATATACATATTTTCTGGGAGTGTAAAAAGAAAAAAATGGCAATTGGTTCTGCTTAATACTGAGCAAATTACAGGGCATAAAATCCCAAAGGAACCCTTGAGAGTTCTATTAAATTATTTAGAGGGATGTGTGGAAAAAACAGATATTGAAATGATTACTATTGTATTAACAGTGGCAAAAATCTCAATAGCTTTTTCTTGGGGGAAAAGGGTTTTGCTCTTCCTTTTTCAGAGGGTTTTTTTTTTAGGGTTTGGGATATAGCTATATAGTGTCAATACTTATTATATTTGTGCTTGTGAGAATCAAATATACAAAGGCCAATTTGTTAGAAAATGGTTAATTTTCCTCACTTTCTGGAATGATAAATTTAGGGTGTCATCCTATGCATGTTTACACAGAAAAAAAGTCCTACAACTCCCAGCATTCCCCAGCCAGCATGCTGCTCTGTTAGTCCTTCCAATGAAAGTATCAATTAATCATTAATGTGCAATTTCTAATGTTTATTCTTAATATGTCAAAATGTGATTGTATGTTATGATAATGAGGATGAGGATGATGAGGAGGATGAGGAGGATGAAGATAATAATAATAATAATAATAATAATAATAATAATAATAATAATAATAATAATAGATAACAACAACAACAACAACAACAACAACAGCCTGTATACAACTCATTACTTCATTCAATTTCTGGCATTGTCAAGTTGATCTCTCCCCTCTACCTTTTCCCTTCACTCCCCTGCCCTTGCGAGTCTCATCTTTTTCAGTTTGTACGCCTGAGAACAGGGCCTGTGTTTATTTATTTATTTTTAGTTTGATATGAGCCAGTTTAGGAGACAATGTTTTTGTCTTAATAAGTGGGATAGAAATATAATGAAGTAAAAATACAATAACACCTGTTTGCATATGTGAGCCATGGGTAGGAGACTCGAGTGGTAGTAAGACTGCTCTTCCTCACTCTTTATTTTCTCCACAATGCAGGAGATACAGACATTAAGATCCTGCCACCATGTTCCTAATGCGGTGTATTTGGTTGATTTCCCCCACCATGCCTACACCCTGTTTAGGCCATTATCAACTGCCAGTATATACATGTTTACATTTACCTAAGTATAATTATTAAGGGAGGCATCAGATGATCACTAACAACATGGTAGCTGGTTCAAACATACCACATGATGTGGAGATTTGGGGAAGCATGGTTGGGAGGGGTGTGGTAAGGCTCAGCTTATTGTATAGTATAGCCAGAGGCCTCAGACGTGGTGACAAGCTGTCACTTGGAAGATATTTAAGCGACTACTACAAGTGAGAAATTCAATTTTTCCCTCTGTACGGAATCTATAGAACAAAAACCCAACCCAATTACATATACCAAGACTTCATGAGTACAACCAAGATTGTTCACAAAATTTGTTCACAAAATATAGATGCAGGCATTAAAAATTCATCTGCACAGGCACCCTTCTCCTCTGCTTCACCCTTCCTTTCAACTATGCAGTCAATCAGCAAACTGTTATCTTTAAGGGTTCCATCTCATTTTGTTGGCAAAAAAAATATTGCTATCACTAGCTATTAGGGCCACACCAATTTCCCCTACAGGAACTGGCAGTGACCTGCATGTTAGAAACTTGCTTTAGTTCAGGATTGTTTTTTTAAAAAAATATATCCATGGTGCATTTCACACACAATATGACATTCTCAGACACAAACATACATTTACACAGAGAGAGAAGGAGGGAGAGAGAGAAAGAGATAATAAAGAAACTGGCAGGCACAAAGACAGAGACAGAGACAGGATCAAGGAAGAGACACACAACAGAGACATAGAAAGAAAGAATAGAAGTGCATTTGTATTACAGTATTACAAACCCTTTGATTGCTCTAATTACACCTAAAGGAAAACAAAAACGTTTTGCTGCTTGCAAGCACATGAATAATTAACTGCAGAGGAAGGAAGGAAAGAAAGGAAGGAAGGAAGATTGGAAAGCTACAGCAGCCTAACAAAGCCAAGCTTCAAGCAGATTCTTTGGGAACTGAGGCTTGTCATCCTTTTCTCATGTACAGCTTGTATTTCAAGACAGTTGTGTGAAGCTGATACTAAGAATCTTGTCTCCGCCTCTCAGCCCACAAAGCATGGTCCATGGCTATCCCATCTCGGACTATGATTGTGTTAGATCTTTGAGCAAGGAAGAACATGGATGTGCAGCACATCTGGAATATGGGCTTCCTTACAAAACACAAAAGGGAGTATGTAATATAGAGAATGCTGTTGGGACATCTTACAGGTACAGCTTTCTCCCCCGCACCACCCATCAGGACGTAACCAGGTTTTGTTCAAATTGTCAGGGATGTATGGGAATTTTGTTTTGGCTTGCAAAACATGCAAGCATGCCCCGATTGAAGGCTTGAACGTGAGTACAAGCAAGTGTTCATTGAAAATATTCACAAATTGTTGAACACGTGCTCACGTTCATCTTGTTCCCAATTCCCAGTTCGATCTGCACAAGTTTCCCAATTTGCGCAAATTTCCTCAGCAGACTGAGTCAGCCCCATTTTAGTCTATGGAGGTAACTTGCACAAATTTTGGAAGATTTGCGCAAATCTCCTATTCAATCACTGCTTGATTTGCGCAAGTTTTCCGTTTGCGCAAAGTGAGCCACGCTTGCAAAGGCAAATGGGAATCGGGCATGAGACAAGCAGCGAGATGATGTTCCAAGAATCCTAGAGATGTTAACACTACCTTATCAAATAACACTTTCAGAGCCACCAACATTCCCCTAGCAATCCTAATATTGACTGAACCATGCCTATCCATTTCCTGTCTGTTCTCTCCTTCTACTCCAGACTGCTTGCCATATCTACACCCTTCTCATTGCCCATTGCCTCTGTTTTATCAGAACAAGACTGTGGGATCACGACAACAACCCCCATCTTACACATGTTCCGTCACATATCTGCAATATGCCTATGCATGTAGGCATGTTGCGGATGTAGGGCAGAATATGCATGTGGAAACCTGTTGCCCCATTCCTGACTCATACTTGGAATCCTCCATCCTGACATTTGAAAAGGGTTCCTGACTATGAACCCCTGATTTCCCCTCCTTCACTCCCACAGTTGGAAAGAGACATGCTATACAGAGATAGAGAAAGAAAGAAAAAATATTTTGCAAATGTTTAGAGTTTCCCATTATTTCCTTCCTTGAAGATTATCTTATCAAAGACTTTCAATTATTATGTTTAGCCAAAACACTGGATATGATCTTACATAAACATAAGAAGAGCCATGCTGGATCAGACCAATGTCCATCTAGTCCAGCATTCTGTTCACACAGTGGCCAACCAGCTGCACATGGAAAACCCACAAGCAGGACAGGAGTGCAACAGCACCCTCCTGCCCATGTTCCCCAGCAACTGGTATACGACACAGTCCCTTACACTTTAGGACCAGGCGCATAAACCCTTCTCAGGCTAAGCATCAACACTTAAAAACCTGAGGGGAGGGTCAAATGAAACCTTTCCCCTACTAATGAGGGAAAATTAATTAATACTGGTTATTAAGGATCTATTTTAAATTTATGATACTCTGGGTACAAAGGTGTGTGTGTAGATTTAAAAGTAATGCAGGTTAATAATGCCAAGCTGACACATAGGATTTGGGTAGCAAACAAAATAAAAATAAGTTTATTTTAATTCTCAAAATCTTAGTTCCAGAAAATAACTTTAAACCTGCCTCCCCCAAACACTTTGTAATTAACCTAAGTCCCTATAACTCAAAATACTTCCACTCCTCATACCACTGATTTCTCTCAAAACTCCTGACAAGACACAAATAACCCAAATAACCTAACTCTCTAACACTCCAAACACTCTCCCATAACACACTAACCACCTCTGACATCACTCGAACACTCCTTATATACCAGTACTCCTCCCCCCACCCTTTCCAAGACATCACAAACCACACCCACTCAGTTCAACATTCTATACTCACTAAATATACTAAAGCAGACATACACCAGGGAACTGAATTGTGGGGTTACGCCACAGCATACTGCCTCTGATACTGGAGGTAGCATATAGCCATCAGGACTAGTAGCCATTGATAGCCTTATCCTCCATGAATTTGTCTAATCCACCTTTCAAGCTACTAAACTGGTGTCCATCACTATATCTACATATTCCTATACCTCACAGACTGGCTTGTACTGAATACATTCCTCCTGGATTGTGCCTACAGCATTGTATTTGTGGGGCGATTCTCCCAGCTCTAAACATGTTGAGCCAATGACCTGCTGTTGTCAGGAGTAGCACCTTATGGTTTTATTATCAATAATAAAATTCCTGGAAAATGCAATTGCTGCATTATGGTGTGATGGAGTGAAAAACAAATGAGTGTCAAGTTAATAACAATTCCAGGGAGAAACCACAGCTTGTGAGAAGTTTTAATTATAATTTCATCCATTTTTATTGAACCATTGTAGGGAGATTGGGGTAGAAAAATACATTCTGATGCAAATGTACAAATGGAAACAGGAGATGGATCTATCCTGCTCCCCTGAACATGAGGCCAAAAGGGGGAGAGTGTTCCTTGCTGTTCTCTGCAATGAAAATCTTTCCTTGTAATTAATCAAGTGATCAGAAGCCTACATTTCCCCCTTACCCGTGAGTTCAGCTAACACTGCCATGACATTAAATAACCAGCGGCTAAATAAAGCAATTTTCAAATTATGGATGTTTAGCAAAATAAATGAACATGTTCAATAAGAAGTCAGGCAGACAAAAGAGAGAGAGAAAATTCATGTGCCTAGTTATTTATTTATTTCACCTCTGGAAATAAAAGCTTTGTGGAGTTCAAAGCTGCAATTGCTACATGTGCCATGATGGATTAGCTCTAGTAAGCTGAAATAAACAGCCATCTGTCTTCTTGCCCATGTTGGTGCAGGGCTTACTGTACAGCACAATGAGACAAAAAAACAAAAGCCCACAATCCAGAATCTGGGGCTGCAATCAATAGCCTTTGCAAAATTACCTGAGGTCCAAATGGAATCCCATAATGGCTTAAAAGGGCAGAATGCTCCCTCCCATTTCATCTTCTCTATGCATCCCATGCAAAAACAGCTTCTCTACAGTTTCTAACTACTGTGGGAAAGTTCACCAAAAACCACATGTCTCGAAAGAGCCATGAAAAATATGCAGGTAATTCTTATTACACATACCTCCCCCATCCCGCCATGCGCCATCCAATTCTCTCTCATACGTCAGTCATACAGTATTATTCATTATCGGCCCCACATTCTCTCTTGTTCATAATTCATTTTACGCTTTATTTATTTATTTAAGGGGCAATCCTACGCATGTTTAGATAGAAAAACTCCCAGCATGCCCCAGGGGGGGGGAGCAGAGATTTCATTGTGCAGTCCCGGGGGGCAGACAGAGATTTGATTGTGTAGTCCCAGTGGGGAGGAAAGCAGGGATTTCATTGTACAGTCCTGGAGGGGGGAACAGGGAATTCATTGTTGTGTAGTCCTGGGGGGGGGGGGGGGAGCTGGGATTTCACTGTTGTGTAGTCCCGGGGGGGGGAGCTGAGTTTTCACTGTTGTGAGGCAGCCTTGCTGGCTCAGTCATGCTGGGAGTTGTAGGCCTTTTTTCTGTCTAAACATGCATAGAATTGCCCCTTAAAAGTATTTCTATACTTCCTTTTAGTCAGAGAGACTCTCAAAGCTGTGCACTATGCCAAACATTTTTAAATGCTACAACCCACTGAAAATGTACACTTAAAAAGCTTAACAGCAGAGCAACACAATTAGAAACAAAAGCTTTTATTAATTCATAAACAATCACAGTAAGTTAAGCCAAATAAAAACATCTTCACTATGCATTTAAAGGCAAGAAGTGACAAGAAGTCAATCTAATCATCCTAGGAAAGGAGTTCTACAGACAGGGTGATGCCACAGAAAAGGCCCTGTGTCACATTACCAGCCCCCCATCAAGGGATGTGTGAGTAATTCATTGGGGGGGGTGGAAATCCATCGGATTTCCTCGGTTCAGCCCCCTGGATTCTGGTTCACTGCCCACGCGCTGGTGCTGACTCGCTGTAGTGTAAGACTGACTGTAATTTTTGTTTTGTTTTTTCAAACCGCCAATGGAATTCATGCAAAATGGCACTGGGAAAATGGCTGTTCTTGCGTAAAATGGCACCTGAATCACATGGCTCTAGCATGATTTCTGCAAGCCACACAAGTCACGTTAAAGCCACGTGCTTTCCCAGCGCTGTTTTGTGCAAATTCCATTGGTGGTTTGAAAAAAATATGCTAATCGTGATCCGTCTTACAGATGGAAGTCTGTGAAAAAAACTTGACTTGGACCGCTTCCGATCACTGGATTTCCCTGTTTAGGTACAATACATCCCTACTCATACGTGTATATAAGTATCCATGCAAGACACTGCTTTATACCTGACTAGCTGTTGCCCGCGGCTTTGCTTGCGTGGATTTTAGGATTTGGTACAATTGTTTTTAAAAGAAGCATGATGGAATCCCAGCTCCCCCGGGAATCTCAGCTCCCCCAGGATTACACAATGAAATCCCAGCTCCCCCGGGACTACCAGCTCCCCCGGGACTGCACAATGAAATCCCAGCTCCCCCCACTGGACTACCTGCTCCCCCTCCCCGGGACTACACAATGAAATCCCTGCTCCTCCCCCAGGACTATATAATGAAATCCCTGTTCCCTTTTCCCCGGGACTGCACGATGAAATCCCTGCTCCCCCAGGACTACACAGTGAAATCCCTGGTCCCCCCCCCGGGACTGCACAACAATGAAATCCCTGCCCCCCCAGGACTACACAACAGTGAAAACTCAGCTCTCCCCCGGGACTACACAACAGTGAAAACTCAGCTCCCCCCCAGGACTACCCAACAATGTAATACCAGCTTGCCCCCCCGGGACTACCCAACAATGAAATCCCAGCTCCCCGGGACTACCAGCTCCCCCGGGACTGCACAATGAAATCCCAGCTCCCCCCACTGGACTACCTGCTCCCCCTCCCCCGGACTACACAATGAAATCCCTGCTCCTCCCCCAGGACTATATAATGAAATCCCTGTTCCCTTTTCCCTGGGACTGCACAATGAAATCCCTGCTCCCCCAGGACTACACAGTGAAATCCCTGGTCTCCCCCCCGGGACTGCACAACAATGAAATCCCTGCCCCCCCAGGACTACACAACAGTGAAAACTCAGCTCTCCCCCGGGACTGCACAACAGTAAAATCCCTGGTCCCCCCCCCGGGACTGCACAACAATGAAATCCCTCCCCCCCCAGGACTACACAACAGTGAAAACTCAGCTCCCCCCCCCGGGACTACACAACAGTGAAATCCCTGCTTCCTTCGCACCAGGACTACACAACAGTGAAATCCCAGCCCCCCCCCCCAGGACTACACAACAATGAATTCTCTGTTCCCCCCTCCGGGACTGTACAATGAAATCCCTGCTTTCCTCCCCCCGGGACTACACAATCAAATCTCTGTCTGCCCCCTGGGACTGCACAATGAAATCTCTGCTCCCCCCCGGGACTACACAATGAAATCCCAGCTCCCCCCCCCGGGACTACATAATAATGAATTCTCTGTTCCCCCCCAGGACTACGCAACAATCAAATCCCTGCTTCCCCCCCCCAGGACTTCACAATGTAATCACAGCTCCCCCCCCCAGGACTACACAATAGTGAAATCCCTGCTCCCCCCCAGGACTACACAACAATGAAATCCCTGCTCCCCCAGGACCACACAATGAAATCCCTGCTCCCCCTGGACTACACAATGAAATCCCTGCTCTCCCCCCGGGATTACCCAACAATGTAATACCAGCTTGCCCCCACGGGCAACAATGAAACAATGAAATCCCAACAATGAAATCCCAGCTCCCCCCCCCATGTAGGCCCCAGCTGCAGTGCATATGAACATTCTGTTTTGACGTAGGAGAGATTTGCATATCCGCTTCTGATTGGGCCCCTGTGGCGGCAGTTCATACGAACATTCTAAATGTCATTTGAGTGATTTGCATAACCGCTCCTGAATGGCCCCTGCGAACATTCCAAGTGACGCCATTGGCTATCATCTATTTTGGGCCGTACAGGTGCAGTGATGGCTTTTTCGGAAATTTGAACCTGCCAGTCTTTGTCCTTGGGTGATGGAGAGTATGTGTGCCAGGTTTGGGGCGGATCCATCCAACCGTGGAGGAGCCTATACAACGCACGCAAACACCCGTACACACGGACACACAGACACACAGGATTTGGGATGCCCCCCACACAACAGTCATTCTCTGACTGAATGTGTAATGTTTAGGCTGGGTGCTGGCAGCAGAAAACTTTTCTGACAGAAATATCTGATCTTAAAGAAAAATCAGGTTAATCCTGAGAGTCTACTACAGGTGATGAAGAGTGACTGTGCCAAGTTTGGGGTAGATCTGTCAAAACGTGCTGGAGCCTATGTGACGACACCCCCCACACAACAGTCATTCAGTCATTTTAAAAGTTTCCCTCCCTTTTCACCTCCTCAGAGAACATTCTAAATGGTCAAGGGGAGATTTGCATACCCACCCCTATTGGCCCCTGCAGGAATTCATACGAACATTCTAAGTGTTGTATGGGCTATTTGCATAACTGCTCCTATTGGCTCCTGCAGCAATTATGAGGTGAGGCCGATTTGCATAACTGCTTCCCTGTTGTTTTGCCAATAAGAGATATGAGAGTGGGGCAATTTTGCCCCCTTTTTTCACCCCCTTAGGGACGGAATTTCCAAAAATCCTTCTTTAGTGGGTGTCTACATCATAAAAGCAATGTTCCTTGAAAATTTCACGTTCCTAGATTAAACGGTTTGAGCTGGGCATTGATGAGTCAGTCAATCAGTCAGTCAGGACTTCTTCTTTTATATATATAGATCAGACTATTGGTCCATCTAGTCAAGAGAGCTTGGAGTTGTGGTAGACAGGTCAATGAAAATGTCAACCCTGGGTGACTGCTGTGAAAAAGGCAAATTCCTTGTTGGGCATAATTAGGAAAGGAATTTTATTATTACATTTATGAATTGAAAATAAACTGCCAATATTATACTGTCCTCATACAAATCTAGGAGGCAACCACACTTGGAATACTGTGTTCAGTATTAGCTCACCATCAACAGGCAGTAGCAGGCTTATAGGCTGAAGTCTATCCTGAGAAACATTGTTCAACCTTGCATCCTTCCAATGACTTCCTGACCAGAGGGAGAACTTCAGGTCTAGTCTTCTGGGTCATTCCGGGAGAGCTAACTGGAGTGAAGGTAGGAAAAGGGTAATTGGAACTAGGTTTTAATAAGGGAAATGAACCTGGATATGGTTGTTGTAAACCACCCAGAGAGCTATGGGGCGGTATAGAAAATAAATAAATAAATAAAAATAAAAATAATAGCAATGTCTTTAAGGACACAGTGCTAATACAAGTAAGGAACTAGCAAGGTATATTGATAACACTTAGGGCACAATCCTAGGTCCCTCCGACTTTGTCTGGGGGACACAGAGTTGGGGCTGGAAGGCCCTGTGACCTCAAAATCCCTCCCAAGGTTGCAGCGCTGCGGAGCACCTGCCCCCCACCCAGCTTGTAGCCGGCCCAGTTCTTTCAGTGCTGGCAGGGAACTGAAGATGGTCTTCTGTCTTTGGTTCCCCGTGGGGGGGTGTTCCTGGGGGGTAGCAAGGCTCCGCCGGATTCTGAGGAATCCAGGCAGTGTCTCAGCCTCTCCTCCTTGTGAGGACGGGGAAAACATGTAGACAGCCGAAATAAGCCGTCTAGATGTTTTTAAGGATGAGGGGAGTGTGGTGGATATCCTCCTACCCTCAATAGCATGCCCGTAATCCTCTGGGTTCAGAGGTTTACGGGCAGCCACGTAGGATTGCGCAGTTAGTCTGGTACATTATTAAACTTCATTGTATGTGGATCAGTTTTGAATAAATATAAAAAAATATTTGTTCTAACTTTTAAATAAATCTCCATGTCTGTTCATCCCACACCTGCTGGGATGGGGGGAGACATGTGTTTGGTTCGTAGTGCCTTACCTGACAATCTGAAAAATTTCCATGCAAAAGCATTGCTGTTGCTTTTTGTGAATGGAAGGCTGTGTACATGAATCATATCTTTGCCTACGTGACTGAGACAGCTATACAATTTCACTTTTACTCTCCCTCAGTCTGACTCAAGCTAGTTGATATTTTTCCCTTTGCCCATACAAATGATTTGTCTTTCTCAACATACAGTTAACAGGACAAGATCAACCCTCCCTCTATTGATCCCTTAGCCACAACTGCTCAGAATGATGGATTCAAAGATCGAAGAACATTGACAAGGCAGCTTTCAGATCTTCATAGCTGATCTCTTCTGATCAAATATTTTCTGTCATGACAGTTAATCTGACACTTTCAGTATCTGTTCCAAGAAATGAAACTGTGTATGTTAAAGCTTGCTCTACTATGGTTTTGGAATTCAATTAAGCAAATACCTGTTCATGGGCAGCCTTCTCCTGATGGTTCCATAGCAACATAAATATACCCTTTATTGTTATTTCATTTGCTCAGCCCCACCAGTTCATTCACAAAGTCTTTCACACCCACATCCCAGATCCTCCCTAACATCAAGCCAAAAATGTTCTTCTGAGAACTTTCAGCTTAGTTCAAAAACAACTAGGGACACAATCCTGTGCATGTTTAGACAGAAAAAGGTCCTACAACTCACAGCATTTCCCAGCCAGCCATGTTGGCTGGGGAATGCTGGAGTTGTAGATCTTTTTTCTGTCTAAACATGAATAGGATTGTGCCCTAAGTGTCTTTTTGCACCTTAAAGAAAAGCAGATATATTGCTGTAGAAGTTTACTGTTGTGTATGCTCCATGCCAAGCCTCTATGTGGTGTCTGCTGGCTCTGTCCCATGGTCTGGAGTCCACTTTGCCAAATGTATGAAGTATTATATTTTGTGCATCAAAGATAATACTTCATTCATCTGATGAAGTTGACTCTAGTCCACAAAATCTTATGCCACGATTAGACCAGATTCCATGTGGCAGAGACTGGGAGAGGGCCAGCAAGATGTTCCACTGTTCCAGTATACTCCCGCATTTCTTTACAAGTTACCTTTGATACTGAAAACATTTGCCCATCAGGAGATCTACTAACCAAGCATTACATTTTCTTCCTCAGTGTAGCAGCCTTGACTAAACAGATGCCAAAGAAGCTGTTTATGTGTGGTAGGCTTGGGATGGGCATTACCCAAGGAGCATAACTCAGTGACTGTGGAAGGAGTCAGAGAAAGGGAAACCCTTCCTTTCCAAGATCTGCAATCTGAAATGTTGGTAGAAAGCAGATAAGGCAGTCTGATATCCAAATATTGGGGGGAAGGAGACTCAATGGTTTAAAAACTAAGCTTCCTATTGGGGATTTATTTATTTATTTATTATATTTATACCCCGCGTTTTTTCCTGCAAGGAACCCAAGGCGGCTTACATAATCCTCCTCCTCTTCTCCATTTTATCCTCACAACAACCCTGTGAGGTAGGTTAGGCTGAGAGTCAGTGACTGGCCCAAAGTCACCCAGTGAGCTTCATGGCCGAGCGGGGACTAGAACCCGGATCTCCCAAGTCCCAGTCCAACACTCTCCCCACTACGCCACACTGGCTCTCACTGGGTTGCTGCAAGTTCAGTGGCCAGAGTCCCATACCCTTCCCCCTCATGGCTCCTCCGCTCTTGTTTTCCCATGCCAATCGTCCACTGTGCTTTCTTAGGGCTGCTTCACTTCACACCTCAAAGCCCCTCCGCAAAATGGGTTGAATCCAATGTTAGTCTAACTTAATTCCCATTAATTTCAATGGGTCTACTCTAAGTAGGATTAATCCAAAGAATGAGAGACGATGCAGAATGGCAGGGGAAGCTGGTGATTCCTATGTCAGTGTGGCTCCTTATCCACTACAGCTTTTATTCTGAGCTTTATAGGAGCTATCCATGGTACTCCATGGTGGTGAACCTATTTTGGGTTTGGAGTACAGCACTGACACAGGAGTCACCAGCCTCCCCTGCAGAAGTGGTCCAAGCCATTCACAGAAGCATGACAGAAGCATGCCTGCAGTCACATGGTGGAGGACATCACATCATGTCACCCAGTGTGTCACTGGGTATAGCCGCAACTCCCCAATGGTGATTTTGTCATGATAGAAGCACTTTTTCATGACCTGCACTCCCCCAACACCACTGCTCAAGACATCTGGTTATAGCAGCTGAGAAACTGTAGTTTTGTCCAGCAGATACACTAGGTCTCAGATGGTATATCTTGCATGTGTTTGCATCCCCCTGGGGGTGGTCAGGATGCACCGTATGCTGACGGCACTTTAGACTCTGCAACACAGACCAGAAACATACATCTCTCACTGAGCTTCCTTGATGTGTATGCTGCTGTGCTTGTTGTCTCACTGTCACTGCTTTACCTGACCTAAAAGGACCACCATTCTTCTCATGACTTTTCTATACCCATGCCACAGATAGTGGAGCATTTACAAAGAGGATAGCAGACTGAAGATGAAATAAAACAAACAAGAAAGAGCAGCAAAATTTCCATGACTCCAGCCCATCTCATCAGTGTCTCTTGATTCAAATCTAGACAGATTACCATCATATGGTGCCTAGAGACAATGGGACAGGAACAGCAGTAAGACATAGCACAGAGCATGTACACATAAATGCCACATGCATGAGCTTGATATTGCTAATATAACTTGATAGAGACCAGACTGTTCCCATATGGAGTCAAGAAGGCTCTCTTGTCAGTGGAATGTCAGCTCTTTGAGCCTAAATATGGATGTTCATTCTTCTGCAGCATGGAATGTTTACAATTTGCTCTGCCTAAAATAAAGCACACACTGCACTGCAGTGTACTGTTAAATTGCCATTGGGGTTGCCAATGGGGCTTACATTTGGAGCCAGAGCTTATCCCTAGACAGTGGCGTAGCGTGGGTTGTCAGCACCCGGGGCAAGGCAAGTAATTTGCGCCCCCTAACCCGTGGATTTTAGCACTCGAGTCTCTTCCACTAGATTAGTTAAAGAAACCCTTACCCCCTAAGCACATGTATTGTTTGTTATGAAAATACTGATGTAATTAAAGTAAAATGCATCTAAATAGTCCAGCAACATCTGGGGACCCAAGGTTGGAGCACCCTGGTTTACAACATATGTAAATTAGCATATGCAAATTTGTGCTCTTTTTTTTGCTCTTTTTTTTGGTCCTGTGGGCCTGAGTCCCATATCTTTCTGGTACCCAGCACCTCCCCTGCAGATCGGGTCCCCGGGGTCTGAGGTTCTGCACCCATGCAGTAGAAATTCAACAGATAAAGCTTCCTGGGTGCTCCCAGGACTTTCACGCCAAGAAAAGTGCGGCCTACTGAATGGCTGCCAGCTATACATTTGTTCCAGAGAAGAGGAAAAAGAAAAAGATTCTTAAAACATCAGCCACCTTGCTTTCGGCTCACGGGGAGAAGTTGAGGGAGAGGTAGTGGCGGGGGGGGGGGGCACCAGCTTAAGGAATTTTGGATCGGAAGTCTCTGATGGAGCTAAAACCTCCAACTTATTTTTGCCAGGTGGGATTTAGGATCCTTCCGCCCAACGTGAGAGAGAATTCGTTACGGCTGCGATCCTCTCTAGGTGCACTTCCTCGGGTGCAAGCCCCACGAAACCCAGTAGAGCTTACTTCTGAGTAAGCGCGTGCACAAGACCAGGCTGTTGCCACCCAGCTGCAATTCTACACGCATTTCCCTCAGTGCCGGTCCTATTGAACTTGGTGGAGAGCTTCCTCTGCAGTAAAGAGAGGCTTGGGATCGGGCTGCCCAAGTGGAAGGCAAGGAACGGTTTGGAAGAATGGGTGCGGGGGCGCTCAGCTGTGCCCCCCTTTTTTCCGGCTTCTCGCCCCCCTTTCCAGCCGCCTGACTCCCGCTCACCGATTCCTCCAGTGTCGCTCGCAGCTGCCTCTTATCTCGGCTGGGCAAGCAGCAGCCCGTGTGAAAGCGCCCGGGGGGGAGGAGGGGGAGGGAGAGGACGCCTCGAGCCGGACCGGCTGCAAAGCTTGTTGCAAGAGCCTGTTTGCCTCGCGGGGGAGCGCCCGCTGCCGCCGCGACCAATCCCTCCCTCCTCCTTTTTTGGGAGGGGGCCCCCACCAGAAGAGAGGGGGCAGTTTTTTTTAATGGAGGGGGCTGATTTATTCTAATGTGCAGCTAACCCAAGGGTCATGTGGAAAAGGGTGGGCCAGCCCCCTCAATTTCCACCCTTTCCAGCAGGATCCCTGGTGTGTGTGTGTGTGTGTTTTGGAGGGGTGATCAAAATGAGTCACTCACTGAGTGAGCCAGGCAGGGGCAGAGAGCTGCGAGTGCGAGCGCGCCCCCCTCAGATGTTGCGCCCGGTGCGGCCGGCCCCCCCTGCACCCCCCACGCTACGCCTCTGTCCCTAGAACCTTTTCCTCATTGCCAGCATTGAAAAGATAAGAATGCTTTGGGGCATTTATAGAAAAATGCCATTATGAGTACGTAACCAAAATCAGCTGCCAGATATCTGGGATTTAGGGGGAAAGGGTTATGGGTTAGTGGGTGTGATTTTCAGGCAGGAATGCCACATGAGCAACACCACCTAGGGCTGGCAGCTTTGCTTCTGGCAGTGTTCCTGTGCTTATAGTTGCCTTATATGTAGAAAAGTAGTAGCAGAACCTTTCCCCATTACTCCCTCTCCATGCCAGAGAAGCCGAGATCTGGTAAATTTCTGCCAATCAGGCAGTCGTTAAAGGCACAAGAACCTAGCCAGGGGGGGAAAGTTGGCAACCCTATTAGTATCTCACTTTTTAAAAAGGAAGCTTTGCCCATGGAGAAACATTAGATGCTTCTTCATTGACAGCCCTATAGTTGCAGCTAATTCTACCTCTCAGCATAGTCTCTTATTCTTAGGTTTTTGATTTGAAAAAAAATAAAACTCAGTCAGCTTCCAATACAGTAATACCTTGCTTTACGAGAACCCGGTTTGCGAGCTTCTTGTAAGATGAGGAAATTTTTAGCATAAATTTAAATTTGAAAGACGAGCAAGTCTCGCAACACAAGCCGCTGCTGCCGCATGTGGCTCCTGTTGCGAGACGTCTTTCAAATTTAAATTTATGCTAGCAACACGCAGCCAGCCGAGTGAGTGGCTGCGCCGTGCCTCACCTCCACGGGTCTCCCTGCCCGGGAGCCCCGTGGAGGCGCGGTGAGGCGCAGAGCAGCCGCTCGATTGGCCGGCACCTCGCGCTGTTGCACCGCCTCTCTGCCCAGCCTCGCTGTGCCTCCACGCCTCCATGGCATGCCTCACGCCGTGCCTTGCCACGCCTCCATGGGGTTCCCTGCCCGGGAGCCAGCAAAGTGTTGCTTTGCTGGCTCCTGGGCAGGGAACCCCGTGGAGGCGTGGCAAGGCGTGGCCGCTCGCTCGGACGGCGCCTCGTGCTGCTGCACCGGCCAGCTGAGCGAGTGGTTGCGCCGCGCCGCGTGGAGGTGCGGCGTGGCACAGCCGCTCGCTCTGCGGGCACCTCGTTGCTGCCGTGCTGGCTCCCTGCCCGGCACGGCAGCGCGAGGCACCTGCAGAGCAAGCAGCCACGCCGCACCTCTACGGGGCTCCCTGCCAGGGAGTCGGCAAAGCACTTCTTTGCCGACTTTCTGCCAGGGAACCGTGTGGAGGCGTGGCAGGTGCGGCAAGGCGCAGCAAGGCGCGGCCACTCGCTATGCGGGCACCTTGTTGCTGCCGTGCTGGCACGAGGCGCCTGCAGAGCGAGTGGAGGCGCGGAAGGGATTCGTTCCACAACCATTTAATCACTGCTTTGCCGGCTCCCTCCATGGGGCTCCCTGCCCGGGAGCCAGCAAAGCAATGATTAAATGGTTGTGGAACAAATCATCTGAGTTTCCCTTATTTCTTATGGGGAAACTCGCTTTGATATACGAGTGTTTTGGATTACGAGCATAGTTCTGGAACGAATTTCAGATGTATCTAGCCCGGATTTTAATACTAGCAGGTGGGAATAACTAGATATTACTCAGTAAGGGTACAATTCTATGGGCTCATGTGCTGATGGAAGCCCCATTGATTTCAGTGGATTTGCTCCTTGGTATATAAATGCAGGTCTTGTTCCCCGGTAAATAAATACAGGTACTATGTACGTTGTCTCCTTTATCAATCACCTAAAGCAGATAACACAGAGAAGTGCAAAGAGACCCTGATTACACTCTTATTGTTCAGAAGTTCCCTTTCTTGCTTTTTCTCTTGTTCCAAACAGCTCTTGAATGTGTAACAAAAAGACAGAGGTTGCAGCAGGTTAAGAGATTATTATTTTAGGAGCCAGGGTGACAGTTATTGCAATTATATAAATGTACACTTCACAAAGACACCACACATCTCCAATGATCTTGCTTCTAAAGATAAACTGATCCTGAGAAGGCTACTCTAAGAATCTTCCATGCCACTGCATAGGAGAGAGGGGACCGAGGGCAAAAGGATCCCTCGGGGATGCAGTGAAAAGTAGAAATTATGAAATGCGATGAGGATGACGAAAGCCTCTAATAAACATATACATATAACAGTGAAAGCCTCTAATAAACATATACATATAAAAATGTAAAATAGGGAAGCTAGGGATGTCAAAGTCAAACAGAGAATTTCCAGTACCACCACCAAACCACAGTTCCTAGGGTTCTTTTGGGAGAAACCATAACAGTTGAAGCGGTATAACACTAATACAGTGTTGATAGTTGTCTATTTATAGTTTGATTGTTTTTACAGCATGAATTTTAGAGTTGTAGAATGATTTTAATGGACAGTTTATTGTAATTATTTGTAATTGCATATATATATATATATATATATATATGTACATATATATATATATATATATATATATATATATATATATATTACACCAGTGTTCTCCAACCTTGGATCCCCAGATGTTTTTGGCCTACAACTCCCAGCATGCCCCAGCCAGCTACGCTACGCTGGCTGGGGCATGCTGGGAGTTGTAGGCCAAAAACATCTGGGGACCCAAGGTTGGAGAACACTGTATTACTCACATACACACATACACACACAAATACAGGTGTGTAGTGCAGAAAGATGTGCCCTAAGACAAAAGTAGGCAGAAGATAGATCAGGATGTACTGGTAGATTACTGGGTGATTTACAGTAGCTCAGCAAGGATTTCTGATTACCAATTGTTTAACAATAGCAACAACAATATGACATCTCCCCCTCCCAATTATACTGCTGAAACGAAGAAAGCTTTGGTCAAGCAGAAGGGGATTTTTGTGTGGAAGGACTGCGAGCCCCATTCAGTTCTGGTACTCAAACAAAATTCCTGGGCTCAGAATCCTTTAATTCTCAGTGTGTGCCTTTTCCACCAGGCTCCAGTTGGTGGATCTTGGGGTTCTAGTAAAAAAACAAAGTAGATCCTGCAAACCTGAAATCTGCCTACTTCTGCCCTAAGCTGCCAAACATAAGAAGAAGCAGTGTGTCCATAGACACGATCACTTTAACAGGAATAATTTATCTGCTTTGGAATGTCTTAAAATGCATATATTTGAGACGCCAGTGCAATCTTCAGGTTAGGACGTACAAGCTAGCATGAAGGACGCCCTTAATCCAGGAGACGACTCATCTCTACTTACACAAGTTCAGCATAAAAGTAGCAAAGGATGTAAAATGCATTGGATTTAAACATAAATTTAGCTTGTTGATTTTAGTATCCTCCCCCCCCCCTCAATTCCCTACTTCCTATCTTTTGTCATTAGTTATCTGTTAACATACCTGACAACAGGCTGCTCAAAACAAAGTTCTAGCAAGATTGCAGCACCATTGAGAAACTCAGTCAGAGGGCTGCATACATTACACTCAGGTACTGTACAGATACCTAAGCGGCCCCACACCCAACACACACACACACACCTCACATTTGTGTTCAAATCCCTACTTTCACACAACAAAATAAATGGAAGCAGAATTATGATGAAATACATGGAAGCAGAAGATATTATGATCTTTTCCTAATTGACATATTGATATTAATACACTTTCCCATGTAAAACAGCTTGCACACTGACAGCTAGTGCGATGGAGCGCTTAGAGAAGCCTTCCCCAACCTGGTGCCCTTCAGACGTTTTGGACTACAACTCCCATTATTCCTGACCATTCATCATGCTGGCTGGCTCTGGGGGGAGTTGAAGTCCACAATATGTGGTGGTTACGGAAGGCTGGAGTATCAGACAAGGACTGGAGAGACCCAGGTTCAACTCCCTGCTCACCTCAGCCATGAAACTCATTGGGTAATGTTGGGCCAGTCATATGGACATATGAAGCTGCCTTCTTCTGAGTCAGACCACTGGTCCTGACTGGTAGCAGCTCCTCAGCATTTCAGACAGGGGCTTTCTCCAGTTCTAGGCAGAGATGCCAGGGATTGAAGCCTGGAACTTCTGCATGTGTTCTACCACTGTTCTGGTCACTAACTCTCAGCCTAACCAACCTCACAGAGCTGTTAGGAGGATAAAATGGGGATTGAGGAGTCATATACACTGCTCTGGGGTCCTTGGTGGAATATGCACATAATAAATATATATATATATAAAGTAATTTATGTGCGGTGCAATTCAAAACTGATACAAAGTGTGTATATTCAGTAAGCTGATATCTGTGGGAGGTACCCATGGGGTTGTATACAAAGATGCTGTTCCACCAATAGGAGGGAACTGCCCCACATGTGCCCCCCAATCTGCTTCAGAGGGTTGGGGGGATCCTCTGGAGAGGATTTGGGACAAGCATGGGGGGGTGAAGATAGGGAAGTCCCATCACTTGAGTGGAAGTCCTGTTGTGTGGGTAGACTTATGCTTATATGAAGATTGGATTCAAACCATAGGAAGGAAAGGCTGGCTGATCCACATTACCTTATGGAGTAATATAACTGAAGGCAGATCAAACCTCGAGTCACTAATATAATATCTCTGGGAAACCACAGGCTTATTAGCAAGCAGCTACTGTCTATTGGCTTGCCAACTACTCTATTGTATGATTGATTAGGAATACCCGACATAGGAAAGACCTCCCTGGTCCTGTGTAGAAAATGTCAATTGCCAAGGAAGAATGGATGTTTGCAATACATGCCAGGCCTTGGCTATTGCCCAAATGACATGGCAAACATTAGCAAGACAGTCCTTCACGAAAGCAACAAGGAGAGGTGAAAGGCAAGATACATATCGGATCTATTTGGAAGGAGACTGAACCAGAGAGAGTTGATTAGGACTCTGTTGTTAACATTCTTTAAAAAAAAAATCTTCAACTCCTATTCCATTTTCTGCTGGTCTCCTGATTTCACACAGGCTCATTCTTAAAAGGAAGCTCTAATTAGCTTTTATGATAAATTGTATATTTATTTTCAGTTACTATTTCTGCAGCTGTAAGAAAAGCTTTTTCAGGAGTACTGGGGTGATGGAGAGGGAGGGGGGAAGATGCAGGAGTTTGGACCTGACAGGCTATTTTGCTGCAGTAATTAACCAGGAGTTAACAAAAATACATTACTGCCCTATTTATTCCAGCTCCGCATTGGTACTGCTCTGTGTCCAAGTGTCTTGGAAACACTTCCACTTAAGCGAGAAGATTTGCACCAGTAAGATAATAAGTTCATAATAATACATTGCACTTCTTTAACAGTTTTCCATTAGTGGATCTGAAAGTGTAATAGGAACCATTTATTAACTGTTGAGCTTCTGTGGGAAAGGAAACAAATATTTAATGGATGTCCATTTATTTATTCACCACAGGAATGCAGACATATCACTTTAGACTGTAAGGTCATAAGCATATGAAACTGCCTGCTATTCGTTCTGTGCAGAATTTCAACCAGGGGTAAGGTTTATATGAGGAGGGGGTAGGATTCCATCCATTGACCTTGCCCTCAGCACCAAACCTGACCTCAGTGAGTCCAAAGTATGGGTAGTGATAACATACAGGCTGCCATGCAGATGATACTTTGTTCAAATGCATAGAATTTGGATACGATGAGGAGGCATCACCATGACACCCCCTCGTGCATATATCTCATTCCAGATTGAATGTTTATATGGGCCTGCTGATCGCTGGCCCACCTAGTGCAGTACTACTGATTTCAGACACTAAATTCTCAGGTAGTGATCCTGTACTCAGTCCATTCTACTTATAATTTCATTTGGAGATGCCAGCTTCAATTCCTGCAAAACGTGTGCTCTACCAACGAGCTTTGGCACTTTCCCATAGGTTCTTAGAATAGAATGGAGGTCTTTCTGGCATAAACCTGCCCACATGCTGTGGTCACCTGCAGAGACCCTTTTAAGTGTCTTTCCACCCATTGAGGTGTGAACGGTAAGCACACAGGATTGGGCCTTCTTGTTAGCAGCACCTGAATTATGGAACTCACTGCCCAGGAAACCGTTATCGACCTTACTGGGTGATTCAGAAAGCAGGTTTAAAAAATATATATGTGTGAATGTAGTGGTGCCACCAGGGTAGGACTTTGGGGGCAAAAGTCCAGGGCTCCACTCTGAGCAGGAGGACCTCCTAGAGCAACAGGCCTGGCTCCAGTGGAGGCTGGTGGCCCCACTGTCAGTGGGGCTACGCATCCGCTCTGGATTTCACTCCAAACTTTTAAGAAGCTATCCATGGTGCTGAACCTATCTTGGTGGCTCTTTAAAAGTTCAGAGTGAAATCCAGAGTGGATACACAGCCTCGCTGACTTTGGAGCCACCAGGCTCCGCTGCCTGGCTCACCACACTTTAAAATAAGTGAGGTAATATAGATTACCATCTAACAAGCTCCCACCCACGCCAGACCATTAAGTCCAGAGTCTAACATTACCTAATGCACTACCATTTCAATGCATGTTTTATGGCACTGCTCTTGATGTATGTGAGGGGTTTTTTTTTGTTTTTTTTGCTGCTGCTAGGTAGTGGGTGTGGTTTTTTTCTAGTTTGTTTTTTTAAAATGCTGTTGCTCTGGGTTTGCCATTTGAGTATTGCATTATACTGTTTTATAATACTTGATTGTAAGCCATCCCAAGGGCCCAGTTTGGGTGGGAAGCGCAGAATAGAAATATTTCGTTACATCTTAATAAAAAATAAATAAATAGAGACCTGCCTCTTACTTGAATGTTCTGAAATGCACCTCAGTGGTATTGTATAAAATAGCAATGGACTGAGAAGGAACGCCCATTTATCAGTCCATAATACAGCTATACTACACATAGGCCCACCATAGCTCATTCCAGATAGCAGCTTAGCCCACCCTAAACTCAGAAAGCATTTCTATTTTTATTAGCTTCAATTAAAAGACCAACATTGCTGGAAAGTAACTCTAATGGCCAAATGGACTTGATAAGCAACAAACTGAGGTTTTGAAAACACTTGGACACCATTTATTACGTATACAATCAACCACTTCAATGTGGATGTAATTCATATAAGACTCTTTGCTGTCAATATAAAACAGTACCCCCCCCTCTTTCTGTATAGATTTGTTTTAAAATACTGCTATTGCCATTCATTCTGGCACACTTCTTTGTACAACTGTTTACTCTGTTAAATAACAATATACAGTATGTCCTTTATTTTGGTGTTGTTGTTGTTTACATACTGTGACACTGAAAAGCAGTTATGTTTAGTAGGGTGAAGAGACTATTGTTATGCTGTTCAATAATCGTATTTCACAGTATAACATTGGATAATGCTATAAACGCTCTAAAAATGAGAAAGAAGGGGACCTTGTAATAAATGTTACGGTGAAAGTTTGTGTTTTTTTTTAAAAGAAAGATATTTATAAAAAATGGATTGAATGAGGAAGATTTACATTCTTGAACTGGAAACCTTTATAAGTCAGCTACATGTACATAAGTCTTACTCAAATCAGTGGGGCTGATGCACGCACACACTTGCAGCTTGACAGCCTTCAATTATGACTTCTGTCCAATGGGGAACTTATACTAACTTTGTTCTATAAATTGCTAGGCATATTCATTGTGGTGCCATCAAGGCAGAGCCTTGGATCAGATCACCGTGTTCCCACACCATAGAATGAGCAGGAGCCGCCCCCCCGCCCCGATGCAGCAGGGCTGGCATATCACATTTTGAAGTAAGGGGAGGCATACACATTACCAGTGGAGGCTGCTGGTGGCTCCAATGTCAGTGGGGCGGTGCATCCACTCTGGGTTTCAATCTGAACTCTAGGGTGCTGAACCCTATCCCCTATCCCCAAAATATGTTCAGCACCATGGATAGCTCCTTAAACGTTCAGACTACAGATGGGGGTGGACTCACTGCCCCACTGACATTGGAGTCACCAGCCTCCCCTGCATTTCCATCTAAAGAGGGGAGGGGGCTAAGACCATTAACTCCAGTGTCTACAACTATCTCACAGCACCACTGTGCATATTTATGGCATTGTGCATGTATAGGTGAGATAATGAAGAGTCAGACACAAGTATATATGGTTTAAAATCAGGGCCACATTTATTGAATTAAGGATCTGTGAAGGGTGAAGTGCAGTGCTAATCTACTCCAGCCATTGGCCGGGGGAAAAAAACCAAGTTTTGAGCAAAGCATCTTAACTGAACCGGAGGCGGGATTTCATAGATTTCATAGATCATCGAGTTGGAAGGAGCCTACAAGGCTATCGAGTCCAACCCCCTGCTCAATGCAGGAAACTAGAGGAGGGGTCTCCCATCCAAGTAACAACCAGGCTTGACCCTGCTTAGCTTTCCACACTCAGACAGGCTGAGCCAGCGTAAGCCACAGGCCTGTTGCCCCACCACCGTCCAGTTGCACTGCATGTGGAGCTGGAGGGCCTTACCAATGTCGCCTCCCATTGGTGCCATGAGACAGCCAATGTAGGTGACAAGGGTAGACCCCCAAAGGCGGCTCAATCTCCCTCTTGCCAAGCTGCAAGGCATTAGCGAGGGAAGCCTCGGGTAACCGCCAGTCACCTTGAAAGGTGCCACTGGATGATCACCATATCTCTAAGCCCCACTGCCTAATTCTGCACTTCCCGCCACAGGGAGAGACAAGCTTTCGCTTAGTCGAATCTTCCCCACCTGCCCGATAAAAAAGTGAGCAGGGCCCTTCGCAGATCTTCAATGAACAGATCGTCACCAACATCGGATAGGTGCACACCATCTGGCCGATTCTTCATCCCTCCCCCACATGCAAACTTCTCCCCGACCCCAGAAGGCGGGGCCAGTGGAAGTCCACTCTATACAATCCAGCAAAATTTAGCAGGGACTAACAGCAAAATCCTATACATGCCTACTCAGAAGTGAGTCCCATTGAGTTTCATGGTGCTTTCTCCCAGGAAAGTGAGTATAGATTTGCACCCTAATACTCATTTAGGCTGCAATCCTACAAAAACAAAACAACAACAACAAAAAACTTACTAGAGAGTAAGCTCTGTGGAACACACTGGGACATACTCCTGGGTAAACATGCATAGGATACCACTGCAAATTACCGTGCCATAGGATATCACTGCATATTACACTGCAAATCCCATTCCAATTGGTCCCATCTGCAAACATCAGACAGTGTTGCATCTTGTGCTGTAGTCACAGTTCGCTTTGGAAATGGTAATAATAATATCACATCACAACTGATGGCCTGTGAGTAAGCCAAAAAGCAGACAGCTAATTGTAAAATGAATCACATAATGTTCTATTCATGACCAATTTTCAAAAGGAAAATGAAGAAGAATTTAACAAAAGATGGTGATGATGATACATGCGATTTTACAAATTTTATCTCCTTTACTTCCAAGACTGGGGCAAGTGAGTCAAAGAAGAGGAATTTGAACCAAAAGCATCCAGGTCAAATGTCTAGCACCTACACTAATGGGCTACTCTGCCTCCTCAGTGTGTTCTCTAAAAGTTCCCCATCAGTTTGATTCCAGTTTGACATTTGCTTTTGAATCTGGTGGACTTATGGGAGAGTACCATCAAAATGCCGGGGGGCATATTCACAACCAGCACAAAAGGTCCCCTCCCATCATGCTCTCCTCTAGCTCTCATTCATTCACATGGGTCTTGCAGAGGAGAACATCCCAATGGATTGGGGCCCAAATTTCTTGCAGAAAGAAACACTTTTGCAAGTGCCTTTAAATGCTGATAAGCAGCCATGGTGCATTAACATAACATTTGCTATGCCAGCAAGTTTGGCTTCTGATGCATTTCCTGTATTGTAGTTTTATTGTGTATGTGTGGCTGTGGCTGTGTTTTCATTTTGATTTTATGGGCCTGCATTAAGCAAAGTTGGAGCAATAAAGCATGATTGATTGACACTGTGTCTCTAAACGTGACATTGCACCAAAGTGTCATACTACCTATTATCGCTGCAAGCCAAGAGAAATTTCTTTCGCTGTTCTCCTTAAACTCTTTCTTTGTGCAGGCGACAACCTGATGCTCCACCATCAAATTTCTTAATTTCATCCAACAGAGTATCTTGTGCAACAAACAGGAGAAACAAGAGATAATGGCATTTTCGTTGGTTTCACTGTTGAAAAATATCTGACAAAAGCAGGCACTTAAATTTTTCAAGTGACATGAATTGTGTAAACAGTGATTGTCTCAAAGGACACAGTTAGGGCCCCACCTGAGCATAGCTAGAGTTATGTACACAGCACACTGAATGAATGAATGAATGAATAAATAAGACATTAAGGCAGGTACCAGGCAAGCCTTTCTGGGGAGGGTTTTCCACAACTGGGGAGCCAATGCTGAGAAGGCCCCTTCCTTCCTTATCATCACTGTGCCTCACTTGGTGAGACACTCATAGAAAGTGTGCTGGGAAGTTCATTTGAAAGTGTGGGGTGAGGTTTGTTTAACTCTAGGGAGGAGTTTTCGCTTTTTCCCACAGTCAAGTTTTTAAAATTTAAGTTATTTCTCCCCAAATAATGAAGAACTTTGTGAATTTTGGTATATACTTATAAAAAATGAACTGAAACAAAATCCTCACCCAAACCAGCCAAATTCAATAGGCGCAGCCATTCCCAGCCAGCATGGAGAGGACCATGTTGTGCCTGCCTGCCATGTAGCTGTTAAAAATGAGGAGCCTGTTGGAAAAAAGGGGTGGCAACCAGGACCGGTGCAGGGCTATTTGGCGCCCTAGGACAAATTATATTTAGCGCCCCCCCTCTCATGCCGGTGGGGGCTCCGGAGCAAAGCAGCCCTGCTCTGCAACCCCCCCGCGCCGCCGGCGCCGCCACCACCTACCTTCCCCCCCCGCCCGCCCGCTGCTGGCTGCTGGCTGCTGCTGCTGACGCGACGGGACCCCCGCACTTTTTTTTTTGCCGGGGAAACCAGGGCAACAGGGCTGTTTAAGCCCTGTTGCCCTGGTTCCTCCCACCAAAACAACGCCAGCGGGGCTCCGGAAACGACGCGAAGGTAGGTGGCTGGCTGGCGGGCGGGGGCGCGCGGGGGGGAGGTGGAGCGGCGGCGGCAGCAGTGGGCTGGCGGGCAGGGAGGCGCGGCGGAGGCAGCAGGCGGGGCAAGAGCGCGCCGGCGGCGAGGAAGGAGCGCAGCGTTTCTGCTCCCTCTTCCGCCACGCGCCCTAGGCAGCCGCTTGGGTCTGCCTAGCGGTAGTGCCGGCCCTGGTGGCAACCCTAATTCAGCACAAACATGGTTGAGTGCACAGCAATTCAAACCTAGACTTTGAAGAGGATAAGCACTCAAAGCCCTGGGCCTGGATGGATGGATGAATCTGTCCGTTTCAGTTTCTCCCACCTTCAATTCCCACCCCCCCCCCCAAACAACTCAAGTTCTTTTTGTGCTGAAGATAGAGAACTTCATGAATTTTGGTCATTTCTTATCAAAACTGAATTGAACTGAGATTTTCACCCCTCTTTCCCATAGGGTATTGTCACTTGGAGAAACCATGGCTTCTTGACCCACATTTTTCTCCCACTATAAAAAATCCCTTAATTTCTCTCATGATACTCTGCTGAGTGAGGAGGGGCTTGAGTACATAATGTTCAAAAGATGCAGCGGCGATGTAAAATATGTGGTGCAGATGACCTCAAATGCATAATTTTCCAAAATTATCTTTAAAAACTAACAACCAAAATGACTTTACAGACAAATCCAGCATCTGGGCCACAACCAAGGATGAGGGTTGGGGACACACATAAAGATACCCCTGCTTTATTTTTTATTCTTATCCTCTAATTAAACAGCAACAACTTTAACTTCCCCTTTCAAACTCTCAACTTGTGTGGCCACAAACTTCCATTGCTCACAGAAAATGAATGTTCCATTCTTAACACCGTATTAAGTTTTATGTGCACTAAATTTCACCAGAGGAGAATAAACAGTTTGTCTGCTCTCCATCTTTTCATTTTGCATTTTTATGCCTCGAGGTCTCTGCTTGTTAGACTCTGGGGGCTGGAAAAAATATTCTGCACAGTTTTACCTGGATAAACACCCTATAAATTACAAATGATATTTATTGGCCTCATAGGAAACTCACTACATCGGAAATAGCAGGAAAAATAACTTTTAGATAGACCGACAGATATAGTTAATAGATAGATGCTCTAGCAACACATATTCATATCTACCTATTATGTCCTCCCTCTGTTCCCACTGGTATACGTGACTTTAATTAACTTGTCCGCCATTTGGAATTCTAGTGGGATACAATGCAGGCAGGATCATTAAACCCAATCATATTTTCAGCCTTGCTTGATATTTCACTAGAGCCATTCAAATCAATTTACCCAACAGAGACATTTGTCCCTGGCCTGTCACCATGGCCCATACTGAGCGTCCTGCACTTCTTTATCTTTTGGCAAGGCCATCATAAGCAAGCGACACAAAGGGTGATGTATGGGAACTCAAATAAGGTATAAATCCTCCATCCCTTCATCAGCTGTCAAACAGAGAGAATTTACTCCAGCCGGCCTTGGCAGAGGCTGCCTGGCTGTGCTTAGAGAAAGTCAGCTTTAAGATGACATGCACTTGGAGGTGAAGAATTTCTCTGCATTCAGAATCTGGGTGCAGGAGGTTGGAAAGAAGAAAAGCAAGTAACCTCAGTGACACCCACCCACCCACCCACGTTTTCCTCTGGACATTCTTACAGTATACACATGAAGGCACAGATTGCAACAAGACAAAAACCAGAAGCATATATAAAGGTTAGGATGGATGAATCTGTCAATTTCGATTTCTCTCAGTTTCTCATTTTTCTAATCTTATGTTCAGTTCATCCAGAACATTGAGATTTGTTTTTAAAAGGTTTGCATGAAAACCTGTACACATTTGTATGCAATTTTGCCTAATATACATATCTTTTGCTAACAATTTTCATTATACTAGGCATTTTTTAATGTTATTTTAACTAATATACACTTTTTTTGTTTGCACTATCCCCTAACATATGTTCTTAGTGCTCTTAGTGCTCTTAGATCATAGAGTTGGAAGGGGCCTACAAGGCCATTGAGTCCAACCCCCTGCTCAATGCAGGAAACTAGAGGAGGGGTCTCCCATCCAAGTAATGACCAGGCCTGACCCTGCTTAGCTCTCTTGCACACATTTTTTTGACTGGAAAATTCCATTGCAAAATTTGTAAAAGTGTGCATTTTGGAAGATGGCTGAGTTTCCATTCAGTAACTGGTTCAAAAGTGTAAACTTAGGTAACTTCGCATGAAAATGTGAACCAAACTTCCCCATCCATATATAAAAGCCACAGTCATTTGCACATTTCAAAAAGAAGGAGAGTTCTGCACCTCTTTTGCCGTGACATCATCAGCTTATAACCTGTTTAAGCTTAAGAGTACCATGTATCAAAAAGAAATGCTCATTCTGTTTTGTGGCTTCCAGACACACAGAAAGATTGTCATTGGGGGAGGAGGTCACTATGCTGAAGGCAGTGGAGGTTGGTGGCTCCAATGTCAGTGGGGTGGTGTATCCACTCCGGGTTTCAGTCTGAACTTGTAAGAATCTATCTGTGGTGCTGAACCCCACCCCTAAAATAGGTTCAGCACCATGGATAGCACATTTAAAGTGCAGACTGGGGCCCAGAGTGGATAGACTACCCCGCTGGTGGAAGGGGAACATATATGCAGGGAACATTTAGTGTGTCTGTTCATAAGCTGCAGAATGGAAGACATGCTGGTCCCTTGCCTGTGTGCATGGTGGATAGTGATGAAAGGAGGGCCAGTTCCCACCATCAACATGACTAAGAGCATGATGCTAGGAGCATAGCCTAGTATTTTGAGCAATGACCCAGCACTATGTGAAATAGCAAGCCGGTTGGCACTTTGGAGGGGAACAATGATAAGGAATACCAAGGAACAGTGAGTGGATTTCTGCCATTCTACTCCATTAATCATTCTGTTGATTTGTTCTGCCCTGCATTCCACTCCTGCTGAATTCCAGTTTAATTTGTAGGATGTTTTTTAAAAAAAAACAATTACAAAATAGGAACACACACAGTTTGCTACACCTTTCAGTTTCTTCAGTTCATTTGTATCTTCCCCACACCCGCATTATCAATGTGCATTAAGAAAACTCTTTAACCCTGCCACACACACAAAATGAGCAATCTTGGTGTGATCATATGATCAGTGGAGGCTGGTGACCCCTATTTCAGTAGGGCTCCTATTCCATTGCAGGTTTTATTTGGAGCTTTATAGGAGCTACCCATGGTGCTTAATATCCCCAAAATAGGTCCACCACCATGGATAGCTCCTATAAAGCTCCAAATAAAACCTGCAATGGAATAGGAGCCCCACCAAAATATGAGTCACCAGCCTCCACTGATCATATGTATGACTGCATCAAGAATTTTTTTTCTGGTGTGCATATTAAGCAAAAGTGCTTACCAAAAATGTGCATATTAGAAGAAATGTGTACAAAAATGTGTACATAAAAGTTTCTGTGCGGACTTTTCTAAAAAAGTTGCAAACTGATGCAGAAACAGGAACAGAATGAACGGAAGGCCAGAAAGATGATAAACTGAGAGGAACCAAAACTGATGGCTCCATCCATCCCTACCTATACCTGAACAGACATAATTCCATGGTATGAGAATAAAGGTGACCATAAAACAAAATCACTGGTTAGGGGGAGAAAGTGGGGGGAGTGAGTTGATTTGCATCATTATTTGACCTTCTTGCCCCATCACTGGCCCTGATCCACTCCCGGAGTGCTTGCAATGCTTGTTTGCAAGATGCGTACTTTAGAAAAACATGCACTTTCAAAAGCCACATCTTGAAAGATATGCACTTTCACAGTTTAGTCAATGCACAGCCAAATGTGTATTTGTCCCATTCGAAGAGGGGGTGGGTGGGTGGAAGCTCGTAATCAGGATTGGCGGTAAGGCAGACCGAGCTTTGAGGTGGAACTCATGAGCTTGAGCCTTGCTGATTCCTAATCCAAAGTGCTTTGTGGAGATCCATGTGCACAGCAGGACTCCCCCACACCCCATGTACACACACACACACACACACACACACACACACACACACCGTTTCTGGAAGAAATCCCTTCTGGCTGCTGAGACTTCCTCCTATCAATGAAAACAACTGCTTATGCTACTAGGTACGATTCAAACGACATCTTTCATTAATTGTGTAGCATGTAGCTGGGGATATATATATATATTTTCCTCTAGAGTAAGTGCGCATGGCCTGATTCAGTTTGGGACCATCACACACCAGGAGGGGAGGATTAAACTCCCCCCCCACCATTACTTGGGTGGGAAGGGTTAAAAAAAAAAACCCTCTCAGTTTTGCATGGTGGTCTTGATCTGAACTGGGCCCATGCACCTTTACTCTTCAGCAGAGGTGGGCAGTTTATGGGGCTCTCCAGATGTTTTGGCCTACGACTCCTAACCAGCAGCAGAACCAATGGTGAGGGATCATGAGAGTTGTAGGCCAAAACATCTGGAGAGCCACAAACTGCCCACCCCTGCTCTAGAGCGATATTTATTTATTTATTGTATTGTATTTCTAGATCGCCCATCCAGCCGGTACCCGGCCACTCTGGGCGATGTACAGCTTACAACAAAACAAAACAGATTAAAATACACTTAAAACAGTATAATGTTAAAATCCTAACCCACCCCATATATCCTCAGCTACAAGCTTTGCAATTGATGTACTGTGTAGTTTGACCCTAAGCTGAACCCAAACTCAGGGTAGTAGCATCATAGCTATTTCTGATGCAGTCGAATGGGGGGGGGGGGGATGGGGAATCCTTGGTGTGTATGTGAAAGCCCATGCACACACAAAAGAGCTCATAGGGCCAGCCGGGGTTCTGCCAGAATACATCCTTTGAGCTTTGCATCCAAATTGCCACACTCCTCCCTTCCCTTCCCCCATGCCACTTGGCTTTCTCAAAGACGCATCCACACACTCATCTCCGGTAGTTCAATAGCATTATAAAACCCACAATCTCTTCTACCCTGTGCACACATCTCATTATCCATCCTTAGTATACATCTTGAGCAATGCAATTTACTTCAATGTCACCAAGAGAGAGATGCTCCTCTGGGACTGTCATTACCATAAACCACAATCTGCTGCCAATTTATATGTCCTTATCCACCTCATATTTTTAAGTTCTCGATAAATGATGACAAAGCGCTTTGTGGGCCCCCTGTCTCAAATGTTGCTTTAGCAGCTGTCCCAAGTGCCCAGTTCTCCTCTTCCATGAGCTGCCTCTGCATCCCAAAACAACTCACTCTGCATTTGGACTCCCGCCAGGTTTTGTGTCTTTCCATTTCTTTCCTCTTTAGCTGCTGAAGTTGCTCACTGTTGCCTTTGCCCTTTTCACTTCCCACCTCTTCCCATCTTTTATGGAGCAAAATATGTCTATTTCATTGGCTTGTTATAGTTGAATACCCTTTGTTAGGCAACTATATATTGAGCCCAATGAGATGCCAGAAACTCGTAGGGATGGATGAGAAGTTCAATTCAGTTCAGTTTTGGTAAGAATTTATCAAACTTTGCAAAGTTCTTCATATTCTGGACAAAATAAACTTGAGATTTTTTTTATTATTATTATTTTTTAAATGAACGTGGGAGAAACTGAAACTGACAGTTTCATCCATCCAGGTCCAGGCCTTTGAATACTTTGCTCTTAAAAGTCTGAGTTTCAATTCCTCTATATTCAGCCACGTTTGCGATGCTGAATTAGGGTCACCACCTCTTTTTTTCTGACAGGCTCCTCATCTTAATAGCTACATGGCCGGCATGTACATCATGGTCTTTTCCATGCTGGGAATAACTGTACCTATTCAATTTGCCTGGTGCAAATGGGTGAGAATTTCAGTTCAGTTCATTTGTGATAGGAAGGAACTTACCAAAATTCACAAAGTTCTTCATATTCAGGAGAGAACTTGCATTTTTTTAAATAAAAAAAATTGGATGTGGGATCAAGTGAAATTGCCTATCCCTAAGCACATTCTGTCCCTAACATTATGAAGAGAGCGAGTGGAAGATGACATTAGACCAGGACCACAACATTTGCTGCATTTGTGTCCTACTGGGCCTTTTCAGGCTGTCATCTCACAAGAGCTCAAGGCCCCACAGTTTGTGCAAATTTCCTGAGCTTAAAAAAAAGGAAAAACAAAACAAAACCGCATGCATAATATTGGTGGGAAGAACAGGGGATGGGGAAGAGACTAAAAAACCATGACCCAGTTTGCACAAATCACGGGAGCTGAAAAATAATAACTGAAAATAATAATTAAAAACGTGTCTATTTGTTATGCACAATTCATGGAACCCTAGCAGAAAATTGTAGGAGCGATGCCGAACTAGACAAAAGTGACAATGACAAATTCTTTGTGCAAATTTCAGGCTCTGTTTTGTGCAAATTTCCTTAGCTTTTTTTTAATTTTTAAAGTAAACTCACGCAAATCCAGCCCGTTTTAAATGCAGAAATCTGACTTGTGTCAGATTGAGTTGGTGACAGCATGGGGGAAGCAGAATGGAATCCAGAGGGCCGAGTCGGGAAAATCCATCAGACTTTCACCCCCCCCCCCAATGGATTCCTTGCACATCCCTAGACCATACAATGGAATGAAAGACACCTGATGTTGTGTCTCTCACTCGCGCTCCTACTCCCCTCCCTCCAGCCAGAACATCAGACACAGCTCACGGGGGTTCTTTGTAAAGCTTTATTGCATAAAAAGCAGGGCAACTCAGGTGGTTGCAGTAAAATGTTACACAAAAGTAAAGAAAGTAATTCAAGATCCTCTATCCTGTCAATGGGAGGTCAAGAATGATCAACAGCTGATTCCACACTGAGGAGTTTCACGCGTTCCCTACCTCAAACCAGAGAACCCACACCACCCCTAGGGCGGGTCAAAAGTATTTTTAGCTAACCGAGCAGAGTGGTGAAGAGATGTCAGTTGTTCCTGCCTCCTCAACCAACGTCGCTCATGAGGATCTGTCACAGAGGCTGGCTTCCCCCCCCCATCAGGAGCTCTTCCTCCTCTCCCATTGGGGGCTCTTTCCCCAGGGATTCTACTTCCCCCTCCTCCGGCTGCAGCCCTGACAGAGCAGCTGGGTCAGTGTTATCAACCATGAGTGGCTCTGCTCCCAACTCCTCTTCTAACTCCCCCTCCCCTTCCGTTTCAGAATCCATTCCCATGGAATCTGACCAGTGTTGTTTTGGAATTAGGGAGTCGGAACTTGAGGGGCTAGGGGAGCTAGTCCCGACACCTGCCAATCTGTGAAACAAAGAACAGATTTGAACAAAATCCTTACATCCCTACGAGTCCCAGGACACACACACGTGGAGCCCCACTTCCAGGGATTTTCTGAATGCCATGGAATAGACACGCACCTAACCCCTGTAAAATGGCAGTGCCACTCATCACACACAGAGAGATATTCTTTAGATAAGGTTCAGTAGAAGTAACGCTGGAAACTGTCCTAATGGTGCTTGAGTGGGAAATGCCTGGTTGAGTTCTACAGCGATGAGTTGTAGGGTGATAGCACAGCCTTATTAACAAATGTAGACTCCACACATAAGGGTAATGCATAGAGGCAGAGCAGGACGATGCCTACTGGGCCCACCAAGAACTTTGTTCACCCGGCTGGCCCTGCCCCAATGTCTATGTACAAATGGTGGCTACACATGAGCAGTGCCTTGCATGTAGATGCCCCTCTGCAGATGTCCATGCTGAAGGTGTGGATGTCCAGGGCTGGGACTGGCAGGGCATGCAACGTTGTGGGTGGGACGCCAGGAGCAGTTCCACTCTGCTTCCATGCATGAGCCCTATGTGCAAAGGCTAATTTGTGAATAGGGCCATATTCTACACCAGGGGTGCAGAACCTCAGGTCCGGGTGCCAAGTCTATTGGGGTCCCAATCTGGCCCTCTCAGGATCCCCAGATGGCCATGCCCACCTCCTCTGGCGCCACCCCTTTTCCCAACCCACCCATTATTTGGTGGATTCCCGGCTTTTGTGCAGTTTTCCCCCATTCTAAAAGGTTGAAATGCCTCTCCTAAAGTGTCATTACTGGCAGTTAGAGCTTTCTTTCTTTCTTTATTACATTTATATCCTTATTCTTATTTCTTATTCTTTTTTTTTTTTCCATTTCTATACTGCCCGATAGCCAAAGCTCTCTGGGGAGTTCACAGCCATTTTTTTCCTGCCCTTTTTCCTTCTGCAAGGAACCCAAGGCAGCTTACATAATCCTCCTCCTCCTCTCCATTTTATTCTCACAACAACCCTGTGAGGTAGTTTAGGCTGAGAGTCAGTGACTGGCCCAAATTCACCCAGTGAGCTTCATGGCTGAGTGGGGACTAGAACCCGGATCTCCCGAATCCTAGTCCAACACTCTAACCACTACACCACACCACACTACACCAATCCGGCCCTTGGTCTGACAGAGGTTCAACATCCCTGGCCTACAAGTTATCTTATCTGTGCCCAGTCTGCTTTCATGTGCTGCACTCCCCCACCCCACCTGGCAGCACATCTAAGCTAGATGTGATGCCGAGCTCCACTTACCTTATGGCATGCCTCTCCCTACAGCCTATCGGATGTCCTGGGCTTGCAAGGAAACTCTCCATGCAGTGAAGAGCTAGATATCACAGTGGTAGAAATGCATTCCAAAGAAATGGCCAAAGGGCAGATAAAGGGCAGTATCCAGTGTGACACCAGTAGCGCTAATGCAAATTACACCAATCGTACTTGCTGGCATGATGGGTTTCCCAGGGAAACCTGTCGCACCAGGAAGGGCTATTAGCATTGTACCCGAAGTTGTTTACACTAGCACAATGTACGGTATGTTAGCAGTAGTGTTGCACTGGATTCTGCCCAGAGCTTTAAGGTTTAAGGCAGTCTTCTCCAACCTTGGGTCCCCAGATGTTTTTGGCCTACAGCTCCCAGCATGTCCCAGCCAGCGCCAAGGTTGGAGAACACTGGTTTAAGGTCTCCATTTCAGATGTCACAGGGCGATTCTAAGTTTAAATATCTCTGCTCTTGAATCCATTCAAGATTAAATGGCAGAAAAGCTATGTATTTTAAGAGCATTTGTTGTAATCATTTCTCCATCTATCAGAAGAGCCAAAGCACTGTTATCAACATATGTCAAACTATCAGTGACTTATATATGAAAACCATCTATATATAAGGCATGCATACCCAATGCTCAGGCCCACTTAACTGTTTAAAACAAAACTCTCTCAGTGTATAGAATCAAGGATTAATCCAGAAATATCACCTGGCTTGAGGCAAGCCTGAGAAATGATCTCACGTGGACTGAAAGCCAAGGGGCCTAAGGCACCCCCAAAATCCTTAAAGGGCACCACTCCTCATGCCAGCCTGCCTGTATCTTAAGAGCTCCTGTTGAGGCTTTCCTTAAAGAACGTACCATACATTACGTGTTAAGACAGGAAATCACTTTCTCTGTTATGGTAGCCCATTTGTGAAACTCCCTCTCCATAGAAGTCTGACTGCTCTACTGCTACCAACTTTACTATCTTTTTGGAGCCAGGTTAAAATCTGTTTTGTTTGTCTGGGCATTTTAGCTCAATAGTCTGTCTGTCCTCTTATATTTTACTGTCTTTCAAATTGTTTTATGACTGTATTCTGTTTTGTTTTTATTGCATTTTAGGATCATATGACCATCTTGGGGTTGTTGTTTTTTTACACCATCCTGATATTTTTTGGGTAAAGGGTGGTAATAATAATAATAACAACAACAACAACAACAATCCTAAAATGCTAGTCCTTTTGTATTATTGCAAAATACATAGGGGTTCCTTTGGGTACAACCCTGCTCCTCTAGAAGCACAAATCCTTCAAATGATACGGAATAAAGGCTGTAAAAACACATTATCATTTTAACCTAGTAATTAATACAGGCCCGTTTAATATATCTTGCTGCATCACATTATTTGGAAATGTTGATGGCTTTAAAAAAAATGCCTAATGGCTTCTGGTAAGCCACAAGGAATTTTGAAGCCATATGTTAGTTACCCAAAGGGGAAAGTACCTCCTGCCTCCCTGAATTCCCCCCTGTGGCTTTAGCAGCTCTCCATGTCTTCCCTTCTGCTGAAGAATCCAAAAAGCTTTGCTGCAGGCTGGGGGGGGGGGGGGAGAATCTGCTTCTTTCTATCCTAGAGGCAGAAATAAACTTGTCCCTCTATTGTGGAAACTCTGCAGAGCACTTTTCAATGAAAAGGTGACACAGAGGGATGTGATTGCGATCAAAGTGTCATCACACTTTCCCCGGAAGGCAATTGGGCTCTGACTGCAGGATCAGCTGCTTGTATCTCAATGAACCTTCTTCTTCATACAGAATAGAGTTAACACCTACATGCAGGAAGCATCTGTTTTGTTTTGGGAGTACTGGTGCCCATTTTCCATAAGTATACATTACTGCACATGGTGCAGAGCTCAGAAGAAGAGTCTGGCATTTAGCAGATCACACCACATCTGGGCTTAGCAAAAAGACACAGAAATTACATACTTTAAAGGCAGGGAGTCAGAGGAATAGTAGAAGCAGACAGCATGCTGGGCAGGAGACAATCTCTCTCATGTTAACATCTGTCAAGGCAGAACACTGCTGCTGAATACAAGCTCCCTCAGGCTCTAGGGATGTATGAGAAATTCGTTTCAGTTCATTTTTGATCAGGATTCACACTTTCCTGACAGAACATGGACTTGGACACAATTTGTGGTTGAAGTCTATACATTTCCAAGCTTGCAATGTGATTCATGGACCAAAACAAAATGCGTTTGACAGCATGTGTACATTTGATATATGTACATGAAAAATGTGTACTTTTTTTGGGGGGGGGAAGTGCACAAATGTGTTTTAATCAATGGGAGAAGACTGCAGATATTTCAAAGATGCGCACAATTGATGCGTACATCTGGAAATATGCATGAAAAGAGGAAGGCTTCTCCCCACCAGCAGGGCAGAGGCCCTAGTAAAGCAGTGCCCCATCTTTCTAGGAGAAGAGGCTGGAGTAGGAGGAAAGAAAAGAAGGAGGCATGGAGCTTCAGCCTTTAGTCTCCATTCCACCCTGCATTTAAACCTGGACATTTTAGCCAATCCTAAAATCACAGTAATGATTCAACAAAACACCAATTGTCTTATCGGAGGAAGTTGTCAGGTTTCAAATTTTTGTATTGGACCCTTTCTTTTTTCTATTGGTCTCTTATACAACCTCTGCTCATGCAGCAGGAGGAAGGGAAACCAACGGAGGCCGGGCATTTCTCCTTCTTAACTGCAGTTTCAGAGCAGGAGCTAAGAAAGCTCCCCTCCCACCCGGGTGTCGCTTCCCCTCGTCTGTCATTCCCAAAACACTGGCCATTTATAGTGCAGTAAACAGTACATTAGCTCCCAGACAGTTCTTAATCTGTCATTCCTTTCGTTAGGATCCACTCTGTCTGCTCAACAGATGAGGCTCCTTGACGCGACGCCCCTTCTCCTAATGAAGTGGCAGGCAAGTAACCTTTCTCTTTGGCAGAGCTCTGGAGTGGCACGGTACCACCATGCAAGAGTCGCCTCATTTAACCTCCTGTTTCTTTGATCTCTCTCTCTCTCTCTCTCTCTCTCTCTCTCTCTCTCTCTCTCGTTCCTCTTCCCATCACACTCAGTGCCCTATGCTGGTGAGATGTTTGACACTGACATTCCTGGAGGGTGACATCCTCTACCGACATTATCCCACCATCTGCTCTGCATGGAGCCGTTGGTTCCTGGGGTTTCGTTTTGAGAGTCTGTTCCATCCTTGACCTCTGCTGACATTAAGTCCATATGACACTGGAAGAGATGCTGGGGGTATTTAGTGGACAATGATCACACACATCCCCCCCCCCCCCCGCTAAATGGTGCTCTGTGACTCCTATTAAATTACAAAGGAGCTACTCAAGGGCATGGAGCTAGCAACAGAGGTGTCCTTCTTTCTCTAGGTTCAAAAGCTGAGTAGCTCTTCACTGGCACCCTGAGTTATAGTGTTATTGTTCCACTGTGCAAACACTCCTAGAAAGTGGAGCTTCCCCGTATATTTCACTGCTCTCTCCTTTTCTGCCACTGAAAATCCACTGCTTCTTAACCTGTGCAACCCAAGGAAAAACTGGCTTCTGCACTCTGTCTTTAGAAAACAACTATACTAACAAGCTTTGACCCACAGATACCAGAACAATGTGAGCCCTACATACTTTAACAGGCTCCCTACTCCACCAAGAGATCCAGTGGGCAACATGGCGGGGTTTAGTTTCCTTAGGATCAAGAACACTGGGAATATACATCTTTTTCATATATGCTTCATTTACAAATACACCAGCAGAGCACAAATGGAAGAAACAGGCACCCCCTTCAAATCAGAGCCCAAGAAAGCAACTTGGGCAGCCCTGCAAGGCTGCACCCACACCCCACACCCCACACCCCACCCACCCCGGCCACCAGTTTCAACTAACTCCAGCTAAAATCTCTACGCACTCTCTACTCAAAACTGTCAGCTGCTGTTTCTCAAACCTATGGTGGCCGCGTGTCCTACTTTACGGAGAACAGTCCTCTATTCGAAGTGCTGTCAGAGGATAGCCCTCTATTCCAAGGCATCCTCTATTTGAAGAGCTGTCCAGTCCAAGTCCAGTTTAAAGATAAAGAACCATAAGAAGAGAGATCAGGGGCCTTGAAGTTGCCCATTGACAGTTAGCACCTGGGCCGCAGACTGGGCAGGCATAAAGGTCATAGAATCATAAAGTTGGAAGGGAACTTGGAGATCATCTAGTCCAACCTCCTGCTCAATGCAGGCTCTGCAGTGCAGGGTGCAGCTACAGCATCCCTGATAGATGACCATCCAGCCTCCGCTTAAACACCTCCAGTGAAGGAGAAGCTACCACCTCCCGAGGCAATCTGTTCCACCATTGAACAGCTGTCACTGTCAGGAAGTTTCTCATAGTATTTAGCCAAAATCGGCTTCCCTGCAATTTCCACCTCTTGGTTCTAGTCCTGCCCATTGGAGCAACAGAGAGCAACTCTGCTACATCTTCTGCATGGCAGCCTTTCAGATATTTGAGGACCACTATCATGTCTCCCCTTAATCTTCTCTTCTCCAGGCTATGCTTACCCAGCTCTTTCAACTGTTCCTACCAGGAATGTTCCAACTGACCAGGTCACCTAGTCAGTCTTTCCCACTATAGTGAGATGCACTGTATTTCTATTTAAATTATAGTTATTATTCCTAAATTTGCATTGATGCATATAAATTAGCACATGCAAATGTTATGCAAAATAGTATCTTCTTTTGTCCCCTTTTTTGGTTTCTTCAAACATTCCTGAAAGATGTTGATCTGTGTTTAGCTAAAGATGGCAACTTCAAAGCCCTTCCATTCCTGTTTCCCAGTAGGACTCTATCCCTTCTGTGCACTTGGAGAACGAAAGCCCATGAGAATCAGAGGAGCCAACAATATAAGAAAAGTCCCTTATCCTAATCTCCACACAGTTCCCCACTCTTAACCACAAAGTTGCACTTGATGAACCTTCGCTTTATTTTTAGCCTCTTACATTATGCAGTAGATGAGCCACAGTGAGATCTTGGGATTAACTTCTTCTAGAACACCTCTGTGTTGCTAATCAAACTAACCTTGGCTGTTAATTTTCACATCTTAGTCACTTTTCCAACCTCTCTCCACCTAATTGTTCCTGAGAACAAACTCCTTGATCACTCCTGCCTTCCCCCTTTCTCTCTCTCTCTTTAACCAAGCAGAGAAAATTGCAGTTTTAAGTACTTTTTTTCTCAACAGTGTGCCTTTCCATGTGATTGGAATTTGTGTGTGCATGTGTGTGTATACAGTAAATGTGCAGCTGTTACTCATTTGCTAAATGGAAGCCAGATGTCTTCAGTTGGGTGCGGGGGCAGGGAGAATCACACTTCTCCAGGGCTCAAACTGCAACATCTGCAACATTTGCCCCACCACCACCATTAGCACCGGCTGTCACAGCCAAGTCAGTGCATCCAATGTTACAGTTATTGAGATGGAGTGTATGGGATGTAGTGAGTGTCCTGGTTGGTCTTCCACTGGATAGTGCTATTGACATCACTCGGAACCAGTGACAATTCCTCTTCCCTGTGCCTGGCTCATGTTGTGACCTTTTCTTTCCCACTTCTAGCAACATAGGAGCATTAGTCCATCCAGCTCAGTATTGTCTACAGCAAGGGTGTTGAAGCACTTTCAGCCCGACGGTAGAATTCAATTTCAGAGAAGTTCTCAGGGGCCACTTTCCAGTGGAGGGTGGGCCTACAGTCAAAAAGCACAGGGCCAAAATACCAAACAAACCAGCATATTTTAGGGTAAAGCTCTTACAGCCATTACCTAAGCGTTAGGAGAGGCATTTTAGCCAGTTAGAATGTCGGGAAAGTTGTGTAAAAGCTAGGAAACCACCAAAATGATCAGTGGTCGGGGAAAATGGGTGGGACCAGGGGAAATGGGTGGGGCCGAGGGAAGGGGGCACAACCTTCTGAGGAACTGCAGAGAGCCAGATTGGAACCCCAGGCAAGCCAGACTTGGCCTGCGGGCCTGAGATTCAGCACCCCTGCTCTACACTGGCTGGCAGAGGTGGGTCTCCAGGGTTTCAGTCAGGAGTCTTTCCCAGCTTTACCTGGAGATGCCAAGGATTGAACCCAGGATCTTCTGCATGTGAAACATGTGCTTCATCACGGGGCCATCATCCCTCTTTGAAGGCATTGTGTTCTCTCATTATGCCTCTTCACAAACTAGCCTCCATCTGTAGACTAACTAGGTGGAGGCAGAACAGGACCTCACTTGCTGGGCTCATCCAGAACACTGCATGCCCCACCAGCCCCACCTCCGACTTCTGCATTTTGAGTTTAGCAGTCTGAAAAGGGAAGTCTACACATGTAGGCATCCGTGCGATCAGAATTTCCAAACACACTGAAGCCTACGCACGCACAGCTGTACACATATATAGGCTTCCCTTTTTAGAGGTCCACACTCAGCACACAGGCATATGGAACAGAGCTGGTGGGGCATGCAATCTTGTGAATTTGTGAAGAGGGCTCCAACCCGGGAGTTTTCAACTAGTCTTATTAAAAACAAGATTGGTGACAACCCACAGCTCCCCACTAGACTGTACCTCCATTTTGCAATGCTTTTTTTGCTACTTTTCATTTGGAGGCTAGGCTCTGTCCTGGTGGTGGGCGATCCTCCTACCACCCAACTTGCGGTGTGCTCAGCAAGCGCTGCCGCCACATCTGGTGAGCCGAACCAAAAGCGGGCGCCAGCCAAGATGCTTGCCAGACTTCCAGGTTCCCTCTGGAGCACTTTTTATGTAGAAAATGGCATGATACGTTAAAAGCAGCTGCAATCTGTGTACTTACTTGCACAAATCATGGCCATTTTAAACATATCCTAAGCCATTTTCTATTTTAAAAGCACTCCAGAGGGAACCTGGAAGTCGCTTCTCCGGCACGGCTCAGGAGAACACGAGTCGAGCTGGGGAAGCAGGTAGGTCGAGCGGAGCTTGGGGGGGGGGTCAAGCCCGGTGAGTTCACTGGACGGCCATCCCCCGAACGAGATCTGCACACATCCATACTCTGTCCTCCTCCCACCACCCCATATGATGGATGAGGTTTGTCCATTTCACTTTGTGCTAGGAAGAAGAATCATGGCTAAGACTCTAGTCAGTGGTACCCGAATCCATACCCAGAATATGGCCCTGAGCTCAGGAGCTAAAGATGGAGCTGAGAGTTTGGGATGCAGTCAGAGCCTGAAGGGCAGTAGGCTAATGATTCTGATCCAGACAAGGACAAGGCATCCAGGGATCCTAGCATTTATACCAGTTCTGGCCAATCAGCCTTCCCTAACATGGTGCCCTTCAGATGTGTTGAACTGAAACTCCCATTATTCCGGACCAGGATTCTTCTTGATCACACATGGACTTGTGTCCACAAAGAGCTCATTGTCCCAGCTATGTTTTTGCAGCAATTGTCAGCCCTGAATTTGGAATGCTTATGCCCCATTTTTCTTTGCCAGATCATATTGCAAACCAGAGAGAAATGATAAGAATGTGAGAAGTGTACCTCAGCTAGAGTTAGTGGCATAAAATGATGCAACATTCTGCAGCAGTCTGGATATTATCATACCTCACTGTACACCCAATTAAACACCTCCTAGAGCTCAGAATCACTTGGACAATGGGATTAAGTCCAAATGCCCCAAGTGCAGCAGATACTTGACCAAATGGCCCTCCTCTTCCCCCACTCTTTCTGTATTCATTATAAATGACCTATTACATAGTCTGAGGTAATGCAAGCTCCGGTCAGGGCTAACAAAGACATGGAGGGTGAGATCCTGCTTGTAGTGAACAATCCCATTAGGGAAGATTAATCACCTTTTAACTTGCATTTCTGCATCTTGGCTTGAACACCAAGAAGGCAGGGAGAGAAACATCCATCACATTACCCAAACAACATAGGAAACAGTTTCGAGCTGATGATATGCAGGGCATCACAGCAGCAACCTGTTTGGCCATAACAAAGGACTTTGTTCTTGAGAAAAACTCTGCTCAGTGGGAGGTCACCCCCACCCAAGAAGAAACATGGTAGGGTCAAAGCTCCAAGTGATGACAGACCTCACCTAGAGGATGCACACATGAACACCAAGAAGAGTTCACCACTAGGACAGAGCACTGGACTCAGGAAGGTGAACTTGGTGCTTTTGGAATTTTTTATAGGGATGTATGAAAAATTCGTTCCAGTTTGTTTTTGACAAACTGGATTTACCCAGTTTGCACCTTCCAGACTGAACACAGACTCAGACACAATCTGTGGTCGAAGTCCACCCATTTCTGAGCTTACAGTGTAATTTGTGGACCCAAAAAATGCATCCAACAGCATGCATACATTTGAAAAATGCACATAAAATGGGAGAAAAATGTGTACATTTCAAAGATGCATGCAATTGATGCATACATTGGGAAAAATACACACACAAATATGCATGGATTTTCATGCAAAAAGGAAACAAACAAAGCTTCCAATTTGATACGGACTTGAGTCAGAACGAGCTTCAAGAAGGAATTTAGAAAACCTTGGCAAGCTTGAGTTTTGCTGATTCACACATCCCTGAAAATTTAGGATCATATTTTGGCACCCTCCTCTTTAGTTGCCTCTCTTCCAAACATCTCTTAGGCAACACCATCAATGCAGAGGACCTGAGAAGCATGAGAAGGAACAGGTAAAAGGCCAACATTTGCCTGGGTTGTGATAAAATACAGCCATCTGGTACTTCTGAATTCCAAATCCCAGTTAAAGGGGGATCTTCAGAGAAAGCAAATGAGAGGAAGCTGCCTTATAAAGATGGTGATCTGTCCATCTAGCCCAGTATTGTTTACTCAGACTAGTAGTGGCTTCCCAGAGTCCCAGGCAGAGGTCTTTCCCATCAGCTGCTACCTGATCCTTTTCACTGGAGATGCTAAAACTGAACCTGGGATCTCCTGCCAAAATTTTATGTGGGAGAAACTGAAACTTACAGATTCGTCCATCCAGGCCCAGGGCTTTGAGTCCTTAACTTTCAAAAGTCTGGGTCGGAATCCCTGTGCATTCAGCAGATGACTATCTTACCTCTAAGACCATAAGAAGAGCCATGCTGGATCTGTCCAAGGGTGCATCTAGTCTAGCATTCTGTTCACACAGTGGCCAACCAGCTGCCCACGGGATCCCACAAGCAGGACATGAGTGCAACAGCACCCTCCCCCCCAAGTTCCCCAGCAACTGGTGTACATGGGCATATGACCTCTGATACTGGAGGAAGCATATTCAGGACTAGTGGCCACCAATGGCCAGGAATTTGTCCAATCCCCTTTTAAAGCCATCCAGATTGGTGGCCATCACTACATCTTGTGGAAGTGAATTCCATAGTTTATGACAGACGGAGAAAAATCTCTCCCTATCCACTTTCTCCATACCATGCATAATTTTGTACACCTATATCATATCTGCCCTTACTCGCCTTTTTTGTAAACTAAACAATCCCAGATGTTGTAATCTTTCCTCATAGGGGAGTTGCTCCAGCTCCTTGACCTCTCACGGAAATCTGTGAAAGATGCTCAGGTCTGCTTTCATTGGGCTCTATACTGCAGGAGGATACTTTGTCACCCTCCTGCACCATAGAGCTGCCTATATCCACCCCTGCACTAGAGAATTCTGTATCACCTTGCACTACTCAGCGCAAATCCTACTTGCCTTCATCCTTGCAGGGTCTGAGCATCCTGTACAGGTGCTTTTCCTGGTCCAGCAATGGGAAACCAACAGTCCCCTAATAACCCCCACAGCTGTGCCACCAGGTCCCGACACCAATTCTACTAGTTTCACCTGCTGCACATTCACAGTCAGCAGCTCACCTCCATAATAGCAGGTCTTCTCATGTTCCCTTATTCATTTCCCGGGGGGGGGGGGGAAGAATACTATTTATTTATCTTCTTATTTTTCTTTTTTGCATGACGAGTGAGTGAGAAAGAGACTGACAGCCCTGGCTCTGAGTGACTGCAGGCTAATACCAGATAATTGCTTCAAGCTGACATTCTGAAACACAGTGCAATTCCATACCATTACTCTGCTTTCATCACCAGAAGGAATCAGTCCACTGTAGTAAAAACCATGAGCGAGCCAGTGTGGTGTAGTGGTTAGAGTGTAGGACTGGGACTTGGGAGATCTGGGTTCTCGTCCCCGCTCAGCCATGAAGCTGACTGGATGACTTTGGGCCAGACACTGAATCTCAGCTTAACCTACCTCACAGGGTCATTATGAGGATAAAATGGAGAGGAGGAGGATTATGTAAGCTGCCTTGGGTTCCTTGCAGGGGGGAAAAAAGCAGGATATAAATACAATTAAATAAATAAATAAAGCACCACAGGGCAGGCCCCAAACTTGCAAAGTCCATTGTTCTCTAATTCATTAGTAGTTGCTAATAACACCACTATGTAATCCATTTTCTATATCAGCTTTCCCCAACCTGGCGCCCTCCAGTTGTGCTGTACCACAACTTCCATCACCCCAGCCAAGCAGTCATGGGCTGATGGGAGTTGTAGTCCAACACATCTAGACGACACCAGTTGGGGGAAGCTGTTCTAGTTCATTGCATACTATTCGATCAGAGCCTTTCCCAACCTGATGCACTCCAGATATTCTGCATCACACTTTCATCATCCCCTGCCAGCATAGTCCCCGTCCAATTAAGGAAACTTTTACAAGTAGCTCCTCAGCAGGCTATAAAGGGGTGGAGCACCTTCCCTATCAGGAAAGGCTAATGGCTAAGGCACTTGGAACTTCTTGGCTATGGCCGGGGAACATGATAGAGTCTCATAGGGATGGGGCAGAATTGTGTTTGGTCAGTATTTTTAAGAGAACCAAACTAATTTGCACTAGACCAATATGAAGATCAGAACACAGAAATTAATTTGTCAGAATTAAGACAAATTAATGGATGATAGGTCTACTGGTGGCTATTAGCTAAGTGGAAGCTCTAGGATCAGAGAAAGTATCACTTTGAATAGCATTTGGATTGCTCACTTCTCCACATTTTGAAATGCATTCTCAGCTCAAAAATGACAGACAAAAATGCATATATATTAGGGGAAATGTGTGTGTGTGTGTGTGTGTGTGTGTAAATTGGATTAAACAGACTTCTAACTGAATGCATGCAAAATGGTCATAGACTAGAAATAGTCTGATTTGTCCATCCCTAGATAAAAAGTTTCTAAAAGCATGGAGAAAGTGGAGAAAGAGCTTCCCCCCCCCGCTCTCCCTCACCCATATCACCAGTGGTCAGGGTCACCCAATGAAACTGATTTGTACTAGATTCACCAGGGGGGAAATGCATATTCTTTACACAATGCATATTAATTTATGGAATACACTGCCCCAAGATGTGTCAGTGGCCACCAGCATAAGTGGCTCTAAAAAGGAATTAAGACAAATTAATGGATGATAGGTCTACTGGTGGCTATTAGCTAAGTGGAAGCTCTAGGATCAGAGAAAGTATCACTTTGAATAGCAGTTGCTGAGGAGCCATGTTAGGGGGAAGCTATTTCCCTCATGCCCTGTTCATGGGCTTCTGGTTGCTCCTGTGGGAAACAGGTCTGGATCAGATAAATCTTTGGTATGACCCAGCTCTGCATGTAGATTTCATAGATCATAGAGTTGGAAGGAGCCTACAAGGCTATCGAGTCCAAGCCCCTGCTCAATGCAGGAAACTAGAGGAGGGGTCTCCCATCCAAGTAATAACCAGGCTTGACCCTGCTTAGCTTTCCACACTCAGACAAGCTGAGCCAGCGTGAGCCACAGGCCTGTATGTGTTCATAGGAAGGAAATTAAAAGTATTCCCAAAACAATCCTGCTGTTCTGAATGAAAAGAGAGTGGCCTTAGCTAAAGCATTTGCTTAGATCAGCCTTCCCCAACCTGGTGTCCTCCATATATTTTGTACTACAACTCCCATCATCCATGACAATTGGCCATGCTGGCTGGTGGGGGAAGATGGAAGTTGAAGTCCAAAACATCTGGAGGGCACCAGGTTGCAGAAGGTTCACGTTCCTCCCCACTCCCCAGTGCCCCCATGTGGAGGGAATCAACAACAACACCCCTTGAACTGTTGTAGTTTCTGACTTTCTTTGGGGGTGGGGTGTTGGGGTAAGAATGGAGCCAAAGATCCTGTGGATCCTTAGGTGGATCCTTGGCCACCCCAACATAACACCAAACTGCCCTATTTTTGGCCCCACCACTGGTGGAGCACTGCCACTGTGGCAGTCATAGCAGTGTAAATCTCTACCACTGTAAGGACATAAGAAGAGACATGCTGGATCAGACCAAGGGTCCATCTAGTCCAGCATTCTGTTCACACAGTGGCCAACCAGCAGCACACAGGAAACCCAAAAGCAGGACAGGAGTGCAACAGCACCTTCCTGACCATGTTCCCCCGCAACCAGAGTACATAGGCATACTGCTGCTGATACTGGAGGAAGCATATAGGCAATCAGGACTAGTATCCATTGATACCCTTATCCTCCATGAATCTGTCCAGTCCCCTTTTAAAGCTGTCCAAATTGGTGGCCATCACTACATCTTATGGAAGCGAATTCCATAGTTTATGTGCTGTGTGAAGAAGTACTTCCTTTTATCTGTCCTGAATCTCCCACCAATCAGCTTCATGGGATGACCCAAGGTTCTAGTATTATGATAGAGGGAGAAAAGGTCTCTCTGTCCACTTTCTCCACACCATGCATAATTTTGTACACCTCTATCATTTCTCCTCTTACTCGCCTTTTTTCTAAGCTAAACAATCCCAGCTGCTGCAACCTTTCCTCACAGGGGAAATCTCTGCCACTGTCCAGGGAGGACTTTCCAGCAGTGGACCTCCCTCTCTCCATGGACAGACCTCCCTTTCCACCAGTGGATGAAGGTCCACCACATTCAATGGCATCTCAGCCAGCTGGTAACATAAGATTGCTTCCTTAATGACTATATTGGAAAATATTACACAGACGGAAAGGACAAGCAATTCAAATGCAAGTTTCCATGTTTATTTTCTCAGTAGATTACCTTCCAAAAGTCACTGCACACAGAGGGAAAAAAATACCTGCCAAATCTGTCCAGAGGAGCTTTGTTTTAAAACCAACATCTTGGCCCTGAGCTTTTGATCTTTGCTGAGCTGAGAATATGACACTCAGGAAGAGTTTACTTTTGTGTTCCCTTGTCAATTAGTGGTGACTTCCAACAACTTGCTAGTGGTGACTCGCATGATGGAAAGCTCTCTTCCTGTCCTGGTGAAGATACATTACATGGCATTTATTGTGGTTATTTGCAGCAGAGTCTATCGAATTAATGGTTGCCCAGTGGAAAACTGCTGATTCAGGACTTCAGGTCCAAATGAGCCCAGAGCTGTGTGTGTGTAACCTTTGCAACAGCTATAGAAGGAGAGTCATTATTTAGAGCAATGCTGTCAATTTAGCTCAGGAGGAGTATATAAAGAAGCAGCTTCTTAAATGAAATTGAGGCTTCTCTTCCTTGATGATAAACAATTTAGGTCCACTTTCTGCGCCTACAAAATGGCAATATCTAATGAAAATGGGAAGTCCAGCCAGGCTATAAACAGAAGGTGAAACTGGGCACTGAAAAAGAACAGGGAACAATTAGACTGCCGTAGCACAGGAAAAACAGCTCTAACTCCAACTTCCCAAACCGGTGCTCTCCAGATGTTTTTGGACTACAAGTCTCATCACTCCTGACCACTGGCCACTCTGGCAGGGGCCTGTGGGAGTCATGGTGCAAAACATGTGGAGGACACCAGCTTGGGGAAGTTTGCTCTAATTTAACAAATCAAGGAACCCAACTGTGGCACAGGCTCAAAGTCGGAATTGTGGATGCTTCTCCAAATGTCAAGATTCAGTTCTAGAAATGCACAGGTAATTTTACCATTCATCGTCACCTGACTGGAGGGTTTTTTTGCCATACATCAGTGCTCACGCTAAGCACCCAAGGATCAGGGGGATGGGCTGAGGGAAAGATCTGCCACTTTGTGAGATGCTGGTTCACTAGCAAAAATTCAGTGGCTTCCCACTGTGTGTTCTGCCATCCACGAATGGAAGATTTGGGTCCCCATGGCTCAAACCTTAAGCAACAGTCATTCATATTCACAGGGCAAAAATAATGCACTATGTGAGTAACAAACATTACTCGCTCTCGTTTCACTCTCTCTCTCTCTTGTTCTCAGGGTTACACACATTCTCAAACTGCAGTCAATGGACTTGTCAGTACAGGGTAGTTGGTCTTAATGCTCCTCAGGAGTCATGCTACTATTTAATAAGACTGTTTCCCCAAATGTATTTTCTCATACAGCCTACAGCAGCTTTCTAAACTGTCCTAAGTGATGGCAGAACCACAGGGTTTTGTAAGCAAGGAGGGGAAATGAAAACTGCCCAGAGCCAAATAGAGCTTGTGATCTTGGAAAACCTCTTTGTGGGATTAATTTGGAAAGGAGTCGAAGAGGGTGGGAGGCAGCAAGAATGAAATAGATTCTTCTTCTAACTTCATTTGTGTTTTGCTCCTTGATCTGGGGGGGGGGGGTGTTTGTGAGTGTGTGTGTGTGTGTGTGTCACCTGCAGAGCCACAGCACCATCTAGTGGGATTGAAATGAAACAAGGACATTCCTCATTTTGCTGTTTGAGAGCTTACTGAGCTTTTTCACAGCTCCAGTTTTCTAGCGGGTTAAAAAATATCTCCATTACATCAACTGAAATTTTTTTACCTTTAAAAAAGAAGAAAAAAATTATTCATTTTAGCTCTTTTATAGAAGAGACAACAAACAAGTCTCTATTTATAATTGCCCAAACTCATCACTGTTAACATAAACATTGGGGGCCTCTTCAGAAATAGAGATGTGTGGGCAGGGAACCATCTGCCCAGTATGTTGCCTGCCAGCAGCAATATTCTGGCTGTAAAAACATGAATTTGGAGGTCTCGCGTGTTCTTAAAACGGTCTACACAATCACAACCCAATCTATTGGATTTCAGGGGTCTGGGGAAAGAGGCACGGCCGTTTTTAACGTATCTTATGCCATTTGCTACATTAAAAATGTAGCACCGGGAACCCAGAAGTCGTTTCCTTGGCTCAGCTCACGAGAACACGAGTCCAGCTGGGGAAGCAGGTAGAGCGAGCAGAGCTCGGGGGGTCGAGCCCGGCGAGTTCACCAGACTTCCACCCCCCAATCGAGCTCCACACACATCCCTTAAGTCTTAAAGATGTTTGTCCCATATTTCATTCGCATTACTCCTCAAGAAAAAAATACTCTGCATACCAAATACTGGAGGGAAATTGACTGGTGGTTAGTGTTTCCCACTGATGGCAGATAGAGGTGAGACTTCGATGACAACTGTTACTTATTAACAATGAGAAAACCTTAGAAAATATATGTGGTATAGCCTTCACGGAGCTGTATGGATGCCATTGGAATGCACATGGGGAATTACATTTTTTTTTAACATGACCAGACATTAAACATTTTCCTGCATATGCAATTAGTGATACTAGAGGAATTTGATCTTTGTGAATTTCAATTCAAACTGACCTAGGGATATGGGAGAAATTAGTTCAGTTTGTATTTTAATACAAGTTTATCCAATGTTGCACTTTTGGACCACTAGGCAAAGCAAAACAATTATCTTCCAAAATTCGCACTTGTCCGAATTTTACAATGGATTTCTCCGATTTTAAAAAAATGCATACAAAAATGCACATATTAGGGTAATGTTAAAAAAATGCATTGCAAACGATGTGTATATTAGGCATGCAAAAGATGTGCACCTTAGGCAAAAGCACATACAAAAATGCATGTAGTAGGAGAAACGTGCACAAAAAAGCTTATGAATGTTCATGTGAAGTTTATAAAAAAGTTCAGGCTGAACCAAATTTATGGCTGGGGAATTTCTCAAAGTTTGAGATGAACCGAATTTAAGATAGGAAATTCACTGAAATTCACAGAATCGCCCATCCCTAAAAATCCATAGTACAGGAATAAGTTGCAGATCAGAACTTAGTTATCCATTGACTTTTGTGCTTCCTGAATCATCTGACACAGTAGGGTGGATCGTATCGCCTCGTGGGGCGTAGTGGGCCGAAATCAGCCCCGCTCACACCCGCGCGAGGCTCGTGCGGGCCTACCTGAATCTGGCGGCGCCCACGCTGGTCCGTCATGTCACTTCCGTCACGCTGGAAATGACATGACGGGACCCTGCGCCGGCGTGCTGGACCCCGGCGCAGGGTCCCGTTGCGTCACTTCCGGCGTGCCGGAAGTGATGCAACGGGACCAGTGCGGCCGGCGCCGGCAGCTCGAGTGGCACGGAGAACAGCTCAGCGCCGCTCAGAAGAACGAGGCATGGGGCTGCCACCGTGGAGAGGAGAGGCGGCAGCGAGGCGGCCCCCCGGGCAGGTCCGTCCCCACCTCTACCTCAGCTCAAAAAAGAAAGAATAACAATATATTAAAAATGCAAATTTTAATAGAAAAAGAAAAAACATTTAGAAACATGTAGAGCCAGGGTGGCATAGTGGTGAGAGTGTTGGACTGGGACTTGGGAGATCCAGGTTCTAGTCCCTGCTCAGCCATGAAACTCACTGGGTGACTCTGGGCCAGTCACTGACTCTCAGCCTAACCTACCTCACAGGGTTGTTGTGAGGATAAAATGGAGAGGGGGAGGGGGATTATGTAAGCCACCTTGGGTTCCTTGCAGGAAAAAAGGTGGGGTATAAATATAATAAATAAATAAAGCATGTATTCTTAGAAAAATATATTTAAAAATAAATATTTGAACATGCATTTCCATGTAGATTTCTTTTCTTTTCTTTTTTAACTATCACAGATCAATGCAGAAATAGGATAGAACAAACTTAGGGTGAATACATATAAAAGTGATATGTACTGGAAACTATACTGATTTGTCCATGCTTATGTATAATCGAAGTATTTTCGAGAAAGATTCTAATGTGTGGTGCATACAAAGATGTGATCCCCACATGTTAATTCTGAGGTCATACGATCCTGTGAAGGTTGCATTATATGCCCTTTCTAAACATACAAACCTTGTGCCAGTGACAGACACTTCTAATGTGGTTGTACGTGGCTTTCTTAGCCCACTACCCTTTGGTTGGAGTTTTCTCCACTACAGGATATGCTATGCCGAACTTGAGATCTCCATTAAGGGACTTACATAAGGGGATCCCTGTGCAAACTCTTCATGCTGAAAGGTATGTCATTCTTCCTACTGTACTGTATGTCTCTATATAAAAATCCATAAAGCACTCACCTCTGAAAGGTACCATGTTCAGTCAGAGCTCTGACATGTCTGTTTGTCCGTGTCCCCCCCGCTCCTCACCTTAAGCACTGGAAAATAACTTTGATTTCCTTTTCTAAAGATGGAAGTATACAGCACTGAATCAGTGGAATCATAGTTTAATACATACAGTTTGGCTGGGGTTTTTAACACTTCCTCGGATGGAATGTTCTCTGTGATGGGTTCCCTAGCTCCATGTCTACTCTAATTTTAAATGGTCAATTGTTTTTACCTCACTTCAGAACTTCTGTAGCTTACTAAAGTCAGTGATTCACTGAGCTGTTTCTCCCATGCCACGATGCTCTGGCACAACTCCCATCTATTTCAAATGGACTTGTGTAGCAGAACATTCCACCCACTGGGTTGGATACAGACTTAGTCATACTTGGAGTAAAGCCATTGAAATCAATGGGATTCAGGTTTGTCATGACTAACTTAAGCCCCATTGATTTCAACTAATCTACTTGAAGTATGGAAAAGCCTGCATCCAACCTACAGTTTATATTTATTTATTTATTTATTTATTTATTTATTTTATTTCATTTTTATACCGCCCAATAGCTGAAGCTCTCTGGGCGGTTTACAACAATTAACAAGACAGTCCCTGCCCGCAGGCTTACAATCTAAAAAGACACGACACACAAGGAAAAAGGAATGGGGAGGGAAGAAGGGGGAATATTAATGAATACTCCTGGCAGGGCTGGTGGAATGGCCCTGCGCTCCTGCTCATCTCCCTCCTCTCAGCCTGCTGGAATGGCTGCTGGTGGCGGCAGCTGAGGGAGGAGGAGCCTTCTGCCTTATTATATCCTTCCTAGATTGGGATTGACCATGTTTCATTCAGATCTGTTGAATACTTGTACCTCTAATATCTTGTGGAAATCCCAAGAAACTTCTCTTTTCTTTTTTGGGGGAAAAATGCTCTCTGAGCAACAATAATGCCAACAACATACTTATAGTAAGTTTCTACAAAATTTCTAGCTCTCAATCTTCAGAGATCAGCTCAAATATAGATGAGGGACCATAGCTCAGTGATAGAGCACATGCTTTGTATGCAGGAGGTCCCAGGTTCAATCCCTGGCATCTTCAGCAGTTATAAGGATCGTGTAGCAGGCGATGGGAAACACCTCTGCCTGAGATGCTGGCCATTCAGAGGAGACCAGCCTTCCCCAACCTGGTGCGCTCCAGGTATTTTGGGCTTAAACTCCCATCACATTTAGCCAGCACCAGTAATGCTGGGAGTTGTAGTCCAAAACATCTGGAAAGGACCCGGTTGGGGAAGACTGGAGTAGACAAGACAGGGTTAGATGGACAAATGGTACAACCTGGTATAAAGCAGCTTCCTATGACTATGTGATGGCAACATTTCCCAGACACTCAGTGAGCCTACTTCTGTTCTAAACTTCGCCTGGGATTTCTCTTCCCTTGATCTTGTAAAACAAGATCTTGTAAAACACAAACGAATCCAAAATTATAATAAACCAACCCACAATTGGAGCTGACTGGAAAAATGGTCTGTGCCTTTATCAGTGGGTGATACTCTTCCCAGAACAGAGATAAACATTAGCACCTGTTAATGTATGCAGATCAAGCTGCTGTTAAAGGCACAGGCATGATGGTCAGTAGCTACTCTATTCCAAGTTGGCAAGATATGCTCTGGAGGTTTTTAGCTATTTAACATTATTAGTGCCAGGCCCGCTGCAGTATTTTGCAGTCTTCTGTTCACTTGAGGAAAGATCTGTGGCAGATGAACTATAAAAGACACAGATGCTTCCTAGGGCCCTACCAATCACATGACTGATGGTCTGTGATGCCTGCCATCCATCTTCATCATTCACCTGAGATCAGCAGGGCAGGGATGTAGCAGTTGGAAGGTCATTTAGCACAATTTGGAGGCAAAAAGGGGCCGCTGTGACAGATAGTTATGAGAAATCAGCAAACCTGACGGAGGCTTTTATTGGGCCAAGTGAGGCAATTAAGTCAGAAAGCAGGAGCACAGGAAAGATGGATAGGCCCCTGGCCATGCTTCTTTGGAGATGACGGTCCCATGTCCATTTGAAAGGAACAATTTATGTTTGGCAGGTGCCTTATTGATACTGGAGTCAAGCAAGTTATTTTAGATGTGGGGCTAGCTTCAGGACCTTGGAGAGTTCATCATGCTCTCAGGTTGGAAACATGTAACTTTTATTTATTTATTTATTTATTATATTTATACCCCACCTTTTTTACTGCAAGGAACCCAAGGCAGCTTACATAATCCTCCTCCTCTCCATGTTATCCTCACAACAACCCTGTGAGGTAGGTTAGGCTGAGAGTCAGTGACTGGCCCAAAGTCACCCAGTGAGTTTCATGGCCGAGCAGGGACTAGAGCCCGGATCTCCCGAGTCCCAGTTTAACACTCTCACCACTATGCCACACTGGCTCTCTAGGGTTGTTGGAGAAATACACAATGGAGTCTGGATTTCTATTAATCCAGCCCATGGATTCCGCAACAGACTGTTTTTCTCTGAGTCACGTGGATTCCACGGACTTGAGGCCCAGTTTTTTATTTTCTGGAATTGTTTGCAAATTTAGCTGAAGAAAAATACAAAACAAAACAAACACTGACAGAAAATGTGTATTCCCCCCCCCATAGGCAAAAGTATGAAAATGCAGATGGGGGGATTTGCACATTTGCGCAAATGCACATTATAGGAAGTGTACATTTGCGCAAGTGCGCACTTTCCAATGTGAACACAAGTTTGGGAAATTGAGAAAAATCTGATTTTTACCAAACTCACAAAGTTCTTCACATTCAGGGGGGAAAGTGCTTGAGATTTTAAAAATTCAAATGTGGGTGAAAATGAAACAGAGATTCGCCAATCCCTAGTCTGCAGGCCTCATTAGGTGTGCAAATATCTCTAGGCCAGTCATCCCCAACCTGGTGCCCTCCAGTTATTTTGGACTACTACTCACAGCATTCCTGACTATTGGACATGCTAGCTGGGGCTGATGGGAGTTGAAGTCCAATGCATCTGGAGGGCACCCAGTTGGAGTAGGCTGCTCTAGGCACAGGTGTCAGTTCATTTTGTATAAGAATGCAAAAGGACAGGATACTTCAAGCATCCCAACTCTTGATTGGCCTGCTTTAATATGCAACCTTGCCAAAATAGGTTTTCCCCAGTATAGCCATCCCTGCAGAAGGAAGAGCTTTGATGGAAACTTCTAGAAACATACTGACTATGGACTCCAGGATTCCAGAAGTCTTAATAAGGGGCAAAGTTTGATTTCTTCTCTGAGACCTTCCTACCCCATCGTTTCTGTAAGTCTTGATCTGGCCTTCCAGAAGATCCACCATCCTGACCTTCTAGTCCCATGAGAGCAATGAACAAAACTGCATAAGTGGCCACAAGCAAATTGATTTCTTGTCCGACTTTAAATAGTTACAGAAGTGCCCTATGGCTTCTCAGCAAGAGTGAGCAATTTAGGAATGGCTTGGTTTAATTTCCTATCCCTCCCTGGCTGGACCATCTGGTGGTCAGCAGGAAGAAAGAGAATGTGGCTGAAGTAATTGAGCTTCCCTAAACACATTTCTTGATAGAGTGAGCTTGGAGAAAGCCTGTGCTAGCTTATGCAGTTATTTAACATTACTGTCTATGAAAGTGACATTTGCACCAATCAAACCAACACCATCTAATCAAAGCCATGTCATAAGCGCTGCCACTGATGGTTGTATTACTCAAACTTAGGGGGTCACAATTTTTAGTGCCATGAACAGAGTAGTTCTGAACATCAGAATTGAGTTATAAAGGAAACCTGCCACTTCCAATCAATACTGAGCTCTGCTGCAGGCTAGAGGGAATGACAGGTGGCAGACTTGCCTGCTGCATTGAATGAAATATTAGATAATCCTGGGAGTGTTGCACTACAGTTGGGAGGGGGAAATGGGGGAGAGGAGACTATAACATAGTATATAGATGACTCACCTCTGTTGGGGATTCCCCCCCTCCTGTTTCAGATTCACTATTGAACCAGTGTGAGCATTTGAGCATGCTCCAGATCTTGAACTGGACAACTGATGGAATGTTAGGAGGGTATGCCACACCACCCAGCTCGGGCTAATGGACAGAACAGCAGAGACCTGCTGCACCACCCATTGGAGCTTCTTTGCACCACTGGCCAGAGTAGGTCAGCTGATATCCCCTGATCCTAGGGATGGGGGAGAAATTTGTTCAGCTTGCACATCAATTTTAATGTGAACTTACCTAATTTTGCACTTCCAAACCAATACATGAACCAAAACTCAGTTATCCTTCAAAATTCACACTTCTCCAAATTTTGCAATGGAGTTCTACAACCAGAAAATGTATATATTAGTGAAAATACATTATATCAGGAAAATAGCTTGCAAAATATGTATATCTTAGGCAAAATGGCTTACAAAAATGCATGTATCGGGAGAAATGCACATTAAAATGTGTATATATTTTCATGCAAACTGATAAAAAATAAAATGCTCAAAGTTTGAGATGAACTGAATTTAAGACTGAAAAAAATACTCAAAGTTCAGGACAAATAGAACTTAAGATTGGAAAAATGAGAAACTGGGGGGGTGCAATTCAATTGGAATGCCCATATCCCTCCAAACTCAGAGGATTATGCGCATCCTATGCAGGACTGGAGGAGCATGGAAGCGAATGTCACCCCCACGCTCCTCCCACCCTGCAAAATACTTCGACAGCTGATTTTGGAGGCTGAGGCATTGCCAGGATACTTTGTATCATGGTGGTGCCTGTCTCCTCCACTCCCGCCCCAATGCCCACAAAACCCCTCAGAGAAGTAGTTGGCATGGTTCTTTCCATGCTGGCTGCAGGGGGGAGGGGCTCCAAACTTGGAGTCCCAGCTCCAACCTCGGTCCAAGTTTCCGAGGTCAGAGTTTGAACTTCGAAACATCCTATGTCCATGAAGATGCTGTCTAGCATCCACAGGATTACGCTGCCCAAGAAACCAAAATTGACAGATTTGTCCATCCATAGTGTACACATAGAGTTGCTAAAAGAGTTATTTCCGACAAAACTAGTGCCGCCAAATTCTACCCAAAGTGAAATTTGAGGCAAATTTGGAGGTTCCATCTTGGGCAAAACATTTGAGGATTTCTGAAGGAAACTTGAATTGACTGGTGAAATTTCCCAGGAAGGATCCTGCACATCCTTGAACTCTGCCCTTGGTTTATGTCACACAAAGACCACACACAGGGCTGGCTGCCTCAGGATGGAAGAGGCTTTCTACAGCTGCAACAAAGAGTGGCAGCAGGGAAGGGTTGAACCATGATGAAGTCCCTTCCACAGGTTAGTAATACTGTGGTTCTACATGAGGAATACAATATTGGAAACAGAATTAACCTAAAATGATTGTATGAGATATTAAGGTTTGCTGTTTTTTGGCTACTATCCTATGCACACTTACCTTTATGCAATTTGTGTAAATTCCAGCCACAATCTGCATAAATTCCAGCCAAAATTTATTCAATTTGTATAAATACTGGCTGCAAATTGCAGCTGGAATTTATGCAAATTTCCCTGGCTTAAAAAAAAAAAAAAGCAAATCGTGGCCCACTTTAAAAGCAGAAGAAGCCATGGAAAAAACCACAGCTCGGCCTTCTTTTGGCTCTTGAGTCAGCAAATTGCCAAAAGTCTGGATGTTATCGTGGGGTGTTACCTGGTCCTGGGGGCAGCTTGCCTCTCCGTGGTGAGCCGCCTGCGCCAGTTGCACTGGTCCCGGTGCGTCACTTCCGGCACTGGACCCCCGCACATAAACAGCCCTGTTGCCCTGGTTCAAACAGCACTCAAATAGCCCTGTTGCCCTGGTTTCTCCGTAAAAAACATAGCACGGGGGTCCAGCGCACCGGCGCAGGGTCCCGTCGCGTCAGTTCCGGCCTGCTGGAAGTGACGCACTGGAACCAGCTCAGCCAGTGCGGGCGGCTCACCACGGAGAGGCAAGCCGCCCTCGGGACCAGGTAACGCCCCGCGAGCCTCCGGCAGGCGTGAGCGGGGCCAATTTCAGCCCGCTACGCCCACCACGAGGCGATCTGCACACCCCTAATTCTAGCACTCTGACACCGGAGAATCTAATCAGTGAGATCCTTTACAGCAATTCCCACAGCATAATTGGTTACAGTCTTCAGAAATCACATAGCTGATGGCATTTTGCTACAGGCTCTTGAAATTGTTCTACATCAAGGTAGGGGACTGGAATGTCTCTTAAGGACCAAATTCCCCAACATTCCACCCCAAGGGAAGGATTGGAGCCAATCCCTAATTCTCCTCAGACAAGGGAAGGATTGGAGCCAATTCCAGATGCTCCTGTGACAAGGGAAGGGAAACAGGCCTGACTAACCCACACATCCCCATAGAGAGCTGAACCAACCTTGCCACTGAGTTGGAACCTCTGGGGTGCCGTATGTCTTGGCCTTAGGATCTGAGCAACTCCTAGCTGCTCCTGTGACAAGGGAGGGAATCTAGAAGGGGACCTGAACCAGCATGCACACTTCCACAGAAGTCAAGACCAACCCTGCCACTTCAGTTGCCCCCTCTGGGTATTGTGCATCCAGGCTTCTCGACAATCAGGGTCCAGAACAAGATCAGACTTGAGTCCAAAGTACTTCCCCACACACAGAGATTCCAACATCTAAAGCTCCCAGCCTTGGAATCTCTACGCCACATGGGTCGAGGCATAGGAAAGTCCAGAAGTTAGGAAATAGCCCCAACCCCAAGCCAGTCAGACTCTGGGCTCCTCGACGAAGACACATCCGTAGCCATGAGAAGACACAGTCTATGAATAGTACGACAGCCCTTTTCATGGCAGGTTCTTGACAGTAAAAGTCCAAGGAGAATAAAGTCCAAATTAGATAGAGTCCATGTGCAGAGTGCTCCCAATAGTTCAGTCAGTGCTAGATCCAAACAGAAGGATGCAGACGGGGAAGACGAGAGAGATGTTCCTAGCAAAGGCTCTGGACACTAAGCACTGACTTAAAAGCGAAGGTGTGGCCATCTTAACCCTCCTTCCAAACCACTAATTGACAAGGGAACTGGCCCATCCACAAGGCCCCTATCCCACCTGGATGTCTCCCTTCTGCCCTTCAGGGCTGAGGCTTCAATCAGAGTGACACCTCTGCAAACCACCCCTCCCCTCTCCTGAAGTTCCCAGAGAAGGCTGCCAGCTCCTATCTCTGCAAGGTCAAAGTTGCAGCTGGACGGGGGAGACAACTCAACTCCCGCCTGCTTTCTCCTGAGAACTCTGACAGTAATAAGCTCACACTGGTCTTGACATTCCACAGACTGACCAGGCCCCAAATCCTTCCAAACTACTGCTGACCAGTTTCTGGTTATGAACTATGAACCACTGTATGACTGACACTGAACCCCCACACTAGCTTAGCCATTTCCATATAGCTAAGGTGACTGATGGAGGGTAACAGGAGAGAAATAAAACTATTCTTCCAGAGATGGGTGTGCAATTCTGGCATAAGGGTACTTACGTGGTTTTGTTTTTCACTTACACAGACACTAATATATAAGAAAAGTCTCCCATAGATCTTTTTTTCCTGTGGCGGGCAAGGCTAGTTCATATATCGTATGAACCCAAGTTCCCAAGAGGTTAAGATTCAGAAATTAATTTGCATGCATGATGACCAATCCATGTAGATGTGGGGACCATTATTTATTTAGAGGGTGAAGAATATCCCACTCCAAGCAGTCAGGAGAACTCTTTTGCATTCTGTTGCTGTTATGACTACAAACTAGGGCTACATAGAATTTTTGCCCACAAAAAGGTGATAAAAGACTGTTTGGGAAGATATTGCATGAAACTTGGTTGCTTATTTTTTCCCCATGCACTGTTCACCTCACCACCTGTTTGTAGCTGCTTCTTTCACTGACTTGCAGACTCTTTGCCATTTAAAAAAAATGCTTTTCTTCCAGAGTTGTTCCTTGACATCAGTGATCATACAGAACACGTAACAATGGCATGTTGTCATGTAGCTATTTGATCAGATTTGGCTATGCGATAATCGCACAAAGTTATATCAGAGCGAGGGCAGCTAGTATACCCCTCACTCTGAATAGTTTCCCTGACAGCACCATGTAGCCAATCAGATTTGATGACTACACAGTGGCATTAAAAAGCCAAATCAGAATGAGGGCAATTCTTCCTACCCTGAAGGGGTAAACATTTTTGCTCTGTTTTACAGGCCTTCCGGAAAAATGGCTGAAATGAAGGAGGGTTCATTTTGTAAAATGTTCCCCTGTTTTAGCTTAGCCCTGTTTGGAAGATGGATTTACAAAAAGCCCCTCGGTCATTCTAGAAGATATCCCTTTGGGAACCATTATTACAAGGGCTATCCTGGAATTTGTGCAACTGAGATCACTCTCTACAAGTGTGGTTTTCCACAAGTGGACTGGGGGAGTACAGATTCAGTGTAGAGATATTAAGAACCTAAAGGGAATCCATTCCCCTCGTATCCTCGTCAGCACTTTCCTTCAGTTGACTCCTGGGGCATATTCGCACCATAGATTTGAACTGTTTTCATAACCATTTCCTTTTCCAGGGAACCCCTGGATTTGTCGTTAGTCATTTACAGTGTAGATGGACACCAAGAGAACAGGACAGATATGAGGGAGGATACCTTTAGGTCTGGATTGGGGTGCCTACAACCCATAGGCCAAATCCACCCCACTTCCCAATATCATCCAGTCCATGGACGAACAACCCTGCTCCCCCTCCCTCTCCTCTTGCACCTGGGATTACATGCGTATATCAAGCAACACACACAAGAGCTCTGCAAATCCAAAAGCGGGCCCAGCGTTAAAGGTCAGGCACCTGCTGAGGGTCTGCATCTTAGCAGGGGCCTACTGACGAGATCCCTGGAGTTGCGCTTCCTCTTCACCATTGCAATGTGTCTGTTCACCTGCCTCTCACTCTGGCCCAGACAATGGGGGGGGGAGGGGGGAGGAGGAGGAGGGGGAGGAGCCATAGATGCCACTGCCTACTTGCTCACTGGCTCTCTACCTGTCAAAAAAGCTAGTGGTAGCAATTTTTAAAAACAAATATTCCACCTTGCCTCACAAGGAGCCCAGGGTGGGATATAAATGAGGGTAGGGTTTGGTGTGTCCTGCTCAGTTATGGCATAATTCACATAAATGGAATTACATCTCTTTCAAATAAACTGGGTATTTCCAATGGGTTTTATAAACAGATTTGAAGACTACTATTGGGTAAAATTGAGCAGCTAAAAGGTTTATTCACACACAGTTAATGAAGCAGGTGCAGATTTATTTCCTGCATGCCAGAACCTTTCCATGCTTATTGCTTTTGGTATCAATAAGTAATAAGTTGAGCACATTAGAAATGAACGGGCAGTAATTAAACACCTGCAATAAAAAGGGCTTTTGCAAAGTAAATGAAGCTGAAATGCACCGGCAATGAAATTACAGAGGTCACCCAGCCCAGGCACAAAGAAATTGCCGCTGATAGCAACAGGCAAGATTATGGACATGCAGCTTCTCAGTTTGAATCCTGCCATAGTAGAAGGACCAGTGGTTACACGTATGACCTGGTAATGTGGTGCAAGGATAATATGGAGCACTGAAGCATGTAAGTTAAATGTTCCTGTGTGTTGAAAGACAGAAGGCATTTGCACTGCTGCCAAATTCTGCCTGAACTGGATTCTAGGGTGGATTCCCGGACAGGAAACAGCATACAAAATAAAGTGTAATGTGGCTAGGAGGCATAAGTCTCACAGGACCTCTGAGACAGTGTGGGATCAACAATGTCATTGATATTGCACCATACTAGAGGACTCCAACAGCACCCAGGCATGTACACTATGGCCTAGGAAGGCCTGGTGATATCCTTACACCTTGCCAGGCCTCTCTACGTATACTCCAAGGCCTGCCCTGCAGCCTACAGTTCTTGACATTCTGAACTCTGACCCCAAGTGGATTCCAAAGTTGATCCATATTCTAGATCTATCCCAGATTTAGTGGTGATCTGAAACCAATTTTCTTTGGTGGGCCACCAAAGCAATTCAGAGCAGAAATAGAAGGTTCTGACATCACTGTCCCCGTTTGCTTCACCAATGTAAACATGACACACATACTGTGTTACCATTACTCAACAGTGGCATTATGATTTCAATCCAAGTTCAGCGATGGTCTCACCATCTTCACTGTCCCCAGCTGCAAAGTGGGTGTAATGCTGACCTGCCTCACTTATTTTGCTAATTAATGAGAACAGTAAATGTATTCAATGGATAGCAATTACTATGACAAATGCTGCCAAATTCTGTGCAAAGAGCCTTGCAGCCACCCTACAATCATTGGATGAAGGGCGGGATAAATAAATAAACATTCTTCTACTCCCAAACACAATCAAATCCTTCTTACTAAAACAATCCTGTTGATAGGGTGGAAGATTTTTGTGTTTGCCATTGAAAAATGTAGGCCCAATTCAAATATCACCTTTGCTGCATGGCTGCAGTTCAAACATCACATTGGGAGCTTCAGTATATCTCAAGGAGCGCCTCCAGCAACATCAAGTAGGCCGCTCAACAGGCTTTCTCCCTGTCCCATCAGCCAGAGAAACCAGGCTGGTGGGGACTAGGAGGAGGGCCTTTTCTGTGGCAGCCCCCAATTTATGGAACTCTCTCCCCAGTGACCTCCGCCATGCCCCTTCCTTGATTAGCTTCCGCCAGGAATTAAAAACGTGGCTTTTCAGGCGGGAATATGGGGTGGGTTAGGATTTTTAAGTTTTGTACTGTTTTTAATTGTGTTTTATACTGTGTGTGTGTGTGTGTGTGTGTCCCCCTTGTATTTTATTGCATTGTACATCGCTCAGAGTGGCCGGATGTCTGGCCAGATGATGGGCGATTCATAAATATAATAAATAAATAAATAAATATGGATCACCTAAATCCATATCCATACCCAGCCAGCATGGCTAATGGCAAGGGATTCTGGGAGCTGTAGTCCAGCAACATCTGGGGACCCAAGGTTGGAGAGCCCTGATCTACAGGTACCTAAATCTGCATTCCTACATACCTGAGGTTTGACACTTCCTCTTACCACCACCGCCCCGCATGACTCAGCCATATGTTAACTAAGGTACATGCATGATCAGGTCACCTCGGGCTATTGATTGGTCAGTTTGAATTTCTGACACCGCCCTGAGAGTTTCCTGTCCTTCACAGAAATACCTTTGGTTGTAAAATCTTGCTTTGTCATCCGTGCTGCTGCTAAGAGTCAAAATTGGACACTTCCCCGCCACAGAGTCCCAGGTGCTCCCAACTCCACCTGCAAGCTGCTTTGATACCATGAGCTATTCTAGAGGATTTAGGTTCCTGATCAGTAAGCTTTAGGGTGTCTCTACATGAGGCATTTATCGTGTGCTCATGATCCCACACTCACAGAAGTTTTCGGGGTCTTTTCACAATGTCATCATCCTCCAGGATGCACAGTTTGTGCATTTTTAAAAAAATGGTAAGGAAATTTGTGCAAATGGCGCTATTTGCTCATGCATAACTCTACGCAATTTGCGTAACGTTAGAGCAAATTGCTTATATCATGGCATTTTGCATGTTTTGCACAAATCATCACCTGAAAAGCATGTGGATCTAATGTCATTTGTGCAAATCATCTGATTTTATGCAAATCACACTGGATCCACATGCTTTTCAAGTGTTGATTTGCGCAAAACATACAAAATACTGCGATTCACACAATTTGTGTAACGTTACGCAAATTGCGTAAAGTTATGGAAATTGTGCCATTTGTGCAAATTTCCTTAGCATTAAAAAAAAAGCGCAACCAGCGGCCCATCTTAGAGACATAGGTCCACAGATAAAACCCTGACTTGGACTACTTCTGATCATCGGATCGGAAGTGGGCAGGAAGTCCATTGAGCTCAAATGAGCCAGAGGACTTCCCAGGATCAGTGCATTCCTAATTGTTGCTATTGTTACACAATTGGGAACTTTGCAGACTACTGCAAATCACCCAGAGATAGACTGGTAGATCCAAACCTACCTTCTGCCCACTCCTGACCTAAATCATGTGGACACTTCCCACTCTAGTGTCAGAAGGAAATATGCAGGAAATTTGGATAAAGAGCAGTGTTCCCCAACCTTGGGTCCCCAGATGTTTTTGGCCTACAACTCGCAGCATGCCCCAGCCAGCGTGCTGGGAGTGGTCGGCCAAAAACATCTGGGGACCCAAGGTTGGAGAACACTGATGTAGAACCTCAAATATTACTGACACAATGTGGGAATTGGCCTGAAGGAGTGGCAATCCCATCACAAAGTTAACGTTTGAATCAGGCCTCAGTATCCTTGAGGAAGGAAGCCACCAGCATCAAAGTGTATGTGAGAAGACATGCAAGAGATTGGCACCTTTTGTTTTTTCCATTGGCTGAATGAAAAAAACCTGTTTTAACAATGCCAATCAATACTGTATTACAACCTATAATTTGAACATAGGTGCAGACAATAAAAACAAGGAAAGGTACTAATCAATGCCTGACTAGGAGTCTTAACAACCATTTCATTGGAAATCTGTTTGAAAAGGTGTTTCACGTTTGCATCTCCTGCAAACAATTGATCTGTTGTAGGCAAATAACTTCCAGGCACGGGTGCCATAGATTTGATTTTTTTTAAAGTAATCCAATTGGCCTCACTCTGAAAACAACAGCAAGAAGAACGGCATATCACTCTGTGATCTACCTGCTATTTCCAGATAGTTTTATGTAAATATGTATAATGTATTTGCATCAGTGAGGAGGAATATAGAATATGTAAATGGAAGCATCTATAGAACCAATATGCACCTCAGTCCTTTTCAGTACACATTACTGCTTTGCATTCTAGTCTTCATCCTAAATGGGATATTAGCAGAAAGGCAATTGTGCCAAGATGTTCCAAGATGCTACACAGATAGACTGCCATTTGGATAATGTCTCAGGGCTGATTCACATCCTACCCTTTGCCACTTCATTTATTCTCTCCCTCCCTCTCTCGTTTTGTCTCACACAAGTGATCTGTATTTGATAAGAGTGATGTGCGTGCTGGGGTCAGTTGCAGAAACTTCCAGGATTAGGAAAACTGGAGTAGGGCCCCAAACTTCCTTCCCATAGAGGCCAATGCAATTGCTACCACAGCAGTGGTCCATTCATATGACAGGAAAGAAAGTATGAATGACAGGAAGGAAGGAGTAAAAGGTAATATGTTGATAAGCCCCTGTTGGAAATCTGAGCATAACATGTCAAGGCCCAGTTTAAACTAAATCTAGTCTTATTTTACACAGTATCACTAAATCATGTTGGATAATAGCTCCATTAGGTTGGACATATAGTTCATAAGGGTACATTGCTGCACAACAAAGTTTCTCATCATATTGTACCATCTCATGACCCACCACAGACATGTGAGCACCTTGACGGCACACAATAACCTGGGTTGTGGACCAGCGGATCAACACTTGGCGTGGAAGGATATGTTCCTTCCTGGCCACTCTGTCAAACTGAATTCACACAGTATTTCCACTGAGCTCGAATACCATGTGCCTCTCTTAGCACCTGGATCTCAGTGGGCCTCAGAACAGCACGGAATTTGTGCAACATTACTGGAAAGGCTGTATAGAATGTTGCAGAGACCCATGATTAACAACAGAAACAGCTATCACATACATAGTCCAGTCCTAAGCAAGGGTTTGCATCTGCAAGCATAACACAACACAAGACATACCTTTTGCAGATCCCAGCTGGATAGGTTCGGAGCGATCAGCATGGACTTACCTTTCCCGCTCCATTTTTGGAGACATCCCCTCATCACAACCATTTCTGAATTGCCAGCAAGAAGAACACAAGAACACAACTTGTGGCATTTCAAATCTGCTTTTCCTTTTATGTGTGAGGGCCCTGTTGACATTACTCTTTAAAAATATGAGCCTTTCTTTAGAGCCAGCTCTTTGATGAAATCATCATATCAGGAGGGCTAATGCAAGTGTTCCGTGGCTTGCAGAGTTTTTCAGTGACATTTTCTGTAACCTCTCTGTAGAATAGGCACACCTGCAGCCCACCCTACATGATGCTTGCATGTATGACCCATGTCTTATGATGCACATTTTAAACAGCCCTGAGCATCACCTTCACTCACGTAAAGCTTACTCCAATTGCTGTACGTGACTTTCTATCCAGTTATTCCTGAACATTAAGGAATCTCTAATCATAGACTCAGAAACTGGCTTGATGACATTTAGAAGCCTGCCTGATTTCATAAGTGCCAATGTATAACATGGGTGCTGCATTACTGTGGTACAATATAGCCCAATTCATTAGGAATGAGAAAGAACGTGGTGTCACTAATCCCTTTATAGCTCTCCACGCAGCACTTACTTAAATGTAGCCTCATAGCTCCTAGGGTCGCGTTTCCTATCTGCAGTTCACCTTATATGTGGTTTCCTAAGAAGTGTGCTCTGAATGGCAAAGAAGTGTGCACATGAAAAGGCACTAGCAGACTGCTAAGTAAGTACCAGACAAGGAGCCATAAGTGGGCATGCTAAAGACTTCTAAGGGGAAGGGAAGGGAAGAGGACAGAGACAGCAAAGGCATCTATTTCTAGGGAGATCTCAGGCATATTTCCTCACTATGACAGAACTGTGGATATGTGCATTAAAGAAAAAGGCAGGGATACCTCTAGGTCCATTGCCATACACATGGCTCCATTGAATTTGTTTGTTTTTTTGGAACTAGCCTAAAACAGCCAATCTGTACATGGAACAATTCACACTGTGCGATTCCCCCTCTCCCACCCCATACTGTACTACTCTTACAGCAGGCGGAGGATTGTAAGTTTAAACCTTCTCCTATGAAGGAGACAAAACACACCATACAAGCGTATAGAAAACCAGCATATCAAGAAGAAGAATTCTGGGCTAGATTTCTCCCTGATGTGACAGCTTTCTATGTACAAGGAACTTTTTTGGAGGGGCAGGGGAGATGCATTCAAAGATGTGATCATTCGCCTGCTGTCTCTATGGTATAGGTTGGGGGGGGAGAGATCTGCATAACACACGTCTGCTGAGTGTGTAGATCAGCATTATGTTCCCATTTTCACATTAATTTCTGACATAGTGAAATCACTTAACATGGATGGCCTTTTCCGTCTATTTTTTTATTTGAAAGCCAACACTCTCCTTGGCATAGTAAATAATGCTAGATCTCAACATGCAAATGTGCAGTCAAATAAAACATCCATTGTGCTGAAATGACATGGACATGTCTCCTCGTGATGATAGCACCATGTCAGATATTAAAACTGGGTCTAACTGAATCTAGTGATTCCCCTTATGGAAAAGCAGGACTTGTTTGTTGTCCTCCCTTTAAAAGGAGCCCTTTCTCTTAGAGTGGAACTATGTGTGGAAAGCTCAACCCCAAGTTTGCTGTGAATTTGCAAAGCAGTGGCAGAAGAACAGTCTCTTGCAGGAGAAAAGTACCATGGAAAGGGATACTTAATCCTTCCTCAGCCTGCTGCTTTTCCTCTCCAACCCCTACTTCAACTGCTTTTCCACACCTGTGCAACAAACACCTTGGGCCCCCAACTGGTGGGGATGTGGCCAAGAAGAGAGGCACCTTCCGTGAGCAATGCCACTCCATCAACAGAAAGCAGATCCTGGATCTAACCCTAGATAAATATACTTGGAGAGCTGCTCAGACATTAGTGATCCACATTGCAATAATTGACTGAGCAAATTGAAAGCATGGTTTGAATGATTCAAGCATGAAAATACCTCACTTTTCTTTAGAATTCTAGATTCCTTGTAATGCTGCAATTCTGCTCTCTCACTAGTCTCCTATCAAGGCTTCTAAAATGCCCAGTTCCCATGTTACATTTTGATGTGGCAAAGTCACCACAAAGTGACTTTGACACATTGTTTTTGTTCAAAGAATGTGTCTTCTGAATGCAGCCTCCCATAATTAGATCTATGAGGAGAATTTAGCTTTCAGTGTATCTCCAGGACATGCTAAACCTCCAATCTCATCTTTCAGAAGGGCAGTCAGAAGAACCATTTGCCATTCCAAAACTGATGGATAGAAATAGAAGACCCCTCAGGCTCATAGTGCCTTTACCATGTCAAAAATGATTGAACCAAACTCTACACCTTGCTTAGCACACGATCATGCATCATAAAACAGACAAGTGTTAACATCATTTACAGAGCCAAAAAGCCATCAAGAGTTCCATTTCATAACTTTTCAGCTTTTGCATACAATTAGAAAAGACTAACTAAGAACTGGACGCTGTGGCTTGAAAACTTTCAGAAGTGAACGTACTTTGTTTAGCAAAGCTCTGATTATTGTCTAGCACATACAGTTCCATCTGGTTGCTATAAAAAGGAACATCAATAACCCCTTTTTCATTTGTCTTTAAATATGAAAACAGAATGCACTCAAGCACTTTCATATCAGATCAAAGGAAAAATAATTATCCTCCCCTTTCTTCAAGTAATCTAGCTTTTAAAGCTAGTTTCCTAGGAAGCTGATGAGCTAGCTCTGACATTAGCATTCATGCTCAATGTTAAGCTACCAAAACTGTACACCAAATGCCTTTTAGGTCCTTGTAAAAAAAAAAAATCCATTTAGGAAAAGCTGGTACTCACGGTCATTGCACTGGTTCCCAGAGTATGATGTCATGGAACAGTCACAAGTGAAGCCTTCCCATTGCTGGATGCAGATACCTTGGTTAGCGCAGGAGTCTTCTTGACAGGTGGTGCTTGGTCCTAAGATGGGATAGTGAGGAAAGCAAGAAACGAAGAGCAGCCATTGGAAAAGAGTCATAATAATAGATTGATTTTTTATTATTATCATGCACCAAGGAAGAAAAAGAAACCAAACACTTTTCCATTTCATGGACATGCAACAGAAATTCAGGACACACAGAAGACATGAAGAATTGCACACTCAGCAATGAACAGAAAATTGTGGCACACAGCAGAAAGACGGTGTGAAAGGTAGGTAGCATATTCCCTCTTAGGCAGGCTCAGAAGAAACCTTATAATAACTAAAGTTTTCCCCCAGCCCAAACCCATCATAGCCAAGACCCATCATAGCCCACTCAGTATAACAGTCTGATTCTCCAAGTTGTTTAACTGCTGTCTCCCTGTCCTTGCTTTTCGTCAAAGGTGGGATGGGGAGTTCTTTGAGTCCCTCCAGGCATTTCTTCAAGGGGATTTGGAAAGGAATGACAGCCTACTTGTGTAGTAAGCAACCACTTTGTCCAAAGACTTTTGAGTTGGTCTTTGAAAGGAAAATGGTGGATAGAGTCTCGTGAAATGTCAGCTCTGCCCCTCCTCTTTTTCTGTTCCTTGGCCCCTGCCTCTTGGCCCCTTGCATCAATGTAAGTATTTTCCCCATCAAAGAGATGTGAACCTTAGATCTGCATCTCCATTGGTTGGGTTCTTCAGCACCTCTGCAGATTTGAAGATGTCAAAAACTGCACTGGTGCATAAGAAACAAAGGAGAGTGCAGGTGCATTCTTTTGATGTACCACCCCAGTCATATTTGGAGGATCCACTTCTAAATTGCAAGTAGTCACCACTGAGTTTATGGGCACCTATCATTTTAATTTTCTGTTTTTATTTAATACTATGCTTCAGTCCTCCACCATTAAATACAGAAGCACAAATAGTGGAGATCCCAGGATAAGGAAGAAACCATTTTGACTGGTACAAGCTCCTGAGACATCTGGGTGTAATGAATTAACAGCATCCTCTGAGACTCATCCATCAAAATGGATCATCCCCCACCTTCATTACTGTGGAAGACTGAGCTACACCAGAAACAGGGACGTACCAAGTAGCCAAAAAACAAAACAAAAAAGTGACACAAAATCACAGAAGTGCCTGGTTATTTTTGTGCCAGCCAACTCAAACTTTTGGAGATGAACTTCTTCCTGCCTAAAACACAGGAACACAGATGGTGAGTCCACCATCCACAATACTGTTTATTTTGCTGCTTTATCAGACTCAGCAGATCTGAAACAGTGGAAAAATGAACTCCATCTTCCCATCAACAACAGAAAGAAAGTTGTATTTTAGATCAACAAAGGATGGGGAAAAAATAAGCAACATACACTTCTGTCTCCTCAGTGGCACTCTCATATCCATCAAAGAAACAATAGATAGATTCATCTGGAATACTGCTCACCAAGAAAATAATCAAACAAAAGGAGAGGGGGGGGGAACCTAATAGGTTGGATTCAGAGTTTATGTGTGTGGAACTCTACTGACAGGACACTTCTGCTGGAGGAAAGGGGGAAGTGATTTCACCTGTTCCTGCAGCCCTCTGTATCTCCTGAAAAACAGCTCTGGAGGGCTGTGGGGACCTCTGGAACAGAGTGGGAGGTGATGTGTTCTGCAGGGGGGAGAAGGAATTGGCAAAAATGCATCGTTCCCTCTCCTTCCTGCACTGGGAGCTTCTGCTGGATCTCAGTCCCTTCTGTGAACAGAAGGGCAAGTCAGGATCCATCCAACCCAATGATTTCAAAATCAAATTATCGTTCTAGCATTATTTACATATGCTCACTGGATAAAAGCCTCAAATAGTATTCTGGCAGACAAGGCAAAAGATGCTGAAAACCAAGGGATTTGGGAATTATTACATGGTTAGTGACTGTGTGATATGTAAGTTGAACTTGGACAAGTGACTTCAACATCACCTTCAGAATTAGTTACTGAATAGTTTCCACATTTTCTTAAGTGCTTTTGAAGCTTATGGATGAGGAAACTGTCTGGAATTACAGTTTCTCCATCATGGTAATGGCTGGTAAATACAAGAATGTCTATTTAGTAGCATTATCATGATCATGATCATCATCTTACTCTGGGTTTTACATCTGAATAGCATACTGGACCAATGCAAAGCAAAGTGTCCAGTTACATCACTACTCATGGGAGGGGAAGAGGCAAAATATTGACAGGGGATGGCACACCAGCTTGGTGAGCAGGCAAGGAGAGAACTGTTCCCCACTGTCAGATATGCTCATCACCTGATGACTGCAACATCAAGTGAATACTTATTTTGTTAATGAAGCATTCAGTATTATCCACCTCTCGTCACACTGAAGCATCTGGATTCCAGAGGCACTGAACCTCAGGAACAGTTGAAGCCATTCTTAAATAATGCATGGCTCTAACTTTAGGATCCTTTCTTTAAGGCTCTTTTGGTAAAATCTCTTAATGTGTCTTTAGCATGGCATGGTGGCACTGATTAAAGACACAGGGAATTGTAAGGGAAGAATGGTGATTACTTCCAAAACTTTTCAATTTGGTGGATTCAAGATTATGCTATTTACCCTCATCCTTCCCTGCAAACTATTTTTCAGGCAGGCACAGATGTGTGTTATACAAGTACATGGAAAAATGGGCATTCATCAAGTGAAGCTTTTCCCAGCAATCAGGTGTGGTGATGGGATAACCTTCACTTGCTGAATTTCTGCTTGTCCCAGAGCTGTCAAAAGTACAGGAGCTCTGCCAGGGGTGGAAAAAACCCTAAAAGCCTAGCTTTCCAAGTCTATTCCCTTAGTCTGGTTCACACATGCAACCACATCACTTGATTACTGTATACTTGACATTTGACAGCTGAATGTGTGAACTGACTCTACTTGAATTTAGAGATGCCGGTGCAGTACACAAAATGTGCTTTGGGAGCTTGGTAAGGCTCACCTCAAAAGGAGAGGGAAGCATTAGAAGCCCCTAAATTCTTTCCCCATGTGGATTAAAATCCAAGCTGGAATAGATTTCCCAGTTACACCTCCTCTAAAGAGCTGCCTCCAGGCAAATTGGGGGTGGAGGCAAATGTCCATCCCCACAGGGGGACCTCTTTTCCCAAGAGTCCACAGCATAGGTGTGCTTTTGACCCCCCCCTTCCAGGTTTTCTCCAGGGCAGCTCTTCAAAGCAACCCCCTAGCAAAGCAACAGAAATGTGACCCGGATTCTGCAACCATGTTTTAAAACACCAGCTTGTTGAATTAAGGTGTGCGTGGAAACATGAGGCCTTTCAGGATGCCCCTCTGACTGGTTCCACTGTAAGCATCTTTTTTGTGGTGGGCGGGGGTCTATCTACCTCTCCAAGTAGCAGCAGTAGCATCCTGCAGTTCTGGCAGGCTGGTGTGAGTGGCATCAGCAGGTTGGAAGTATCACAGGAAATTAGCACACCAGGGGCGTGGTGAAACCAGAGCTTCTGTCAGGAATTGGGCTACTGTGTAACATGCCTCAGGAAGATCTGCAGGCAACTGCAATGCTACCATCTGCCCAGCTTACATACACAGTGTCCAAGAGTAAATTCATCTAAGGAGGTGGGTTATGACAGCAGGAAAACAGGGTGAACCAGGCTTACAGGAGAAACAGCTCTTGAATGTCCAGCTCTTGCTTGTCCTCACAAATAATAAACCCTTCTCTCCTTCGTGGTGACATAAATTCCGTTTGACTGAGCTCAAAACGGACATACTCTGACTGAATTCCATGGATGTGGGCATTTTACTCGATGGCTGCTGTACCAGGAAGTCAATTGCTGTGTTCACCCCTGGGGATCCACACACCTACCCTCTAAGCAGTAGGTAGGGATGATTCACTAAATGAGAATCCACCCGGGATGCATCCTTCTAGATCAGCCTACTACTCGCATACTGAAAGTCCTTTACAATTCCATGTGATTCAAGGGAGAATTAAATCTAGTCACTAATCAGCTATGGTTATTCAGGAGAATGTGCTGCGTTCCCTCTCACATTACACTTGGCCGTGCATGTTCTACAGGAAAGCTGAAACTTGCTTCCATTGTGTGTTAGCCAGGGCTGTAGTGGCACCGTGGCTCACGAGGTCAAAGCGCCTGGCCTTTTTGATTAGCAGGGATGAAGACATCATCTCTGCCCCCCCCCCACCCTCTCAGAATTCCCTGTTCCCACTGCGCTTAGCTGCAATCGTAGCTGGGGAGGAATGGATCTTCCCAGCAACAATATTGTATATTGTGAACCACTTACACTGCAATCCTACGGCTGCCAGACAGCATCTAGATGGCCATAGGATTTTTTGGATTCCCAGCTACGAGGTCGGAAAATTCAATTGCTCCGACCTTGTAGCTGGGGATCCATGCTTGGATCCCCCACCCCCACCCCCTGCAGCTGGCACAGAAAGAATCACGCTGGCGGCTTCTCCAAGGTTACAAGAGCAACCTCAAAGAAGGGGTTTAGTGGGTGTTCTGGGGGGCGGGGCGGGGCGGGGCGGGGCGGGGCGGGGTGGGGAGGAGACAGGCGCAACCATGTTACGAGGTATCCCGGCAGCATCTTTCAGCTTCTTCCCCCCCCCCCTGAAGTGCCGCACTTAAATGGCTGGAACCAGCCGTCGAAGTGCTTTGCCGGGCAGGAGGAGCATGGAGGCGGCCTTTGCCTCCGCTCTCCTCCCGCCCTCCATAGGGTGCCCGCAATCCTCTGAGTTTGGAGGGCTACAGGCATCCTGATGGGATTGCACCCTTAGGGGTTTTTAGTATATTATGTGTTATAAAAGTATTATAAAGAAATAAAATTTAAACAAGGTTGTGAGCTATCCTTCTTTTAACGAAAAACATTTTGGGGTGGCTTGGCCTTGAATGGGCAGTTAAGACCCACTAGCTCTACAAAAGAACTGCTCCAACTTGGAGATGAAAACTGCTAGAACCGGTGTGTTGATATGGATCCACACAGCTGCCTGCATTTTTGGGCTCTCCTTGGGGCTGTGACTATGGGGACTGTCATGATGGGGTGCCTGCCCTTCCAAGTTTACCACTACACCATGGGTGTTCGTGTCATTGGGTTTTAAGTAGGGCTGAGCCAAAAATTCCTTGAGGATTTTCATGTGTGTGGGGAATGGGACAAGACCGGGCGTGATCGGATTTGTGAAATTGCCCATACCTGGACTCACTTTCCCACCCCCACCCCCAGCTGCTGCAACTTTTCTGGTTTAGGCAGCAGTGGTAGCAGTGGCACTCCTCCAGATGTGTCACGTAGTGCCATCATGAAGCCAATGAGCCAATGCTTCCTGCCCGCTCTAGGTCAGGGGTCGGCAACCTTCTTTCTGTTGAGGGCTGCATTTCCTTGGGGCTAATCTCTTGGGGGCCATATGCCAGAGGTGGGGAGGGGCTAGTGTCAGTGGTGGGTGTGTGCTGCCCTCTTTCTCTCTTTTTCTGCCACCCCCTATCTCCTTCTGTCTCCCTCTTTTCTGTCTGTTTCTCTCTTCTTGACTGCCCCTTCTTCTCTCTCCTCATCATTCCCAGCACAGTGGGCTCCTGTGCAAGGCTCAGATTGCTCTAGCCAGAGGTCTGAACTGACTTTTTGCAATTAGGCAAAGGGCCACATGATATTAGGTTGAGGACCGCAGGTTGCCCACCCCTGCTCTAGGGCAGGGGAGCAGACCATCATGCCCTGGGGGCAAATCTGGCCCTCTTGGTTCCCCCAGAAAACCACACCCCTTTCCCATGACCATGACCCTTTCCCCCAACCACCAATCATCTGGTGGTTTCCTGGCTTTTGTGCAGTCCCCCACCCCTTTTCTAACAGGTTGCAATTCCTCTCTAAAGGCTTAGTTCCTGCTAGTAAGATCATTAAGCTAACATATGCTGGTATTTTTTGCTGGTTTTCGCCCTATCTTTTGCCTTCGGCCCCACCCACCACTGGAATGTGGCCCCCAAAATCTTCTCCAAAATGGAATTGCTCCTCAGGCTGAAAGAGGTTTTGCACCTAGGGATGTGTGTAAGGAGAGAAAGTCGCTCTGCTGGCGATTTTTGGGTGACTTCCACTCCACCACTCACTGATTTGCAGACTCTGAATTTGTGCAAATGCACTTGCACATATTTGTGCAAATTTGCATCTGTGCAAATTCATGCTCCTGAAAATGTGCAAATTCGCAAACAAAATTGTACAAATCCCCCCATGAAGTGTGTTTTCATGCTTTACTCTAGGAGGGGATTTGTGCATTTTTGATCAGTGTGGTTTTTTATTTTGTGTATTTTTCTGCGGCTAAATTTGCACAAAAATACACAAGATAAAAAAATCAGTCTGCAGCTCTGCACGACCTGGGAAAGACGATCTGCTGCAGAATCTGTGGGGTGCACTCTCAGAAATCTGAACTCATTTCAGTCCATTGTGGTTGTGGATTTCTCCAACATCTCTCTCTGCAGTCTGCGCCCCTTCTCTAGTGAGTGTGGGTCGGGGGAGGAATGGCAGCCACCAACTGCTGAGACTCCTGGGAGCACTGTCAGCGCCAGCAGTAATTTGCCACCTTTCGACATCCCCCCCTCCCCACAGTCGACACACTGCAAAAGGCCAACCACCTGTGGCTCACGCTGGCTCAGCTTGTCTGAGTGGGGAAAGCTAAGCAGGGTCAGGCCTGGTTATTACTTGGATGGGAGACCCCTCCTCTAGTTTCCTGCGTTGAGCAGGGGGTTGGACTCGATGGCCTTGTAGCCCCTTCCAACTCTATAATCTATGCTAACTTTGCTGAATTGCCAGCCCCAAGTTTTGCCCTCCTTTTCATATGCTGCAAAGTCCTAGTTTTTAGTTCATTCTTCCACACCAAACCTGTCACAGCAAACCTGACTTCAAGTGCACTTGACAGAGAACTGTAGCCAATCCTGGCTTTCTGATCCTATGCACCAGCATAATTCACATGCTTGCAGGCATGTTCGGCTGAACACTTAACATTTTTAAGCACATGCTTTGGAAAAAAAATAAATCTTAGGTGTGCACCTAATACATGTCATGTGTGAAGTGGGAATGTGTGAGGATTGAAAACCCCTTGTGGTGGGGGGAGATGGAGTGAAGTCTATGTAAAGTCAGTGTGGGAAGACTGAAACGGCTTCTGACATCCATCAGGAATGACAAACCAGCTTTACTTCGAGTCTGTTTGGTAGACAGAGCTTGGGCTTATGGATATTATGTTTGCTTCACCTCCTTGGCTCTCACTGAGGGATTTTTACGGGGGAACTACAGATCTTTCTTGCTGAGAGTTCATCTGCCGCTGATGCTTCTGTTCCTCACTGGTGTCGTAATTCCCTTGGAATCTTGGCCAAAGCAACAGAGATGTCACAGGGAATTAGGATTACAGACTAGAATGCAAGAGAAGCCCACTAGAGCTTTTGATACCAAACAAGACTGTTTTCATACACATGGCCCTTAAGTGATAACGGTTGAGGGCGGAAGCAAGCAAGAGAGATACATAATTTATGTGCCCTGGGAATGAGAGTTGGCTTTAAATAAAATCTTTCTCCAAGCTCTCCACAAGGTGTCAGAAGCTCTGTTTTTATTAATGCTTTTCTGGTGCCATTTAGCAAGATCCTGTCCACTTAAAAATGCTTTACAATCTGAATGCTTCATTGTGCAAAGAACTTTATCCCTGATATAGATTTCAGAAGAGTCTGTTTATACATTCTAATTTATGGAAAGAGAGTTTGGTTGTTATCATTTAAGCCCATCCGACCAATCTCTGCCACCCTCCCTAACTCCCTTTCTTTCCTTGAGTTTAAAGAAATTTTCTTTCACATTTTAGGAACTATGTACTAGCCCACCGAAAAGGGTTTTGCAACACACAGGGAATAGAAAAATAATAAATGCAGGATTCAGAACCACATTCATTGCACTGCTCAAGCTTGGCCCAAGATCATCATCCCTACAAAGGCAGATGCTACCTGATGGAGGCAGGGGCCCTTGGTGTTAACTGCAGCTGTTAAAGGCACAGGGTATTAAAGATGTGGCATGATTTCCGCACCCACTTTCTAACGATCAGAATTATACATCAGCCTTCCCCAAACTGGTGCCCTCCAGATCTGTTGGGCTACAACTCCCATTATCCCTATGTTCTCTGGGGGTGATGGGGGCTGTAGTCCAACACATCTGGAAGGCACCATGATGGGGAAGACTGCTGTAAATATTAGAGATGAGATAGGGATGTATGGATTATGTTAAATCAGTTCCGACTGTGTTTCATGGATTGTCAGGCAGGCTTCTTTCATTTTGTTGTCCCCTCATTGACAGAATCTGTTGGGTAATTGTATGAGAATTTTTTTCCACTTGTGCTATTAGCGCAAGTGGAACAACATTCTAATACATCCCTAAAATGGCCCAGATGGAATGGGCATTAGCGCAAGTGCGAATCTGCGCAAATCCATCCCAAAGGTTAAAAAACAGCCTGCAATTCTGCAGAATCTGTGCAACTCAGGAAAAAAAAAACAGTCCACTGCAGAATCTGCAGGCCAGATTCATAGAAATCCAAACTCAGTTGAATCAATTGAGGATTTCTCAGCCCTCCCTCGGATGAGAGCATGGATCAGTCTTCCATGAGTGGATTTGGATGTTATGCTGTGTGGAAAGATGATCATGTGCCTCTCCAACAGGTGAGGGCTGTTAACTTCATGCACTGTTTGTGAGTTTAACAGAAGCGACCAGTTGGCCATCAATGGAAAAACAATGCTAGATAAGACTAAGGGAAAAGGGGTGGGGGATTTTCATGAATCTTTTCATTAACTGAAAGCCCTCCCCACCCCCATTTTGGTAATGGTTAACTTTTTTGAAGGTTGCTGTGAACTGGGATGAAACTGTTTATTCAGGAAGCACTGCCTCTAATTGGCATTGCTTGCTCTCACTATCATCAGCACTTAGCCAGATCTGATTTGCTATATAATGCTGTAATGTTATCTCTTTTACTACATGATCCCTGATTGACTGGGATCACAAATGTGACTGGTCTGGAAGCCATTGCCTTAAGTCTAAATCAACTTTGTTTGGCCCCATGTCATAACCACATATCAAATTTGGTTACATAGCAGTGTGATGTCATCCAATATGAGATCCCTGACTGGAGTTCTGTCCTAGCCCGGAAAAAAATGATGCCAAAGCAGTAGCAGTTGTGTGTGTAGCGGGTGGGGTGGGATAGCAACTCATAGCTTTATAAAAAATTAACATTCACACAGGATTTTTTTCCCCCTACTTGAAAGCAAGAGGAGAAGGGAGATGCAGACGTTCTACTTCTGGCATTAGAAAGGAGAATGGAGAACAGGATGTGTGGCCCACATCCTGCCCTTCCTCCTTGGAATATGTAATATCCAAAGCCATTATGTTTCCACAGCAAGTGGAATTTCAAAATTGAGTCCCAAGCCCAAAATCAACCATTGGGACAACACTGATTCAATGCTCTCAATTCCTATTGTGGATGACGCTACTGCTCAAATGTTCTAAAGAATTCCCTTTCCAATATTCTAAGATCTCTTCAGCATCCAGATCCATCTGTGGGCACTGAATGACTCCCTCTAATAGTGAACTCAAATGGTGAGTACCAACAGGATTGTAGCCAAAGCAGGGGCACCAAGAATGAACAGGGAGGTATCAACATGCTTGGGTTTTTGTACAACTGAGGTTTTCAGATGTACAAAAATATTTAGAAAAAAGACCTTGCCAGGAAACAAACAAACAAACAAAAACCCCACCCAAAACAGCCCACTAAGGAATGAACATGATCAGTAGCCTCAGAAAGTTGACTGTGAGTTGGAAAAGGAAAGAATAGAACTTGGGTACCGTAGGGGTTATAATGCCCTGTTTGAGTTCCTTATATTATCCCAGAGGAAGGATGGCAGGAACCCTAAATAGAAGCACTCCTACAATGAAGTGAGCATACACTCCAACTTTTGTTGCAGTTCCCATTCATGTTTTTGGGTTTGTTTTTTTTCTAAATTTGAACTTGCTGGTGTGCTTGACCATGGGATTCTTCATCTTGGGGGGGGGGGGGAATAAGCAGTTAACTTACACAAGACCCAGTCCTACGCAGAGTTAGGCATGCCTAAACCCACTGAAATCAATGGGGTTGGGCCACACAAATACACTACTATGTATGTTTATTTGGTCCCAATACAATCAGTGGGACTGACTTCCAAGTAAGCAAGGATAGAATTAGGCAGCATGAACACTATTCAGGCCTATGAGAACACATCAATAAAAGACATCGAATTGCCTCCGGTATTCAAGGTAACTGTACCGATACAGGTGGTGTTGTTTGTTTTAAAAACAAACAAACAAACAAACAGTTTCGCAGTAATAGTTCTCCAGTTGCAGCTACAGCTTCCATCTATTAAACTAAATGATACACAGCTGCCCGTATCAGCTCCTTTCCCCATACAACACTCTAAGACAGTCTTCCCCAACCTGGTGCCCTCCAGATGTTTTGGCCTTCAACTCCCATCGGCACCAATATCCCACATTGCCAATGGTCAGGAATGCTGGGCATTGTAGTTCAAATCTTCGGGAGGACACCAGACTGGGGAAGGCTACTTGTAAAGGTTTCCAGAAGCTATGCCCATAACAAGATGAAAAGTGGGGGGGAGTCCATCCCAACACAAGTGAACCGCATAAAAGGGAATATGACTGGACTGGATTGCAGGGGAAGCAAAAGGGGAGAAGGGGAGTTAAGTGAGTGAGGAAAAGAGGACGTGTGCAACACTCAGCAGAAGTGGAAAAGAAGAAGTAGGGAAAGAAGGAAGAGAAACAACTGAAAGTGTGGAGTGTTAGAAAGGTCTAGTGGCCAGTCCTTCTCCACCAGACCTCCCCATCGTCCAGGTCACAGCAGCACAGAAAACAACCCCTCTGATCTCGAGGGATTTTTGAAGTTTCCACGTGGACTAGGATATCCAAACCTATACAGCAAAAGGTTGGTTTCCTGAAATTAAGGCACCTCTGCATGACACTGTCTGGCATTCAGAATTCTCAGAAAAAGACATCCTCCATTCCATAGGAAAGAGGTGAGGGCTCTAGAACAACTTGGAAAGTATGCTGTTATGCCAGGTATTAACTACATTTGTCAACTCTCAGAAGAGCAGTGATCTTGACAACAGGGTATTTTATAGGATTTCTTCCGAATACAAAGCCTGACACAGCTTGGCCCTAACTGGTCAAAGAGCTCATGTGAAACAAGTTGTGAGTTTTGAGGGCCACTTCATACATTGCCTATTCCATATGCAGAACATGCACCCATGTAGGAAACAGCATACAGCCAGTGTGTAGGTCATTGCATATGTCCATCACACACATGTATTTCACTGCATGTACACAAGATAAAATTTAAATACATACTACTTTATTTGATAAAGTATGATGGCCAACTGTGGCTTCTTGGCACATATCATGAAGCCAAGTTCTTTGCCTTGACATCCATAACTTTCCTAGACTAGCACTGGTTATCATTTCTGAACCAGGGACAAGAAAAAGATTCTCTGCTCCATCACCCCTTAAGACAGGAGGGGGGGGAAGTCTCGTTCATGGGCCGAATTGGGACCATGCAGGCTCCACATGTGGCCCAGAAAGCCTTCCTGGATTCCTCCATGGGCATGGCATGGACTCCAAGGCCCACCCCCTTGAGGAATCCCCACCCCCCTGAAAATCAGAGATATCAGTGGGGGATGCGGACAGGTTGAGGACTCACCAGTATGAGGGCACTTTCCATGTTGGGGAAGCCACCACGCAGGTGAAGCCTCCGGGACCAAGCCGGTGGCTGGAGGAGCACTCCCCTAGCTGTGGGCTCAGCCCCAGACACTTTTCCTGCCCCACATCCTTTCCCCAATGGGAGAAGGCATGGGACAAGTGAAGCAGCTTCACTGCATATGGGCCATCTCCAGTGGGAGAAGGCCTGTGAACAGTGGGGCCCCTCACAGCCTGTGTGGAAAGAACTGCACCGGCTGCCTCTCCGAAGTTGGGGAATGTGACCTTGGAGAGGGGCAAAGGGGCATTTTGGTGGGCAGGGAGAAAAGGAGACTGGAGAGGCCAGGATACAAGCTGTCCCCCCGAGCCTCTGCCAGCCTCCTTCCCTCCCCTTCCAAAATGCTTTTGCTAGATGGGCAAAAAAAGCCTTTCTAGCAAAATGCATAGTGGGAGGATGAGGAGGCGAAGATCATCTCCACTGCTCCTCCGCCCTGCATAGGATGAGTGTAAGCCTCTGAGTTTGGGGGTCATGAGCATCAAGGGCACAACCCATCAGACTGCACCCGAAATATCTTACTAGCAACTCTGGACCTACTTATAAACCATCAGGCTTAAACCACCTTTTGTATGTTCCATTCTTCTGATTTCTGTTCATGAATCTATCTTCCTCAGCAGCTCCTGGCTCGGGCAGCCCATTCTTATCTCCTTTATTTCTTTGCATCTTCAGTACCAATGACTGGACTTTCTTACCCACAAGCATCATAACTGGTATTTATGACATTGCTAGATTAACCTATTAAAAGCGCTAGGCAGAAACTTTTAACAGTGCCTGCCAATGGCTGTCTCATCTAATGCATAGAACAGCATGCAAAGGTCAAATTTATCAACTTCCCAACAGTATAACCAGTTCAACGCTTCAAGCTCGGTATGTAAGAACAAAACCGCAAATAACAAATGACAAGAGAAAATTAGCAAATTTGAAAAGTAAGAAAAGCACCACAGCTAAGAATGTATAAGAATTTCAGTTCTGTTTCACCAATCGAAAATATCTGTTTGCAACCCTGAACACAAATGGGATCACATGTTCTCCCAAAGTGTTCACAAATCCCTAAACATGCATTCATGTCTGCAAAAGGTGCAGTTTTTAAAATGCACAACTTTAAAAATGCTCAAGTTAAAAATGCACAACTTTAAGTTAAAGTTGTGCTTTTTAAAATTGTACATTTTTAAAAGTTGTGCATTTCTTTTAAACTCATTGTCACACTTTAGTCAATGAGGGAAAAGTGCACGCTTTTGAAAAAATTGTACACTTTTTCCATTCGAACAAACTGAAAAAACAGATCACAAATGAGAATGGGAGTGAGTGAAACCAAGCTTTGAAGTAAAGTAAAAAGAATTCCAGTGAGCTCGAGCATCCCTGGTTCTCCCATTCCTAACCCTGGCTCAAATCCAATACTGTGTGCAGACTTCTGTTTGCACAACGGGACTTCCCCTTGCCCTCCTTACCGCTGCACACCTTCCAAATTGGCTCCAGAACGTCCTCCAACCCTCCAGAGCATATTGGGGGGAGCAGGGGGGTGGCAGCATGGAGGGGAAAACATTCAGCCAGCAGCCAGGGTTGGACACAACCCTATGAGTTGTATCCAGATTTAGTCATACTTAAACCAGACACATCAAAATCAATGTGCAGGCCCACATAATTCAATAGGTCTACTCTAAGTACAACTAAATTTGGATCCAATCCTATGAGTTTGTATTAATGTATAGTCATTTTAAAAACAAACAAACAAACAAACAATGGAGTTCAGAGGAAGATCCGTTTTTCCAAACTGGTGTACATCAGCTCCCCTTCCTCTCCTCTCCCTTGATTTTCCAAAATCTGCAGAACCTTTCCATTTCCTCTCATCTCTGTCTTGGGCTACCTGAGAATCATAGTAAGACTGTGATCATAAGCATGCTTACGTGGAAGTAGGTCCCACGGATGTCAGTGGGACATATATCCAAGTAAGCCTGAATAGGATTGGGCTGTAAACCTTGAAGGCCTTGGAAGGACTGGTCTCCACCTTCATTTTAGAAACCAGATATTCAGTGCCACCTTTATGATATTAACCCTTTTTTCAGGAAATCAAGCCGTGCAGTTATGGATACTCTTAGGATGAGATACAGTCAAACCTCTTAAGCGACACCCAAACCACACCTACATATTTCTCCCCCAAATCCTCACCACCCACTCTCCAACCTAGTAAGTCATGGAAAGCTTGTACCCATTTAGCTTAGAGATGTGACTGCATCCAAAATAAATAATATATATATATATATAGGCACCAAAGGTTACATTAAAAGGCATCTTTCAGTCCAAACTGGCAATGGAAACAAAACCTTCTCTACCTTGTAGGTCAGCTTTGGTCAACTCAACTTTGTTAGCAAAAGAATGGAAAAAGCGAAAACAATAAACCAGAGGTTAGTAAAATGGCAGATAAAACCAGGGTAACATCACTAAAAATGAACAAACAAAAAGCAACTAGTATAACCAACAAAGCCCTTATGTGCACTTAACAGATGTGGGAAGGGTGACGCCACCAAAGACAACATATAGACACAGCAGGAGAGAGGCAGCCATCATGGCCTCCTCAGTCCATCACTACCTGAACAACATCAAACCAAAACAGCAGGCAACATAGCACAGACTATTAAGGAAGGGGAGGGGAGGGGAGGGTATAGACACACTTCTTATACACAGAGTAACACCAGAAGGAAAATGAATGACACATGATTCATTAATATTTATAAGTGAAGCATCAAACAATGGTATTTAGTTTCTCCATACTCCAAGAAATGCGTAGACTCGGTTGGAATCAAAAATATTTGCAGCCGCTAATAAAACAAATAATAATAATCTGGAGACACATTGATTTCCTTTGTGATAAGCAGATTCAGACTGGAAAGGTACAGGTATATTCCTTCTTCCAGTTAAAATCCTCCCACATGGGCTTTTAAAAACTTCACTGGATTTTTATGTTTTTAAAAACAAGACAGTACCACAGAAGGAACATATATTCTCCAACGTTTAGATAGCACAAGCAGCAATGCTGGAAGATGACTCTATAGATGGCCTCCTGCTTATGTTACCCACTGTGTTCTGGAGGAACCTCTGTTTTTGACCCAGTTTTACAGAATATAGTAGTGGTAGTTGGTCTGTCTACATTCATATGCTCTGGACCCAGCTTTGCTCCTGGATTGTCAACTGGTGGTTGTGGCTAGGGGCATCTTTGCTGAGCTTTGGCTAATGTGTCAGCTGTGCCTGTTCCTGGGGAGGGCAGATCCAGCCAGCATCATGTATGTTTTGGTCACAACCCATCACAACATGCTCTATGAGGGGATGCCTTTGATATTTAAAGGGCCGTCAACTCCTGCATGATCTTACCCTCCTGCTGAGACCCGATAAGAGGAGGACCTCGCTCCACATTCTACAACTGTCAGAAGTACAGTTGGTGGTAACATGGGAACATGGGATAAAGCCTTCTCAGTTTGTGACACCCAGGATTTGGA